>JAJKFL010000009.1:7462844-8062844 GCA_021186555.1 Reticulitermes speratus
TAGTGACAAAGTGAACCTGTGGATGTAAATAAAGTGCAGTTTGTTTACCCCTCTGATGATGGTCTATGTATAGACCGAAACATATGTAGGGGAAATTTGTAAACTATAAATAGTTGAGATTGAAAGTGCATTTAGAAGGTTATATGTACAGTATTATGAAGAAGTTAAATCTGGAAAAACTCTGAAAAAGAAAAGAGACACACGTGTCGTTTTAGATAATTTCAGACTTCCACGGAAGTCTCCTCTGATGCTGACTCAGTTTTAGGTTGGTGACGTCATATCGAAGGGCCCGGGATAGCGCAGTCGGTGTAGACACTCACTACAGGCTGCATGTTTCGCGGCTTGAACTCCTATGGCAGTAAGAAATTTTCCATTCTTCACGCCCGTCCATACCGGCCCTGGGGCCCACCCAGCCTCCTGTACAATGGACACCGGTGCTCTTTACAGCATCTGAACCGGGCGTGGCGTGGCATTGACCACTCACTCCCATTAGCGCCGAGTATAGACTGTGCACTCCCTCTGTGCCTCCAATGACATGTTAGGGGAGAACTTTACCTTACAGGATGTAGAGGTGGTGCATATTTCTGACGTTTCGGAGATATTTGCTGTCTCTCCCCGTCTTCGCGTTGCAGATACAGCAAGTATCTCCGAAGCTGCAAAACTTTTAATGCCCCTGTAGGGTATTAACCAGACCAAAACGGAAAAAGTCTGTTATGGCGACGTTTCTCACTTCCTTCAACCTTAGCTTTTTCCATTTGATGTCAGTGACATATGAACACTGTTCACATCTGTTCGTGGCGCACACAGACAGCACCGTCAACCGATTAGGGAACATGGCCACAGAAAACTTGCCGGTCAGTATATACGTCACGACTCCAGGCACCAATACGTCAACACCGAACTGCGGTAACGGGACACTGTCTAATGAAACAGAGGGCACGTTGAACGGCAGAGGGCTTTCTGAAGTAACGTCCGAAGTACGTGGCGTCGCCTCGTGTGAAGGAATTCCTTCGATGCAGACCGACATAGGTAAGTACGCTTAGTTAACCCACAAAATAATATCATTTGATATCGATAGGATGTGACAACGCCAAAAAAAAAAGTGTTGGATATCTATACGAATTGAGCGTATCGATATGTGACGATATATTGTACAGTGGCGCAAAGGCCATTTGACACGGTCTTTCTGTGTTAAACGTTGGGTGTCAAGTGACTTGCGCGACTCTGCCTGTTTGTAGTGTAAAGTCAGTCTGCTAACGAAAACCGATGCATGCCTTCCATTGCAGAGACTTTGGGGTGATATTTCAGTTGTTTATTTGGAAGAATATATGCGTAGGCAAAAACCATGAGAAATGTTAGTGCAAAAACTGATAATACACACGTCAATCCTCCAAACTGAATTTGAGTAGAATGCGTGAGGAAACTCGAACGCTCCTAAACCGATAAATGATTCTATATCGATATACGTATAAATTTCATATCGACTGACATCCTTATAAAAGAGACGAGTACCCGGAATTTTTCATTGTGAGCGGGGTTGACCTTGAGTCTATATATACTTTATGTTTGAATTTAAAAATTATGTTATACAAATCATGCCGTAAGTATAACTGTAACATAACACTGTTTGCAACTGCATTCGTATACATACAAATATAACTAGGTGTTCCATGACTCAATCACAGTGTCCTATCTTCTTATCTGCGGATGGAGAGACGGACAGACAGACAGACTTGACGAAGCCGATCGACGCTTGCGCAATTTTTCGAACGCGTCTAATTATATTAAAATTATTATTATTATGGAGGATTGTTGTTAAAATCTTGTGCATCCAAACACCTTGCAGTAGTAAGTTCTCCTTAATTTAAGTCCAATGGTAAGTCATGTACGAGGGCGGACCCAAAAATAACAGGAATGAAAATGTGGCGCGCGAACTAGAAGTAGTTACGCGATGCGCCGCTACGTGTTGCGAGCCAACACAATACTCTAGCAGTCTGCCGCGTGGCGTCAATCTAGGTTGACTGTTATTGTTGTTATGGCCTTTTTTCTCTAGTGCCTGCTAGGAAGTTCGGCGATTTTTATGATGGCTGATAGTAAAGAACAAAGAGTGTGCATGAAGTTTTGTTTTCTGTTAAGGAAATCAGCTGCTGAAACTGTTTTAATGTTGCATGAAGCTTTTAAGGAAGAAGCTTTAAGTAAGACTCAAGTGTACGAGTGGTATTCACGTTTCAAAGGGGGTGAAATGTCATGTGAGGACCAGCCTAGATCTGGCCGACCTTCAACCAGCCGAAATGATGAAAATCTTGAAAAAGTTCGCAACGCAATCAATGCAGATCGTCGTCGGACCATTGATGAGATTTCGGAGATAACTGGTTTGTCTTGGAGTTCATGTCAGCGAATGTTAACGGATGATTTGAATATGAAACGTGTTTCCGCAAAATTCGTTCCTCGGTTGTTGACAGAGGATCAAAAAAACAATCGTTTGAATGTTTGTTACGATTTAAGGGAACAAGTTGGAAATGACTCACAGATTCTTTCTAAAGTTGTGCACCAAGTCTCATCTCCGGTCACAACTTTAGAAAGAATCTGTGAGTCATTTCCAACTTGTTCCCTTAAATCGTAACAAACATTCAAACGATTGTTTTTTTGATCCTCTGTCAACAACCGAGGAACGAATTTTGCGGAAACACGTTTCATATTCAAATCATCCGTTAACATTCGCTGACATGAACTCCAAGACAAACCAGTTATCTCCGAAATCTCATCAATGGTCCGACGACGATCTGCATTGATTGCGTTGCGAACTTGTTCAAGATTTTCATCATTTCGGCTGGTTGAAGGTCGGCCAGATCTAGGCTGGTCCTCACATGACATTTCGCCCCCTTTGAAACGTGAATACCACTCGTACACTTGAGTCTTACTTAAAGCTTCTTCCTTAAAAGCTTCATGCAACATTAAAACAGTTTCAGCAGCTGATTTCCTTAACAGAAAACAAAACTTCACGCACACTCTTTGTTCTTTATTATCAGCCATCATAAAAATCGCCGAACTTCCTAGCAGGCACTAGAGAAAAAAAGCCATAACAACAATAACAGTCAACCTAGATTGACGCCACGCGGCAGACTGCTAGAGTATTGTGTTGGCTCGCAACACGTAGCGGCGCATCGCGCAACTATATCTAGTTCGCGCGCCACATTTACATTCCGGTTATTTTTGGGTCCCCCCTCGTATATCGTCAAAATATTTACACTATGAACGATCACTCTGTACTGAGTTACAGATGTGTACTACTTCAAGGTGTTTGCATGCGTAAGATTTTAACAACAACCCCGTATAACAATAATAATAGTAATAATAATAAATTGTACAACTTGACAAAGCTGTGTCCTAACGCTGTGTATATGTCTTTTAGTATTTAAATTGGCGCTCCCTGAAGATGGCTATAAATAATAGCCGAAACATGTAGGAGTGACTATCTATTCATAGACATGTACAATTTTTTGGTAATAAACTTATTTACGAAACGTCCGTGTGTGCGGCAAAGAGGATTCCCGGGAGCAAGAAATGTTTCGGTGCTCCTTCCTTCTCAAGTTTTCTACATTTCTTTTTGTTTTCGGGAAGAAATGTACAAGCTTTCTGAGGAATTGTTTTACACAACCGGATTTACTGGGCAGCACTTCATACGAATTTGCCTGCCAGTTATTTTTCAGCTGTGCTGATTCTTTGAAGCATGCTGTTCTCAGGTTACAAAGCCAAATCGATCCAGGAGCTCTACCGGGGTTCCGAAATCCAGGAGTTCTACCGGGGCGCCAACGTGCTGGTCACAGGAGGAACTGGATTCATGGGCAAAGTGCTGGTGGAGAAACTGCTGCGGTCCTGCCCACACCTCAGCAACATCTACTTGCTGGTCCGTAGCAAGAAGGGCAAGGATGTGGCCAGCAGGATAGAGGCACTCTTCGATGGCCCAGTGAGTGAAAGAAACGACACGTCTGTCAGAGCCACTGGTTTAATCTTTTTCTGAAAACAGCATATTTTTGAAGGCCACCGTGAATATAACATCCAAATTGTGTCATCAAAAATGCTTTCTTTCAATGACAAATTTTGCAGCAGTGTTGGTAGTGCTTCGACTTTATACTTCGGAGATCCTGGTTTCGATTATGGGCCCAAAGGCCGGCAGTTAGACTCATGAATTTTATGGCTTTCTTCAATAGCACTAACACTAATCAAAATATTTTGAAGATCAAATCTTCTGGAATGTTATGCCGTGTCGACTAAGAAATATTCACCAGTCGACACGGCGTAACATTCCAGAAGACTTGTATCTTCATGAACACCGCTTTGAAAACCTCAAATCTCAACCTCTATGAGTGTGTCTTTATAACCATATTCATTTTTTTGGTCTTCCCTCGACCCTCTTCAATAATATCTCTGGTACGAAGACAATAATTTTTCTTTCTACTTATTATTTCTGTTGAGGCACTGCGCTACAAGCCGGAACGTCGCGGGTTCGATTCCCGTTGGTGTCATTGGAATTTTTCATTGACATAATCCTTTCGGTCGCACTATGGCCCTGGGGTCGACTTATCCTCTAACAGAAATGAGTACCAGGAGTATTTCCTGGGGAGTTAAAGACGGCCGGTGCGTAGGGCTGACAACCTTACCACCTTCATGTGCCGACTGTCTACAAATCTGGGAGCCTCAACCTCCTGGAACCCAAAGGGCCTGTCCAGGCCTGTAATGAGATTGCTTTACCTTTTTTACCTATTATTTCTGTGTACCTGTTTATTCGTAAACTAATATTATATTGTTTTAAACAACAAGACAAAATACACTTTCATTCCTAAAATTCTGGACCTTGTCCTGATGAAAACGTTGGTGCTAATCAGAATACGATATTTTCCTCATCGCTCCACCCACTTGCGAAAACACCACAGTAATATCTTAACAGAAACACAAACAGGCAGTTCTGAATTCTTGCAGCTGTTCGAAAAGTTGAAATCTGAAGATAATGGCTTCAGAAAGAAGGTCATTGCTGTGGAAGGAGACTGCAGAGAGCCGGATCTGGGTTTGAGTCCAGACGACAGACAGCGCATTGTGGAACACGTGAATATTGTGTTCCATATGGCGGCTACTGTGCGATTCAACGAAACGCTGCCGGTAGCCGTCGCGATCAACGTGTTGGGCACTCGGGATTTGATGCTGCTCTGTCAGGACTGTACTAGAATCAAGGTCAGTGAACTGTAAGCAGTCACAGGTTACCTGTCTCCGTTATATTTTGTGTAACCGAAATTTTCCATCTGTCATACTGGAACAGACGCCTAAACAATAGCAAAGAAGCCTCATACTTTCCTGCCATAGCGCTTTGTTCCTAGTCGAGTTCCTCTTTTTATGTCTAGGCGGTGGTTTACGTGTCCACTGCGTACTCTCACTGCAACCGTTCGGTCATCAACGAAGAGTTGTACGACCCTCCCATCACATATGAGGGAGTCATCAAGCTGACGGAGTGTCTGGACGAGAATACCTTGACTGCCATCACCCCCACGTGAGTTGTGTAGAGATTGACCTTGGAGCTTTAGCAGGGATCTGATATTTTCATCTACGCCAATTCTAATAGGTATAACGGGGCCTCCAGATATGGAAGGTAGCTGCGAATATATTGAATAACAATGGCGGAGTGTCGAAAAGTGGTGGTCCTCCACTTTGGGGGGTTGAGCAAGATTCTAACACCTTTGCCCCATAAAAAATCAAAATGCTACGAAATGTTACACAGGGATCGGAGTTGCAAGCATGGGTTGGAGGACATGTGGCGGGCTTTTGTGGAAGCGGTAATGCACTATCGATTTCTGTAACATTCGGGCTATTTCTTGACTATTCCCCTGCATAATTTCGAGATAAATGACAAGGAAATTGTGCAGTTTAGGTTAGCAATCAGCTAACA
Organism: Reticulitermes speratus; assembly: GCA_021186555.1. Lineage (NCBI taxonomy): Eukaryota > Metazoa > Arthropoda > Insecta > Blattodea > Rhinotermitidae > Reticulitermes > Reticulitermes speratus. The sequence goes on from JAJKFL010000009.1 coordinate 7,468,783, forward strand.
AGTAAGTGTCATGGCCAAAGAAGGGTGTTAGTGTCAACAGCAACAAATTTTGTTGTTCTTGTTGTTGTGATGATGATGATGAAAATTTTCGTTTTCTGCCTACTTTTTTTTTGACCAGAGGAACAATATATCTGCCGCCAATATGTATGTGTAATGGCAATATGACTGTGACAGACTATTTCCTATGTACATGCCACATTCTTGACGCCTGTGCGCCTGTTACTAGTCTGCGTAGTAGCGTGCCAGTCTAACTGTAATTTGGGTACTGATACAATACTTGGTGTTGATTTTATGTAATCGGTCTTCATTTGGAGCTACAGACATAGCGTGATTCCTGCCAGGGAGACTATCTGGTCTGAGACACCAGTCCACAAAAGACAGCTGGTCCAATTGTTTTCGATATATATTCAATGCTACTCGTAATATCGTATTCTAGTTCTGTTTTTGGTGTTTTGCCGGTATTCTCTTTTGTGTTCTGTATTACATTTCACGCAATTCTACAGGTGACTGTAAATTGTGTAGATCCGGGCTGATGAATTCCGTTCCAGGAAAAGCATTCTTAAATATTTGATTTTCTGAAACATGACTTGCAAAGATTTTCGGCTTTTTATATTCAAATAATTAAACCCATTCTGCGGTCACTTTATTATTATTATTATTATTAGTAGCAGCAGTATGTTCTCTTTGTACGATCCACTGCGTAAATAGAATTTTTTTTGAGAAGGGCCCCGCAGCAGAAGCTACTGACACACCGCAGCCTTAAGGCTTATTGTGCGTCCCTTGTGATTAAGATGAAGAGAAAGATGATCAGTTTTTATCCTTTTTCCAAGTAATGGAGCACCGGTGGAATGAAATTGACAGGGGAAACCGAAGTACTCGGAGAAAATCCTGTCCCAGTGCCACTTTGTCAACCACAAATCCCACATGGACTGACCCGGGATCGAAGCCGGTCAGTTCTCTTAGGAAATCTCCCTTAATATCTATTCGTACAAGTTGTTGCTTTAAAAGGCTGCGTGCCCTACCTTTTTCACTTACGTAATTCCGTTATTTTAATACCTTTATATCTATAACTAAGTTTGTTTTAGTAAAAATCGTGTTAATTTTGCTTCTACATGTTTACTGTGCCCATTTGTAACAGGCCCCAATAAGCAGTTTTTTCATACATATTTATTAAAAGTTGCAGATATATTTCTTAATACATTTTTATTCCTGTAGACTGTTGGGCGCTTGGCCGAACACATATGCCTACACCAAAGCAATATCAGAAGACACAGTAAAGACACTTGCCCGCGATCTCCCTGTTGGGGTGTTCAGACCATCCATCAGTAAGTATCAGATTATCAGCAAACGAAGACTATAATTACTGGAGACTGCAGAATATTAATCCTTCTCGTTTTATGAATTCAAAGTATAGAAGATGGTGTTTGGATCTAAGAGTACTGAAATGATAATGGAATTGAGAAAATTCCAGTGAGTGGTTTGAACCATTCACCTAGTGTTAGGGAGATTATTTGAAGAAGGATGTGGCGGGCAGAATTTTTGGTAAGAAGGGGAAAAACAAGACACGTCTGAAATATTTCGATTGAAACGGTTCGTGGAAATCCTTTATGTGATACATGTCAGTTTATCATATATCTAAATTGTTACATGTAACCATGCTTTATCACTGTAACCAGAAGGTTTTGTGATTTTTTTTCCTTTCGTGATGCTGTTCCACACAGCGTACAATGTGACAACTTATTTACTGAAGATTAGCTATAATGTTACATTACCATAGCTGTTTCCATACTCAAATATTTGTTTAAAAATGGACTTACTAGCAAAATCTCTACGAGTTCTTTCATTCTGCTCGAGTAATGTGTAAGTCTGTCATAATATTGGATTCTTCCCTTAATTGACTAAATGAAGTCCTCTGTTTTCAGTTGTGAGTACGAGGAGCGACCCTCTTCCGGGCTGGATTGACAACCATTACGGACCCACGGGTTTTTTTGTGAGCATGGGCCTTGGAATAATTCGGACCATGCATATGAATGAAAAAACTGTAGGCGACATGGTTCCCTGTGACATGGCGGTCAGCGCGCTTGTGGCTGCCGCCTGGCATATCCAAGAACGACGAAGGTGCAACACTGAACACAGATAAATAGTGTAAACAGGCCTGGACAGGCCCTGAGGGCTCCAGGAGGTTGATGCTCCCAGAATATCTAGATAATCGGAACATGAAGGTGGTAATGTTGTCAGCCCTACACACCGCCCGCCTTTCCCTCTTTGGAGATACCCCTAGTACTCATTTCTGTTAGAGGCTGGGTCATTCCCAGGGCCATAGTGTGGCCGGAAGGATCAAGTCAATGAAAAATCCCAAGGACCTCATCCGGAATCTACCCCACAGCCTTCAGGCTTGTAGCTGCAAAGTGATTTATCTGTGTGCAACATTAAATATAATTATGAATTTCCCATTTTTAAAGTTTTTTCAAGGGGTGTCGTATATCTTCGCCCATCGAGTCTGCTGCCATCAGAAGACACGTTCTTTCATAATAGAAAACGCAATTGTGGCCAACCCTATCCAACGATGTTGGTGGCTTCTTCCCCATGTGTAAAGGCGGTGGGTGGCAAGGGGTTAATCATGCATATCCTATCCAGTACCGGAATTAAGAATGTGTAAGTATGCAACCCATGATTTCTGTGTGCCTTCATGTTATAGTTCTTATAAGAGACACATAACTTCATGTGCACTTTGATACTGCTGCAGGTCTGGCATTGAAGGTATCCCAGTATACAACTACGTGTCATCTTGCGAGAATCCGATTACCTGGGACAATTATATTCAAACGACCATAGAACACAGCTGGCAGGCTCCATTCGATAAGTCAGTGTGGATGGTGACCTTAACCTATGCAAATGTGTACTTCCTGTACAAAATCTATGCCCTTTTCTTTCATTTTATTCCGGCATTCGTGGTAGACATTGTTTTGTTCAGCTTAGGGCAAGAGCCCAGGTATGTTGACTGCTAACTAGTACTAGAATAAATACCCTAAGAATATGGGCCCAGCTCTCAATATTTTCTTTTATAAGAACTTGTGTCTTTGCTTGTGATTAAGGGCGATGAAGACCTATGAGAAGCTACACAAATTTACTGACGCCATCTCGTATTTCTGCACACGACAGTGGAAGTTCTCCAACCAGAATGTGCAGCAACTATGGAGCATGATTAGTGAAGATGACAGAAAGATTTTCGACTTTGACGTCTGTAATCTGAACTGGGACCAATATTTGGGCGAGAGTGTTATGGGGATGCGCAAATTCCTGCTCAAAGATGACCCAAAGAAACTTTCAGATGCCATAAAGAAGAGATACAGGTACGTATTATAGTGTTCTTGGTGTATTTATGTACTTATGAAGCCGTTTTAAAATGTATCATAATTCAGATATATAAATATATATTTTTTCCAATGGCTCGACAGCCCCTATAAATCATAAAGAGAAGAATGAAGGTACCTATGATAAAAATGAAGGCAGGAAATGTTTATAGGCAACAAACAGTTTACTGTAGAAATATTTTAGGATTAAAATTTGAGGCTAACTTCGAGAAACTGATATTATTTTTCGTGCGTTGCAGGTTGTACTGGCTCCATCAAGGCGTCAAGTTTACTCTGATTTTTCTGTTTCTATGGCTGTTTTGGCTGACCACTAGGACCGTTTTTCAGTTGGGAGGAGAAACTGCCACTGCCACAGTTGGAAAAGATTCATCGCTTGAACACTCACCTGTCCTTTGAGTAGCTACTTCGAAAGCGAATTATCTAAGACAGAATACCGCCCGTGCCCTACCCGTCCATTTACTGCAACAAGACCAAAAACCCTGTTCTACCGGAACAATTCACTTAGTTGTTTAAATAATTTACGTTGGTTTGGTTCATTCTCTTAATCGATAAACACCAGACGACCTCTTTAACTTCTGAAAATAATTAACAGATTCTGTACACTGCAGTTTTTTATGTCACGTGCGTAAAATGAACTGCATTCCGTAAAGAACCCACCTGTAAATCAATTACTTCATTTTGGCAAAACACAAGTGTCATTTTCTAAAATTATTTCACTAGACGTGAAAAGCATTTTCGATAAGTTGCAGGGCCTAATTAGCTGAATATTTACACTGCAATTTTATTACATTTATATGTTGACCTGATCTACACAACCCATGGAATCTGCTGGGGAACTGTGATATAGACTGGCGTTTCTCGAATCAGTGTTATAAGAACCACGTACATGGATCTGGCAGAAGAAATACTTTTCAAGCAAATGTAGTAATTTGCTGTCTTCGGTGCCCTGACAAGCTGTAGACTTGTGTAAGTGAACCAAGGCTTCAGAGTTTCCTACTGTCTCCATTAGGGTAGCCGATGATGGAGGCAGCAGAAATATTAAAGCCCATCTTCATAATTGCGGTAGTTTGTGTGTGCACGGCGTTCCTGTGGCCCGGATTAGAGACCAGTGAGTATCTCTTGTAAACAAGATGAATCTTCTGTTTCAGTAGAAAAGCAGGTACTTTCTAGAACACCCAAGCAAATTGAAGTTCTTAATGAAGGAGCTGTATGGGGTTCATTACTTAATTAGTTAATTAGGAAATATGGTGTGAGGGTGTGGGGAGTATTCGTGTGACTTTGGATAAAGCTCTATGGTCGTTTGAATATAATTGTCCCAGGTAATCGGATTCTCGCAAGATGACACGTAGTTGTATACTGGGATACCTTCAATGCCAGACCTGCAGCAGTATCAAAGTGCACATGAAGTTATGTGTCTCTTATAAGAACTATAACATGAAGGCACACAGAAATCATGGGTTGCATATTTACACATTCTTAATTCCGGTACTGGATAGGATATGCATGATTAACCCCTTGCCACCCACCGCCTTTACACATGGGGAAGAAGCCACCAACATCGTTGGATAGGGTTGGCCACAATTGCGTTTTCTATTATGAAAGAACGTGTCTTCTGATGGCAGCAGACTCGATGGGCGAAGATATACGACACCCCTTGAAAAAACTTAAAAAATGGGAAATTCATAATTATATTTAATGTTGCACACAGATAAATCACTTTGCAGCTACAAGCCTGAAGGCTGTGGGGTAGATTCCGGATGAGGTCCTTGGGATTTTTCATTGACTTGATCCTTCCGGCCACACTATGGCCCTGGGAATGACCCAGCCTCTAACAGAAATGAGTACTAGGGGTATCTCCAAAGAGGGAAAGGCGGGCGGTGTGTAGGGCTGACAACATTACCACCTTCATGTTCCGATTATCTAGATATTCTGGGAGCATCAACCTCCTGGAGCCCTCAGGGCCTGTCCAGGCCTGTTTACACTATTTATCTGTGTTCAGTGTTGCACCTTCGTCGTTCTTGGATATGCCAGGCGGCAGCCACAAGCGCGCTGACCGCCATGTCACAGGGAACCATGTCGCCTACAGTTTTTTCATTCATATGCATGGTCCGAATTATTCCAAGGCCCATGCTCACAAAAAAAACCCGTGGGTCCGTAATGGTTGTCAATCCAGCCCGGAAGAGGGTCGCTCCTCGTACTCACAACTGAAAACAGAGGACTTCATTTAGTCAATTAAGGGAAGAATCCAATATTATGACAGACTTACACATTACTCGAGCAGAATGAAAGAACTCGTAGAGATTTTGCTAGTAAGTCCATTTTTAAACAAATATTTGAGTATGGAAACAGCTATGGTAATGTAACATTATAGCTAATCTTCAGTAAATAAGTTGTCACATTGTACGCTGTGTGGAACAGCATCACGAAAGGAAAAAAAATCACAAAACCTTCTGGTTACAGTGATAAAGCATGGTTACATGTAACAATTTAGATATATGATAAACTGACATGTATCACATAAAGGATTTCCACGAACCGTTTCAATCGAAATATTTCAGACGTGTCTTGTTTTTCCCCTTCTTACCAAAAATTCTGCCCGCCACATCCTTCTTCAAATAATCTCCCTAACACTAGGTGAATGGTTCAAACCACTCACTGGAATTTTCTCAATTCCATTATCATTTCAGTACTCTTAGATCCAAACACCATCTTCTATACTTTGAATTCATAAAACGAGAAGGATTAATATTCTGCAGTCTCCAGTAATTATAGTCTTCGTTTGCTGATAATCTGATACTTACTGATGGATGGTCTGAACACCCCAACAGGGAGATCGCGGGCAAGTGTCTTTACTGTGTCTTCTGATATTGCTTTGGTGTAGGCATATGTGTTCGCCAAGCGCCCAACAGTCTACAGGAATAAAAATGTATTAAGAAATATATCTGCAACTTTTAATAAATATGTATGAAAAAACTGCTTATTGGGGCCTGTTACAAATGGGCACAGTAAACATGTAGAAGCAAAATTAACACGATTTTTACTAAAACAAACTTAGTTATAGATATAAAGGTATTAAAATAACAGAATTACGTAAGTGAAAAAGGTAGGGCACGCAGCCTTTTAAAGCAACAACTTGTACGAATAGATATTAAGGGAGATTTCCTAAGAGAACTGACCGGCTTCGATCCCGGGTCAGTCCATGTGGGATTTGTGGTTGACAAAGTGGCACTGGGACAGGATTTTCTCCGAGTACTTCGGTTTCCCCTGTCAATTTCATTCCACCGGTGCTCCATTACTTGGAAAAAGGATAAAAACTGATCATCTTTCTCTTCATCTTAATCACAAGGGACGCACAATAAGCCTTAAGGCTGCGGTGTGTCAGTAGCTTCTGCTGCGGGGCCCTTCTCAAAAAAAATTCTATTTACGCAGTGGATCGTACAAAGAGAACATACTGCTGCTACTAATAATAATAATAATAATAAAGTGACCGCAGAATGGGTTTAATTATTTGAATATAAAAAGCCGAAAATCTTTGCAAGTCATGTTTCAGAAAATCAAATATTTAAGAATGCTTTTCCTGGAACGGAATTCATCAGCCCGGATCTACACAATTTACAGTCACCTGTAGAATTGCGTGAAATGTAATACAGAACACAAAAGAGAATACCGGCAAAACACCAAAAACAGAACTAGAATACGATATTACGAGTAGCATTGAATATATATCGAAAACAATTGGACCAGCTGTCTTTTGTGGACTGGTGTCTCAGACCAGATAGTCTCCCTGGCAGGAATCACGCTATGTCTGTAGCTCCAAATGAAGACCGATTACATAAAATCAACACCAAGTATTGTATCAGTACCCAAATTACAGTTAGACTGGCACGCTACTACGCAGACTAGTAACAGCGCCACAGGCGTCAAGAATGTGGCATGTACATAGGAAATAGTCTGTCACAGTCATATTGCCATTACACATACATATTGGCGGCAGATATATTGTTCCTCTGGTCAAAAAAAAAGTAGGCAGAAAACGAAAATTTTCATCATCATCATCACAACAACAAGAACAACAAAATTTGTTGCTGTTGACACTAACACCCTTCTTTGGCCATGACACTTACTTGTTAGCTGATTGCTAACCTAAACTGCACAATTTCCTTGTCATTTATCTCGAAATTATGCAGGGGAATAGTCAAGAAATAGCCCGAATGTTACAGAAATCGATAGTGCATTACCGCTTCCACAAAAGCCCGCCACATGTCCTCCAACCCATGCTTGCAACTCCGATCCCTGTGTAACATTTCGTAGCATTTTGATTTTTATAGGGGCAAAGGTGTTAGAATCTTGCTCAACCCCCCAAAGTGGAGGACCACCACTTTTCGACACTCCGCCATTGTTATTCAATATATTCGCAGCTACCTTCCATATCTGGAGGCCCCGTTATACCTATTAGAATTGGCGTAGATGAAAATATCAGATCCCTGCTAAAGCTCCAAGGTCAATCTCTACACAACTCACGTGGGGGTGATGGCAGTCAAGGTATTCTCGTCCAGACACTCCGTCAGCTTGATGACTCCCTCATATGTGATGGGAGGGTCGTACAACTCTTCGTTGATGACCGAACGGTTGCAGTGAGAGTACGCAGTGGACACGTAAACCACCGCCTAGACATAAAAAGAGGAACTCGACTAGGAACAAAGCGCTATGGCAGGAAAGTATGAGGCTTCTTTGCTATTGTTTAGGCGTCTGTTCCAGTATGACAGATGGAAAATTTCGGTTACACAAAATATAACGGAGACAGGTAACCTGTGACTGCTTACAGTTCACTGACCTTGATTCTAGTACAGTCCTGACAGAGCAGCATCAAATCCCGAGTGCCCAACACGTTGATCGCGACGGCTACCGGCAGCGTTTCGTTGAATCGCACAGTAGCCGCCATATGGAACACAATATTCACGTGTTCCACAATGCGCTGTCTGTCGTCTGGACTCAAACCCAGATCCGGCTCTCTGCAGTCTCCTTCCACAGCAATGACCTTCTTTCTGAAGCCATTATCTTCAGATTTCAACTTTTCGAACAGCTGCAAGAATTCAGAACTGCCTGTTTGTGTTTCTGTTAAGATATTACTGTGGTGTTTTCGCAAGTGGGTGGAGCGATGAGGAAAATATCGTATTCTGATTAGCACCAACGTTTTCATCAGGACAAGGTCCAGAATTTTAGGAATGAAAGTGTATTTTGTCTTGTTGTTTAAAACAATATAATATTAGTTTACGAATAAACAGGTACACAGAAATAATAGGTAAAAAAGGTAAAGCAATCTCATTACAGGCCTGGACAGGCCCTTTGGGTTCCAGGAGGTTGAGGCTCCCAGATTTGTAGACAGTCGGCACATGAAGGTGGTAAGGTTGTCAGCCCTACGCACCGGCCGTCTTTAACTCCCCAGGAAATACTCCTGGTACTCATTTCTGTTAGAGGATAAGTCGACCCCAGGGCCATAGTGCGACCGAAAGGATTATGTCAATGAAAAATTCCAATGACACCAACGGGAATCGAACCCGCGACGTTCCGGCTTGTAGCGCAGTGCCTCAACAGAAATAATAAGTAGAAAGAAAAATTATTGTCTTCGTACCAGAGATATTATTGAAGAGGGTCGAGGGAAGACCAAAAAAATGAATATGGTTATAAAGACACACTCATAGAGGTTGAGATTTGAGGTTTTCAAAGCGGTGTTCATGAAGATACAAGTCTTCTGGAATGTTACGCCGTGTCGACTGGTGAATATTTCTTAGTCGACACGGCATAACATTCCAGAAGATTTGATCTTCAAAATATTTTGATTAGTGTTAGTGCTATTGAAGAAAGCCATAAAATTCATGAGTCTAACTGCCGGCCTTTGGGCCCATAATCGAAACCAGGATCTCCGAAGTATAAAGTCGAAGCACTACCAACACTGCTGCAAAATTTGTCATTGAAAGAAAGCATTTTTGATGACACAATTTGGATGTTATATTCACGGTGGCCTTCAAAAATATGCTGTTTTCAGAAAAAGATTAAACCAGTGGCTCTGACAGACGTGTCGTTTCTTTCACTCACTGGGCCATCGAAGAGTGCCTCTATCCTGCTGGCCACATCCTTGCCCTTCTTGCTACGGACCAGCAAGTAGATGTTGCTGAGGTGTGGGCAGGACCGCAGCAGTTTCTCCACCAGCACTTTGCCCATGAATCCAGTTCCTCCTGTGACCAGCACGTTGGCGCCCCGGTAGAACTCCTGGATTTCGGAACCCCGGTAGAGCTCCTGGATCGATTTGGCTTTGTAACCTGAGAACAGCATGCTTCAAAGAATCAGCACAGCTGAAAAATAACTGGCAGGCAAATTCGTATGAAGTGCTGCCCAGTAAATCCGGTTGTGTAAAACAATTCCTCAGAAAGCTTGTACATTTCTTCCCGAAAACAAAAAGAAATGTAGAAAACTTGAGAAGGAAGGAGCACCGAAACATTTCTTGCTCCCGGGAATCCTCTTTGCCGCACACACGGACGTTTCGTAAATAAGTTTATTACCAAAAAATTGTACATGTCTATGAATAGATAGTCACTCCTACATGTTTCGGCTATTATTTATAGCCATCTTCAGGGAGCGCCAATTTGAATACTAAAAGACATATACACAGCGTTAGGACACAGCTTTGTCAAGTTGTACAATTTATTATTATTACTATTATTATTGTTATACGGGGTTGTTGTTAAAATCTTACGCATGCAAACACCTTGAAGTAGTACACATCTGTAACTCAGTACAGAGTGATCGTTCATAGTGTAAATATTTTGACGATATACGAGGGGGGACCCAAAAATAACCGGAATGTAAATGTGGCGCGCGAACTAGATATAGTTGCGCGATGCGCCGCTACGTGTTGCGAGCCAACACAATACTCTAGCAGTCTGCCGCGTGGCGTCAATCTAGGTTGACTGTTATTGTTGTTATGGCTTTTTTTCTCTAGTGCCTGCTAGGAAGTTCGGCGATTTTTATGATGGCTGATAATAAAGAACAAATAGTGTGCGTGAAGTTTTTTTTTTCTGTTAAGGAAATCAGCTGCTGAAACTGTTTTAATGTTGCATGAAGCTTTTAAGGAAGAAGCTTTAAGTAAGACTCAAGTGTACGAGTGGTATTCACGTTTCAAAGGGGGCGAAATGTCATGTGAGGACCAGCCTAGATCTGGCCGACCTTCAACCAGCCGAAATGATGAAAATCTTGAACAAGTTCGCAACGCAATCAATGCAGATCGTCGTCGGACCATTGATGAGATTTCGGAGATAACTGGTTTGTCTTGGAGTTCATGTCAGCGAATGTTAACGGATGATTTGAATATGAAACGTGTTTCCGCAAAATTCGTTCCTCGGTTGTTGACAGAGGATCAAAAAAACAATCGTTTGAATGTTTGTTACGATTTAAGGGAACAAGTTGGAAATGACTCACAGATTCTTTCTAAAGTTGTGACCGGAGATGAGGTTATTTAGGGTTATTGCTGGGTTGTGGATTTCATCTATTAGATATAGAAGCCGTAGGGATGGTATTGCAATAAATACTAGGATGATTGCCGGTGCAATTGTTCATGTAGTTTCAATTAGTTGTCCTTCTAATATGAATCGTCTAGTGTGTTTATTTCAAAGTAGGGTGGTTATTATGTATATTACGGTTGTAATGATTATTAATATAATTATTAATGTGTGATCATGGAAGAAGATTAGTTGTTCTATGATGGGGGATGCTCCGTCTTGTAGTCTTATGTTTAATCATGTTGTCATTGGTTCTAATGAAGGTTGCTAAAACTTTATATGTGGAGCTTAAATCCAATGCACTTATCTGCCACATTAGATTATAAGAGATGATGTTTCATGTAGTATAAGCGTCTGGATAGTCAGAGTATCGTCGAGGTATTCCGGCTAATCCTAGGAAGTGTTGTGGGAAGAACGTTATATTTACTCCTGTAAATATAACGGCGAATTGTGCTTTTAATCATTTCGGGTTTATAGTAAGTCCGGTAAATAGAGGGAATCATTGAATGAATCCTGCTATGATTGCAAATACTGCTCCTATTGATAATACGTAGTGGAAGTGGGCTACAACGTAGTAAGTGTCGTGCAGCACGATATCAATTGACGAGTTTGCAAGAACTACCCCTGTTAATCCCCCTATTGTGAATAGGAATACAAATCCTATTGCCCATAGACAGGCAGGTCTATATGTTAATTGTGATCCGTATATGGTTGCAAGTCATCTGAAGATTTTAATTCCTGTTGGTACTGCAATGATTATTGTTGCTGATGTGAAGTATGCTCGTGTGTCGACATCTATTCCTACTGTAAATATATGGTGGGCTCATACAACAAACCCTAGTAAGCCGATTGCTAGTATTGCAAAAATTATTCCGAGGTTTCCGAATGCTTCCTTCTTTCCTCTTTCGTGACAGATAATGTGGGAGATTATACCAAATCCTGGTAAGATTAAAATGTAGACTTCAGGGTGCCCGAAGAATCAGAATAAGTGTTGGTATAGGATTGGGTCTCCTCCACCTGCCGGGTCAAAGAATGATGTATTTAGGTTGCGGTCGGTTAATAGCATAGTGATTGCTCCTGCCAATACTGGCAGGGACAGTAGTAGAAGTAGGGCTGTGATGGCGAGGTGACAGTTTAATTCTGTTAGGTGTAATGAAGGTAGATTTATGGTTCTACATTTTTTATCCTATCACGATAGTCCTTTAGTCAGGCTCTTCATTTCGGGTGTTTGTTGGGAAACTTTTTTCAACCAGTTCGTGTTTTTAGTATTTTGTTTATTTTGCTCATTATTGGCTGTTTATGTCGGGTAGTGTATTTATTTCTTGTGATTCCCATATATGTTAATATGAGATTGATTTAAATAAATAGGACTATATGACGTATCATTGATTATCCTTAGTGATTTATACAAACAATACGATCTTAGATAATATATAATTTACATTATAGCGGATACAGCTACCTAATAGGAAAGAAGAAGAGTATTTAAATATTAAACATTTATATTAATACAATCGTTAACATATATCGTATTATTTATTTAAGATAAGCAATTTTATTATTATTATGTAAAAAAACGTTATTTTATACGAGATGAGAAATAGTTAATAATTCGGTTTAATAATAACTTCTCATCTTGTATATATTAGGTCGTCACTTTTACATATGTTATTGATAATTTATGAATCTAGTAGAACCAATCCTAAACTTATCTGTAAGTTTAAGAAAAGATAAGTTTAGGATTGGTTCTACTAGATTCATGGAGGTTATGGATAAGTTAGAAGGGTGTTTGTTGGGAAACTTTTTTCAACCAGTTCGTGTTTTTAGTATTTTGTTTATTTTGCTCATTATTGGCTGTTTATGTCGGGTAGTGTATTTATTTCTTGTGATTCCCATATATGTTAATATGAGATTGATTTAAATAAATAGGACCCGAAATCTCATCAATGGTCCGACGACGATCTGCATTGATTGCGTTGCGAACTTTTTCAAGATTTTCATCATTTCGGCTGGTTGAAGGTCGGCCAGATCTAGGCTGGTCCTCACATGACATTTCACCCCCTTTGAAACGTGAATACCACTCGTACACTTGAGTCTTACTTAAAGCTTCTTCCTTAAAAGCTTCATGCAACATTAAAACAGTTTCAGCAGCTGATTTCCTTAACAGAAAACAAAACTTCATGCACACTCTTTGTTCTTTACTATCAGCCATCATAAAAATCGCCGAACTTCCTAGCAGGCACTAGAGAAAAAAGGCCATAACAACAATAACAGTCAACCTAGATTGACGCCACGCGGCAGACTGCTAGAGTATTGTGTTGGCTCGCAACACGTAGCGGCGCATCGCGTAACTACTTCTAGTTCGCGCGCCACATTTTCATTCCTGTTATTTTTGGGTCCGCCCTCGTACATGACTTACCATTGGACTTAAATTAAGGAGAACTTACTACTGCAAGGTGTTTGGATGCACAAGATTTTAATAACAATCCTCCATAATAATAATAATTTTAATATAATTAGACGCGTTCGAAAAATTGCGCAAGCGTCGATCGGCTTCGTCATGTCTGTCTGTCTGTCCGTCTCTCCATCCGCAGATAAGAAGATAGGACACTGTGATTGAGTCATGCAACATGTAGTTATATTTGTATGTATACGAATGCAGTTGCAAACAGTGTTATGTTACAGTTATACTTACGGCATGATTTGTATAACATAATTTTTAAACTCAAACATAAAGTATATATAGACTCAAGGTCAACCCCGCTCACAATGAAAAATTCCGGGTACTCGTCTCTTTTATAAGGATGTCAGTCGATATGAAATTTATACGTATATCGATATAGAATCATTTATCGGTTTAGGAGTGTTCGAGTTTCCTCACGCATTCTACTCAAATTCAGTTTGGAGGATTGACGTGTGTATTATCAGTTTTTGCACTAACATTTCTCATGGTTTTTGCCTACGCATATATTCTTCCAAATAAACAACTGAAATATCACCCCAAAGTCTCTGTAATGGAAGGCATGCATCGGTTTTCGTTAGCAGACTGACTTTACACTACAAACAGGCAGAGTCGCGCAAGTCACTTGACACCCAACGTTTAACAACAGAAAGACCGTGTCAAATGGCCTTTGCGCCACTCTGTACAATATATCGTCACATATCGATACGCTCAATTCGTATAGATATCCAACACTTTTTTTTTTGGCGTTGTCACATCTTATCGATATCAAATGATATTATTTTGTGGGTTAACTAAGCGTACTTACCTTTGTCGGTCTGCATCGAAGGAATTCCTTCACACGAGGCGACGCCACGTACTTCTGACGTTACTTCAGAAAGCCCTCTGCCGTTCAACGTGCCCTCTGTTTCATTAGACAGTGTCCCGTTACCGCAGTTGGGTGTTGACGTATTGGTGCCTGGAGTCGTGACGTATATACTGCCCGGCAACTTTTCTGTGGCCATGTTCCCTCGTCGGTTGACGGTGCTGTCTGTGTGCTCCACGAACAGATGTGAACAGTGTTCATATGTCACTGACATCAAATGGAAAAAGCTAAGGTTGAAGGAAGTGAGAAACGTCGCCATAACAGACTTTTTCCGTTTTGGTCTGGTTAATACCCTACAGGGGCATTAAAAGTTTTGCAGCTTCGGAGATACTTGCTGTATCTGCAACGCGAAGACGGGGAGAGACAGCAAATATCTCCGAAACGTCAGAAATATGCACCACCTCTACATCCTGTAAGGTAAAGTTCTCCCCTAACATGTCATTGGAGGCACAGAGGGAGTGCACAGTCTATACTCGGCGCTAATGGGAGTGAGTGGTCAATGCCACGCCACGCCCGGTTCAGATGCTGTAAAGAGCACCGGTGTCCATTGTACAGGAGGCTGGGTGGGCCCCAGGGCCGGTATGGACGGGCGTGAAGAATGGAAAATTTCTTACTGCCATAGGAGTTCAAGCCGCGAAACATGCAGCCTGTAGTGAGTGTCTACACCGACTGCGCTATCCCGGGCCCTTCGATATGACGTCACCAACCTAAAACTGAGTCAGCATCAGAGGAGACTTCCGTGGAAGTCTGAAATTATCTAAAACGACACGTGTGTCTCTTTTCTTTTTCAGAGTTTTTCCAGATTTAACTTCTTCATAATACTGTACATATAACCTTCTAAATGCACTTTCAATCTCAACTATTTATAGTTTACAAATTTCCCCTACATATGTTTCGGTCTATACATAGACCATCATCAGAGGGGTAAACAAACTGCACTTTATTTACATCCACAGGTTCACTTTGTCATTATATTCATTGTAGTTCTATTCAGTCTTTTATGTTGGTTTTAATCACTTTCTAAAACACCTTCTAAAACACATGTGTATTTAAAAAGCAGATTGCGACACATATACGTATAAAACACAGTTGGTTATATGTACAGTGAATTGAAAATGCTCGGTGAAAGTCATATAAAATTCTTCATAATAAGTTAGGAGGCTGCTTAGGAGTCATGTCTGCACGGAGGGCTAGCCGATGGAAGGACTTTGAAACTGGAAGTTACTCATAGTCAAGACGGCAATACGCACACCTTAAATGAGAAAAACACACTCCCTACATTTCCTTCTTATGACTCATAATTATTTAACTACATAGAGACAGCCGCAGAAGTCGAATAAAAATGGACAATGACTTTGAATCTGGTTCAAGAAAAAATAAAACATTTACACAGTTGGTGTAGCTAAAGGAAATAATCAGTTCTCGAAACATATATTAATCTTAATCATAAAAGGATACCCAAATTCATTAAATTCTAGCCAGATTTTTTCATAATTAATTTATTCATAAACTTACACGGGTTCGAATGTCCATAAATTTAAAGACGCCATTGATGAGCAGATATTTAACCGGATATTCCATCACATAGTTTTCTGGGTTCGCGTATAAAACGCATAGTATAAAACCCCTTGTATTCCTCACAGCCTTACACTAAGGACTAGAAAATCCTGCGATGAGTAATGCTTTAGCAAGACGGATGGATGTAATTGGAGTAGTGATACATAACAATCAACGTCTTGTCACATTTTACTTCTTTTGACAATCCCAACAATTTTAGGCAAGCTCAATTTTTCACGACGTTTCTGCTTGTGATATCCTTCATTCCGTATTTACTTTATCTCTTTAGGCTATAGGCTTTGTTCTCGTGTATTATAAATGTAACTTGCTTACGCGGAGCCCGGCATGTCAACCTACCACCATAAAACAGCCAAAAAAGATTTTTCGTTTTATTCTTTACTGTTTTGCAAAATAGACAAGATATGGCGCCTTAATTTAATGAGTTTTTCCTAAATTTATTTTTGTCTTTAACCTTTTAAAAAATTTCATTCTTGTTGGTTATTAACAACCGTGTGTTCTTAACACTTAAACTTCTACAACATTAAGATCAACATAAAACCTCGAAAGAGTGGTGTTATTTTATGGCATTCCAACACTATTCAGACACGTATTAGGTACTCACGTTACCTGGGATAGGCTTCCGTATCTTCTGGTACTGCAGTGACATTTACTGGACTCTTATACATACAGACATGGCCCCACCCTCCTACTTATGAAGCGACAGCCAACCGCATGCCGCGAAAGTGTTGGTCATTTCTGAAAGGCTGTTTTTGTCCGCAACATTAAATAACGTAACTTCCCTACATTGCCTTCTTAAGTCGCTTAGTTACTTAAGGACAGCCACAGAAGTAAGTCGAATTGATAATTAGTCGCTAATTTACATTTCATATAGGGTGAAGAATTTATCTACCCAAGCAACTATATATTTTTCAAGAGCGACTCTGCTCTATGCAGTTAGTTGTAAGACACGAATTACATGCAAAGGCTGCAAGGGGGACCAGCTAGAACTCTTTACACTAAATCGGAAAGATATGACCCTCAATTGCTGGGTTGTTACCTTCGGTAGCAGGGTTATCGATTTCTGACGTTTCGAAAGAACACACTGCCTTCTTTAAAAGTCGAGTCCTATTACATGAAGTACACTTACAGCCTTATGCAAACTAGGCTTTTTTTTATTTCACGGGGTCCGTGAACTTGGATGGGAAAAAAATTACAACTTTATTTTCACTACACTCTAAATGAAATTCAGCTTTTGATTCAATAACAAATGTAGGCAACAATGCAATTTAGGGCCTCTAGACTCCAAAAATGTTTGTTAATGTTAATAAATCTCACAATCAACAATTATCATGTTAGAAAGGGAAACCAGAATACATTTGCCTTCGCACTGAAATGTCATTTAAAAAAAATAAACTTAAAACAAAAAAGACTAAAATACAAATTAGAGAATCTTTTCTAAAGGATTGATTATTTTCAATTTTTATTTTTTCTCTCTTTGTAAGACCATCTTTTCCGATGTTTATATGCTTGCCTGAACACAAATGAGGAAGCCTAAACCACTGGCATCCTCATTACCCATGATGGTTCTTTCCGTAGCTTCAGTTCAGCGACAAGAGCTTCCGGCTGGCTGACATAGGCCAGTGGGAGCCTGAGGGGAATGCTGCAGTAGGCAGAGAGACAGAGAGATCAGCCTCGAATGCCGCCATCCCTATCATCCCTGGGACTTCCTTCCATGACCTCAATTTATGTAGCAGGGATCTCATTTTTATCAGCTGTGAAAGTAGTAAGTCAGTCTGGCAGCTAAGTAGGCAGCAAGGGCCTAGCTACCATGTAGCAAAAATATACAAATCATAGGGGCCCGCGAGCCCATCGGAACAAATTAGTTTTTCTACGTTAACTGAACACCGCCCAATATTTGGGCGCATGTGAGAGTATTCGCGAGAAACTAAATTTAAACAAATAACTTTATTTGAAAACCATGCCTATTGATGATAATTTTATAAAATTTTCGTCTTCATGGGTAGGGGGGGGATAGGGTACTTCGGTAAGCTTTGAATAGGGACCCAAAAATCGTAGCTACGCCACTGGTAGGTAGGAAGATTGTAAATCACTCTGGTAGTTAAGAGAGGCAAAGAAGTAATGTTACTCTAACAGGCAGGAAGGGTGCAGGTCAGCCAAGGAGGTGCACGATCTGTTCTCCCTAATTCGTGCATTTCGGTTTTGCCGGCTTCTAAACCTATCAACTGCGGATACTTCTGGAATTCCTACGCTGCTATTCATCAGATAATACATCTCATACCCATAAGGAGTGATGAGGAAGTCGCCGTTCTTGGCCTGGCTGCATTTGTACTGCACGCATACACCTTTCTGGCTCCAGGTTTCGTCAATGTCATAAGAGGCGTTGGTGACATCGTCGTAACACTTACCAGGGTATTCTGGAACACGACCTTGAATTGTAAACTGAGCGAGACTGGATCAAGAGGTGGCAACTACCGACTGACTGTCGAGAAGAATCGTTCGGATTTTTATTGGAATGAAGACAATTAAATGAGACTCTTCGGACCGCAACAACCGACTGAAAACAACTCTTCGATTGTGGGCAAAAAAATCGTTTACCATAAAGATTTAATTCTAGTGTGAAATTAGATTCGGATTGATTGATTAATTAATTAGTAAACCCCATCAAACACAACTATATATTTACTGTGTGACGATACGCTACATATTTCGGTCCTGCCTGACCACCATCAATCTATACAGGGTATCCACAAAAGAATGGTGCGGTTTCAATAGTGAATACTATTGAAACCGCACCATTCTTTTGTGTATGCCCTGTATATAAGGTAAAAATGTGAATAATGTATATATAATTCTTGTAATATCTCACATATTTTTTACAGTTGTTAATTGTATGTCAATTCGTTTAATAGCTTGAAGTATGGAAGTTGTGTTTTTTTTTTAAATATTATTTTTCCAAATTTTTTTAAAATATCAAATACTTTATTATTAAAATTGTTAAAATTGTACCCCTACACTTGTTTCGATCCTAGGATCATCGTCAGGGGTTTTTTTTTTGTTAAAAGCTACAGTCACTTCAAACACATGATTTTAAATATTCTATCGGCAATTTAAAACTTATATATTATAAGTTAAAATCTTGTAAAAAAACTCGTTAAAAGTTGTAAAATTGTAAAAGTACTGTAGATAGTAGATTGCGGAAGTGCTGGCGTGTGGGATCGTGGTATTAAAGGCATGTGATATGTTTTTGTGGGGAGCGAAGTGTACTGCCTGTTGTGCGGTGAAGAGTCGAAACACGTGTAGGGGTACAATTTTAACAATTTTAATAATAAAGCTACTTAAAAAGTGGTTTTAGTGTGCATCAGTTGGTCTGTAACTTAATTTAATATGATGAAGATGCACGGTGTCAACATTGTGAAATTTAGCAGAATATCTAGAGGACATTGCCTGGAAACCTTCAGGCTCGAAGATTTTGTCCCCCCTCGAAAGCATGCAGTGTGCCCCTCTACTCTTCTTCATTCCTGCACGTCCCTCTCTGCTTTATGATGTGGTAATACAGGTGTGCACCCAGAATTTTTCATTTGGGTGGGGGCCTGAGGCTATATATAATTTATATTTGATTTTAAAAATTATGTTATAAAAATCATGTCGTAAGTAAAACTGTCCCTGAGGCATACCCAGCCTCCTGTACAATTGGTACCGGGTCATTTCCGGGGGTAAAGCGGCCGGGGCGTGGCGTTGACCACCCACCCCCATCTAGCGCCGAGGTTAAGGAAAGAGTAGAGCTATAAATCTACTCCCCTTCTGGGCCTTCATGGCAGGTTATAGGGTGAACTTTACCTAAGTAAAACTGTAACACAACACTGTCTGCAACTGCATTTATATACACACAAATATAACTACATTGTCCGTGACACAATCAGTGTCATATCTTATTGTTTTTTTTTAAATTTTATTAATTTATTATTCAAAATTATAATGTACTAGTCATCTTCTGATTTCGGCTGAAGGGTAAATCACGTAAAACATTTGATATCATCGTATGTACAAAATCTGTTATTTTTTAATTTGGGTTTTGGGGTTTTTTTGGGGGGGGGGTTTGCAGCCCGGCAGCCCAAACCCCTTGGGTGTGCCCCTGTGTTAATCACATTATTCTCAGATACGCTTATTTATTACATGTTTAGTGTCAACATATGTTTTGTCGCACAGAGAACGACCGAATTACAATCAACATGTGTAATAATGACTTAACAATCCTCTTCACTGAGTATATATATATATATATATATATACTGGTATATAAGTCATTAACCATAATAAGCAGCCGCTTCTGATAGAAATTCAATGCTGAATGTCGAAATAGAAAAATGTTTGTTTTCTGTTAATCAGTTCTGTACAAAATAAGCAGTTATGTATGAATGTCATGTATTCGTGTAATCTGTTATTGTATTTGTGTTTTAACATATTTCATATGAATTAAAGCATTAAGTTTTGCGTGTCTTCACACATTCTACCCAACCTACACGTATCCCTTCATATAACTAACGCATCCCGTATTCTTTTCAAATTCGCCGTCCAAGTGGACGTCCATAAGGCTTGATATTTCTCACACTTCTCAGATAAGTGCAAGAACAAGACGCCTCCTTCCCAATCTTCCCCACCCAACGTTCACATACATCCTCCAGTCGTTAAAAGTTCCATCTTATTAGGTTAATGCGTCACACAATCGCTGTATTTGTGCAAAGGTACCCTACACGGTCGGTAATATTGTCCAATAATTAATATTGCGCAGTACTATTAACCGTCTACTATTAGTATGGAAGCGTTACTCAATATATTGTGTCAATCAAATGAAGTTGCACTGACACAACACATTGTGCAACAGAAAAGATGGTATTGAATAGTCTGTAGACAGTATGGCGCAATATTCGATCAGGTACAGTCTGTCTACAGAGCAGTAAACACGTCACCAGCACAATAATTCCAATGGATTGAACAGATATAGTGCTAATGAATTTCAGGCAGTCAAAAATGCTTTTTCAGTGGCCAAACAGCGTAGCGTAATGGATATACTGCTGACTGCGAGTGACTGCTTATCGCATGTTAGTATTTGTTTTGGTGTTTGGAGGGGTGACAATTTTGAGTAGCTCATCAAATGACTGACAATCAAACGGCAAAAAACATTGTAATGTACTTGTCTGGCTAACTCAAATTTAAGTCTCTCATCAGATTTTTGCGTATGTATTAAGTTTTTGTCTAAACCAATTTTTGGTCAGTGGTGATACTTTTACTTTCCTTAAACATACGGCTAAAGCAGTGACCACACAAGCAGCAGTATCACTCAACATGTTTAAACATACGGCTAAAGCAGTGACCACACAAGCAGCAGTATCACTCAACATGTTTAAACATACGGCTAAAGCAGTGACCACACAAGCAGCAGTATCACTCAACATGTTTAAACATACGGCTAAAGCAGTGACCACACAAGCAGCAGTATCACTCAACATGTTTAAACATACGGCTAAAGCAGTGACCACACAAGCAGCAGTATCACTCAACATGTTTAAACATACGGCTAAACAGCAGTCGACACCAGTGACACAAGCAGCAGTATCACTCAACATGTTTAAACATACGGCTAAAGCAGTGACCACACAAGCAGCAGTATCACTCAACATGTTTAAACATACGGCTAAAGCAGTGACCACACAACAGCAGTATCACTCAACATGTTTAAACATACGGCTAAAGCAGTGACCACACAAGCAGCAGTATCACTCAACATGTTTAAACATACGGCTAAAGCAGTGACCACACAAGCAGCAGTATCACTCAACATGTTTAAACATACGGCTAAAGCAGTGACCACACAAGCAGCAGTATCACTCAACATGTTTAAACATACGGCTTAAAGCAGTGACCACACAAGCAGCAGTATCACTCAACATGTTTAAACATACGGCTAAAGCAGTGACCACACAAGCAGCAGGTATCACTCAACATGTTTAAACATACGGCTAAAGCAGTGACCACACAAGCAGCAGCAGTATCACTCAACATGTTTAAACATACGGCTAAAGCAGTGACCACACAAGCAGCAGTATCACTCAACATGTTTAAACATACGGCTAAAGCAGTGACCACACAAGCAGCAGTATCACTCAACATGTTTAAACATACGGCTAAAGCAGTGACCACACAAGCAGCAGTATCACTCAACATGTTTAAACATACGGCTAAAGAGCAGTGACCACACACAAGCAGCAGTATCACTCAACATGTTTAAACATACGGCTAAAGCAGTGACCACACAAGCAGCGCAGTATCACTCAACATGTTTAAACATACGGCTAAAGCAGTGACCACACAAGCAGCAGTATCACTCAACATGTTTAAACATACGGCTAAAGCAGTGACCACACAAGCAGCAGTATCACTCAACATGTTTAAACATACGGCTAAAGCAGTGACCACACAAGCAGCAGTATCACTCAACATGTTTAAACATACGGCTAAAGCAGTGACCACACAAGCAGCAGCAGTATCACTCAACATGTTTAAACATACGGCTAAAGCAGTGACCACACAAGCAGCAGTATCACTCAACATGTTTAAACATACGGCTAAAGCAGTGACCACACAAGCAGCAGTATCACTCAACATGTTTAAACATACGGCTAAAGCAGTGACCACACAAGCAGCAGTATCACTCAACATGTTTAAACATACGGCTTAAAGCAGTGACCACACAAGCAGCAGTATCACTCAACATGTTTAAACATACGGCTAAAGCAGTGACCACACAAGCAGCAGCAGTATCACTCAACATGTTTAAACATACGGCTAAAGCAGTGACCACACAAGCAGCAGCAGTATCACTCAACATGTTTAAACATACGGCTAAAGCAGTGACCACACAAGCAGCAGCAGTATCACTCAACATGTTTAAACATACGGCTAAAGCAGTGACCACACAAGCAGCAGTATCACTCAACATGTTTAAACATACGGCTAAAGCAGTGACCACACAAGCAGCAGTATCACTCAACATGTTTAAACATACGGCTAAAGCAGTGACCACACAAGCAGCAGTATCACTCAACATGTTTAAACATACGGCTAAAGCAGTGACCACACAAGCAGCAGTATCACTCAACATGTTTAAACATACGGCTAAAGCAGTGACCACACAAGCAGCAGCGTATCACTCAACATGTTTAAACATACGGCTAAAGCAGTGACCACACAAGCAGCAGCAGTATCACTCAACATGTTTAAACATACGGCTAAAGCAGTGACCACACAAGCAGCAGTATCACTCAACATGTTTAAACATACGGCTAAAGCAGTGACCACACAAGCAGCAGTATCACTCAACATGTTTAAACATACGGCTAAAGCAGTGACCACACAAGCAGCAGTATCACTCAACATGTTTAAACATACGGCTAAAGCAGTGACCACACAA
This sequence comes from Reticulitermes speratus, assembly GCA_021186555.1. Lineage (NCBI taxonomy): Eukaryota > Metazoa > Arthropoda > Insecta > Blattodea > Rhinotermitidae > Reticulitermes > Reticulitermes speratus. The sequence goes on from JAJKFL010000009.1 coordinate 7,492,085, forward strand.
GCAGCAGTATCACTCAACATGTTTAAACATACGGCTAAAGCAGTGACCACACAAGCAGCAGTATCACTCAACATGTTTAAACATACGGCTAAAGCAGTGACCACACAAGCAGCAGTATCACTCAACATGTTTAAACATACGGCTAAAGCAGTGACCACACAAGCGCAGCAGTATCACTCAACATGTTTAAACATACGGCTAAAGCAGTGACCACACAAGCAGCAGTATCACTCAACATGTTTAAACATACGGCTAAAGCAGTGACCACACAAGCGAGCAGTATCACTCAACATGTTTAAACATACGGCTAAAGCAGTGACCACACAAGCGCAGCAGTATCACTCAACATGTTTAAACATACGGCTAAAGCAGTGACCACACAAGCAGCAGTATCACTCAACATGTTTAAACATACGGCTAAAGCAGTGACCACACAAGCAGCAGTATCACTCAACATGTTTAAACATACGGCTAAAGCAGTGACCACACAAGCAGCAGTATCACTCAACATGTTTAAACATACGGCTAAAGCAGTGACCACACAAGCAGCAGTATCACTCAACATGTTTAAACATACGGCTAAAGCAGTGACCACACAAGCAGCAGTATCACTCAACATGTTTAAACATACGGCTAAAGCAGTGACCACACAAGCAGCAGTATCACTCAACATGTTTAAACATACGGCTAAAGCAGTGACCACACAAGCAGCAGTATCACTCAACATGTTTAAACATACGGCTAAAGCAGTGACCACACAAGCAGCAGTATCACTCAACATGTTTAAACATACGGCTAAAGCAGTGACCACACAAGCAGCAGTATCACTCAACATGTTTAAACATACGGCTAAAGCAGTGACCACACAAGCAGCAGCAGTATCACTCAACATGTTTAAACATACGGCTAAAGCAGTGACCACACAAGCAGCAGTATCACTCAACATGTTTAAACATACGGCTAAAGCAGTGACCACACAGCAGCAGCAGTATCACTCAACATGTTTAAACATACGGCTAAAGCAGTGACCACACAAGCAGCAGCAGTATCACTCAACATGTTTAAACATACGGCTAAAGCAGTGACCACACAAGCAGCAGTATCACTCAACATGTTTAAACATACGGCTAAAGCAGTGACCACACAAGCAGCAGTATCACTCAACATGTTTAAACATACGGCTAAAGCAGTGACCACACAAGCAGCAGTATCACTCAACATGTTTAAACATACGGCTAAAGCAGTGACCACACAAGCAGCAGTATCACTCAACATGTTTAAACATACGGCTAAAGCAGTGACCACACAAGCAGCAGTATCACTCAACATGTTTAAACATACGGCTAAAGCAGTGACCACACAAGCAGCAGTATCACTCAACATGTTTAAACATACGGCTAAAGCAGTGACCACACAAGCAGCAGTATCACTCAACATGTTTAAACATACGGCTAAAGCAGTGACCACACAAGCAGCAGTATCACTCAACATGTTTATTCATCAGTCTCACGAACAAAACAAAATATTGCACAATAAATTTTAGTCGTCTGTAGAGTAACGTCCTGCACAATGTTATTTAAATGCAATAGCAATGAACAATAACATTCACGATATAGGGGCGGCTTTACCAATGTTGGTCTGATTGGTTTCTGTCTTATTTTACTCAGTAACATTTTGGAACCTGTTTCTCTCTATGAAATGTCCCTAACAGCACAGACTCCAATGCTCCCTCTTCATAACTGTCCACCACACTAAACACTTCCCTAAAATCCCGTCCTTGTATAGCTTTAGAAGCAGATAATAGAGGCTACTAGCCTGGTTGTGTCTTTCCGCCTATCGGCATAAAATAGCGCGGACCCACCGAAGGTATCTCGTGAAATTTTATATTTGTGAATTTTAATAAAATTGGTCGATACGTTCCAAGTTGGTTCACATGAACATCTGTTTACATTTATGTGACTGTTTTATAATGCAAACAGACTCTCTTATCTTTCAGGTACAAACTGAGGCCTAAAAACAACTGACGACCGGAACATATCCGCATATATCGCAGAAGTACAACAAATATATGTGGACGTACAGTGCATACGTAAAAGGAATAAGGCAGAACAAAAGAGGCCGGAGAAACAACTGACGTTCTAAACATATACGATGCCAAAAAAAAAACAACAGTAAATGCGTTTATAGATGGAATAAAAATATTTATGCGTAATAAGAGCGACAGTATTAGGAAAAACAACAGAGTGAAGACATCAAAATCGTTACGCCCTGCCGGCATTTCCTACCTCGTTTAAGTTTTTGCCAGCTATGTTATCATATTCTCATTTTTTTACATACAACTTTAACACAACACCATCTTTGTTATCTCTATCTATGAATTACATTTCTTAACCGAAAACAAAACATTTCATTTAGAAACACATTTCTCAAGTTGGCAGCGAAATGGAAGTTTTTTTTGTCGTATGTCACAAATTTAAATTCAATAGCTCTGGATATTAAGTTTTCTGGGATAAGGTGTCTTGTTGACTGGTAACTGTTTAAAGACGTTTCGATGGATTTGCTACCTATGTCTTCAGGGACAAAATAGTCTTTTTTTTACTAAACCCTGTAATATACCAGAAATTCGCTCTAAAATCCTCAAATCTTGCTAGAATGACTTATGGATTTAAGTTTTCAACAGAGTAAATCTTCATCTTCCGTGAAGAAATTCGATAAAAAATAATTTAATTTAAGCCTTAATGAAAGAAGGCTGAAGTACAAATGTGTGTGCGTGCAGTAGCCTATTCCGAAATTAAAGAGAAATGCCATATACAGTACGTTCTTACGTTCTTTTATATTCCTTGTATATTCCTTTTACTCCTTGATTTCCTGCGGAAAGGCTAAGGAAGCTAATCATCGGCATACATGAATAAGACACACCTTGCTAAGACAGGGTTTCGAACATGGCACTTCTGAAACAAATCAAAACCGTTACCGTGTGAGCCAACTTGCAGCACGGCTACCTCTTGTCCCTTACTAACAAGGAAGGCATAATTGACACCAACCGGCCACGAACCTCACATCCAAATGCTTACCTACTCATCATCCACAATTTTAATCTCATTTAATTCAACGCTACTTTATACAACTGGTATTGCAAGAAAAATAATATAGATTATTAGCAGAAAGAAAAAAAATAGCTGATCGCATAGGAATCCTTGGAATTGATTGTCCTATTGCCATTTCTGTATCTTCCAAAACGCCTATGCTGTTTGTGTGTTTCTTGGATACAAGAGGATACTCCGATTGAGCAGCCGTCTTTACTGACAAAAGAAAGTACCTGCTCATTGTCCGGTACAGATTTGTTTCCTGGTCAGTTAAGAATATGCAATAATCGAAATATATATTTCACTCTTGTCAGTAATTACAGTCACAACCAACATACATATATATATTTTTTCGATATATTAGGCTACCGGTTTCAGCTCTATAGTGCCATTATCAGGCCTACACAAAACTGTGAAAATTAAACTCTACACATTTAGTAAGAGGAATCCCCTTGTTTTGTACAATCATATGTAGAAAAACAGTGGCGGGGGGGGGGGGAAGGAACAAAGAAAAAGTATCTATAAGGCAACGTCCCCCCTGTTTTTTATACATAAAATTGTACAAAATAAGGGGATTCCTCTTACTAAATGTATAGAGTTTGACTTTCACAGTTTTGTATTGGCTTGATAATGGCTCTATATAGCTGAAACCGGTAGCCTAATGTGTAAAAAATATATATGTTGGTTGTGACTGTAATTACTGACAAGAGTGAAATATACTGTGCATGTACATGCCAAAGGGGATGTCAAATATTAAAGCAATAATCGAAACATTAGAGACGCAATAAAAATCAGATTAACAAAGTATATCTTGCTCATATAGTTAAAGAATATTGGGAATTAGGTTTCGAAAGTCATCCAAAATCTCAGCCTCTAAACTTGCTAATCGCTTTAACAGCAACACCTGTTGTACGTTTTGCTACGGAGTAAATTTACTGGTCTTTTTGGGTGATCTTTATTAGGTCTGCGGTAGAAAAGAGGAAAGTTGCATTTATATACACACATTGCTATAAAACACATCGGAATTTAAGCGAGAGGAAGTAGCATGAGGAAGAGAAAGCAACATCATAGAGGCCTTAAGCATTTCCTTTTCTCCACCTTATATCATTAGGGTGATGAAATCAAGAAGAATGAGATGGGAGGGTTATGTACCACGCTTCGGCGAGTTGAGAAATGATCACAAAGTTTTATTTGAAATTTTGCAATTAAAATATTGCCTGGAAGAACTAGACATAGATGGAACGTTAGTATTAAAACATTCTTAAAGAAACAGGTAAGGTCTAGACGGTGTTCAACTCTCGCAAGATGAGAATCGATCAAATAATACAACCAACACGGTACAAATTCATGGATTACAATATATATATTTAATACTTGCTATATGTTTCGGCCTTCTCGGCCATCTTCAGGGATACCACTTAATATATGGCGTTTCTTTTACTGCTTGAGTGATAAGCGCCGGCCCAACGCTCTATTCAGTTTTTATTAGACTTTGTAAAGATTATCATCACTGTGATCTTCTAACTCCCGTCATCGAATTAAACCTCCCAGACATGCAGCGTATGACGCATCGCTGGCAGAGCGTCGGGAGGAGCACTGGGCCGGCGCTTATCGGTCAAGCAGGAAATAAACCACCCTATACTATAATAACACCTTCAAGGCTATTACATGTTTTGATTGCAAGAAAAAACAAATAAAATGAAGAAATATATCACGATGCAAATAAAATAATAAAATGGTAGAACACGGATACATGACAGCTAATAGCCACCTAATTAATGGCCCGGTCCTGGGACAATATTAAAATGGATGTTAAAGGAAGAGTGTGTGTCAGTGTGGACAGGAACAAACTGTCTCAATAATGGAACCAGCCATATGGTGCTGCAATGTACTAGATAGGTTACTATCAGCTTCTTAAAAAGGACCCTCCTGCATGTAGTTAAATGTCATAAATACGTGAAATGTTTGTTGGGATACGTGCTCTAAACACGTCACTGCACCAATATCGAAATAAAATACTGTCGTAAAATTTTGATGTTAAGTGAGGCGTGTCGAATTGCTGAATTCTGAAAATCCGAGCTGCCAGCAAGTTTGAACTTCCCGTCGAACTATTTTACAAGTTCGGTGCTTTGCCCCCCCCCCCCAAAAAAAAACGGGGGTACACAAAACGCAATTGTTTCGACACTTCGGAAAACCATATCACAGCAAAACATTTAAAGTTCACAATATGACAAGCATGGCCTATGTACACGTTTCAAGAAAGTTCACAATATGACAAACATGGCCTATGTACACGTTTCAAGAAAGTTCACGATTCACTTACCAGAGAAGTAACGTGAAAGTGTTTCATTTATTACATGCATGACAGTAGTTCGGCTAATTATGTTGTTAATATTTCGAGCTCGTGGCGTGTGAGGCTGCGTAGTAGGGTAGCTGCGTTCCAAAGTTGCAGACGGATGTTCAGTGTGTGATCATGTGGACTGGATGCATCTGGGTTGCTATTTGGGGTATCGCAATGAACTTCCGGATGTCACAAACCGTGGCTAGCTTATGGTCCAGCTTCGAGCATATCAGTTTCAATTCCACGTACAGTAGAACCTCGGTTATCCGAACTTCGCTTAACCGAAACTCGGGTTAACCGAAACGCCTGTCAGGCGCTGCGATTCCCATAACTGCCTGCCGCGAGACACCTCTGAGCCTCTTCCCCGTCAGTTTGTTGTAAAAAGTTGACAAGTGGCAAATTGACGTGTGTGCTGCTTACAGTGCAGTTTTAACATTTCGTTTAACGGTGATTGCAAACAGTGTCGGCTAGACGAAACGTGTTGTCATGACAATTGAACGGAAATTGGAGGTTGTGAGACGAATTGAAAATGGCGAGATCTTGCGAAATGTCGTGGCGGACTTCATTGTTGGCATATCAACGGTTTCAGACTGGGTAAAATCGAAATCGAAGAGCATTCGTCTAAAATGCCGAATGGAGGGACATTGCAGCCAAAAAACGTTTTGAAAAACAAAGTTCAAACTAAAGTATTAGATTTTTTCCGTATAAATTTGTAGTTTTGTGTTGTATCTGTAAATATCATACACTTTATTGTGCCATAAATTTTATTAACATAAGACGTATTTATGAATAAATGTTATTTTCATTGCACCTTGTCACGTCAAGCCGAATTTCCGAATTATCCGAAATAGGGCCCGCCCCCTTTATTTCGGATAATCGAGATCCTACTCTAGTTGATTTAACGTTTCTTATCGTGGCGTTGCTGTTTGCTGCAATACCTACTGAGGTGCAACTGGGGTCGCGTGCACACAGTTCCACCGTTCGGCACCGCTGTAGACAGTTGCTGCCATCTAGCAAGTATATTCGGAACCGACTCTTTCAATTAGGCAAACTGCCCTTTTGTCAGCATTTTGTACTGTACATGGCATAAGATTTATTCTTGGGAAAATGATAGGCGGTCATCCGATTGAATTTTCCTGTCTTTTATGGAAGCTAACTAACTAACTAACTAACTCTGTGCAGCAGAGTCCTTCCCGAGAAGCTAACAGGTCGGCAGCTAGTCAAGAAATTCTTCGCATTTTATGGAAGGCGAATGTTCATTACCGTATTCACAAGAGCCCGCCACCTGTCCCTACCCTGAGCCATATCAATCCAGTCCATGTCCCCCCCATCCCACTTCTTGAAAATCCATTTTAATATTATCCTCACATCTACGCCTTGGTCTTCCAAGTAGTCTCTTGCCCTCAGGTATCCACACCAAAACCCTAAGACCTCCGCAGACCCCACTTGCTTTCTTATTTTCCGAAAACTCCTCATTCTTGTATGCTTACTATATTATCTTCTATCTTAAGGTGATTCATTCTCGCTGTGTTATTAGCTAATGTGTATTATCGTGATAGTACAGTCACACACAACACTACGATATAATCAGGCTCCCAGACCACAATATCCCACGCCATTTCTTTAAAAACAATTTTAATGTTATCGTTCCATTTATGCCTAGTTCTTCCAATTGGCTCCTTCCTATCATATTCTACGATATTCCGTATACTTAATTCAGAGGACTGCCAACAACAAATCATTCCTTACTGTGTTCGGTGCTGACGTCTGTGGTAAAAAGTAGACTTTCCCTACATACGTCATAAAAACATGGGTCCAATATTTCTTAAACTCGGCACTAGATGGAGGTGAGCTGTCAGCATAGCATCACAACCCGGCCGCTTTAAGCCATATTACAGGAAACTGGGTGGACGATTTGGAGAAAAGAAATATATCGTCCTTTACCGGGATTTTTTTTTTCCTCTGTCCGTTTGTTTCTTTGATCCATTTTGTACTGTTTAAATCCTTCCGTCCTTCTTCATGTCACTTTACGTTTCATAGTACTGTCCTTATACAACAAACACAACACAAACATCCATGCCCCCGGTGGGATTTTTTTTTTTTTTTTGCCTGTCCGGGGTTTTTCCCCTTTGATCCATTTTTGTGCTGTTTAAATCCTTTCGTCCTTCATGTCACTTTACGTTCCATATTACCGTCCTTACAACAAACACAACACAAACATCCATGCCCCCGGTGGGATTTTTTTTTTTTGCCCGTCCGGGGTTTTTTCCCCTTTGATCCATTTTTTGTACTGTTTAAATCCTTTCGTCCTTCATGTCACTTTACGTTCCACGTTACCGTCCTTACAACAAACACAACACAGACATCCATGCCCTAGGCGGGATTCGAACCCACGATGCCAGTAAGCGAGCGGCCGAAGACCCACGCCTTAGACTGCACGGCCACTGGGATCAGCTTCGACCGCCGGACTGTCCAGCCCGTAGCCTAGTCACTATACCGTCTACGCTATCCCGGCTCCAGGCATGTGTGGTACGAATATGAATACAAGTTAACTGCAGTAAATTAACATCACGAACACTGAGAAAGATAAAACGCCAGAAATGCATTTGGAATATTGAAGTAGTGAGTATGGATAAGTAACATTGCTGGGCTATGAGGCTCTCACAGAGGTATTAGAACTGCGGTATTCTGGGACGTGATGTGCAGTGTGGCTGACCTTGCTGCGGTAGGAGTCCGGTGACTGCCACGGCCAGTCCGGACGTGTTGGATGAAACACGGCAAGATACTGAGCCCTTATTTAAAAGTGTCACGTAACGGCGGTGTAAATTCCTAAGATTACATAGCGTCGGGAAACTGAGTACTGACTTGTCATTAGTAGCGTTACAAACAAGTCACATGATGACGTCTACCACATTTTTACTGCCTAAGCACAAGGATGAAATAGCTTTTTATTTTCCTAATGCGGCGAATTTCAGTTTTTAGAAGTTATATTTTTAGCATAATGATAATCTGCGGACATGATCTTGTTTAAAGGAACATCCATGAATCTGAGTAAAGCGACTGAGAAAAATCTGGAAAGTCTTTATAAAGCACCACCGACAATCCAAATTAATTTTTAACCTCGTGTCTCCCGAAAATAAATCAGCTGTCAATAACACTTCGCCACAAACTTGTCTGTTAACCCTTTAAAGCCTAATGGTTACTTGATGCATCAACAGTTTTAACATTAAAAATTCTACATTATTCCCACAATTTATTTATGTGTATTGTATTTATATTACAACAAACACCGACTTTTGCCTTATATAACATAAATTGATTTGTTTTTTAACCCAGATGAAAAGTGTTTACTGCGCGGTACGAACTGAGTCTTTAATATTGTACATACGAGATTAATGTATTGGTAGTATATATTCCTTTCTACTTAAATTCCTGAAGATGACGATTTATCGCTGAAACATGTAGGAAGGTACTAATTCATGTATGACTCCTAATTCTGTTGTGTGCATATGTTGGTAGGCATATATATGATTGATTGTAAAGTAGGAAGTGTGTGGGGGCTACCCACATGCATCAACCTCTCCGCTTCCCGCAACAGCACCGGGAAGAGAGAACGCGGTACACACGCCGCAGCAGCGTCTCCGCTTTCCACAACAGCACCAGGAAGGAGAACGCGGTACACACGCTGCGGCAGCTTCTCCGCTTACCGCACCAACCAACCAACCAACCAACCAAAGTGCTGACTAAGGGCGCAGACTTGCGCGGAGCGCAAGTCGACGTCCCTTGATCTGTTTAGCCATTCCTGCGTTTTACCGCATTGCTGGACTCAATAACAGACTCTTTATTCTGAACTAGGGATTTTGCTTACGCTAACAAATTTAAGGTCTCGATTAAGTCGAGACCTGGCATACCAAAGGCTACAGCTCTAAGAGCGTATAGTTTTTCCAAGTGGGGGGAATACTTTGGTTGGATGGCTCTCTGGGATTTGAACCTAAAGTGGCATTTTCACAAATAATTTCACAAAGGATTCAAAACCTACAAACGAATAATTTTGTCCTACCGGGGGGGGGGGGGTGCGGCCCGTGCCCCGACTTTGTGTTATACCCTGGCATTCACCTTACAACTGAGGAAAATCACGGAAATCCTCAGTCAGGGTATTCGAAGCGCGCCTAATTTTAGGTGCAGTGTCGGATGGCCACTAAGGGCCTCGACATATTTACTGACCTGTCCCCGTAGCTTGCGCTAGACGGCTTGTGTCAGCCCTCGGTCAGCGTAGATATCTGCCGAGTTGCTGGGTTAAGGGGTTCCCCACACCAGCTAACCTAGAGTCAAAGCTCTCGGTTAGAACTCTGATGTGATCAGCAAAGACAGGAACTCCCAAATCCTCGTGAATTTGCACGCTAATCATGTACCAAGGTGCACCAGTAGCAATGCGAAGGCACTTGGATTGAATAACCTGCAGCTTTCTGAGGTGGGTGCAGGCAGCAGACCTCCAAATGGGGCACGCATAGTCCATCATGGGCCGTATGAGCTGCTTATACAGCAGAACCCCGTTCCTGATGGACAGGCCGCTTCTCCTGTGAAGGAGAGAGCTAAGCAGACCCAGTCGTTAGGCAGCTTTCTTCTTGACCTGGACGATGTGAGGCGACCAGGTCATCCGTGTATCAAGGATCACTCCCAGATAACGGGCTGTGTCTACCCACTGGATTGCCTGTCCTAGGAAATGCACCGGTCGAGGCTTGGAGGACCTCCACACTGCCTTCGCAAAGAGCATAGCATTGCTCTTTGAGACATTGATGGCGATCCTCCACTCCTTCAACCATCTCTCTAGATCACTGAGGTATGCTTCTAGGTAGCTAACAAGCAGAGCCGGTCTGCGGGACGTGGCAATGATTGCCGTGTCATTCGCGTACAATGCCAGCTCGACGTGGCGGGAAGGGACGGGCATGTCATTGACATACAGACTGAACAAGACAGGAGAGATTAGTCCCCCCTGTGCTACGCCAGTCCGCATGCCACGACGGGAGGATATGGCCGTTTGGAAGGACGCTTCGAACGTCCTATTGTAAAGGTAGGAGGATATGGTTTTGACCAGATAGGAGGGGAAGTTAAGGGCCGTAAGCTTGAAGAGGAGACCGTCGACCCAAACAGTGTCGAAAGCCTTAGCCACGTCGAGAAAGACTGCGCCTGTTAGCCGCTTCTCACCAAAGTTTCTGGTCACCCTTTCGACAAGGCGGGCTAGCTGGAGAGAGGTGCTATGTTTGGGTCTGAATCCAAACTGCTCGTCTCGCAGAACCCCGCGCCCGCTTACTTCACTTAAGATCCTACTAAGTAGGATCTTCTCGAACAACTTGCCGATGGTGTCCAGAAGACTTATGAGACGATAGGAAGAGGGAAGCGCTGGGTCCTTCCCGGGTTTCAGTATGGAAACAATGCGGGCATACTTCCACACCGATGGGAAGTACTGCGCTAGGAGAGCAGCGTTGAATATGGCAGCAAGGAGAGAGACAGCTCGCTGCGGAAGGTGCTTCAGTTCCCTGTTCGGTATACCGTTTGGGCCCGGAGCCTTGCTGGCCTTGAGACCCCGGATAGCATCCTGAACCTCCGCGGGGTTGGTTAACTTGGGCTCGCTTGCAGGTGCATAAGAGTATGCTTGCAGCGCCTCGCCAACCATCTCAATAACTGCCGGATCCGACGGGTCGTTTACCGGCTGAAACTGAGCCTCAAGACTGTCCGCCAGGGCTTCGGCTTTCTCAGAGTCTGAGAGAGCAAGCCCGCCCTGCGTGACCAGGGTGGAGAGGGAGTGGGCACACTCATCACCCGCTTTGTCATCTTCCACAGCGATTGGTCCTCGGGATCTAGGCTTTCCAGTGTGGCACCCCACTGCTCATTCCGCCACTCGTTTAGCTGGTGGGTCACCGACCGCTGAAGGCGGTTGACCTCAGCTTTTAGAGCAGGGTCCCTCGTGGTTTGCCACTGCCTCCTCAACCGGTCTTTCAGGCGTATTTCATCCTGTATATGTGCCGGTATTGGGGGCCGCGGGTCGGCACGAGGGCGTCTCCTGGGGCCTGACGCTGCTAGTGCCTCAGTGATAGCGCTGGACACCTCCTCCACACACGTGTCGATTTCCACCCCGCTATGGAGTTTCGGGGTGGGCGGAAGGCTGTCCTCCAGGCAGGACTGGAATTTGACCCAATCGGTCCGTCTGAAGTCCGGGCGGTCCGGGAGGTTAAGAAAGAATGATCGACATTTAGTGTCGATCAGTACAGGCAAGTGATCTGAGCTTAGTGCAGAGCACGTTGTCAGATGCACTGGGATGACTAGGTTTTTAGTTATTACTATATCTAGGACATCAGGGGTAGCAGAGGAATTGTATGGGATAGTGGTGGGTGTTTCCGGCCCATAAATCAAACACGAATGATCCTTGGCGTAGTCACGAAGGTGCCTGCCCCTTGTCGTGATTAGCCTCGAATTCCAGTCCACGTGCTTGGCGTTCAGGTCCCCCGCCATGAGGACGGGAAGCCCCCGATCAGGCACGCAGACAAATCCGCTTCGATTAGGGGTCGGGAAGGCGAAAGGTAAACCGCCAAGATTTACGGCGGTCCAGGCTCAGTTTCAGCCGGTAAACGATCCGTCGGATCCGGCAGTTATTGAGATGGTTGGCGAGGCGCTGCAAGCATACTCTTATGCACCTGCAAGCGAGCCCAAGTTAACCAACCCCGCGGAGGTTCAGGATGCTATCCGGGGTCTCAAGGCCAGCAAGGCTCCGGGCCCAAACGGTATACCGAACAGGACACTGAAGCACCTTCCGCAGCGAGCTGTCTCTCTCCTTGCTGCCATATTCAACGCTGCTCTCCTAGCGCAGTACTTCCCATCGGTGTGGAAGTATGCCCGCATTGTTTCCATACTGAAACCCGGAAAGGACCCAGCGCTTCCCTCTTCCTATCGTCCCATAAGTCTTCTGGACACCATCGGCAAGTTGTTCGAGAAGATCCTACTTAGTAGGATCTTAAGTGAAGTAATCGGGCGCGGGGTTCTGCGAGACGAGCAGTTTGGATTCAGACCCAAACATAGCACCTCTCTCCAGCTAGCCCGCTTTGTCGAAAGGGTGACCAGAAACTTTGGTGAGAAGCGGCTAACAGGCGCAGTCTTTCTCGACGTGGCTAAGGCGTGGAGCTCGGTACAGAACCTTTGAATTGAAAATTTGGCGAGGGATTTATAGACTAGATTAATTTCTCAAGGACTCAGCTCCATGGAGTAAGTGGGAGGTGAAGAAGGAAATTTAAAGGAAGTTATGTACACGTCACTGTAATTTTGAGTTGAATAAAACACTGGTTTTCAGATTGAACAGTTAACTTACGTCAATAATCCTGCTACATATTTAGGCTATTTTAAGGCTCATCGTACAGAAAATCTTTTATGCCCTCTTAATTGTTGATGAAGTTTTCGGTATTCTAGAGTCTGGCCCATCCTTGGAATGTGTTGTTTTGGATTCGTCGATTCTTTCTTGATGTTAAATTAGCAATAAATTTCCTGGTACACACCTGCCCTTTACCAATAGTTAATGAATTTCAGAATTTCTTCAGGTATTAAATTCTATAATCCGTTCACAAATTGCAATTGCTTCCCATTGGGGTTACTCCCCCCAAGAATAGCGAGACTCGGTAACGATGAGTCTTCCTTTACTTGCATTATTTCAGCAGACAATAATTCACAATATTGTGGAAGACAGGAAATATTTTTCTGCCATTACTACTGACAAAGGAGTGCGATGTTTCTTCTATCTCTGAGAATGTTTTGCATTTTTTAAATAACACGCACCCATTATCTTCAGTTAGGCATTTTTATTGAAATGGATGCTCACTGGACACAGGTTTTCCTTGAAATGGCTGCCAAATTTTTGGTATTTATTCATTGGCTTATTTTGAATGAATAACGTCAACATTGGTCCGAATATCAGCGCTTTGGTAGATACAGTATTTCAGCCGAACGCCCCCACACGTGCTGAGACAGTTGCCTCCTCGTTGATATGCATGGACATCCACCAGAGGGCAAGTGAAATGTTGCGAGGCATGTGACTATTCGCCATTCCCTTCAAGGGATCGTATCGTATGACAGTTCGTGGCGAAGAAGAGATAGTGGCAAGTGTCCAGCGCAGTCTGAGAGCGAGTGTTCGATGAACCAAATGAAGCGGGCGTGAATGCAGGTATAGCTAAATTTGTAGATGAAGATTTGTACTTATTGTCATGAGCAACCGAACATGAGTGATTCTGAACATGCCTTACTGTAGGTTATTTCAATACACTTGTGGGATACTGGCAGGATTTCTATTGCTAGAAAGGATTACACAGCATCCACATATAAACAGTCAATATATTCTTCAATCAAGGTGTGTTGGTACAACGAGTGTGTGTACGTGCTCGCCTTCCTCAGTGAGTAGGGAAGTGGAGAGCAGCAAGTGTAAGTGCGCTCGTACGGTAGGAGCGAGAGAAGCTCGAAGACGTGGCGGGCAGAGATGTAGCCGCCACGTGGTGAAGGTTAATGTGTTGGTCGGCCGGAGACTTGATGTGCCGATAGCTCTACTCCCTTGCTGTCCGAACGACGGACTTACTGCTTTGCTGGTCTTACGACTGGTTACTCCTTTGTTGTCTTACGACTGGCTTGCTCCGATGCTGCCGACGGAATGAAGCTCGGTCAACCAAAGTGCTAACTAAGGGCGGAGACTTGCGCGGAGCGCAAGTCGACGTCCCTTCATCTGTTTAGCCATTCCTGCGTTTTACCGCATTGCTGGGCTCAATAACAGACTCTTTATTCTGAACTAGGGATTTTGCTTGCGCTAACAAATTTAAGGTCTCGATTAAGTCGGGACCTGGCATACCAAAGGCTACAGCTCTAAGAGCGTATAGTTTTTCCAAGTGGGGGGAATACTTTGGTTGGATGGCTCTCTGGGATTTGAACCCAGAGTGGCATTTTCACGAATAATTTCACAAAGGATCCAAAACCTACAAACGAATAATTTTGTCCTACCGGGGGAGGGGGTGCGGGCCGTGCCCCGACTTTGTGTTATACCCTGGCATTCACCTTACAACTGAGGAAAATCACGGAAAACCTCAGTCAGGGTATTCGGAATGCGCCTAATTTTAGGTGCAGTGTCTGTTGGCCACTAAGGGCCTCGACACATTCACTGACCCATCCCCGTAGCTTGCGCTAGACGGCTTGGGTCAGCCCTCGGTCAGCGCAGATATCTGCCGAGTTGCTGGGTTAAGGGGTTCCCCACACCAGCCAACCTAGAGTCGGAGCTCTCGGTTAGAACTCTAATGTGATCAGCAAAGACAGGAACTCCCAAATCCTCGTGAATTTGCGCGCTACTCATGTACCAAGGTGCACCCGTAGCAATGCGAAGGCACTTGGATTGAATAACCTTCAGCTTTTTGAGGTGGGTGCAGGCAGCAGACCTCCAAATGGGGCACGCATAGTCCATCATGGGCCGTATGAGCTGCTTATACAGCAGAACCCCGTTCCTGATGGACAGGCCGCTTCTCCTGTGAAGGAGAGAGCTAAGCAGACTCAGTCGTTGAGCTGCTTTCTTCTTGACCTGGACGATGTGAGGCGACCAGGTCATCCGTGTATCAAGTATCACTCCTAGATAACGGGCTGTGTCTACCCACTGGATTGGCTGTCCTAGGAACTGCACCGGTCGGGGATTGGAGGACCTCCACCCTGCCTTCGCAAAGAGCATAGCATTGCTCTTTGAGACATTGATGGCGATCCTCCACTCCTTCAACCATCTCTCTAGATCACTGAGGTATGCTTCTAGGTAGCTAACAAGCAGAGCCGGTCTGCGGGACGTGGCAATGATTGCCGTGTCATCCGCGTACAATGCCAGCTCGACGTGGCGGGAAGGGACGGGCATGTCATTGACATACAGACTGAACAAGACAGGAGAGATTAGTCCCCCCTGTGCTACGCCAGTCCGCATGCCACGACGGGAGGATATGGCCGTTTGGAAGGACGCTTCGAACGTCCTATTGTAAAGGTAGGAGGATATGGTTTTGACCAGATAGGAGGGGAAGTTAAGGGCCGTAAGCTTGAAGAGGAGACCGTCGACCCAAACAGTGTCGAAAGCCTTAGCCACGTCGAGAAAGACTGCGCCTGTTAGCCGCTTCTCACCAAAGTTTCTGGTCACCCTTTCGACAAAGCGGGCTAGCTGGAGAGAGGTGCTATGTTTGGGTCTGAATCCAAACTGCTCGTCTCGCAGAACCCCGCGCCCGATTACTTCACTTAAGATCCTACTAAGTAGGATCTTCTCGAACAACTTGCCGATGGTGTCCAGAAGACTTATGGGACGATAGGAAGAGGGAAGCGCTGGGTCCTTCCCGGGTTTCAGTATGGAAACAATGCGGGCATACTTCCACACCGATGGGAAGTACTGCGCTAGGAGAGCAGCGTTGAATATGGCAGCAAGGAGAGAGACAGCTCGCTGCGGAAGGTGCTTCAGTGTCCTGTTCGGTATACCGTTTGGGCCCGGAGCCTTGCTGGCCTTGAGACCCCGGATAGCATCCTGAACCTCCGCGGGGTTGGTTAACTTGGGCTCGCTTGCAGGTGCATAAGAGTATGCTTGCAGCGCCTCGCCAACCATCTCAATAACTGCCGGATCCGACGGATCGTTTACCGGCTGAAACTGAGCCTGGACCGCCGTAAATCTTGGCGGTTTACCTTTCGCCTTCCCGACCCCTAATCGAAGCGGATTTGTCTGCGTGCCTGATCGGGGGCTTCCCGTCCTCATGGCGGGGGACCTGAACGCCAAGCACGTGGACTGGAATTCGAGGCTAATCACGACAAGGGGCAGGCACCTTCGTGACTACGCCAAGGATCATTCGTGTTTGATTTATGGGCCGGAAACACCCACCACTATCCCATACAATTCCTCTGCTACCCCTGATGTCCTAGATATAGTAATAACTAAAAACCTAGTCATCCCAGTGCATCTGACAACGTGCTCTGCACTAAGCTCAGATCACTTGCCTGTACTGATCGACACTAAATGTCGATCATTCTTTCTTAACCTCCCGGACCGCCCGGACTTCAGACGGACCGATTGGGTCAAATTCCAGTCCTGCCTGGAGGACAGCCTTCCGCCCACCCCGAAACTCCATAGCGGGGTGGAAATCGACACGTGTGTGGAGGAGGTGTCCAGCGCTATCACTGAGGCACTAGCAGCGTCAGGCCCCAGGAGACGCCCTCGTGCCGACCCGCGGCCCCCAATACCGGCACATATACAGGATGAAATACGCCTGAAAGACCGGTTGAGGAGGCAGTGGCAAACCACGAGGGACCCTGCTCTAAAAGCTGAGGTCAACCGCCTTCAGCGGTCGGTGACCCACCAGCTAAACGAGTGGCGGAATGAGCAGTGGGGTGCCACACTGGAAAGCCTAGATCCCGAGGACCAATCGCTGTGGAAGATGACAAAGCGGGTGATGAGTGTGCCCACTCCCTCTCCACCCTGGTCACGCAGGGCGGGCTTGCTCTCTCAGACTCTGAGAAAGCCGAAGCCCTGGCGGACAGTCTTGAGGCTCAGTTTCAGCCGGTAAACGACCCGTCGGATCCGGCAGTTATTGAGATGGTTGGCGAGGCGCTGCAAGCATACTCTTATGCACCTGCAAGCGAGCCCAAGTTAACCAACCCCGCGGAGGTTCAGGATGCTATCCGGGGTCTCAAGGCCAGCAAGGCTCCGGGCCCAAACGGTATACCGAACAGGGAACTGAAGCACCTTCCGCAGCGAGCTGTCTCTCTCCTTGCTGCCATATTCAACGCTGCTCTCCTAGCGCAGTACTTCCCATCGGTGTGGAAGTATGCCCGCATTGTTTCCATACTGAAACCCGGGAAGGACCCAGCGCTTCCCTCTTCCTATCGTCTCATAAGTCTTCTGGACACCATCGGCAAGTTGTTCGAGAAGATCCTACTTAGTAGGATCTTAAGTGAAGTAAGCGGGCGCGGGGTTCTGCGAGACGAGCAGTTTGGATTCAGACCCAAACATAGCACCTCTCTCCAGCTAGCCCGCCTTGTCGAAAGGGTGACCAGAAACTTTGGTGAGAAGCGGCTAACAGGCGCAGTCTTTCTCGACGTGGCTAAGGCTTTCGACACTGTTTGGGTCGACGGTCTCCTCTTCAAGCTTACGGCCCTTAACTTCCCCTCCTATCTGGTCAAAACCATATCCTCCTACCTTTACAATAGGACGTTCGAAGCGTCCTTCCAAACGGCCATATCCTCCCGTCGTGGCATGCGGACTGGCGTAGCACAGGGGGGACTAATCTCTCCTGTCTTGTTCAGTCTGTATGTCAATGACATGCCCGTCCCTTCCCGCCACGTCGAGCTGGCATTGTACGCGAATGACACGGCAATCATTGCCACGTCCCGCAGACCGGCTCTGCTTGTTAGCTACCTAGAAGCATACCTCAGTGATCTAGAGAGATGGTTGAAGGAGTGGAGGATCGCCATCAATGTCTCAAAGAGCAATGCTATGCTCTTTGCGAAGGCAGTGTGGAGGTCCTCCAAGCCTCGACCGGTGCATTTCCTAGGACAGGCAATCCAGTGGGTAGACACAGCCCGTTATCTGGGAGTGATCCTTGATACACGGATGACCTGGTCGCCTCACATCGTCCAGGTCAAGAAGAAAGCTGCCTAACGACTGGGTCTGCTTAGCTCTCTCCTTCACAGGAGAAGCGGCCTGTCCATCAGGAACGGGGTTCTGCTGTATAAGCAGCTCATACGGCCCATGATGGACTATGCGTGCCCCATTTGGAGGTCTGCTGCCTGCACCCACCTCAGAAAGCTGCAGGTTATTCAATCCAAGTGCCTTCGCATTGCTACTGGTGCACCTTGGTACATGATTAGCGTGCAAATTCACGAGGATTTGGGAGTTCCTGTCTTTGCTGATCACATCAGAGTTCTAACCGAGAGCTTTGACTCTAGGTTAGCTGGTGTGGGGAACCCCTTAACCCAGCAACTCGGCAGATATCTACGCTGACCGAGGGCTGACACAAGCCGTCTAGCGCAAGCTACGGGGACAGGTCAGTAAATATGTCGAGGCCCTTAGTGGCCATCCGACACTGCACCTAAAATTAGGCGCGCTTCGAATACCCTGACTGAGGATTTCCGTGATTTTCCTCAGTTGTAAGGTGAATGCCAGGGTATAACACAAAGTCGGGGCACGGGCCGCACCCCCCCCCCCCCCCCCCGGTAGGACAAAATTATTCGTTTGTAGGTTTTGAATCCTTTGTGAAATTATTTGTGAAAATGCCACTTTAGGTTCAAATCCCAGAGAGCCATCCAACCAAAGTATTCCCCCCACTTGGAAAAACTATACGCTCTTAGAGCTGTAGCCTTTGGTATGCCAGGTCTCGACTTAATCGAGACCTTAAATTTGTTAGCGTAAGCAAAATCCCTAGTTCAGAATAAAGAGTCTGTTATTGAGTCCAGCAATGCGGTAAAACGCAGGAATGGCTAAACAGATCAAGGGACGTCGACTTGCGCTCCGCGCAAGTCTGCGCCCTTAGTCAGCACTTTGGTTGGTTGGTTGGTTGGTTGGTGCGGTAAGCGGAGAAGCTGCCGCAGCGTGTGTACCGCGTTCTCCTTCCTGGTGCTGTTGTGGAAAGCGGAGACGCTGCTGCGGCGTGTGTACCGCGTTCTCTCTTCCCGGTGCTGTTGCGGGAAGCGGAGAGGTTGATGCATGTGGGTAGCCCCCACACACTTCCTACTTTACAATCAATCATATATATGCCTACCAACATATGCACACAACAGAATTAGGAGTCATACATGAATTAGTACCTTCCTACATGTTTCAGCGATAAATCGTCATCTTCAGGAATTTAAGTAGAAAGGAATATATACTACCAATACACTAATCTCGTATGTACAATATTAAAGACTCAGTTCGTACCGCGCAGTAAACACTTTTCATCTGGGTTAAAAAACAAATCAATTTATGTTATATAAGGCAAAAGTCGGTGTTTGTTGTAATATAAATACAATACACATAAATAAATTGTGGGAATAATGTAGAATTTTTAATGTTAAAACTGTTGATGCATCAAGTAACCATTAGGCTTTAAAGGGTTAACAGACAAGTTTGTGGCGAAGTGTTATTGACAGCTGATTTATTTTCGGGAGACACGAGGTTAAAAATTAATTTGGATTGTCGGTGGTGCTTTATAAAGACTTTCCAGATTTTTCTCAGTCGCTTTACTCAGATTCATGGATGTTCCTTTAAACAAGATCATGTCCGCAGATTATCATTATGCTAAAAATATAACTTCTAAAAACTGAAATTCGCCGCATTAGGAAAATAAAAAGCTATTTCATCCTTGTGCTTAGGCAGTAAAAATGTGGTAGACGTCATCATGTGACTTGTTTGTAACGCTACTAATGACAAGTCAGTACTCAGTTTTCCCGACGCTATGTAATCTTAGGAATTTACACCGCCGTTACGTGACACTTTTAAATAAGGGCTCAGTATCTTGCCGTGTTTCATCCAACACGTCCGGACTGGCCGTGGCAGTCACCGGACTCCTACCGCAGCAAGGTCAGCCACACTGCACATCACGTCCCAGAATACCGCAGTTCTAATACCTCTGTGAGAGCCTCATAGCCCAGCAATGTTACTTATCCATACTCACTACTTCAATATTCCAAATGCATTTCTGGCGTTTTATCTTTCTCAGTGTTCGTGATGTTAATTTACTGCAGTTAACTTGTATTCATATTCGTACCACACATGCCTGGAGCCGGGATAGCGTAGACGGTATAGTGACTAGGCTACGGGCTGGACAGTCCGGCGGTCGAAGCTGATCCCAGTGGCCGTGCAGTCTAAGGCGTGGGTCTTCGGCCGCTCGCTTACTGGCATCGTGGGTTCGAATCCCGCCTAGGGCATGGATGTCTGTGTTGTGTTTGTTGTAAGGACGGTAACGTGGAACGTAAAGTGACATGAAGGACGAAAGGATTTAAACAGTACAAAAAATGGATCAAAGGGGAAAAAACCCCGGACGGGCAAAAAAAAAAAATCCCACCGGGGGCATGGATGTTTGTGTTGTGTTTGTTGTAAGGACGGTAATATGGAACGTAAAGTGACATGAAGGACGAAAGGATTTAAACAGCACAAAAATGGATCAAAGGGGAAAAACCCCGGACAGGCAAAAAAAAAAAAATCCCACCGGGGGCATGGATGTTTGTGTTGTGTTTGTTGTATAAGGACAGTACTATGAAACGTAAAGTGACATGAAGAAGGACGGAAGGATTTAAACAGTACAAAATGGATCAAAGAAACAAACGGACAGAGGAAAAAAAAAATCCCGGTAAAGGACGATATATTTCTTTTCTCCAAATCGTCCACCCAGTTTCCTGTAATATGGCTTAAAGCGGCCGGGTTGTGATGCTATGCTGACAGCTCACCTCCATCTAGTGCCGAGTTTAAGAAATATTGGACCCATGTTTTTATGACGTATGTAGGGAAAGTCTACTTTTTACCACAGACGTCAGCACCGAACACAGTAAGGAATGATTTGTTGTTGGCAGTCCTCTGAATTAAGTATACGGAATATCGTAGAATATGATAGGAAGGAGCCAATTGGAAGAACTAGGCATAAATGGAACGATAACATTAAAATTGTTTTTAAAGAAATGGCGTGGGATATTGTGGTCTGGGAGCCTGATTATATCGTAGTGTTGTGTGTGACTGTACTATCACGATAATACACATTAGCTAATAACACAGCGAGAATGAATCACCTTAAGATAGAAGATAATATAGTAAGCATACAAGAATGAGGAGTTTTCGGAAAATAAGAAAGCAAGTGGGGTCTGCGGAGGTCTTAGGGTTTTGGTGTGGATACCTGAGGGCAAGAGACTACTTGGAAGACCAAGGCGTAGATGTGAGGATAATATTAAAATGGATTTTCAAGAAGTGGGATGGGGGGGACATGGACTGGATTGATATGGCTCAGGGTAGGGACAGGTGGCGGGCTCTTGTGAATACGGTAATGAACATTCGCCTTCCATAAAATGCGAAGAATTTCTTGACTAGCTGCCGACCTGTTAGCTTCTCGGGAAGGACTCTGCTGCACAGAGTTAGTTAGTTAGTTAGTTAGCTTCCATAAAAGACAGGAAAATTCAATCGGATGACCGCCTATCATTTTCCCAAGAATAAATCTTATGCCATGTACAGTACAAAATGCTGACAAAAGGGCAGTTTGCCTAATTGAAAGAGTCGGTTCCGAATATACTTGCTAGATGGCAGCAACTGTCTACAGCGGTGCCGAACGGTGGAACTGTGTGCACGCGACCCCAGTTGCACCTCAGTAGGTATTGCAGCAAACAGCAACGCCACGATAAGAAACGTTAAATCAACTAGAGTAGGATCTCGATTATCCGAAATAAAGGGGGCGGGCCCTATTTCGGATAATTCGGAAATTCGGCTTGACGTGACAAGGTGCAATGAAAATAACATTTATTCATAAATACGTCTTATGTTAATAAAATTTATGGCACAATAAAGTGTATGATATTTACAGATACAACACAAAACTACAAATTTATACGGAAAAAATCTAATACTTTAGTTTGAACTTTGTTTTTCAAAACGTTTTTTGGCTGCAATGTCCCTCCATTCGGCATTTTAGACGAATGCTCTTCGATTTCGATTTTACCCAGTCTGAAACCGTTGATATGCCAACAATGAAGTCCGCCACGACATTTCGCAAGATCTCGCCATTTTCAATTCGTCTCACAACCTCCAATTTCCGTTCAATTGTCATGACAACACGTTTCGTCTAGCCGACACTGTTTGCAATCACCGTTAAACGAAATGTTAAAACTGCACTGTAAGCAGCACACACGTCAATTTGCCACTTGTCAACTTTTTACAACAAACTGACGGGGAAGAGGCTCAGAGGTGTCTCGCGGCAGGCAGTTATGGGAATCGCAGCGCCTGACAGGCGTTTCGGTTAACCCAAGTTTCGGTTAAGCGAAGTTCGGATAACCGAGGTTCTACTGTACGTGGAATTGAAACTGATATGCTCGAAGCTGGACCATAAGCTAGCCACGGTTTGTGACATCCGGAAGTTCATTGCGATACCCCAAATAGCAACCCAGATGCATCCAGTCCACATGATCACACACTGAACATCCGTCTGCAACTTTGGAACGCAGCTACCCTACTACGCAGCCTCACACGCCACGAGCTCGAAATATTAACAACATAATTAGCCGAACTACTGTCATGCATGTAATAAATGAAACACTTTCACGTTACTTCTCTGGTAAGTGAATCGTGAACTTTCTTGAAACGTGTACATAGGCCATGTTTGTCATATTGTGAACTTTCTTGAAACGTGTACATAGGCCATGCTTGTCATATTGTGAACTTTAAATGTTTTGCTGTGATATGGTTTTCCGAAGTGTCGAAACAATTGCGTTTTGTGTACCCCCCGTTTTTTTTTGGGGGGGGGGGGGCAAAGCACCGAACTTGTAAAATAGTTCGACGGGAAGTTCAAACTTGCTGGCAGCTCGGATTTTCAGAATTCAGCAATTCGACACGCCTCACTTAACATCAAAATTTTACGACAGTATTTTATTTCGATATTGGTGCAGTGACGTGTTTAGAGCACGTATCCCAACAAACATTTCACGTATTTATGACATTTAACTACATGCAGGAGGGTCCTTTTTAAGAAGCTGATAGTAACCTATCTAGTACATTGCAGCACCATATGGCTGGTTCCATTATTGAGACAGTTTGTTCCTGTCCACACTGACACACACTCTTCCTTTAACATCCATTTTAATATTGTCCCAGGACCGGGCCATTAATTAGGTGGCTATTAGCTGTCATGTATCCGTGTTCTACCATTTTATTATTTTATTTGCATCGTGATATATTTCTTCATTTTATTTGTTTTTTCTTGCAATCAAAACATGTAATAGCCTTGAAGGTGTTATTATAGTATAGGGTGGTTTATTTCCTGCTTGACCGATAAGCGCCGGCCCAGTGCTCCTCCCGACGCTCTGCCAGCGATGCGTCATACGCTGCATGTCTGGGAGGTTTAATTCGATGACGGGAGTTAGAAGATCACAGTGATGATAATCTTTACAAAGTCTAATAAAAACTGAATAGAGCGTTGGGCCGGCGCTTATCACTCAAGCAGTAAAAGAAACGCCATATATTAAGTGGTATCCCTGAAGATGGCCGAGAAGGCCGAAACATATAGCAAGTATTAAATATATATATTGTAATCCATGAATTTGTACCGTGTTGGTTGTATTATTTGATCGATTCTCATCTTGCGAGAGTTGAACACCGTCTAGACCTTACCTGTTTCTTTAAGAATGTTTTAATACTAACGTTCCATCTATGTCTAGTTCTTCCAGGCAATATTTTAATTGCAAAATTTCAAATAAAACTTTGTGATCATTTCTCAACTCGCCGAAGCGTGGTACATAACCCTCCCATCTCATTCTTCTTGATTTCATCACCCTAATGATATAAGGTGGAGAAAAGGAAATGCTTAAGGCCTCTATGATGTTGCTTTCTCTTCCTCATGCTACTTCCTCTCGCTTAAATTCCGATGTGTTTTATAGCAATGTGTGTATATAAATGCAACTTTCCTCTTTTCTACCGCAGACCTAATAAAGATCACCCAAAAAGACCAGTAAATTTACTCCGTAGCAAAACGTACAACAGGTGTTGCTGTTAAAGCGATTAGCAAGTTTAGAGGCTGAGATTTTGGATGACTTTCGAAACCTAATTCCCAATATTCTTTAACTATATGAGCAAGATATACTTTGTTAATCTGATTTTTATTGCGTCTCTAATGTTTCGATTATTGCTTTAATATTTGACATCCCCTTTGGCATGTACATGCACAGTATATTTCACTCTTGTCAGTAATTACAGTCACAACCAACATATATATTTTTTACACATTAGGCTACCGGTTTCAGCTATATAGAGCCATTATCAAGCCAATACAAAACTGTGAAAGTCAAACTCTATACATTTAGTAAGAGGAATCCCCTTATTTTGTACAATTTTATGTATAAAAAACAGGGGGGACGTTGCCTTATAGATACTTTTTCTTTGTTCCTTCCCCCCCCCCCCGCCACTGTTTTTCTACATATGATTGTACAAAACAAGGGGATTCCTCTTACTAAATGTGTAGAGTTTAATTTTCACAGTTTTGTGTAGGCCTGATAATGGCACTATAGAGCTGAAACCGGTAGCCTAATATATCGAAAAAATATATATATGTATGTTGGTTGTGACTGTAATTACTGACAAGAGTGAAATATATATTTCGATTATTGCATATTCTTAACTGACCAGGAAACAAATCTGTACCGGACAATGAGCAGGTACTTTCTTTTGTCAGTAAAGACGGCTGCTCAATCGGAGTATCCTCTTGTATCCAAGAAACACACAAACAGCATAGGCGTTTTGGAAGATACAGAAATGGCAATAGGACAATCAATTCCAAGGATTCCTATGCGATCAGCTATTTTTTTTCTTTCTGCTAATAATCTATATTATTTTTCTTGCAATACCAGTTGTATAAAGTAGCGTTGAATTAAATGAGATTAAAATTGTGGATGATGAGTAGGTAAGCATTTGGATGTGAGGTTCGTGGCCGGTTGGTGTCAATTATGCCTTCCTTGTTAGTAAGGGACAAGAGGTAGCCGTGCTGCAAGTTGGCTCACACGGTAACGGTTTTGATTTGTTTCAGAAGTGCCATGTTCGAAACCCTGTCTTAGCAAGGTGTGTCTTATTCATGTATGCCGATGATTAGCTTCCTTAGCCTTTCCGCAGGAAATCAAGGAGTAAAAGGAATATACAAGGAATATAAAAGAACGTAAGAACGTACTGTATATGGCATTTCTCTTTAATTTCGGAATAGGCTACTGCACGCACACACATTTGTACTTCAGCCTTCTTTCATTAAGGCTTAAATTAAATTATTTTTTATCGAATTTCTTCACGGAAGATGAAGATTTACTCTGTTGAAAACTTAAATCCATAAGTCATTCTAGCAAGATTTGAGGATTTTAGAGCGAATTTCTGGTATATTACAGGGTTTAGTAAAAAAAAGACTATTTTGTCCCTGAAGACATAGGTAGCAAATCCATCGAAACGTCTTTAAACAGTTACCAGTCAACAAGACACCTTATCCCAGAAAACTTAATATCCAGAGCTATTGAATTTAAATTTGTGACATACGACAAAAAAAACTTCCATTTCGCTGCCAACTTGAGAAATGTGTTTCTAAATGAAATGTTTTGTTTTCGGTTAAGAAATGTAATTCATAGATAGAGATAACAAAGATGGTGTTGTGTTAAAGTTGTATGTAAAAAAATGAGAATATGATAACATAGCTGGCAAAAACTTAAACGAGGTAGGAAATGCCGGCAGGGCGTAACGATTTTGATGTCTTCACTCTGTTGTTTTTCCTAATACTGTCGCTCTTATTACGCATAAATATTTTTATTCCATCTATAAACGCATTTACTGTTGTTTTTTTTTTGGCATCGTATATGTTTAGAACGTCAGTTGTTTCTCCGGCCTCTTTTGTTCTGCCTTATTCCTTTTACGTATGCACTGTACGTCCACATATATTTGTTGTACTTCTGCGATATATGCGGATATGTTCCGGTCGTCAGTTGTTTTTAGGCCTCAGTTTGTACCTGAAAGATAAGAGAGTCTGTTTGCATTATAAAACAGTCACATAAATGTAAACAGATGTTCATGTAAACCAACTTGGAACGTATCGACCAATTTTATTAAAAATCACAAATATAAAATTTCACGAGATACCTTCGGTGGGTCCGCGCTATTTTATGCCGATAGGCGGAAAGACACAACCAGGATAGTAGCCTCTATTATCTGCTTCTAAAGCTATACAAGGACGGGATTTTAGGGAAGTGTTTAGTGTGGTGGACAGTTATGAAGAGGGAGACTTGGAGTCTGTACTGTTAGGGACATTTCATAGAGAGAAACAGGTTCCAAAATGTTACTGAGTAAAATAAGACAGAAACCAATCAGACCAACATTGGTAAAGCCGCCCCTATATCGTGAATGTTATTGTTCATTGCTATTGCATTTAAATAACATTGTGTAGGACGTTACTCTACAGACGACTAAAATTTATTGTGCAATATTTTGTTTTGTTCGTGAGACTGATGAATAACCATGTTGAGTGATACTGCTGCTTGTGTGGTCACTGCTTTAGCCGTATGTTTAAACATGTTGAGTGATACTGCTGCTTGTGTGGTCACTGCTTTAGCCGTTGTTTAAACATGTTGAGTGTTACTGCTGCTTGTGTGGTCACTCTTTAGCCTTTTTAAACATGTTGAGTATACTGCTGCTTGTGTGGTCATGCTTTGCCTTGTTTAAACATGTTGAGTGATACTGCTGCTTGTGTGGTCACTGCTTTAGCCGTATGTTTAAACATGTTGAGTGATACTGCTTGTGTGGTCACTGCTTTAGCCGTATGTTTAAACATGTTGGTGAACTGCTGCTTGTGTGCGCTTACGTATGTTTAAAATGTGAGTTACTGCTGCTTGTGGTCATGTTTAGCCGAGTTAAATGTGGGATCTGCTGCTGTGTGGTCACTGCTTGCCTTGTTAAGTTAGTGATCTGTGCTTGTGTGGTCACGCTTTACCTTGTTAAACTGTTGAGATACGTGCTTGTGTGGTCACTTTAGCGTATGTTAACATTGAGTGATACTGGCTGTGTGTCACTGCTTTAGCCTGTTTAAACATGTTGAGTGTACTGTGCTGTTGTCACGCTTTCGTTGTTAACTTTGAGATACTGTGCTTTGTGGTCATGTTGTGTTAAGTTGAGTGAACTGCGCTGTGTGGTTGTTGCTTGTTTACTGTTGAGATACTGTGCTTGTGTTCACTGCTTAGCTTGTTATTGGTGTATGTTGTGTCACTGCTTTAGCCGTATTAACTGTGAGTGATACTGCTGCTGTGCCTGCTTTAGCCGGTTAACATTGAGTGACTGTTTGTTGTCACGCTTTAGCATGTTTACATGTGATGATACGGTTGTGTGGTCAGCTTTGCGATGTTAACAGTTGATGAACTGTGTGGTGGCACGCTTACTTTTAACAGTTGATGATACTGTCTGGGTCACTGCTTAGCGTATGTTTAACATGTTGAGTGAGCGCTTTGGTCCGCTTAGCGTATTTAAGTTATTACTGTGTGTTAGTAGCCGTATTTAACAGTTTGATGCTCTTTTGTCAGCTTTACGTGTTAAGTGGTGAACTGTGTGTGTGGCATGCTTTGCCGAGTTACAGTGAGGATTGCGCTTGGTGTCGCTAGCGGTTAACATGTTCGCGCTGTTGTCACTGTTTAGCGTTTTTAATTATGATATGCGTTGGCACTGCTTCGTGTACAGTTGGTGACTTGCTTGTGTGCCTGTTGCCTGTTAACTGTTATGATCGCGTGTGTGGTCAGCTTTAGCCGTTGTTCATGTGTACTGTGCTGTTTCACTGCTTAGCGTATTTTAAATGTTGAGGACGTGCTGTGTGGTCATGCTATTGTTTAATTGAGTATATGGCTTTGTGTCACTCTTTAGCGTATTTAATGTAGTATGCTGCTTGTGTGGTCAGCTTGCCGAGTTAACATGTTGGGTATGGCTTGTGTGTCGCTTTGCGTGTTATGTTGGGCTGTGCTTGTGGTCATGTTGCCGTGTTAACATGTTATGATACTGCTGCTTGGTGTCACTGCTTAGCCTTTTAACAGTGATGTACTGCTGCTGTGTGTCATGCTTAGCTATTAAACATTTGATGATACGCTGTTGTTGTCACTGCTTGCGTGTTAAATGTATGATACTGCTGTTTAGTTACGTATTTAAACTTTAATATGCTGCTTGTGGTCCGCTTAGCTGTTAAGTTGAGTGATACGCTGCGTGTGGTCACTGCTTTAGCCTGTTTAACATGTTGATGAGCTGCTGTGTCACGCTTGCGTATGTTAAACATGTTGAGTATATGCGCTGTGTGGACTGCTTAGCTATGTTAAAATTTGATACTGCTGCTTGTGTGTCTGCTTAGCTATTTAAATGTGAGTGATACTGCTGTGTGGTACGTTAGCGATGTTAAACATGTTGAGTGTACTGCTGCTTGTGTGGCACTGCTTAGCCGATGTTTAAACTTGAGTGTACTGCTGCTTGTTGTCATGCTTAGCTTGTTTAAACATGTTGAGTGATACTGCTGCTTGTGTGGTCACTGCTTAGCCGTATGTTTAAAGTGATATACTGCTGCTTGTGTGTCACTGCTTGCCGTATTTAACATGTTGAGTACGCGCTTGTGTGGTCACGCTTTAGCCGATTTTAAACATTTGAGTATACTGTGCTGGTGTCACTGCTTAGCGATGTTTAACATGTTGATAACCTGCTGTGTGTCACTGCTTTAGCGAGTTTAACATTGATTACGCTGCTTGTGTGCAGCTAGCGTATTTTAAACATTTGATGACGCCTGTTGTCATGCTTTAGCCTATTAAATGTGATGATACTGCTGCTTGCACTGCTTAGCCTATTAAAATTTATGATACGCTGCTTTGTGGTCACTGCTTAGCTATGTTTAAATTGATATACCGTTTGGTCTGCTTAGCCGATTTTAAACATTGATGATACTGTCTGTGTCACGCTTTACCGTTGTTTAAACATTTATAACGCTGCTTGTGTGTCACTGCTAGCCGATTTTAACATGTTATATACTGCTGCTTGTTGGTCACGCTTCCGTTAACGTTGATATAGCGCTTGTGTCCTGCTTAGCCATTAACATGTTGTGATACGCGCGTGGCCCTTTAGCGTATGTTAACATGAGTGAACGCTGCTTGTGGTCACGCTTTAGCTAGTTAAACGTTGAGACTGCGCTTTACGCCGATTTAACATTATGAACGCTGCTTGTTGTCACGCTTTAGCCGATGTTAAATGATACCTGCTTTTGCTTTACTTTTTAACAGTATGATCTGCGCTGTGTGGTCCGCTACCTTTTTAACTGTAGTACTCGCTGGTGTCACTGCTTTACCGTTAACTGTGATGTACTCTGCTTGGTGTCCGCTTACCTAGTTTAAATGAGTAACGCGCTGTGCACCTTAGCCGTATTTAAAATTTATAACTCGCTTGTTGCCGCTTCTTAAACGTATGATCGGCTTGTGGCCTCACGTTAACAGTAGATCTCTGCTTGTGTGTCACGCTTTAGCTTGTTTAAACATTTGAGTGATACTGCTGCTGGTGGTCACTGCTTACCTATTAAACAGTTAGATACTGCTGCTGGTCACTGCTCGATTTTAAACATGTTGAGAACTGTGCTTGTGGCGCTACGTTTAACGTGAGTACGCTGCTGTGTGTCATCTTTAGCGTTAACAGTGAGTGTACGCGCTTGTGGTCACTGCTTTAGCCTATTAATTGAGTATACGGCTGTGTGTCACGCTTAGCCTATTTAACATTGAGTATCGCGCTGGGGTCACTGTTAGCTATTAACAGTGATGATACGCGCTTGTGTGGTCACTGCTTTAGCCGTATGTTTAAACATGTTGAGTGATACTGCTGCTTGTGTGGTCACTGCTTTAGCCGTATGTTTAAACATGTTGAGTGATACTGCTGCTTGTGTGGTCACTGCTTTAGCCGTGTTTAAACATGTTGAGTGATACTGCTGCTTGTGTGGTCACTGCTTTAGCCGTAGTTTAAACATGTTGAGTGATACTGCTGCTTGTGTGGTCACTGCTTTAGCCGTATGTTTAAACATGTTGAGTGATACTGCTGCTTGTGTGGTCACTGCTTTAGCCGTATGTTTAAACATGTTGAGTGATACTGCTGCTTGTGTGGTCACTGCTTTAGCCGTATGTTTAAACATGTTGAGTGATACTGCTGCTTGTGTGGTCACTGCTTTAGCCGTATGTTTAAACATGTTGAGTGATACTGCTGCTTGTGTGGTCACTGCTTTAGCCGTATGTTTAAACATGTTGAGTGATACTGCTGCTTGTGTGGTCACTGCTTTAGCCGTATGTTTAAACATGTTGAGTGATACTGCTGCTTGTGTGGTCACTGCTTTAGCCGTATGTTTAAACATGTTGAGTGATACTGCTGCTTGTGTGGTCACTGCTTTAGCCGTATGTTTAAACATGTTGAGTGATACTGCTGCTTGTGTGGTCACTGCTTTAGCCGTATGTTTAAACATGTTGAGTAATACTGCTGCTGCTTGTGTGGTCACTGCTTTAGCCGTATGTTTAAACATGTTGAGTGATACTGTTGCTTGTGTGGTCACTGCTTTAGCCGTATGTTTAAACATGTTGAGTGATACTGCTGCTTGTGTGGTCACTGCTTTAGCCGTATGTTTAAACATGTTGAGTGATACTGCTGCTTGTGTGGTCACTGCTTTAGCCGTATGTTTAAACATGTTGAGTGATACTGCTGCTTGTGTGGTCACTGCTTTAGCCGTATGTTTAAACATGTTGAGTGATACTGCTGCTTGTGTGGTCACTGCTTTAGCCGTATGTTTAAACATGTTGAGTGATACTGCTGCTTGTGTGGTCACTGCTTTAGACTATGTTTAAACATGTTGAGTGATACTGCTGCTTGTGTGGTCACTGCTTTAGCCGTATGTTTAAACATGTTGAGTGATACTGCTGCTTGTGTGGTCACTGCTTTAGCCGTATGTTTAAGGAAAGTAAATGTATCACCACTGACCAAAAATTGGTTTAGACAAAAACTTAATACATACACGAAAATCTGATGAGAGACTTAAGTCTGAGTGAGCCAGACAAGTACATTACAATGTTTTTTGCCGTTTGATTTTCAGTCATTTGATGAGCTACTCAAAATTGTCACCCCTCCTAACACCAAAACAAATACTAACATGCGATAAGCAGTCATTCGCAGTCAGCAGTATACCCATTACGCTACGCTGTTTGGCCACTGAAAAAGCATTTTTGAATGCCTGAAATTCATTAGTACTATATCTGTTCAATCCATTGGAATTATTGTGCTGGTGACGTGTTTACTGCTCTGTAGACAGACTGTACCTGATCGAATATTGCGCCATACTGTCTACAGACTATTCAATATCATCTTTTCTGTTGCACAATGTGTTGTGTCAGTGCAACTTCATTTGATTGACACAATATATTGAGTAACGCTTCCATACTAATAGTAGACGGTTAATAGTACTGCGCAATATTAATTATTGGACAATATTACTGACCGTGTAGGGTACCTTTGCACAAATACAGCGATTGTGTGACGCATTAACCTAATAAGATGGAACTTTTAACGGCTGGAGGATGTATGTGAACGTTCGGTGGGGAAGATTGGGAAGGAGGCGTCTTGTTCTTGCACTTATCTGAGAAGTGTGAGAAATATCAAGCCTTATGGACGTCCACTTGGACGGCGAATTTGAAAAGAATACGGGATGCGTTAGTTATATGAAGGGATACGTGTAGGTTGGGTAGAATGTGTGAAGACACGCAAAACTTAATGCTTTAATTCATATGAAATATGTTAAAACACAAATACAATAACAGATTACACGAATACATGACATTCATACATAACTGCTTATTTTGTACAGAACTGATTAACAGAAAACAAACATTTCTCTATTTCGACATTCAGCATTGAATTTCTATCAGAAGCGGCTGCTTATTATGGTTAATGACTTATATACCAGTATATATATATATATACTCAGTGAAGAGGATTGTTAAGTCATTATTACACATGTTGATTGTAATTCGGTCGTTCTCTGTGCGACAGAACATATGTTGACACTAAACATGTAATAAATAAGCGTATCTGAGAATAATGTGATTAACACAGGGGCACACCCAAGGGGTTTGGGCTGCCGGGCTGCAAACCCCCCCCCAAAAAAAACCCCAAAACCCAAATTAAAAAATAACAGATTTTGTACATACGATGATATCAAATGTTTTACGTGATTTACCCTTCAGCCGAAATCAGAAGATGACTAGTACATTATAATTTTGAATAATAAATTAATAAAATTTAAAAAAAAACAATAAGATATGACACTGATTGTGTCACGGACACTGTAATTATATTTGTGTGTATATAAATGCAGTTGCAGACAGTGTTATGTTACAGTTTTACTTAGGTAAAGTTCACCCTATAACCTGCCATGAAGGCCCAGAAGGGGAGTAGATTTATAGCTCTACTCTTTCCTTAACCTCGGCGCTAGATGGGGGTGGGTGGTCAACGCCACGCCCCGGCCGCTTTACCCCCGGAAATGACCCGGTACCAATTGTACAGGAGGCTGGGTATACCTCAGGGACAGTTTTACTTACGACATGATTTTTATAACATAATTTTTAAAATCAAATATAAATTATATATAGCCTCAGGCCCCCACCCAAATGAAAAATTCTGGGTGCACACCTGTATTACCACATCATAAAGCAGAGAGGGACGTGCAGGAATGAAGAAGAGTAGAGGGGCACACTGCATGCTTTCGAGGGGGGACAAAATCTTCGAGCCTGAAGGTTTCCAGGCAATGTCCTCTAGATATTCTGCTAAATTTCACAATGTTGA
The DNA here is from genome assembly GCA_021186555.1 of Reticulitermes speratus. Classification (NCBI taxonomy): domain Eukaryota; kingdom Metazoa; phylum Arthropoda; class Insecta; order Blattodea; family Rhinotermitidae; genus Reticulitermes; species Reticulitermes speratus. Next base: position 7,525,107 of record JAJKFL010000009.1, read on the forward strand.
CACCGTGCATCTTCATCATATTAAATTAAGTTACAGACCAACTGATGCACACTAAAACCACTTTTTAAGTAGCTTTATTATTAAAATTGTTAAAATTGTACCCCTACACGTGTTTCGACTCTTCACCGCACAACAGGCAGTACACTTCGCTCCCCACAAAAACATATCACATGCCTTTAATACCACGATCCCACACGCCAGCACTTCCGCAATCTACCATCTACAGTACTTTTACAATTTTACAACTTTTAACGAGTTTTTTTACAAGATTTTAACTTATAATATATAAGTTTTAAAGTGCCGATAGAATATTTAAAATCATGTGTTTGAAGTGACTGTAGCTTTTAACAAAAAAAAAACCCCTGACGATGATCCTAGGATCGAAACAAGTGTAGGGGTACAATTTTAACAATTTTAATAATAAAGCTACTTAAAAAGTGGTTTTAGTGTGCATCAGTTGGTCTGTAACTTAATTTAATTCTGCTAAATGTTATTTGGAAAGAAGATAAGGAGTCGGGAAATTGGCCGAGTTGTGGTTATGCAGCAGATAGAAGAGTTGAGTGCGGTCCTTACTGTATTAGGGAAGGATTTTGTAGTAAGATTCCGCAGGCTGCGTGAATGCAGTGCAGCGTAAAATTTGGGGACTGGGCAAACATTTTTTCTAGGACAGAATAAAATCACAGAAACCGCTATCTACATAATTTGTGAATGTTACTTATCTGTCAAGGAGGAAAGTACTATAGGAAGAACAAGAAAGAGGCTGCATACACAAAAACAGTACTGTTAAGAAGGGGAATGAAGCGGTTCAAAGAGGAAAAATAAAATGTTTTGGGGCCCATATTGAGTACAGTTAAGGGGATTGTAAGATTATTGTGGAGGAAGTAGTTCTTGTCTTGCTGTGGGAAGCTGCTGTAGTTAGGAATGAGAGGTGCAGGCCGAGTCACAGGCAGTCAAACTTGAATCTTGCCTTCAAGTGCAAGCTGTATATCTCACGCACTGCCATCTCTCGGGGTGTAGACACACTACAACGACGCGCTACCTGAGTCCGTGTGACCACGTCCGAAGACACAATAAGCGCTGTTTTTGTGTCTGTGCCATTTTTCACGTACAAATAAATTATTTCCATATTAATAACAGTAATTTATGATGTGACTTTAGTGTCGTCATTTAATTGTGGCTAATTGTATTTACGGTAAATTATTAATTTTAACACACTGATTGTTTGTTAACAAGAATAGTCGTGTTTTCAGTTACGTCACTAGTGAGTGAAGATGGAGATTCCTCTGTCTGTGACTGTTACTCTTCTACCAAAAGTACACAGTTCTGAACTTACGTCATTCTATCTAATTTATAAAAAATAACGACAGTACCATTGCTCAGGCCGCTACTCGCTGGTCTCACACCTCGGTGTCTCGGTTTAAATCCCAGGCCAGTTTATGTGGGATTTGTGGTGGACAAAGTGGCACCGAGGTAGGTTTTTCTTCGGATACATTGACCTTCCCTTGTCGTATCATTCCACCAGCCCTCCATAATCATTTATCTTATCACCGACTCTTCATAATCTTAATAAATGTGAGCAATGTTAAATAACACACAAAAAAGAAACAGTGGCTTTCCTATCAATTTTTTTCCGAATTTTCCCTTTCCTGCGTCGGGCTGAATAGAAGCTATTCTCACTTTAGTAACGCCTGTTAAAATAATGAACAAGTATTGTGGTATAATCTGTGGTCTTTTGGGTATTTACACGGCGTCGTGTGGTAATTATTTACCGACGTTTCGGGACAACGTGTCGGTCCCATCTTCACGGGTCAATATTCCAGATTCAAGATTCCTTTCCTTCTTGGAATATTGACCCGTGAAGATGGGACCGACACGTTGTCCCGAAACGTCGGTAAATAATTACCACAAGACGCCGTGTAATTACCCAAAAGACCACACATTACATCAACATCGCGGCGGAAGCCTGAAATCAAGTATTGTGGTAGAGTTTCTAGTTTGTGATTTGATTTCTCGCCTACATTCTTTAACTAAACGAGTATATTTATATATTATCTTCACCGTGAATTTTTTAACAACTCACAAATTACACACCAACGAAATGCACTATATTTTTTCACTTTCTATTCTTTAACCCCTAAATACAGAAATTTTAAATAACTGTAATCTATAAATGATAATGAAACTTGACTACATGTGATATATAACATAATAGCAGACATAATCAATGGATGTAAAGTAAATGTACATTACGAGCCCCCTAAAGATGGCCTTGTAAAGGCTGAAACATGTGTAGGGGTTAAAGAATAAAAAGTGAAAATATAGTGCATTTCGTTGGTGTGTAATTTGTGAGGTGTTAAACGAATATATATTAATTTCTTAATTTTAGGCTTACCCAGGTATTATAGATTGCAAAAATTAACAAGAAAATTAGTCACAGTTCGGGCGAGGAGCAAACATAGGGTTTATATTACAAATAATTATATTTTTCATGGGGAAAAACATTAAATGCCTGTGTAACAAAGTTAGTTTCAGTCACTGTACTAAATGTTGAGATTACATAAAGCAGAATACGATATGTTTGTCTGATGGAATGATAAATACACAGGGCGCCTGTGGTGGTGACATCTGAATATTTACAATGACTCACAATGAAAGCCACAGAGAAACTGGTAGGACATTCAAGTTTTCGAAGTTGGCACTTCTGCAATAAATGTCCAATGTATTACAGCGGTTTTATCACGGCACTCAGCATGATAAAATACCCAGTAAATCTGTAAACATAAATTAGCTTTGCTGTTATGATATTCGGAATTTAAGCCTAGTTAGATCACAGTTGTAGTCTGTTGGCTGTAACGACACAACAAACACAGAAAGTGAGCGGTCCTTAAAGACTCTCTCTATCATAATTATCGGCAAGTAGAACATTCTTGCTGCAATCGCTGTGACTGATAGTGTAATCAGTCCGTGTCCAAGTCGCTTTAAAGACGTCACTATAACGTGTCCATGACCTCTTCATCGCCGTTTAACAAGTCCGGCGTTTTTAAGAATGCTGTAGATTTTTTGGCGTGGGATTTTTTCTGCCTCTCTCTCTCGAACTTGCTGCTCCCCGGGCGTGAACCATGATTCCTTTGCTAACGCGGCTTCGATGCGTGGATTTTTGTAGAATGGGTTTTGGAGTGAGGCCGGTAGTTGAGCTTCGGCCTCCGAGTTGACGAGGACGGCACGGTGAGCTAAGGCGCGCTTCGGCATGTCGACCAATGGCCCTTGTTGGAAAGTCAGCGGTTGGCCCTGGAAAGGGAGTCCCGGACCTTGTACGAAGAACTGTGCAGAAGTGATGCCAACCATCAGCAAGACACAGGCCAGCGCCGCCTGAGGCTGCATCATATCTGCAAACAAACATTTCGAAGGCTGTAACTTCTACCGCATACAAGTTGACAAAATATATTTAACCCTTTAAAGTATGTGTTTCTGAATATTTGTTAATCGGCATATCTCCTGGTATTACAGCAAAACTTCACGTACCCCTTGGTCTAAAATGAAACTTCACGTACCCCTTGGTCTAAAAAGTGAAACTTCACGGAATCCTTGGTCTAAAGTGAAACTTCACGTACCCCTTGGTGTAAAATGAAAAACTTCACGGACTCCTTAGTCTAAAGTGAAACTTCACGTAACCCCTTGGTCTAAAAGTGAAACTTCACGTACCCCTTGATCTAAGAGTGAAACTTCACGTACCCCTTGGTATAAAAGTGAAACGTCGCGTACCCTTGGTCTAAGAGTGAATCTTCACGTACCCCTTGTTCTACAGTGAAACTTCACACACCCCTTTGTCTAAGAGAGTAACGTCACGTACCCCTTGGTCTAAGAGTGAAACTTCACATATCCCTTGGTCTAAGGGTGTAGCGTCACGCACACCCTTGGTCTAAGAGTGAAACTTAATAATACACCTTGTCTAAGAGTGAAACTTCACGTCCCCCTTGGTCTAAAGTGAAAACTTCACATACCCTTGGTCTAAGAGTGTAGCTCCATGTACCCGTCGGTCTAAAGGTGAGTATTTACAAGAGAAGCTGATTGTCGCTGAACTACTCAATAAATTTTCCACCTTTCTTGGAATCCTAAGATTAATAATATCGCGTTAATTTGCCCGCCAAACTGAGCTACTTGATTCCAGCTAACCCCATCGCTTAGCAGGACAGTATCACACAGCATCTCGCAGTACGATTCGACCCAGAGGCACGATATTGCTGATCGGACCGGAGCTTCATCTGGTTTAATTATTTCAAGACATCTTCTTTCCAAAGTGTTCAGACGGTCTTTAGGACCTATCCAGTCTCTTGTTTAATGGCAAGAGGGGTTTTTTTATGGTGTAAAACGGCTGGGACGTGAGGCTATCACTCACCTCCATCTAGTGCTAGCGTTGAGAATAAGTGGAGCTGTACCTCCACTACCCAAGGTCCACACCTCCGTATGCCTTCATGGCGTGTACAGGAAGAGCTTTATCCTTACTTGTATGTGTGCCCACGTATATATAGGCTCATACATAGAGTGTTCCGCATAAGGTGGGTCAAAGTTTAGAATGTTGTTATATGTGACATTTTGAATAAAATGTGCTGTACCAATATATGCCCGTTTTTATGATACTTACATCTGTACATTAATTGATAATATATAAAACAATATCCAACAAAATTCACAAAGTGTAATATACAATTTTATAATTAAAACATTTGAATTATATATAATTGTGTATTATAGCTATGCCTTTTTTTTTTGTCAAACGTCAGATCGCTACGAGTATTAATGCTGCAAGATACTGTACGTATCAGCCCTCACGAACCACCTTCAGGCTTACTCCCACTTCTGGCAAACACTACTCACGTTTATCCCAAGCTATTCCTCTTATGGTGTTTGTGAATATAATACCTGCAGTTCACTTAAATACTGGGCCGACAGCAAGCCACACATTACTACAGAAACCCAGTTGGTTGCAATATAATTTGTAATTGCCTGACTGAACCTTCTGTCATTGAGGACCGTCTGACTTGCGGCTAATTGTCTGCATTTCTTGCGGAACTTTTTCTACAAGACATTCCTCTGCAGACAAGGTTAAGAATGTGATTTCAACACGAAGGTGCACCACCTCATGTCGGCCGGCAACATAATAACTTAATTGTCCTTATTCAAATTTTTGGTTTGGTCATTTTGTTCCATAGACCTGTCCTGCGAGGTCAACAGATCTCACGCCCCACACTGCTTCTTACGGCAGCATATCAAGGACATTGTCTAGCGGCAAAAAATCGCGAACAAGAGAAGAAATATTTCACTGAATTATGGAGTCGGCTGACCGCATAGAACTGTGCGTGCAGAATGCTGGAAGTCGTTTTGAACAGTAATCAGAGTAACGTAACTGAAAACTGACGTTATTTGGTATTATCTAATAAACTTTTTCGTTGTGTAACGTAACGTAACTGCGTGAGATTAACGTAACTAACTCGGCGACGCAAACGAAAACGGATGTCTTTTTGTCGTTTTTCCGACACAACTTCATTTCGATGCTGTACAGACAGTACGGTAAGACGTAATTGCTGGCTTGTTTTGTGGTTTTACCGGACACATTTGTAGTTAAGGCTTAAAGGGGGGGGGGTTGTCTTTTTTGTTTGGTTATCCGACACATAATTTTTTTATATTTGCAGCGCATGGTAAATAATCTGTATATAGGCCTGGACAGGCCCTTAGGGTTCCAGGAGGTCAAGGCTCCCAGATTTCCAGACAATCGACACATAAAGGTGGTAAGGTTGTCAGCCCTATGCACCGACCGCCTTTACCCCCAGGAAATATTCCTGGTACTCATTTCTGTTAGAGGCTGAGTCCACCTCAGGGCCATAGTGCGGCCGAAACGATTAAGTCAATGAAAAATTCCAGTGACTCCATCGGAAATCGAACCTGCGACCTCTCGGCTTATAACGCACTGCCTCAACCAACTGCCCGTCACGGACCGTGACTGTTCCAGAAAGTCCAGACCTGTACTGGGGCCCACCCAACCTCCTATTGAATGCGTATACGGGGCTTTTTCCCACGGGTTCAAGAAGCAGGCATGTAAGGGTGACCACACACTTCCATCTAGTGCCGAGCTTGTGTATGAGTGGAGTTATTTCTCTGCTCTCCCTACGCCTTCGTGGTGTGCATTCGGATAGCTTTCTCGGACGTTGGATGTATGGACTACAGAGACCATGAAGGACAATAGCTGATTCGTTCACGAAGGATTGTCTACCACTCTAACGTGACTTTCGATACACACATAACGCCCATACCATCATCCTACACACAGTATCGGTACCGGAAATTACAACTGGCTCTCCTGCAGCGTATCTGCAACACTTTGCACTTCAAGGCCGTGCACTCTCCCTTAACCTGCTAACGGCCGAATTCTCTACAGGCGGCGCGATGGCTGATATATATGTTTGACTGATGTTAACTCATAAGTTGTCTGATAGATGGAAGAAGCGGCGTGAAGAGCGCGGGTGTGATATCTTGCCATTAGACTTGAAATTACGGACACAAGTAACTACTAACACTTGAGTCAGGATATTGTAAATGGAAAATTCCAGAATACAAATCGGATGCATGACATCTTCTCACGCGCCGAAATCAGTTTTCAGGATGTTAAACCCACACGATTCCTTCAACTGTAGCTGTATATAAAAGGTAAATTTTTCCCTAGAACAGGCCATGAAGGCCCACAGGGGGAGTAGAGGTATAGCTCTACTCTTTCTTTAACCCTCGCACTAGATGAGGATGGGTTGTCAACTCCACGACCCGGCCGCTTTACCCCCGGGAAAGAGACCCGGTACCCATTGTATAGGAGGCTGGGTGGGCCCCAGGGCCGGTCTTGACGGGTGCGGAAAATCTCGCCCCCACCGGGATTCGATCTCCGGACCGTCCAGCCCGTAGTGAGTCGCTATACCGACTGAGCTATTCCGTCCCACGATAGCTGTATATGTTATGTTATATTATCGTGTATTAAGTGTTAAGAGTTTTTGTAACTTAATGTCTTTATGTCAGTCAGATGTTAATGAGGTGTTAACGTTACAGAAACTACAAACACCTGATAGTCTTAATATGTATTCGGAAATCATTAAATGCATAACCATCTCATTCGTTGAAAATTGTCTCATCATTTACTCCGTAACGTTTCAACTTCGGACATAGGTACGTTTGGTTATATCGATGTAATTTACAGTGGTAAAATGATAAGTGAATAATTAATTGGTAAGAAAGTCGGGAGAAACGGTGATATCTTTGTTAGACATCCTATGCCATGATTTGCTTAGAAAGGCTGACGAAAACCATAAGTAATCAGCCGATCAGTCGCAACTGTCAGTTTCTTAGCCGAGATTCGAACCAGCAACCTTGCGAGTATAAGTGAGAAGCCTTGACACTTGCATAAAATGCTTAATGCCTTTCTCCTCTAGTCAAAATCTGCAGTGCTTAAATCAGTATGTCAGTATTGAAGGAAATGCAAATTTGGTGCACAGGATCCGTCATTTCCATTTAGTGCTCTGGTAACTGTACAAGGTAAAGCAATCCCTGTACGGGTCTGGACATGTCCTGAGGGTTCCAGGAGGTTGAGGCTCCCAGATTTCAAGACAATAGGCACATGAAGATGGTAAGGTTGTCAGCCCTAGGCATCGGCTGCCTTTACCCCCCTGGTACTCATTTCTGTTAGAGGCTAAGTCGACCCCAGGTGCATAGTGCGGCCGGAAGGATTATGTCATTGGAAAATTCCAATGACACCGTCGAGAATCGAACCCGCGACATTCCGGCTTGTAGCGTAGTGCCTCAACCAACTGCACCACCGCTTGCCTGCTAAATGTACTTCAGGAATTTGAGACTTCTGTCACGGTATAATTGACATCTTCGCTATTCTGGGATATTATGTGGCATTGATTAGTAGTTCGTCACCCACGCTTCGGCACTGCGTGTCGGTACCTTCTTCAGAGGTCCCAGCAGTCAAAGAAAACGTGCTTGAAAGCTTGATCATTGAAGATGGGACCGATGCATTTGTACCGAAACGTCTGTAACCAGTTACCAGCTAAGCCCGTGCGACATTCCACAACAGCGAAGATCTATGGATTTCAGAAAGTCCACTAAAATTTCGGCTAAACTTTTTAAAGCATAAAATTTATCTATATAACATTATAAAATTCAATTCCTGCCTCAGACAAAACACTCCATTTGTATTACAAACAATAATCCGTTAATTTTCCTTAGGGAATGCCTTACTGTTGATTCTGAGAATCATAAGGAAGCCACGTGTACAACCTGTCTGGAAAAACTCAGAGTTTCTTAATATAAATGCTAATGGTGCGCATAGTTACCATGGTACTTTAAAGGGTTAATATGTGCTTTAACGCCTTGATAACAAGAAACATGGTGCTTTAACGCCTTGACAGCAAGAAACAGGGTGCTATAACGCCTTTACAACAAGAAACGGGTTGCTTTAACGCCTTTACAACAGGAAACAGAGTGCTTTAACGCCTTGACAACAATAAACAGGGTTCTTTAACGCCTTGACAACAAGAAACAGGGTGCTTTAACGCCTTGACAACAAGAAACAGGGCGCTATAACGCCTTTACAACAAGAAACGGGTTGCTTTAACGCCTTGACAACAGGAAACAGGGTGCTTTAACGCCTTGACAACAATAAACAGGGTTCTTTAACGCCTTGACAACAAGAAACAGGGTGATTTGACGCCTTGACAACAAGAAACAGGGTGCTATAACGCCTTTACAACAAGAAACGGGTTGCTTTAACGCCTTGACAACAGGAAACAGAGTGCTTTAACGCCTTGACAACAATAAACAGGGTTCTTTAACGCCTTGACAACAAGAAACATGGTGCTTTAACGCCTTGACAACAAGAAACATTGTGCTATAACGCCTTTACAACAAGAAACGGGTTGCTTTAACGCCTTGACAACAGGAAACAGGGTGCTTTAACGCCTTGACAACAATAAACAGGGTTCTTTAACGCCTTGACAACAAGAAACAGGGTGCTTTAACGCCTTGACAACAAGAAACAGAGTGCTTTAACGCCTTGACAACAAGAAACAGATTTAGGGATTTTGTATCCAAGTGTGTCGCTAATTATCACATGTTCGCATCTCCTGCTAAGCTTCTGTTCATAAGATTTGTTCGGCGTTGGGGAATACTTGGTAGATGAATTGTATTTCACACTTCTTCAGTTAGATATTTCCTGCAAATCTATCGGAAAGTAGTAACGTGGAAGTAGGTCCGTTCGATCCCCGCACAAGAATAATTTGCACAGCCCTGTCTTAGGTTAACCTTGAATGTTGAACCACACGTAGAAAAAAGAATTGCGGAATGCAGCAGTTCAAAACAAGGAGCAGGTGTCAGACGGAAGTGTGAGAAGTGTCTTATATAACGACGCTGTTAGTTGCTGAGATTATGTGGCGTCGATGGTATGCGAATGGATGAGTGGGGAGAATTGGTAGAATGATGCTGCCAGGGGAAAGCCAAAGTTAAAGGAGGAAAACCTGTCTCAGCTGTCGTTTTGTGAAGTCTTCAGCAGATATCTGTGTACATGTTCTTTCCGCATTACACGCGAATCTTAGGAGTAAGTCGAAAACCTAATCCTTTAAATTTCAGTGGTTATTCGACGTGTGCCACACCCACTTTAACATTTAAGAGAAACTCGACATTTCTTCCACTGATTCTATTTTATGAGTTTTGTGTAATTCTGAAAATAAATGGCGATTATTTCCCTAAACAGCTTTAGCCAGCTGGTCATTGTAATAGAGGCGCAAAGGGTTTACTTTGAGGTAGGAACTGAATTTTTTATACATTATTAAACTAATTTTATGTTTCAAACAGCGGAGACCGGATTCCATTCAGAGACAGTCTATGCGAAATTTGTGGTGGACAGTTATAGTAATAACAATAATATTTTTTCTTTCCTTTTTTTCATATGGCTCGACAGCCCCTAGGGGGCCTAGGCCTCCTCATTTTTCGAGGTTTCGCGATCACACACTTTAGACACACCACACTCGGTAGGACTCCTCTGGACGAGTGACCAGCTCGTCGCAGAGACCTCTACCTGACAACACACAACACTCACAAGAGACAGACATCCTTGCCCTTGGCGGGATTCGAACCTACAATCCCAGAATAATATTAATAATAATAATAATTATTTTTATTATTATTATAAACTAACATTTTCTTAGTCTGTGGATTGGGCGTCGAGGACAAACAGAAAGACATCCCAGAAGTTTCGCTATTACTCCATGTGATTTCTTTTGTGGGTCTGAGCCAAACATAAGATCTAATGAACAAAATAAAGAGCAATTAATAATGGACCGTAACAATAAAATTCGAGTACTTTGACGCTCTTCCTCTTGACTTCTTAAGCGAAAGTTTTGAGTCTGTGTCTTCCAGTTTGTAGAAGTGTGTACAAAATTCAAGAGAATATTTTGAAATCTGACACTAAGTGGTGGTGGATGGGCTTAGTATGGGTCTTCCCCTTGTGTTTCTTATAAACAATATTAGAAATGAAAAAGCGTCAACACAAGGATTTATTAAAATTAAACGTCACAATTACAAGAACACGTTTCGGCTTGTTATGTTAAGCAATTTTCAGGCTGTATCTACAAATTATATGAAGAGGATCATGTAAAATTACGTAATGTATTAATTTATATATTGAGGTCTCAGTCTGCTCTTACAATTTTCGACATATACATCGTGTTCATTTGCGGAATTTTAAAATGAAAATTAAAAATATTTTATTTTGATGACACAACAATGCTATTGTGCCTGCATGTTAGTACATTATTGTAAAGGTTATGAACTCCAAAAACGTCTTTCCATAGGTAAAATGTGGATTTGTAAAGAAATTGACAAGACGTCTTTTCCGTGGTAATATAATCAGGCGTAGGCAGCAAGTGATTCCGTTTTTCTGACTGATTTTAAATATGCAAAATATTTTGTATTTGAAATTTTTACATCGTTACTGAGTACACAAACACTAGAAGTAAAAATACACATCAGTGATATTTCGCATGTTACAACGTTGTCAAAGGATTATAGTGTACAGTTATAGTGTACGATTTTCAATATATTGGAATGTGTTTTTCAATTAGTTCTGGTGTAGGAACCAGCTTTGGTTTGTAAATTGTTTTACATGTACTGGCCATATTAAATCTGTGTTCATTTAACCTTTTTTTTCCTATGGCTCGACAGCCCTATATGGGCCTGGGCCTCCTCGTTTCGTCGAGGTTTCATGGTCACACACACTTTAGACACACCACAGTCGGTAGGACTCCTCTGGACGAGGGACCAGCTCGTCGCAGAGACCTCTACCTGACAACACACAACACTCACAAGAGACAGACATCCATGCCCCCGGTGGGATTCGAACCCACGATCCTAGTAAGCGAGCGGCCGAAGACCCACGCCTTAGACCGCACGGCCACTGGGATCGGCCATTTAACATTTAGGAAGCAGATCTTTGTGTCTTTGTACTAGCACAGTTGGCTGTTTATGTATTAATTCTCAAAATTTCATGTTTATCATCCCGTTGTGTTAATTGGCAAAAAAGAAGGCTTTAAATACAAAAATAATCTGACATTGCAAAATGTATTGGTTTAATTGTAAAATTGAATTCTTAATTATTAATATAATCTGATACAATTGCATATAATGCTAATATTAATTTTATATTAATTGCTTGAAAATGACCGAATTAGGTGGAAACATGTGGCAGCATAAATAATATAATATATATTAGATGTGTTTGTCGGAATTTAATCATCCTTTATTCACTTTTCTGTCACCCTGGAAGATATTTGGAAATTCTGCTTAATCCGCTTTCTCATTCTTTCTCTAAGTTCACGACAACAGTTCCAAGTATTCAGCTATTTGGAGTTGTTATGCACACAGATGGCTTTGTGCTGCATTGCTAAACCTTTCGTTTGTTTGCCTTCGTGATTCACGAGTCCTACTTGTCTGCTTGTGTCCTCAACACCATTCCATAATTCTTCTTTGCTCACAGTACCACCTGAAAGCTGACACTTTTATGCCGTTCGATTAACTAAATCGATTTGGAACGCCGATTTATTTCTTCAGCTGACTGTTGAACGTACGCTTCGATCAAGATGCACGCTTGTTAAATTCTGCAGTAGTTTCTGAAACCTTTACCTACGCTGCAAATACTACATTTTGTAATCAAATTAGTATACCACTAATGCAGCTAGCTATTTAACTAATAGACTGAGTAACCAATGAATTAAAAATGTTTGCCAAACGACCTAATTGACTGAGTAATGGTAAAGGTAAAGCAACCCCATTACAGGCCTAGACAGGCCCTGAGGTGTCCATGAGGTTGAGGCTCCCAGATTTGTAGACAATCAGCACATGAAGGAGGTAAGGTTGTCAGCCCTACGCACCGGCCGCCTTTACCCCCAGGAAATATTCCTGGTACTAATTTCTGTTAGAGTCTGAGTCGACCCCAGGGCCATAGTGCGAGCCGAAACGATTATGTAAATTAATAAACACCATCGGGAATCGAACCCGCGACGTTCCGGTTTGTAGCGTAGTGCCTCAACCAACTGCGCCACCGCGCGCCCCCTAGTAATGAGTGCTATGACTAAATATGTGTGAGAATTTCAGGCACTCACTACACAAATGAAAGAATTATGGTCTTCTGGGGTTTCGGAGTCACCTGCTGGCTAATTCTTCAGGGTAAAAATAATTTATAGACATAGGCAAGCGGGGACAGGAGTCTGCATCGCGAGAGAGCCAACGTTGGACGGCAGACGTTGGAATGTCCAGAAATAATAACAATCGAAATAGGTGTGAAATATTCAAAACCACAACATAAAGGACAGTAATGTTCAACGAGGTGACTGAATGACTGACTGACTGACACAAACTTTGGACTGGAAAACGCAAATATTTAAATTTAGATCTAATTACCTGACCTCAAAACAAATTGTTCGACAAGATCAGTTAGTGCCACTTCACAATTCCTACGTTTTGAAGCATTACGGGACGCAGATTTGATTCACAGCTGGAAAAGCAGATTATATTTCTAAAGTAACACTTGTTTTAGAAATGCCGAAACACTAATGGAAAAACAGAAAGGGCAAAAAACACTGATGATAAAAAGTCATTAGAAGATAGATCACCCATCTAAAGGCGGATTTAAAGACCATGGAGACGAAAAATGTTAACAAGTCACTGAGCAGAAAACAAAACACTGATTAATCCAGATTTCACAAAACGGGATTAAACAGGGATCGAGTTAAGTGGTATTGTTACAAAACCGGGAAAATTCTAGAGTGACTTTAATGAAGGAATAGATACAAAATGTAGTCTCTGCAGCAAAAATCACGTCGCTTCTCCTCAAAAAATAAAGGCGTTATTGGATAAAGTTTACGGGCAGAAGACCAATTGTTCGAAACTTTTAAACGGAAGGAAAACTGGTTCCCTTCTGTTGCTGTTTTCGAACGGGTTACTTTTGTGACTATTTTGGAACTGGTTACTTTTTTGGCTCTTTGGAACTGGTTACTTTTTTTGGCTGTTTTGGAACTGGTTACTTTTTTGGCTGTTTTGGAACTGGTTATTTTTTTGGCTGTTTTATAAGTGGTTATATTTCTGGCTTTTTGAAATTGAATAGTTTCGCAGGAGTTCAAAAAATTTATATATGTATGGAACCCAAAAGTTTATTGTCTTATTCACAAAAGCCAGCCAATGGACGCTTATCGAAAGCCAGCTTTATCCACTCCGAACCATCACAACAACTGGAAACTATTTTCCCATTTATGCGTAAGTCATCAAAACCGTCTGTTCTCTTCAGATTCAGCCAATAAAAGTATGTACATATATATATCTTTTAGACCCATCTATATTACATGTCTCACCCATATAATAGTCCTTTAATTACCGTAAAATGTATGAAGACGCGTGCAAATTATTCATTCGTAATAGTTTCTTCATCTTTCTTAGGCGTAAATTTTTATAAAAGCTAATTGTATTAAATCTCTAAAGACTAAATTAAGTTGTATTTAAAGATCCAATCCGTACCGCGCAGTAAACACATCCCCCTCTGTTACAGAAACCAATCACTTAATGCTGTGTAGGGAAAATATCGCTGTTTGTTCTTAGATTCACACAAAACACAAAAATTCACTCTGTGGGCACAACGCAGAATTTTTTAATGTCAACACTAATGGTCCATAAGGTAAGTACTAGGCTTTAAGGTGTTAATATTTACCGATGAGTTTAGAAAGTTAACTTTTAGAAGTGCAGTTGATAGTATCCACACTATTAATATAACATGCGACTCTGCGTTCTGCTGTCTCCACGTGTCGCCTTCAAGTCCTACAGAAGGCAGCTACTTCCGTAAACAGCACAAACTGGTCTTGCTGACGAAGAAGCTATATATTTACTGCGACGAAGGAAATGAATTTTATACACTTTCACAAAATTGCGAAAAGCGACCATTAGCTTCTTCATGCCTGTCTATCTGTCCGTCCGAATGGAATAACTCGGCTCCCAATGGACACATTTTCATGGAATTTAATATGTGAGTATTTTTCGAAAATCAGTCGAGAAAATTTAAGATTTATTAAGATCTGACAAGAATATCGGGTATCTTACATGAGGACATGTGTATATTTATGATAATATCTCACCGAATTCTTCTTAGAATGAGAAATATTTCGGGCGAAAGTTATAGAGAAAAACAAAACACACATTTTATGTTCAATAACCTTTTTTCCGAAAATCGTACCGTTTATGAGATAATGTGGAAAAAATATGGTAGAGCCGGACAGGCCACAGATGACAATATAACACGGCGCATGCGCTTTGCATTTTAGATAACTAAGGCTACAGACACACACTCAGAATATATAATACTTATTATTTTTCCACGGCAAAAATGGTTACGCGAACGCGCCTCCATATTACGTCATACGTACTCAGCCTTCCTTGTTTATTATTATTATTATTATTATTATTATTATTATACAAGAATATAAGTGTTAAACATTTTTACATCGTTCCTAGTTGTTACGCAGTTATGAACACTCGTGCACTCACCTAATACCGGATACAAAGGAACACTTGTTAATAGGTTCACTGTCACTCTATGAGCCTCATATGTCGTTGGGCGTGCTTTATATCAGACACCAGGCACCTTGCAGGCGAAGCATCATGTGATTGAGGCTCCTTCCTTCTCCGTCGATCACCTTGATGGAAACAGAGTCAAGGGTGCAACACTTATCCTTGAAGATAGGGCGATGTACCGTCAGAACTCCGAGCCTGCTACTGGACTACATGGATATCACTGGCTACTGCCTTGCGCTGGGCAATAGCCGCCGTCAGTCCGGCGGAAAGGGACAGCAGTCAGTGAAAGTGGAAACATTAAGATAGCTACGTCGCTCTATGGTAGAAACAAGAGACGAGTTACTGGTTCTGCTCTACTTTCCTGCAAAATTCCGTTCCGTCATTGAAGATGAGGTTCAATTTATGTAGAGCCACATCCACTTCTGGTAGCTGTTGTGTAATTCGACCTTATGCCTCATATTGTCGCACCTTCAGGCCTTACTGTGTGTACATGGGCACTGTCATCGGTGTTGCTGTCCTTGTAGTAATCCGTGATCGCTCTCTGCTCGACAGAATTGTGGCCGTTAATGTAACGAACAAGAACCGACAAGGAAACGGATTGACGACTTTAAAATTGAAAATACTCTGAGTGAAATTTTAAAAAACACACTGCATGATTACAAACCGCCGCATTTTAATGTTGTTTTACTACGGTAAAACCTGTCTTCGGTGATCATCATACGAGAATCATCAACAATTCGGAGTGCGAAAAATGCAGACTTCTCGAATTTTAAGACTTGTGATAGGACCACTGTACTTTAAAGAGATAATAAACACCCTGTATATAATCACTTCGTTACATGTCTCACTGGGGGCCGGGTTGGCCTGGTGGCTTTAATGAGTAGACTACAGGCTTTACAGTCCGGCTTTCGAATCCCGTCAGAGGCAAGAGGGGTTTCTCTTATACAAATCCTACAGACCGGCTGTGGGGCCCACCCAGCCTCTTATTCAATGGGTACGAGATTTCTTGCCCCAGGTTAAAGCGACCGGAGTCTCGATGTTGACCGCTGACTCCCATCTAACGTCGAGGTTAAGAATGAGTGGACTTATACCTCTACTCCCGCTATATGCCTTCACGGCGTGGGCAGGGACAACTTTACATTTTACATGGCTTACCACATCGTCATTACTATCCTTATATTCGTCTTAGAAAAACGCCATAGAATGTAGACAACTCTGTGGTGAGTAAACCAAGAAACTAGACAGGTTGGAAATCATTACTCGTTTTGTGAGCGTACAGAAACATATTATGAGAGCACACTAAGCATATCTGGAGACACATGGCGCTGTTACTTCGTTCATAGCTGGTGACTGAAATATTCTGAATACGGTTTCTAATGATGATGCACGTCTCACGCCAATGTTCTGGTACGTAGCAGGAAGTCACGTTCCTTGATGCGTCTTTGTTAGCGTCATAAGTAATCTCATCATGCACAACATACAAGTTTGGTGTACAGAGATGTTTCAGATCGGATTCTTCACACTTAAATGGCGATCGTAATTAATAGCAGCAGATATAACTCCATGGAGCAGAGCAGTTCTTGAGAAGCTAACAGTTCCTCAGCTAGTCAAGACATTCCCCGCATTTTATGGAACCCGAATGTTCATTACCGCATTCACAAGCGCCAGCCAATTTTCCCTATCCTGAGACAAATAATTCCAGTCCTATGTACATTTGTGATAATATCTTGCTGAATTCGTCTTAGAATGAGAAGTGTTTCGGAAAAACGTTGTAGAGAAAATCATAACACACATTTTACGTTCAATAATTTTTTCCCCGAAAATCGTGTCGTTTATGAGATAATGTGGAAAAATATGCTACAGACAGACAGGCCACAGATGGCAATGTATTACGGCGCATGCGCTTTGCATGCCGGATAACTAAAGCTACAGAAACACACACTCAGGTTGTGTAATACTTATTGCTTTTCAAAGGCAACAATGGTTACGCGAACGCGAACGCGCCGCAATGTTATGTTTATAGTTCCATTTGCTGTCTTGTTCGACATACCTTCTTATAACTTAGGTCGGCTGCGTATCCAGTATTGCTTCAGGGAGCATTTGTAGACCGCAAAGATTACATGTATGTAATATATGACGTGTAAATATTTCTTACATAAGCATTTGTGGAGAATCTTGAGTTATATGGCACCTGTATATAAATTGGGATTTATGTTGTAGCCCCATAGATACGAAACAAATTCTGTCTACAGTGATGCCAGATTTCATTGACATCTCACAGGTTATGCTGAAGATCAAACATGAATGCCGACACACTGACATATGAATAGATACAGGGAGGTGACCTCAAAATATTGCGATGTGTATGTATGACTTTCGTCTTCTTGAAATTCTCTTACAAATTCAAGAAGACGTCTTACCTTTACCAGTAGAAATCAGACGAGTTTACAGAACACAATATGACAAAGCGACACGTGACCACGTTAACAGCTGGTAGTAAGGTAACCAAAAATTCTTAATATTTTCTTGTGCAGAGTCCCGCTATTGCAATTTCCAAAAATATAATTTTTGGTGAATGTCTACATTTTTGTACTAACAAGCAATAGTTTCACACACACCACACACACATAACAAAACACAAAAAAAGTATTTTTAATAAAAGAAAATTATATTTTGTACCTTAAAGACGGAGAGAGCAAATTCCTTCCAAAAATTTATAGTCACCTAGAAACCTAACCTAGAAGGCTACAATCTAGTGTAGTTTATCTACCGTAAACCTAATACGGCACTCAACAATTAAACCAAAAAATGCACTTTATTTCTTAAGCATATCCAATAACTCTACACATGTTTCGGCTGCAACAGAGCCATCATCAGTGGTTCAAGGTCACGTTCACTTCAACATTCACTAATCCATTTGGTATCACTATATATACACCACAATGTATGTCAAGTTTCTATTAGCGGTCTTCGTTTATACAAGCATACAATTTCTTTGTATGCTTGTATAAACGAAGACAGTTAGTGTTATTAACCGCTAATAGAAACTTGACATACATTGTGGTGTATATATAGTGATACCAAATGGATTAGTGAATGTTGAAGTGAACGTGACCTTGAACCACTGATGATGGCTCTGTTGCAGCCGAAACATGTGTAGGGTTATTGGATATGCTTAAGAAATGAAGTGAATTTGTTGGTTTAGTTGTTGAGTGATATCAAAATGCACGGTGAACACAGCGTAAAATTTAATACGGCAGTTATGATGCTCTCGCTCTGCTATGTTTAATTATCACAAAGTCTACAACAATTGCGGGCAGTTTGTTTTGGATATATAACACGTCATTACATTATTATGATTAAAAGAGCTGGGATAGCGCATATGTGTAGTAACTAGGCTACGGGCAGAACGTCTGAGAAAACGTGATTCGATTTCCGAAAGGGGTAAGAGATTTAACTCTTCTCCAAAATCTGCAAACAGGCTCTAGGACCCACCCGGTCACCTATTCTCTGAGTAACGAGGACTCTTTCCTGAGGAGATAAAACAGTCAGGGTGACGATTCACCCCATTCAATGCCGAGGTTACGACTGAGTGGAGCTGTACCTCCACTCCCCATACGCCTTCATGGCTTTTAGAGGGACAGGTTTACATGTCACGTTTTATTGAAACACTTGTCGATTGGACAAATACGTCAGGAGATACTTACAAACACGCTTGTTTTTTTATATATTCGTCTGATTGTAACAAAAATTGGAGCATGTCGACAAATGCTAGACAGATCTCCAAATGTAAAATTTCTTCTGTTCAGCGTTTCTCGGATTGATGAACCGAATACGAAACACGGGTAATGAAGATATGAAAAGTCATATATATGTCGTTTCCGACAGATCACTGCACACTGTAGGCAGTACATCAAGGCATGTGGACTGAGTAGGTGAGTGGCAGAATTCTCTTATTCAAGGTTAAACCTTGTTAGGCACGTCGTAACCTTATGAAACCTGAAAGACAGTTATATCATGCTGTGACCTTCCTGTTGATCCACATTCTCTAACTTTACTTCCAATGCCTTTAAATTGTTCTCGCTGTGTTCTGTTCGTTCATCTGATTGTGAGTCACATATCTGTATCACAGTAAACTAATTACAGCCGAAACAGAAATATCTACAGTGAAAGAAACATAGCCAATCACAGAATGCTATTTTGGAAAGTATTGTAGCTTTATATAAACTTAATACAAGACATTCCCATTGGCATACAGATTGCAAAAGTATATTTATTCTTATTAATTTTAGTCAGATCCAAGACTTCGTTTCCAGAAACACGCCCCTCGGCTGCTAGTTTCGGCTCATGTTGTTATATACAGGGCATACACAAAAGAATGGTGCGGTTTCAAAAGTGAATAAAACATTTATTTCTCACCTTACACGGGCACAACATACACCGTCAGCGGCGGCAACTGTCCAAGTTTCTCATTTGGTAATTACAATCCTTCAATGTATGCACCCTGGGTCACACGACACACATCCACACGGTAATCAAACTCATCCCAGACCCGGTGTAGCATGTCCGCTGTAATGGCCTGCAGTGCATGCGTTATCCCATCACGAATTTCATGGATGGACGTGGGCAATGGTGGTACATAAACGCTGTCTTTAACGAACCCCCAAAGCAAGAAATCGCACGGTGTTAGATCTGGCGAACGGGGTGGCCAAGGGAGAAGGTTCTTGTCCCCATTTGCAGCAGCACGTCCGATCCAGCGCTGTGGAAGAACACGATTGAGAAGCACTCGTACATTCCTGTGAAAATGGGGGGGAGCTCCGTCCAGTTGGTAGCGCATGAGAAACTTGGACAGTTGCCGCCGCTGACGGTGTATGTTGTGCCCGTGTAATTGAGACATAAATTTTTTATTCACTTTTGAAACCGCACCATTCTTTTGTGTATGCCCTGTATATATATTTGTAATGTATTTACTAGCATAAAAGGTGGAGATTTCCTACTTACAAAACATATATGGATTTTCTGAACTTATAGTGTCTGTTATGGCCTGATGATGGCTCTTATGTGCCGAAAGTAGTAGCCGAGGTGCGTGTTTTTGGAAACGAAGTGTTGGATCTGACTGTAAAATTAATGAGAATAAATCTACTTTTGTAATGTAGCCTTGTTTTACGAGCAGGTTAAAGAACGTGGGTGTGTCATAACGGGGCGCTGGGAATGTGTTTAAACCTGAGAGGTAAGTGACAGGGGGCTGGGAACGTGGGTGTGTCATAACGGGGCGCTGGGAGTGTGTTTAAACCTGAGAGGTAAGTGACAGGGGGCTGGGAACGTGGGTGTGTCATAACGGGGCGCTGGGAGTGTGTTTAAACCTGAGAGGTAAGTGACAGGGGGCTGGGAAAAACTGCAGAATGAAAAGCACCGTACTTTGTTCTTATGACGAAATGTTATGATGGTCAAACTGGTGACATGTAGTTTGTATGGCTAAAATCGTCGATGCCTACAAACAAATATGATCGGAAGCTTGAAGGAATAAGGCTATTTGATAGGGTAATTTGATATATGTGGGGGTAATTTGATATTTGAAAGGGTAATTTGATATATGTGGGGGTAATTTGATATTTGGAAGGGTAATTTGATATATGTGGGGGTAATTTGATATTTGAAAGGGTAATTTGATATATGTGGGGGTAATTTGATATTTGAAAGGGTAATTTGATATATGTGGGGGTAATTTGATATTTGAAAGGGTAATTTGATATATGTGGGGGTAACTTTAAAATGGATCTTTAAGAAATAGAAGAGAGAGAGAAGTTAATGTTTCAAAAGTTTCCAACAGCACTGAGGTGTTTAACGATTTTGAAAAAAGGTGTTACAAAGTTATTCCATTTTTCGACATGTTTCGGCGGTGGCCACCACCATCATCAGCGAAAGGTCACAGAGAGTTCTAGGCTAGAAACAGCGCTGCAATAAAGCACAGTTTGTCTTGTTGCGGCGTTGTTTCCATCTTAAAACTGTCTGTGACATTTTCCTGATGATGGTCGTGGCCACCATCGAAACGTGTCGGAAAATGGAATAACTTTGTAATGCCTTTTTAAAAATCACTAAAGAGTGCGTTATTGCTGGAAACGTTTTAGAGTTAACTCAGTAATAAAGGTACACAGAATAAAACATGATGTGAAGTTTTAGAGATAGAAGTGTTTGGTGGAGCTGTCGGTTGTTATCGTAGTGTCTGTTGTATATGAATGAAGTATTAGTATTAGTATTAGTATTAGTATTAGTATTAGGGTAGACTCAGCCTCTAACAGAAATGAGTACCAGGAATCTTTCCTGGGGGGTAAAGGCGCACCGTAGGGCTGACAACCTTACCACCTTCATATGCCGATTGTCTAAAAACCTGGGAGCCTCGACCTCCTGGAGCCCTAAGGGCCTGCCAAGGCCTGTATGGGACCGCTTTACCTTATTAGTATTCGACAGTGATGGGTTATCACTGACAGGGGAAACCTAAGTACTCGGAGAAAAACCTGTCCCAGTGCCACATTGTCCACGACAGTTCCCACATAGACGGACCTGACATCTACCCGTCCCAATCTGTATGGGATTTGTGGCTGACAAAGTGGCACTGTGAAATGTTTCTCTCCAAGTGCTGCGGTTTCCTTGTGTCAGTATAATTCCGTAAATACTTCATACTCCTCTTAAATGCTGTATAAACAATGAAAATACTGGCCTTCCGTGATACCACCCGATTTCAAGAAAGGACATTATTTTTCTTGAAAGCCCCCCAGAGGCTCTCCCGTTGTCTTTCTGTTACTCGTCAGAGTAGGTTTGAAGATTAAAATAAGCATGGAGGTCACAGGGAACGAACTCCATTTACTCTATACTGACTAATCAGTTAATACTCTTTATGGAAATAATCATTATAGATTATTTTCATCTTGGATATTGCGTTGGTTTTGGTATACTACAAGGTAGCTGTCTCTCTCACCATCAACACAACTATTTTTCCCCTATTTTATAAAAAGGGGACAACACACACAGTATCAATTTTACAAGAGAAGCAAGACGGTGGCTGCAATTTACATGAGACAAATGCTTCAAGAGGTAGGATGTCCTCCACCCATCTTGGTTATTCTTGAAAATGGAGTTGTCGTGCTTTTACGTATCATAGAGAACCATTAGTTGAATGATTCGCTACACATAACTCAGTTTAGCTCAAAGTGGCAGTTAGCCCCTTTTTTTACAAACAGGGGCGATTTATTATGTTATATCAGAGGATAAATTGGCAACATGTTTCGACTACTAAGTGGTCATCTTCAGGCCATTAAATTCATGCAATTAAAGTTGTAATTCTAATTTTAATTTGCTTTGCTAGTAGAAAGGGGTAGGAAAGTTGAGTTTTAGTCTTATAAAGAAGGGGTATGTAAAATTTTACTGTATGAACAAGTTTTTTTTTTGTGAAGGAACCCGCAGCAGAAGCTACGGACATACCGTTTTTTTTTTCCAAGTAATGGAGCACCACAGGGGAAAACCGAAGTATTCGGGGAAAAACCTGTCCCAATGCCACTTTGTCCACCACAAATCCTACATGGACTGAACTGGGATCGAACTCGGGCCTCCGCAGTGAGAGGCCGGCGACTAACCGCCTGAGCCGTGGCACGGCCCCGGTGTAAGTAACTTTTAATTCAGAGAAAAGGGACAGGCGAAGTTCTAATCAGAAACAAAGTGGTAGGGGAAGTTGCACTCTGAGGGTAAAAGGTACTTGAAGTTTCACTTCATGATAAAGGGCTACGTAGCATGGGACATGTCCAGGAATATCTCTGTAGATATTTTGTTTGGTTTTTGTACTACGAAAATAGTGAAAAGAAACGATAAAGCAAACTCCTTTGATCTTCACTTAGATTCATCGCCCACGTACTGAGAGACAGGAAGGGAGGCAATTAAGGGGTGAATTGGGTCAATATCACCCGGTGACCGAAGTCAGCAGTACACGCTCTAGGATATGCATTGACCTTGTGAGGCCACAAAGTGTGACCT
The DNA here is from genome assembly GCA_021186555.1 of Reticulitermes speratus. Classification (NCBI taxonomy): domain Eukaryota; kingdom Metazoa; phylum Arthropoda; class Insecta; order Blattodea; family Rhinotermitidae; genus Reticulitermes; species Reticulitermes speratus. The sequence continues at coordinate 7,548,282 of JAJKFL010000009.1, forward strand.
TGCCAACGTAAGGTCACACCTTTACTCATTAAGTAACACGTAATATGGAGTGAGGTGAAGTCCGTGGTAACTGGTGTGGTATCCGCATTATATCGACACTCCGTAACCTGAGCGGTACAAAGAAGTTAGGAAATTTACGCATAGCGTAGTCATTTTGGTTCATTTTCTAGCACCGTAAGACATTCAGAAAATGTGTACTGAGCTTTAAAAAACGTGACCCATTTTTCTGTAAATTTTTCTCAGAGACATTTCTTGCTCCAGTAAGTATTTAACAAGCTACGATCAAGATGCACACACATAAGTTTCCGTAGAAAGTGTCTGATATTTTCTGGTTTCAACAAAGTTGGATTAGTTTGACAAGTTTTAGTAAACTTTCACAGTATTAAGTTGTATGAAAATTGGTTTCGCTGTTCCGCAGTTTTTGAATGTAGTCAGACAGACATGGCGATATACTAGGCGTGTTTTGCAACTGATATTTGCGCACGAACCAGATTGTTACGTTAAATGTTTGTTGGCGTAACACGTGGTTGATCGATGGAACATCTCTTTATTATGTCGTTCTTAGGCTATTAGCTTTGTCACGTCTGTCTGTCCGTCCGTCCGGATGGAACAACTTGGCTCCTACTGGACAGATTTTGATGAAATCTTGTATTTCAATATTTTTCGAAAATCTGTTGAGAAAATTAAATTTTCATTAAAATCTGACAAGAATGATGGGTACTTTACATGAAGACCTATGTACATTTATGACAATATCTCGCTGAATTCTTCTTAGAATGAGAAACGTTTGTGGCAAACGTTGTAGAGAAAATCAAAACACACATTTTATGTTCAGTAACTTTTTCCGGAAAATCTTACCGGTTATGATATAATGTGGAAAAATATGGTACAGCCAGACAGGCCACAGGTGACAATATAATACAGCGCATGCGCATTGCATGCTGGATAACTAAGGTTACAGACACACACTCAAAGTATGTAATATTTATTGCTCTTTCACGATAACATTGGTTAAGCGAACGCACCTCAATGTTACGTCATACGTACATTTGGTGTCTTGTTATTTAATAAAGTGCTGCTGCTGTTGAGTTCACATTGTTCGTGCACAGGGTGTCATAATGAGTACTAATGCAATAAAAGGCTATAAAACACGAATTTTTTATTTCAATAATTAGGTTCTGTTGTGAAAATGACTGGATGTGGTCCTTCTGTTGAGTGTTTTATTACAATTATATACTGAAAAAGTCCTATAAAATATTAGCTTACATTAACGATGATGTACTGCGCTAATAAGTACATTTAGTCGTTCCTCATCTATTTACTCATTGTAGATGTAGAGGGTTATTGTTGCACCTGATCACACACAGTGACACACACACACACACTCGGTAGGATTCCTCTGGACGAGTGATCAGCCCATCACATATACCTCTACCTGACAACATACTACATTCACTAGAGACAGACATCCATGCCACGTGCGGGATTCGAACCCGTAATCCCAGCAAGCGAGAGGCCGCAGACACACGTCGCTAATTAATACATATAAATTATAAATTATTTTCTTTCTGCTATTCATGCCAAAATTCCATGGCTTTAATTTATTGTAACAGCAAATCTATTCCTTCCCTGCCAATCACACTGCAGATACCAAACTGAGCTACATTTAGTAAGCGACTAGGGCATTACACCTAATTAATATGTTGCTTTTAACTTATAATGGACGAAAACTTTTAAGACTGAAATTAATTTAAATTAATATAAAACTGAATTTTGTACCTCACAGAGGACACTGTCCTTTTCCACTACCAAAACGAACCAACTAATAATGACAGAGTATAAGAACATCTATCACAACTAAAAATGTTTATTTTATGCATATTTTGGTTACAACATGTTTCGGCAAGAATAGGCCATCGTCAGGTAATACAGAATAAAACAAAAACATACTAAAAAGGATTAATGCAACTTTTAAGTGTTTTGAATCTAAATGAGATCTAATTTTACAATGCAGGTATAATTTTAATAAAGCTACATAACGATATAGTCTTAAAGTTATAGAAAGGTACGTGGAAGTAACATCTAGGAAGGTATTACATAATATATATCTGAATAAGTTATGTTGATTTCTGATATAGTATAAATATTCTACTACAATTATAAAGGATATTGTAGAATGTAAGTAGGTATAGGTAACTGACGTTTCGGAGGAACCTGCTTCCTACATCTTCAGGATATAGTGGAAACAACAGGCTCCTCCAATACTTGTTATTAGTCTACAAACTACAAGATATTACTTCTCAGAATAGAGCAATATACAAATGTATATACTTATAAAAGTGGGTCATCGTAACTGTAAAGCTATCGGTCATTTAAACCTTCTTTGAGCTAAACTGGTTGATGTCACACAACGTATGACGTCCATTTATACTATTGCAACGTCACTATCATAGTAAGGAAATCCTCTACTCAAATTTTGCTCCTGGTTTTCACGACAATTCTCCAGCACATGTTTTTAAAGCCTATCTCTGTAAGGACCACGGAATTTCGTGGGTCAATTTTTTTTTATTTTATTTATTTTTTTTAAATTATAGGAGCTTTTTTTCAATTTTTCCAACAAGTATAAACAAAAGATCTACATTTTTCAAGCCGTGCCATTTACCAGCTTCTGGAGCCTCTACTGGGGGGCCGGAGCCTCCCCTGGCATTTAATATAACAATGACAACTGATAAGTATTAAGAGTAGTGAAAATTAACAAAATAGCATAAAAACACTACCTGACGTGGGTCAATATATCGTATATTGAAGAATAGAGGACACTGCCATGCAAACAGATTAGCCGAGCAGTGTATCTCAACAAATTTGAGCCAGTAATTAGAGAAACTTTCCTTATAGGTTCTCGAGGAAAGCTGATGCAGGTGATGGGTGTCTATTCTTCACTCAGGAACCGTTCAATTGCATCAGTTACTTGGACGTGCCTCAAAAATTGGTAATACCACATTTGGATGGAAGGTTTTATAGGGGGCCGGCTTAAGACACTTCTGGGCCCAATGCAAAAGTACGTTTGGGGGTGGGGAGCATCTACGTGTACTCACGTATTGAATTTGCGAAGGCACCAATTAGTAAATTTACATATACACGTTTGACAAAATATCTGAAATACAATTAAGACTTTTCGGGGCTCCATGGAGCCATACAGTTTGCGACAGCATTGACAGGGCCCTGGCTGGATACCAACTTTTTCCAACAGGATGTTGCTCTATCTCAGTTTATTCATGCCATTGTTCAATTTTGGAGCGAATATTTTCGTAATTGTGGTTCGATATTTGACCGAAATGTCGCACAATCTTACCCCCATAGATGTTTTATATGAGGGTTTGACAAGTACTAATTGTAAGTATCGAAAATCGCTATTATCGCTGAATTTCAATTGGGCAAACTGGCAGCAATTGAGAAAATTGCTTCAGACGTTCTGTGGAACACGTGGGTAGAACTTGATTGCAGTCGCGATATGTGCAGAAGCACAAGTTGTACTTATGACGAACTGTGTTAAAATGTGGAGATTGAACTGTTCTGGCATATGACGTCATGTTGCATGGCAATTACCTACCTACATCTCGAAGAACCTTGCTGTCCCCATCTTCAGAATACTCGCTGAAGGTCGAGGCAGCAAGCTCATCCGAAACGCCCGTAACTAATTACCAACCGACACGGCGTCATATCAAATATGACTCTAATCTTTGTGAACAACACATCCCGACCCTCAAAACAAACGGCGTGCTTTAAATCGTGTTTAGCTTCCGAACACTTGTATGTGTATGACTTGTGCTTATTGTTACAGCGGTTGATAAATGAGTTATGATACCCGATAGCCCATTGTGAGACACGATGTGCCATGGAAGCATTTCACACTGAGCGTACTGGAGCACTTCCGAGACAAGAATGAAAGTGAAGCACAGGTAGACAGAAAGTCAAGTGGAATCTGGTACATGGCAGATGCTTTGCTGGCATGTCATGAAACTCTAATGCCCAAGCAGGTTATACTGTCTTTTGGAATGTCATGCCGTGTAAGTTTCTGAGAAACCTACTGTCTTCGTCTTCAGAATATAACATTCTACCAGACTACACGGCGTCATATCCAGAAAACCATAATCGCTATATTCACTGCCATGGGAACCTAAAATCTTTAGGTACATCCAACCAACTAACTTCATGGAGCAGAAACCTTCCTGAGAATTCACAATTTTTAAGCACGGTTGATATAATGTGAACTTCCTGAGAAGCTAACAGGTCCTCAGCTAGTCAAGAAATTCCCTGCATTTTATGGAACCCGAAGGTTCATTACCGTGTTCACAAGAGCCCGCCACCTGTCCCTATCCTGAGCCAGATAAATCCAGTCCATGCGGTGGCGCAGTTAGTTGAGACATTACGCTACAAGCCGGAAGGTTGCGGGTTCGATTCCGGTGGGATCATTGAAATGAATACCAGGGGTATATCCTAGGGGGTAAAGGCGGCCGGTGCATTGGGCTGATAACCTTACCACCTTCATGTGCCGATTGTCTAGAAATTCTGGGAGCAAAAACATCCTGGAGCCCTAAGGGCCTGTCCAGGTCTGTAAAAGGATATCTTTACTTTTAGCTGTTTTATTATACTGAGCTCGCACCTTACAGAAAGCAGGGTCTGTTATCGTTATAAGGACAAACCATATAAATATGCGTAGGTCATATAAAGTTTAACATTTATGGCCGAAATAAACTAACATAAAATTGTATAGACAAATTGTATTGAAAATCGTAATTCCACGAATGGCCGTTTCATTGTAGTAGCGCTGTTGCGTGCGGAAAGACGGAGGGCCAGATATGAACACGCTAACAGTCGCTTTTCGAAACTGCTTTGCAGTGACATCGAAAAATTAATCCGAAAATAAGTACGGTGGAATTACGTGGAATGGATCCATTGGCTGGCCAAGAACAATGTGGCTTTGTGGATATGGTCGATTCTTTATTTAGTTAGTCGTACTTTTTCCGCCAAATGTTATTTGTCCCATTACCACTGCCTGGTAACTGCGCCTTAACTATCTGTTGTCGTGTGACAGTCCAGCAACTGAGCTGGAGAAACTGGAAGATAATTCTTTCGTTACAGTTTTCACCAGCCATGATCGGGTATTGAACCCTTAACGACTTGCATTTCACTGACAGGTGCATCAAACAGGACAGGCGCATCACGTGACACGCTATGCTACTGTAGCATAACACAGTACTAACAAAGACGTTCTCGTTAAATCTTCCAAATATGTAACGCTATATATACAGGGTATACACAAAAGAATGGTGCGGTTTTAATAGTGTTCACTATTAAAACCGCACCATTCTTTTGTGTATGCCCTGTATAAGCTGGACACTATACGCATAGGGACACATTTTTATACAGAATAAATTTATTACAGATTTGTTTTACGTAGAATCTGTCAAATGGTCAAAGTTTATCTCCGGCGCCACAGATATTTTTTTTATGAAATGCGTGTATTTGAGATACTGACGATAGTGAAGACTCATATTATGGGTAACGTGTAGACTGGTAGGTGGATACTGACGTTTCGTAGGGATATACTGCCTCCATCCACAGGGTAGAAGTTTTGTCTGTCCTGCAGTCGTCCAGCGAAACAGTAATTAATACAACCTAGAAATTTAACATTCTGACACATAACTTTACAAATTTTTTCATAAACTTGTGTGTCTCTGTGCACTCGTTAAAGCCTGCTATAATTGTATCTTTCCTCTATATATATTCTTCGTATCTTTATGTTTCCTGCACCCTTTCACTCTATGTATACAGTTAACCAATAAGGGGGAGATCATTCTCCAATTCAATTTTTGGGTTTTGGTTGAATTTCATAACGCAAATTTAAACACGATAGCAAAAATTTCATTTCAAATCCTGTCTGTCCACAAAACACAAAACACTGTTACAATAACATACGCTTCAATAACATAGAGCATTTTCATTTTAAACATATTCTGATATCAATCATACCTAATTAAATATGTAACTTAATAATACACTTGCTTTGTGAGAAAGTAACATACAGTGACGTCACAAATATAGATGTGTAAAGTGACGTCACAGCCACTGATATAAATCACTGTCGCCACAGCCACCTGTTTTCATGGTGTGATATAGCTTGTTTGATATAAGGCGCTGACATATATCGCATATCAGTAATTAACAAAATATTTCGTTTGAGTGTGTCTGATTTATTTTCCTATTGTTATTTGTGTAAGTAGGGTTAATTGAAGTACAATTAGTGATAAAGACAGGTTGGAAGTATTTCAGTTGATTGACAGTTAGTGTTTCATATTGTTACAGGAACAAACATTCGAACATGTTGGGAATTATCTTCAACAGCCTGCTCTACTTCACAGACAATTAGCTCAGGATACGGACAGGTGGCGGGCTATTGTGAATGCGGTAATGAACCTTCGGGTTCCGTAAAATGCTGGGATTTTCTCGACTAGCTGAGGACCTGTTAGCTTCTCAGGAAGGACTCTGCTCCATGGAGTTGGTTAGTTAGTTAGTTAGGTAGGCAGTTGGTTGATTATTTAGTTAGTATGAGACAAGTGTCAGCACATACGGTGACTAATAGAACCAACAAATGCACACAAGTTTATGAAAATATATTATTAACGTAGTAATACCTCCTACACGTTTCGGCCAATCATGTGGCCATCCTCAAGGAGGTGTATTTGAAACTGTAAGAACGTACTTTAAACCACGTAATTTTAATATTTAATATTCTACATGTGCATTGGTTCACAAACTTTTGTAATATCTCATTGTACTTATTCTTCATAACGCACCTCCCTGAGGATGGCCACATGAGTGGCCGAAACATGTAGGAGGTATCACTACGTTAATAATATATTTTCACAAACGTGTGTCCATTTGTTGGTTTTAATCACTTTATCTATCCTTTCAATGCACGGTTGTGCATCATTTAAAATTGTCTGTAAATGTTTGCATTTGAGGGTCTAAAATCTATGCAGTTAAAAAGTGTCATTAAATGAACACAAAAGCACAAGTTAAAGATTCAAGGCCTGCGCATCCCACGTAGCCTGCAGTCCTGCCAATATTTCAAGCAGCATTACTTCCTGTTCACTGCAGTGACCAGTCCTGCCAATATTTCAAGCAGCATTACTTCCTGTTCGCTGCAGTGACCAGTCCTGCCAATATTTCAAGCAGCATTACTTCCTGTTCGCTGCAGTGACCAGTCCTGCCAATATTTCAAACAGCATTACTTCCTGTTCGCTGCAGTGACCAGTCCTGCCAATATTTCAAACAGCATTACTTCCTGTTCGCTGCAGTGACCAGTCCTGCCAATATTTCAAGCAGCATTACTTCCTGTTCGCTGCAGTGACCAGTGCTGCCAATATTTCAAGCAGCATTACTTCCTGTTCACTGCAGTGACCAGTCCTGCCAATATTTCAAGCAGCATTACTTCCTGTTCGCTGCAGTGACCAGTCCTGCCAATATTTAAAGCAGAATTACTTCCTGTTCACTGCAGTGACCAGTCCTGCCAATATTTCAAGCAGCATTACTTCCTGTTTGCCGCAGTGACCAGATCCTAACCTCCTGTACAAATTCCACTGGGATGCAGCGCGCCCCATGCATACTTCGCCGTGTTGACCTCGATCGCCGCCTGACTACGCAAGGAAAGCAATGCGGGGAAAGTGGAAGGGACGGAGAAAGCGAAGGTTACTTTCTCTCGATCGTGTGGCTTATAAATCGATTTTATAAAAATAAAAAGATTGCAGCGTAACACTGAATAATCTCCATGAAGTAAACAAAACGTAACACTTCTTGAAAGGCTCTGACGCCGTAAAAAGCATTGTACGTATTTTTACTAGTAAATTGAATTTTTTTGGTGTGTCATTCTGCTAGGTGGAATGTACCCTGTAGCAGAACTGTATTTACATTCTAATTAATCAACAGAGTATCACTTTCCAATCTATCGTCTGCTACTTTTGATGTGTCTTGTGTGCGATTTAAAGTTATGCGCGATGAGTATCAAGGTTTTGATCTTTCGGAGTATGACGCAGTGTGATTTGGTGCATAGGGACCAACATTGATGAGGAATTTGCTTTCTCCATCTTCAGCATTAAAGCAAATTATTCTGCCAACCTTTGAGCCGGGATAGCTCAGTCGGTATAGCGACTCGCTAACGGCTAGACGGTCCGGGGATCAAATCCCGCTGGGCGGTGAGATATTTCGTACCTCTTCACACCGACCCCGGGGTCACCTAGCCTGTTATACAATGGGTACCGGGTCCGCCGTAGGTAAAGTGGGCGGGACGTTGCGTTGACCACGCAGCCATATCTAGCGCCGAGGTTAAAGAAAGAGTTGAACTATATTTCCAATATTCCTCTATGCTTTCATGGCGGTTTGTGGGGCGAAATTTTATTTTTACTCTACCCACCTGCACAGTGTCAGATACCAGAAGACCCCAATCCTTATGTCTTCGCTTTATCTTTTTCCGTTAATGCAGTCATTAGGCTGAAGCCTGTTCCAAACTTATCCTTATCACTCGAATGGTCCCTCTTAAGCCGGGATTAGACGGCGCGCTGCTCGTCGAGTGACGTGACGTCATTTTCTCGGCCAACAGATCGGAACAGAAAAGACAATCTGGCTACACGACGCGGCGCAGCTCGGCAAATGGCGGACCAGCGGCCTTGCTCGGGTAGGTTCGGCTCGGCTTGTGGAATAAGTCGTGTTGTTCTATGAACTTAAAAATGTCCTCGTTTGACCACTCCATTCTAGCCAATACCAATTGTGGGACAGAAAATTTCACTCTTCGCGCACCCCGACAGCAGAAAACAAAGACCAGACCTAAGTGTATAGAGACTTGGACGAGACTGGTTTGGCGCGTAGACTGCAAGCCCGTGTAGCCGCAACAGCTGCCCGCGCCGAGTCCCTTTGAGGATCGTGAAAAAACCGCTTCTGCGGCGATCCAACGAGCCTCGCTCCACCAATCACAAGCCGCGCCGTGCCAGGCCGGATACACGGCGCGTTTGAATACAATTCTTTGTCAATGACGTCAGTTATAACGTAAAACGAGCCGAGCCACGCGCCGTCTAATCCAGTCTAGTCCTGCTGAATAACAGATTATGTGAATTTAATATCATCGGATGTGTTTCGGTGATTGAACCGTTTTCATTGCATTCCCGTCTTTCTGCATAGAGTGCAGCACTATTTAGCGTCATCTTATGATATTTCGCTCTGGAGTGCGTGTATTCAGTGTCTTGCTGCCTTAGTCGACAGTATTGTTCTCTATGAGGAACGTGAGACGAAACCCGTTAATATGTTTACGTGTAGCATTGACATGTATAAAACTTGTGTAAAAAGGGAAAGAAGAATGACATTAAAAAAAAAGATAAAATTCTTTTCTATTCAATGCTCCCCGATTTCCAAAAAATTTTTGCTTTTCAAAGGTTCCCAGCCCTCTCTCGTTTGTTCTTCTGGTAACAGAAGCTTGTAGGTGAAGATATGGAATACTGATAAAAATGATACTGACAGGGGAGAAACTGAAGCACAAGGAGAAAAGCCTGTGCAGTGACACCAAACAAATATGGTAAAATGGGGCAAAACAGACGCTGACGACCTATATTGTGGCTGTGGAGAGGTACAAGATATGGGACATCTCCTGTTATGCAAGGACTGCCCCCCAGAAATGCACCCTCGAGGATTTATGGCTTGCAAATAAAAAAGGAATTGACTTAGCCCAATACTGGGCAAACAAATCTTTAGTTTAATGGTCCGGACACGATAAAGTAAAGTAAGTGGTGACACTGTATCCACCACAGATCTGGAATAGATGGATACGGGTTTAGTAGAGAGAAATAACTGATTTTTTTTTCTGAGGTCCAAACAAAACACGTAAATGTACTTATTGTTAAGTCACCATCTGAATGCACTATTTATTTTATTTTAAAAAAACAGTAAGACTTATATGGTTTCTTAAAATATCTTAGTAAAACCCTACATATGTTTCAGCTTCCTCATGAAGCCATCCTCAGGGGTGTCAGAAAACTTGCTTGTATATAAACACGTCTATACATTGGTATATATATTGGTATATACAATGTATAGACGTGTTTATATACAAGCAAGTTTTCTGACACCCCCTGAGGATGGCTTCATGAGGAAGCCGAAACATATGTAGGGTTTTACTAAGATATTTTAAGAAACCATATAGTGTTTTTTAAAATAAAATAAATAGTGCATTCATTTGGTGACTTAACAATAATTGTGAAAAATGCACGGTGATTATAGAATAAAGTACGTAAATGCACTGTGTGGGCAGCACGTAGAACGTGGCATGTTAAATATAATGGTACGTAAAATAAGAATTTCAGTTTTGAAGGGGTTAACTGAATAGATTGGGGATACATGTTAAGAGTTTATGTTTGAGTCTACATTCTTCATATTGGAAGAAAATACATGATTGTGAGGGGGGTCCAGAAACCCCCGGTCACCACGTCGCCCGACCATATAATTTTGTACCCTTGCGCCCTAATATTTGTGGGTACTCAGAATGGAACTTGCTTCATATCACCTTTCTGACGCCTAGAATTTTGAGGCGGCTTCTAGATTTTGGAGAATTTTTTTAACCCGTTGCTTATGATGTCATCTTATTGCTATATTCGTCGTCTCAGATAGCTTATGAACCTTGTTACGAACATCATGCCATAAAGAACTTCTTCACTGCATTTTTAATTTCGGGCCATTTACAGTACCGAAACGACGACTCTGGAAAAAGTAAGGTGGATGCGAAGCCGGTGTCTATTGCAGGATTTATTGCGTGGGTTTTTTTTGTGGTGAAGGGCCCCGCAGCAGATGCTACGGACGCACCACAGCCTTGAGGCTTATTGTGCGACCCTGTGATGAAGATGATTAGTTTTTTCGTTTTTCCGTGTAATGGAGTACCGGTGGAATGAGGAAGTGACAGGGGAAAACCGAAGTACTCGGAGAAGAACCTGTCCCAGTGCCACTTTATCCACCACAAATCCCACATGGACTGACCCGGGATCGAACCCGGGCCTCTGCGGTGAGAGGCCGGCGACTAACCGCCTGAGCCATGGCACGGCCCTCATTACTTGGTTTACGTCTTCGAAAAATAATTTTTGAATGTAAGACAAGATGACAGATTAACAAAACCTGTATTTAACTTCCGTGTTTTCCACAGTATATAATCAACTATTACAGAAAGTCACGTAACAGTGTCTGTGGGTGTTGATCACAGAAATAACTAAAATTATGTACTGAAACCAGTTTACGTCAGAATTACAAATATGGAGAAGCTGCGAAACTCTGAGAACATATCCGGCAGTTTAAACAACGGAAGCCCCAAACTGTACTTTTTAATTCGTTTGATTCTGTGGATTTCTTGAGGTCAGAAATTAACCAACGTACTTAGACGACTCTGAACTAATTATCAAGGTAAATAAGCAGTTTTCATCTTTCGATGGGGATAAAATAACATATGTCAACTTGACAAGACAATCAGAGAAAATGCAAAACCAAAAACGAAAAATCTACATACAGTGACCATTCATTCGGGCGTAATTCTGCCTTCTAAGATCTTAGGGCATGATCCGTAAAACAACAGAAATCCATAGGACAAACTAATAAAGACGTTTAAATTTGTGTTTTCTCTTTTTCTTTTGACAGCCTGTAGATGACACGACCGAGTTCAGTCACAGAACATACACGGGTTCTGTGACCCAATAGTGACAAACTCCAGACCAGGTTGCTGACATCACATGTGTGGCGTCATAATGCAGCAGACTGAAGTAATTTTATTGCCTTGTTGTTCACTTTCATCTCTGCAGCATGGCATGACACAGTTGTTCCGCCATTCGGGAAAAGCCCGCCATTTTGCATCCCTCGTTAATCATGCCGCGGATAACTGTTGCCAACAGTCAGGATCTTGTTGCAAGAGTTTGCGTTCGTTCAGCTAGTTAAGAAATCCCCTCTTTTTAACTAACTCGAAGAATAATTACTTTAATAAGACAGTAAAACAAGGAAGTACGCTGCTAAATATGTTATTTATTTGAGATCAGACATGTTTAGGCAGATCGCCATTTTGAAGTATAAGAAGATGTCGAGACCACACGTCTTATCTTAAGCGAAAGATAATAGATAGAATAAAAAATCAAATCAAACAGCCGCATCGTGTCGGACATGGCGCCCCTTTTTTTTATTAATTTAATGAACAATCTTTAATTAAAACTCACAAACTGGCACTGTAGAATAATGGCCCAACAAGAGCACACAAACAAGCGAACTGAATGTTCCTCTCCTCTTATCTCCGGCCACCTCATCCCTGATTGGCTTAGATGGTAGATGGGGATAGGTCTTATCTCTGATTGGCTGTACTGTTCTTTTACATCATATCCGGTATTTATGGTTGCGTATCTTTTAAATTTTTTTTATAGTTTTTCCATATTTTGGCCTCCTGATTTCAAAACAGTCGTTATTGTGAATCGTCGCAAAACAAGCTGTCGTAAACCGAGGACTACTTGTACATATACTAAGGGGAAAGTTAAACCGAATCGTTGACACAGAAACAGACAGCTGTTCCTCCACAACCCATTCGAGGAATAATATATATATATATATATATATATATGTAATACTGCCCGATTTTTAACAACTAAAATATAATAAATTGACAAGATAAAAAAAGTAATCAACTCACAACACTCAGTCCAACAAAATGCACTATATTGTTCCCAGATATTTCATATTACAATATCACGTTGAAGACTGCTACATGTTTCGACCCCTTATGGGATCATCATCAGGGAATCACATTAAAGTAACACTGCACAAAACCGAACTAGCAATCCACGTACACAATAAAAAGATGTAAAAAGTCAACCAGTTAAAACGTAGGCGTTTGTTGTGTCATGGCTCCTGGTTTTGGAGACAGCCTGCTTATTTAAGGAAGGATAAGATGATCACATAAGGGATCGAAACATGTAGCAGTGTTCAACGTGATACTGTAATATAAAATATCTGGGAACAATGTAGTGCATTTTGTTGGACTGAGTATTGTGATATGATTATCGACAACGCACGGAATGAACACAATAAAATAAATACGAAAGTGACATACGCGATATATCGTCATAACAATTAACACACATTTGTGCAGTCCCTCTGACACAGCCATGGTTCGTCTTTATTGTGCACGTACAAAGGCGGACGTAGGCCACAGACGTAATAGAAGGACTGCCTAGTTTCATTACACTTATCTTAACACATACATCATTAATAAATTGATTAAATTTCGGCTTTAAATCTACCGTAGCCATTCGTTCTGTAGTCTGTCTTGCGACAGGTCGACAGCCTCTTACAAAGCAAGTTCTCCACAGAGGGCGATCTAGTGCTTCCTCTTTCAATTTCCAGTATCTTCTCTTTCCTTTAGATCATCATCATCATCATCATCTGCGGTGCTACAGCCCTTGAAGGGCCTGGACCTCTGCAATAGCCTGCCTCCATCCCTCTCTATCCTCTGCCATCCTTCTCCATCCTCTTATTCCTATTTTCTTCAGATCTTCCTCCATATCGTCCACCCATCTCAGTCGGGGCCTTCCCTTCCTCCTGCTGCCCCCTGGTTGTCCAGTGAAAATTTTCTTTACCACTCTTTCTTCTGGCATTCTTTGTACATGCCCTGCCCATCTCATTCTTGCCCTTTTTATTTCCACAACTATGTCCGGCTTCTGATATAACTGCTTAAAATTACAATTGCCTTTTTCCGTGAGAAATTTATATGTTCATATTTAAGTTGATTTATTTGAAATGAAGAGTTACTGGGCAAGCAGCTACTCAAATATCCCACCATATTGTGTAGAGTATAAATCTTCCCTTGACAGATAAATTATTACGAACAGTCGATATATATATACTTAAATTATTTCTTCTTATTTAAAAAAACATGAAGTGTATAAGAAAGGACCGTGTTTAGGTTATGAGTTTGTGACTATAAATATAGTACTGCCATCTGGGATGTGACGCCGTGTAGTGTGGTGGAAATTTACCAAAATTCGGAGGAATGTACTGACTCCATGTTCAAGGAGTCAGAGTGAGGAGTGGCTTCTTCTACCCAGAAATTCGAGGCAGTATATTTATATGAAAAGTCGACAAATTTCTACCAGACTACACGACATCATGTCCCAGAAGACGCTGCTCATTATAACAAGCTAGGCAGGTTACGTGTAAAATAACATTGTGGCGCGTTCGCGTAAACATTTTGCCATGCAAACGCAAAAATACTTTGTCTTTGTATGGTTGGCGTATATATTTCACTATAAACAATGTAATAAATATGAAAAGTGTTGCCGTGGAAGCACAACAATGCGTTCTCTGTTTTGTTGAGCTACATATGTTGCTGCCAACAATACGAAACACAGTCAGGTCTTCATGTAAAATGCCCGATATGTTTGTCCGATTTTAACAAAATTTTGAGTTTCTCGGCAGATTTTTCGTAAACGTCTCCAATATAAAATTTCACTAAAATCCGACAATGTGCGAGCCGCGTTGATACAAACGAAAAGACGGACGGACATGAAACTAATAATCGCTTTTCGCAATTTATGCGAAAGCGCCTAAAAAGTGCTTGATATGAAATGTTTATAGAATAATTATACTTGGTCTTTATGTCGTAAGTACACAGCCATGAACTGAACAAGAATTCGTCCCAACATAATTTAGTTACGAATTTTCATGAATGGTTTAATCGAAAACCTTAATTTTTTAAAACGATGTCATCCCGTTCTGTTGTTTATAACAGATCTTAATAACTGATTATCTTAATAGTATTAATCGCATTTCACGGACTTATATTCCTTTCTTAATATGTTTTAAACACAAACTGTGTACCTGATGATGATCTAAAATAGGTCGAAACATGTAGTTCTGCATAATAAATTAAATTTAGTTTTGTGTGGGCAGATTTCGACTTGATTTCCGAAAACCTTAATGTGACTTGCGAGATGCAGCATGTTTACACACGTACGCATTCGATCTGGACATAGTGTGTTTACTTTGTGCCCTAATTACTTAGCGACGTATCTGAATCAAGTGTGTCACTTACCGACGGATTCACTTCTGCGTGATGACACTTTGAACCCGCTGCTGTCACACACTGCCTCACGGCACAGTAGCTATCATCTCGACTCTGTCTCATCCCCACCCAAACTGGCCCAGAAGCACTTGTGTCTCTGCCATCGCTTAAATACGGAGTGTTTGAGAAACAGAGGCTCAGAGAAATATTTTGATATGAATAACAAAATAATTCACAGCAATCAAAATTCCATTCACGAAGAAATCAAAAGAATTTTAAATCCAATTAATTTCTTAAATATATGTCTTTATGTATGCTACGTAGTGAGGTGAAGATTTGAATATGTGAAACAGTACTTTAGTTTGCATGTGGATCTTTCGTCTCAGACTTTCAGGCAGGCCTGCTCAAACTTTTGTGTGGTGCGGGCAATTTTGGCAAAATTTGGTGAGCATGCTGGCAACACGAAATTCTATACACAGACTGAAGGATGAAGAAGTATATGTTTAATTTTACCTGTCTATTTTTCTATACATGGTGTGCAATAAAAATATGTTGATAATAAGAAAAGAATTGTAAAAAAAATGCAATTCACAAGGTAGGCTAGTGTGACGCCATTTTTGGCACTTTTTTTTTTTTACAAAATGAATTAGTAATACAATGTATGTCTCTATGAATAAAAACTCATAAGTTTTCAAAATTGCTTCGGAGTTCTATTTCGGCTTTGCCAAGGAAAAGGTTGAAAGATTTTTTCTCATTTCGAATATCTCCGCGGGCAACATGTTGGTTGCCAGGGAGCCGCGTATTGAGAGGCCCTGCGTTAAGGAAAGGGTATAGTTTGAGACTATTCGAGAGATGGATACTGAGAATATAACTTTTATATTAGGGACACTTACAGCGGCTGCAGAAAATTGCGTAATGGGGGGCAACATGCTTTGTGCCCAGCAAATATTATTTGGCATAACAAATAAAGTAAGTGTAGACTATAAAATCATATAGAGCACATGGAATAACACAGAAATTTACACAAAAGTTTTGGTTTCAATAACACGAAGGAAAAAAGGATTACTTGAAAGACCTGGGCATAGATGTGAGAATAATATTCAAATGTAGCTTAAATAGGTACTGTGGGAGGGTGTGGCCTGGATTTATTTAGCATCGGATAATTTATATTGGCGCACATTTGTGGACACGGTAATGAACACTCTGATTTTATAAAATGCTCGGAATTGTTTCGCTATATAGGCGACGTTTATTTCCTCAACAAGAACTGTGTTACAGAGACATAGTTCACGGAGTATGTATTTGGTCAAATTGTGAGGATGGCCTAAGGACATAATCCTGTTAACATGTTTAGAACACAATCATTACATTCGACGCAACACAAAAAAAAATTTTAGTTCACAAGCAAACTTTTATTATACCACAAAAGTGACAATTCTTATCCTGTAGATCCTCTTATGAACGGACTAACAGGGGGAGTGGGTGGTCCGCTAATGCCGATTGTCCGGTACTTCCGAATTACGTATATGTATATAGCCTGAAAAGTCGCCAAAACAGTAACACAGTACTATATATATATATAACTCTAACGTATACACACAATACATAAATATAATTAAACTTGTAGTAAACGTAAATAATTGATAATTAAGGTGGCAAGCCTGTGTCGTTACTCTTACATACAGTATTTCACATATTAAGGTGGCAAGCCTGTGTCGTTACTCTTACATACAGTATTTCACATATTAAGGTGGCAAGCCTGTGTCGTTACTATTACATACAGTATTTCACATATTAAGGTGGCAAGCCTGTGTCGTTACTCTTACATACAGTATTTCACATTTTAAGGTGGCAAGCCTGTGTCGTTACTCTTACATACAGTATTTCACATATTAAGGTGGCAAGCCTGTGTCGTTACTCTTACATACAGTATTTCACATATTAAGGTGGCAAGCCTGTGTCGTTACTCTTACATACAGTATTTCACATATTAAGTTGTCAAGCTTGTGTCGTTACTCTTACATACAGTATTTCACATATTAAGTTGGCAAGCTTGTGTCGTTACTCTTACATACAGTATTTCACATATTAAGGTGGCAAGCCTGTGTCGTTACTCTTACATACAGTATTTCACATATTAAGTTGGCAAGCTTGTGTCGTTACTCTTACATACAGTATTTCACATATTAAGTTGGCAAGCTTGTGTCGTTACTCTTACATACAGTATTTCACATATTAAGGTGGTAAGCCTGTGTCGTTACTCTTACATACAGTATTTCACATATTAAGGTGGCAAGCCTGTGTCGTTACTCTTACATACAGTATTTCACATATCAAGGGGCAAGCCTGTGTCGTTACTCTTACATACAGTATTTCACATATCAAGGGGCAAGCCTGTGTCGTTACTCTTACATACAGTATTTCACATATTAAGTTGGCAAGCTTGTGTCGTTACTCTTACATACAGTATTTCACATATTAAGGTGGCAAGCCTGTGTCGTTACTCTTACATACAGTATTTCACATTTTAAGGTGGCAAGCCTGTGTCGTTACTCTTACATATAGTATTTCACATTTTAAGGTGGCAAGCCTGTGTCGTTACTCTTACATACAGTATTTCACATATTAAGGTGGCAAGCCTGTGTCGTTACTCTTACATACAGTATTTCACATTTTAAGGTGGCAAGCCTGTGTCGTTACTCTTACGTACAGTATTTCACATATTAAGGTGGCAAGCCTGTGTCGTTACTCTTACATACAGTATTTCACATTTTAAGGTGGCAAGCCTGTGTCGTTACTCTTACATACAGTATTTCACATTTTAAGGTGGCAAGCCTGTGTCGTTACTCTTACATACAGTATTTCACATTTTAAGGTGGCAAGCCTGTGTCGTTACTCTTACATACAGTATTTCACATTTTAAGGTGGCAAGCCTGTGTCGTTACTCTTACATACAGTATTTCACATTTTAAGGTGGCAAGCCTGTGTCGTTACTCTTACATACAGTATTTCACATTTTAAGGTGGCAAGCCTGTGTCGTTACTCTTACATACAGTATTTCACATATTAAGGTGGCAAGCCTGTGTCGTTACTCTTACATACAGTATTTCACATATTAAGGTGGCAAGCCTGTGTCGTTACTCTTACATACAGTATTTCACATATTAAGGTGGCAAGCCTGTGTCGTTACTCTTACATACAGTATTTCACATATTCCCCCCGCGGAACAAAACCTCGGAACCAACAGATTTCGTCCGTTATTTTCGAAATCCGTCCTTAAGATGTCCGTTCATAAGATTGTCTTCAGTGGAATAATTTATTGATGAGTGACGTTTATTGTATGATCATTTATCCTATAAAATAAATGTGAGGTCGTTTCAAATTTCGTGATCGCTGATGACTGCACACCTGCACACCTTCTTCGTCCAATGGAGGTAATTGTTTCAAATATCGGCTTCGAGACCACGTAATCAAGGCATACAAGCGGAGCAGAGTTATAACTCCACTCATTCTTAACCGCGGTAGTATATGGAGGTGAGTGGTTAACTTAACGTCCCGGCCACTTTACCCCCGGGAAAGAATCCCGGTGCCAATTGAATAAGAGGCTGGATGGGCCCCAGAATCTGTCATCACGTTTTGTAGAAGAGAAAAATTTCTTCCCCTGCCGGGGTTGGAACTCCGGACCCTCCAGCCCGTAGCCCAGTCACTATACCTACTGCGCTATCCTGACTCCCAAATAAACTAAAAATAATAATGTAAATAAACAAATAAATAAATAACGCAAACAAAACACCTGACTACTCGAAATCTGCGGTCTTCTGGGTTATTACACGGCGTCGCGTGGTAATTGTTTACCGACGTTTCGGGACAACGTATCAGTCCCATCCTCACGGGTCAAGATTCCTGACCCGTGAGGATGGGACCGATACGTTGTCCCGAAACGTCGGTAAATAATTACCACACGACGCCGTGTACTAACCCAGAAGACCACAGATGTCATCAACATCGCGGCGGAAGCCTGAAATCAAAGCTAACTACTCGTTCTGTGGTCACACCTGTCGAATTTGATACTGCAGAACCAAGACACAAAGTACTTAACAAACCCCTTGGAGTGGGTTTCTTCTATACAAAGAACTGTGGCTGAAACAGTTACGAAATTACCCGCATTTTATGCACCGCGACGTTTCAGTGTCGTGTTCACTGGAACCAGCATAATTTGTGTGTGTCAAGTCACCGTAAAAATATTGGGAAAGATCGTGACATTCAACTGACCGATTTATTTCGCATGGTCGCCATGTTGTTGAATGTGCACGCAGGTGTAGGGAGAGTAATATTAGCCGCAACTTGTGGATATCGAGGTCACAGGGTTGCGTGTTTATTGCGTCACAGATTGAGCATCTGTTGGTTGCTGTAGAGGTCTCAGCAGTCATGCGCAGCCGTCCTTTGCAGCAAACATAAACATTACGATAAAACAAATATTTTTGTCGCTCGTTTTAACCCTTTCCGTGCTAGTCACGAGAAATCTTGCTGGTCGTTTTGTTCAGGATTGCAGTTGACACTTTGGATAACTGACTGTGATGATATAGCTCTGTAAGTACAGGGTGCGGCAATAGAATGTGACAATTTTCAGATAGCTGTATTGATGAATTGGGTTGAATATAGGAAACACAAAACATTACGGAGTATCACCAGTAAAATTCCATTCAATATTGGACTTTTACGTCTTATACAGACTTATACAGACATTAAGAGTTCTATTGAACCAACACATGCACTATACTTTATTTTATTTTAATCATATTATTTTTTTTTGTATGGCTCGACAGCCCTATATGGGCCTGGGCCTCCTCGTTTCGTCGAGGTTTCATGGTCACACACATTTGAGACACACCACAGTCGGTAGGACTCCTCTGGACGAGTGATCAGCCCGTCGCAGAGACCTCTACCTGACAACACACAATACTCACAAGAGAGAGACATTCATGCCCCCGGTGGGATTCGAACCCACGATCCTAGTAAGCGAGCGGCCGAAGACCCACGCCTTAGACCGCACGGCCACTGTGATCTGCATTAATCATATCATACGCCCATACATATGTTTCGGCCAGTCACCAGCCATCATCAGGGGGTCAAAGTGCTTTAACATAGACTGTACATCTATTATGAAGTTTGTTACATACAATTAAGAGTAAAACAAGATAAAACTATGGTTCCTAATGGTTTAGATTATAAAATCATAGGGAGTTTGTTACACAGACGGTTAAAATACGTACCCGTTGTTTTATTTATAATACTCGTAGATGTACAGTCTATGTTAAAGCACTTTGAACCCCTGATGATGGCTAGTGACTGGCCGAAATATATGTAAAAGCAACCCCTGTACAGGCCTAGACAGGCCCTGAGGGGTCCAGGAGGTTGAGGCTCCCAGATTTCTAGACAATCGGCACATGAAGGTGGTAAGGTTGTCAGCCCTACGCACCGGCCGCCTTTACCCCCCAGGAAATATTCCTGGTACTCATTTCTGTTAGAGGCTAAGTCGACCCCAGGGCCATAGTGCGATCGAAACGATTATGTCAAGGAATTAATTCCAATGACACCATCGGGAATCGAAACCGCGACGTTTCGGTTTGCAGCGTAGTGCCTCAACCAACTGCGCCACCGCGTGCCCCGAAACATATGTAGGGGTGTATGATATGATTAAAATAAAATGTAGTATAGTGCATGTGTTGGTTCAAAAAAACTCTTAATTTGTAACAAAATGCACGGTGAATATAACGTGAAAATAATTATACAGATATATTACAAAAAATGGCATACGGAGACATTTTGCGAAACAGATGACTAAAGAAACAAAATTAAGAATCCACAATATTACAGCTGAAGTGGCCATGAAGTTTTGGTAGTGAAGTCTGGCTGCTGAAGTAAAGAGACGAACCAAGACTGGAAGCAGTACAAATGAAATTTTTAAGACATTTGTTAGGAATTACTAAGTTGGACAGGGAAAGAAATAAATCCGTCAGGGAGAAACTTTGAGTGCAGAACATTGTTTTGGAAATAAATCAGTACCAACGACAGTGGCTACAACACGTAGAGAGAATGGACACAGACAGGATACACAAATAGGCATTGAAATATAGGCCAAAGGGGAAGAGAAACATAGGACGACGGGGGAAAAGATGGAAGGACCAGCTTCACCTTGCGCGATAAACAACAGGCACTGCGCCTAACACTTCACAGCTCATGACGATGATGATGATGGTGATGACTTCTTAAAAATAATACTTCCTAATTTGTCTCCCTGGCATATGCAATACATTCCTGTAATCGTGACCGGAAATTAACCGGAAATGTACAAAGGCACACAACTTGTCAGCGACGTTGCAGTGCGTTATTTGTAGTTCAGTTCTGAATATCATCACGTTAAGGGACGTAAGGGCACGTTAGAGTCGAGATTAGAGCCACTGACAAACATCTGTTGCAAACTTACGTTTATTTTCTGATCAAAATTACAGGAATGTACTGCATGCCAGGAAGGCCACTTAAGAGATGTAATTTTTAAAAAATAAAAAGCACATACGAAGTGGCGTGTTACTGCTGACACTCCATGATCTCTTTGTTTCTTGTATTCAACCCGATTTATCAAAACAGCTATCTGAAAATCTTTACCTTCTATTGCCCACCCAAATAATAGAAGTCGATAGAGGCCCTTGCATTGGGGTGACCAAATTAAGGTACTAGCTCTCTAGGGTGCTTGAAGCTAATTTTCTCTGCCCCCACCTGCATACCCTTTCCGCGTTGTAAGATACAATTTCCGCAGTGTCTGACGTGCCAATTGTCAGTCTGAGATGAAGACTCGAAATTAAACATACAGGATGTGCTAATGTGCTGCCTGGTCATGGCATCACACAAGTCGGGGAAGAGCGGGACTGAGAAGGGAGATGGATGAGTATGGAGCAATGGTGGAATGGTCATTAGCAGGGCGAAACCGAATAAACTCAGAGAGAAACTTACTTGAGTTGAACTTTGTCCAGAAAGTAATATGGCACTGAACCAAAGGCTCTGCACTATCAAAACGGAGTCAACCCCTGAACTAGTGCCCACGGTTTTGATTTAATAGGTTATGTGGATATTTATCTTCTCAGCCATTGGACATGTTCTTATTTCGAATTCGAACCCCGGACCGTCCATCGCGTAGTCTACTCGCTATATCAACTACGCCACCTCAGATACTCTGTGGATTTAATTATACTTATAATATTTTGGTTAGGAATGCAAGTCATAAAGCTACTCATTTTGCAGTTTTCCCAGTCTCCTGTTACGTATTACCATGCTTAGTGTAGCCTGTTAAAAATGTCCGGTAGTGTGGGTGGCTATGTCGTGTAGTTTGGTGAAATGTGTGACATCACACATCACAGTAGCGCAATTTGAGATCCTCAGATATTACCCTTGATATTTCTTCTTTTGAACATTCGTTTGATATGGGTGAAATACTCGTATGTAATAGAAGGAAGCCGCACGTACAAACGACTGGCGTCCTTATTTATGGTTTTGCAGAAACAAATGAAGTTAACATTACTGAGATGCAGTGGCGTTGCTAGGCTTTCTGGCTCCCGGGGCGAGTAATCACAATGGACGCACCTGACGTAATTTTTGTATTTAAAAAAATCACTATCGTGTATTGAATTTCCTTTCATTTGGCTCGATAATTCAAAACTTTCTGGAGCATAAAATCTGTTTTTTTTTTTCGTTTTACGCCCATTTTACCCTGCACTCTGCAGCCCGGGACGGCAGCACTTTCCCTCCCTCAGTTACGCCACTGGTGACAGGTAAATCCTGTTACTAGTGACGTATTATATATAATATATTGTTACGTATTTTGTATAATATATATAATATATATACAATATATTTTATGTATCGTGTTATATTGTTATGTGTTATATGTAATATAGAATAACAAAGTTTTTATATATTGCCTAAAAATTGTACTTGTTGCAGCCTAATACGTAGTGAAGTTACGCACGAATGATACAAAATAGTAATATAATACAATCACATACTGCATTCACTGTAAGCAGCAGATCAATTATGGCTTTCATATCAGAGAAACTAAAGGCGTATGGAAATGAAAGAAAATTGATGACGATGGCGAGGTCAGAAATTAGAGAGACGCGAGCCCACAATAGTGGTAAACAAAGATATAAATTTAAAGAACTTGTTCCTTCCTTTCACAGTGTTACGCTGGGTACGAGGCTTTCACCATCTTGTACGGAATTGCCAGCAGCTATATTTGTAGTTTGTCTAGTGGAATGTTATGGCGGGTTGTGTATTGTAACGCCTGTTGGGCAGTTGGTTCAGAAGACACGTTTGTTCAGAGTATGGTCTAAGTACTTCAGTTTATTGCCTTTGTTTGTTCTTTCTTTCTTATAAATGAAAAAGTTGCATGTAAGAATATATAATAAGTTGTACATACATCACAGAAATTACACGTTTAGGCAAATTTCTATACGAATCAAAATTCAGTTGGGAAAACCACCTGAAAAAATGGTACAAGGTTTAGAAAAGGTGGGAGACGAAGTATTATAAATAAAAGGTAATGGTAAAGGTAAACCAATCCCTGTACAGGCCTGGACAGGCCCTGAAGATTCCAGGAGGTTGAGGCACCCACAATTTCTAGACAGTCGTCACATGAAGGTGGTAAGGTTGTTAGCCCTACGCACCGGCCGCCTTTAACCCCCACCTCCCCCCCCCCCAAGAAATATTCCTGGTACTTATTTGTGTTCGAGACTGAGACGACCCTAGGGACACAATGCGGCCGGAAGGATTATATCAATGTTATGTTTAATGACACCATCGTAAATCGAACCCGCGACCTTCCGACTTGTAGCGCAGTGCCTTAACCAACTGCGCCACCGTGTGCCCCCAAGTGTTATAAATAGAAACACTTTATTGCTAGAAAAATTTAGATTAGATTAAGACCTTTCAAAACAGAGTACATAGTATAAAATAAAATATATTTATTTAAATACAGTGGATTTTGTAGCACATTGTGACCCTGTAGGTAAAAATAATATTTTAAAACATAAACAGCTACACTATTAAAAATGTATTTATTAAAATTACATATTTCGGCTGGCTGCCATAATGAAGGATTAAACGCTTACAAAATGAGCACAAAAATAGGACTTTCAGGCCATATAATATGAACTAATATAATTGTAAAAATGTTAAAAAGTTCTAAATTACGAAATGTAAACAGTTAATATACACAAAACATGCACACAGTCGCATCTAAACGATGATATCTGATCGAACACCTGAAAGTTGTGTTAAAAGGTAAAGTTCTCCCTATAACAGGCCACGAAGGCCCAGAGGGGGAGTAGAGGTATAGCTCTACTCTTTCTTTAACATCGGCGCTAGATTAGAATGGGTGGTCAACTCCACGTCCCGGCCGCTTTACCCCCGGGAAAGGGACCCGGTACCCATTTTACAGGAGGCTGGATGGGCCGCAGGACCGGTCTGGACGACTGCGGAAAATCTCGCCCCCACCGGGATTTGATCCCCGGACCGTCCAGCCCGTAGCGTAGTCGCTATACCGACTGAGCTATGCCGGCCCTGAAAGTTGTGTAAACAATTTATATATGTAAATATGTATTATGTGGTGCTGGCAGTTTGTGCAGTTGCCTTGATGTGTGTGGTTGCATGGTCGTCATATAACGTGTCACTGTAGAAGGTCTTCTTCTAAGATAAGTGCTGCTTTATTTTTGACGCTCTCAGCAAAAGCGCTGGCGTCTTATGGCCCCTTACATAATAAAATTTTGTTCCAAGTTTTCTTTTTCGCTTGCTGGCTCTTCTGGCTGACGTACCCAAGAAGGCACATACAGAACTGCAGGTGGTGAGCGCATTTTGTGACTTAATGTCAGTCTCAAATTTAAATTTCTTAACCTGTCTCGCAAAAGAAGTACAGGACAATAAGATATGACACTATAACCATTACATGTAGTGTGGAAGAAATGTCACTAATTCTATAACGTCCAGTGATGGCAGTATAAATATTACATCTGCTACAAAATAATTATCATTACCTAACCAACTAACTCCATGGAGCACAGTCCTTCTTGAGAAGCTAACAGGTCGTCAGCAAGTCAACAAACTCCCCGCGTTTTATGGAACTCCAAGGTTCATTACCGCATTCACAAGAGCCCACAACCTATCCCTATCCTGAGCCATATCAATCCAGTCCATGCCCCCATCCTACATCTTGAAGATCCATTTTAATATTATCCTCCCATCTACGCCTGGGTCTTCCAAGTGGTCTCCTTCCCTCAGGTCTCCCGACCAAAATCCTGTATGCACCTCTCCCCTCACCCATACGTACTACATGCCCCGCCCACCTCATTCTTCTTGATTTGATCACCCGAATAATATTTGGTGATGAGTACAGATCATCAAGCTCTTCTTTGTGTAGTCTTCTCCACTCCCCCGTTACCTCGTCCCTCTTAGGCCCAAATATCCTCCTCAGCACCCTATTCTCTTCAACACCCTCAGCCTATGTTCCTCCCTCAGTGTGACAGACCAAGTCTCACAATAATTATCATTACCTAATTTTAAAAGGCGAAATACTTTAAGGTTTTTCTTTCAAGTTATTACAAAGTTTTCTCCTAAAACGTTTCATATTTTAAACAACTCTTCCTCTGAGTAGGGACCATCGCTAGGCCGATCCATCGTAAGAAGTTTTCCACTAGATCAAATTAAATGGAAACCTTTGCACCTTTAAGCTAAATTTAAAAGTGGTTGGACTGAAAAAAATAAGAGAGAAGAAAATTAAAGAAGAAAGAAAGGAGAAGGGAATAAATAAAATAATAAATGACAAGGCAAGAGACATAGAAACCGAAAGCGACATCAAGTGGTTTGAAGTGAAAAACAAGTGACTGCTGGGCGCCAGTGGCTGGGCTGAATGTCGGGGCAAGGTACAGTCTGCCAAAGGAATGCAGCTCACTGACAAGGTACAGTGTGCCATAGTAATGCAGCTCACTGACAAGGTACAGTGTGCCAAAGGAATGCAGCTCACTGACAACGTACAGTGTGCCATAGGAATGCAGCTCACTGACAAGGTACAGTGTGCCAAAGGAATGCAGCTCACTGACAAGGTACAGTCTGCCAAAGGAATGCAGCTCACTAACATATAGAGTGTAGAATGTAGAATGTCCTGGTCCTTATCACCAAATGGTTTCTTCCGTCCGTTACGAAGAGCGACTTCAGAAACTGCATGGGATATAAAATTGCTCCTTCTTGTAATATCGACGCCTTAATATCCATGGAGGATATGGTGGTAACGTCCACACATTGTATATCTCGATATGGTGGTAACGTCCACACATTATATATCTCGATATGGTGGTAACATCCACACATTTTATATCTCGATATGGTGGTAACGTCCACACATTATATATCTCGATATGGTGGTAACGTCCACACATTATATATCTCGATATGGTGGTAACATCCACACATTTTATATCTCGATATGGTGGTAACGTCCACACATTATATATCTCGATATGGTGGTAACGTCCATAAATCTCGATCCTGTTCTGAGATATTTTGACAGCTTTCCCCACAGGATGAGCGCATTCTTTACCTTGTGGAGAAGAAGTAAGATCAAGTCGGGATACGTTGAAGAAGAAGGAAATGTCTTGTTCTTGTTGGGAACCGCCACAGCATCAGTGAAAACCTCAAATCCCAGTTGCCTGGGATTTTCTTCTTTCCAAAAATAGACCTGTTTCTGCAGTAATTCAACTGTACTAACATGTAGCCTGAAATTTGCACTGAAAATGTACATCGCGATAGAGTGATTGGCGTGTTGGCCATAATGACTGATTATTTTTGTGGTTTTTCTCAGTTACTGTAGCCAAATATTGGAATATTATGTCGGATGAGCCCACAACCGCTGTATTTTGCAACCTTTCCAACTCTTTATTCGTTATTCATCACACCAGTCAATGATTTATATTCTGAGCCACTGACCATTTCAGTAAATAATAAATTAAACAAATAATACACAGAAAGCATCTACAAATTCTGTATAATCTAGTCGGTGTATACTTTCCCTCTCATGTTAACAGGATGTTATGAATGGAAGAGCATGAATATTTGTGGAAGAGGAAACGGCCTTCATATCTCAACACGTACCCAAAACATGTTTTTGAAGTATTTTTTCGTCTGGAATGGTAATGCAGTTGTTGTGTAGACTATAGGAATTTGGAAAGGGGAAATTGTATGTTGAAATAGTCTGCAGGTTTTTTATTCGTGACTGGATATTTTAATTACTCTGTAATTAGCAGATACAAGTTCACAGTTTGTCAGATATTGTTTTTATATTCCTAGCTAAAAAGACTGCTTAAATCAATAATAATTGTAGGTTAGTGGATGGCCTGTTTCCGTACTAAGTTGCACATACTATGTGTGGGGACATTATTTTATCTGACAACTGTTGCTACTGACTTCCCTTCAGCCCACTGAAGTTACAAAACCTTGAATAAACAGTACGTTTTTTAGATGTGATACGTGTCTGCGAGCGAAGGAAAAGCACTTACAGCGCTTTTGTTAAATATGGTAAATTAAAAGCTAATATTAACTGCAGTACACTGACAAAAAACGTGTGGATCCTGACTCACAGTAAAATGGAATAGCGGCTAGCGCTGCGCTGACTGTTGTCACACAGAACGGTCTGACTGAAGTGACAACGCAAGTTGTCAGATCAAGTAACTGAAGTGACAACGCAAGTTGTCAGATCAAGTAACTGAAGTGACAACGCAAGTTGTAAGATCAAGTAACTGAAGTGACAACGCAAGTTGTCAGATCAAGTAACTGAAGTGACAACGCAAGTTGTCAGATCAAGTAACTGAAGTGACAACGCAAGTTGTCAGATCAAGTAACTGAAGTGACAACGCAAGTTGTAAGATCAAGTAACTGAAGTGACAACGCAAGTTGTAAGATCAAGTAACTGAAGTGACAACGCAAGTTGTAAGATCAAGTAACTGAAGTGACAACGCAAGTTGTAAGATCAAGTAACTGAAGTGACAACGCAAGTTGTAAGATCAAGTAACTGAAGTGACAACGCAAGTTGTCAGATCAAGTAACTGAAGTGACAACTCAAGTTGTAAGATCAAGTAACTGAAGTGACAACGCAAGTTGTCAGATCAAGTAACTGAAGTGACAACGCAAGTTGTAAGATCAAGTAACTGAAGTGTCAACGCAAGTTGTAAGATCAAGTAACTGAAGTGACAACGCAAGTTGTCAGATCAAGTAACTGAAGTGACAACGCAAGTTGTAAGATCAAGTAACTGAAGTGACAACGCAAGTTGTAAGATCAAGTAACTGAAGTGACAACGCAAGTTGTAAGATCAAGTAACTGAAGTGACAACGCAAGTTGTCAGATCAAGTAACTGAAGTGACAACGCAAGTTGTAAGATCAAGTAACTGAAGTGACAACGCAAGTTGTCAGATCAAGTAACTGAAGTGACAACGCAAGTTGTAAGATCAAGTAACTGAAGTGACAACGCAAGTTGTAAGATCAAGTAACTGAAGTGACAACGCAAGTTGTCAGATCAAGTAACTGAAGTGACAACGCAAGTTGTCAGATCAAGTAACTGAAGTGACAACGCAAGTTGTCAGATCAAGTAACTGAAGTGACAACGCAAGTTGTAAGATCAAGTAACTGAAGTGACAACGCAAGTTGTAAGATCAAGTAACTGAAGTGACAACGCAAGTTGTAAGATCAAGTAACTGAAGTGACAACGCAAGTTGTAAGATCAAGTAACTGAAGTGACAACGCAAGTTGTAAGATCAAGTAACTGAAGTGACAACGCAAGTTGTCAGATCAAGTAACTGAAGTGACAACTCAAGTTGTAAGATCAAGTAACTGAAGTGACAACGCAAGTTGTCAGATCAAGTAACTGAAGTGACAACGCAAGTTGTAAGATCAAGTAACTGAAGTGTCAACGCAAGTTGTAAGATCAAGTAACTGAAGTGACAACGCAAGTTGTCAGATCAAGTAACTGAAGTGACAACGCAAGTTGTAAGATCAAGTAACTGAAGTGACAACGCAAGTTGTAAGATCAAGTAACTGAAGTGACAACGCAAGTTGTAAGATCAAGTAACTGAAGTGACAACGCAAGTTGTCAGATCAAGTAACTGAAGTGACAACGCAAGTTGTAAGATCAAGTAACTGAAGTGACAACGCAAGTTGTCAGATCAAGTAACTGAAGTGACAACGCAAGTTGTAAGATCAAGTAACTGAAGTGACAACGCAAGTTGTCAGATCAAGTAACTGAAGTGACAACGCAAGTTGTCAGATCAAGTAACTGAAGTGACAACGCAAGTTGTCAGATCAAGTAACTGAAGTGACAAAGCAAGTTGTCAGATCAAGTAACATCCCTCTTTAACGAATCACTACTTCTTGCAATGCAACGAATATAATTCTAGATTTCTTTTGCCTAGCAAAGTGTTGTTGACTTAAAAGCTTGCGTATTTCAAAGAGCTGTAATACCAACCACTGTCGGCCGGGACAATGTAGTCGGTATAGCGACTTGCTACGGTCTGGACGGTCCGAGATCGAATCCCGGTGAGGGCGAGATCTTCCGCACCCGTCCAGACCGGCCCTGGGGGCCACCCAACCTCCTTTACAATGCGAACCGGGTCTCTTTTCAAGGGGTAAAGCTACCAGAGCGTGGCGTTGACCACCCACCCACATTTAGCGCCGAGGTTAAAGAAAGAGTAGAGCTATACCTCTACTCTCCCTCTCGGCCTTCATGGCCTGTTACAGGGTGAACTTTACCGTTTAATGCCAGCCACTTTATATTGCCATAGTTGGGTTATGAAATTAAAGGCTTTAACGTGAGGGACACATAAACGGCAATGCAAGGATGTCATATGCCTTTCCTCAAATGAAGAATTTACATGACTGTCATTGTGTCTAAGTACCAAGCTTTGATAACGTATGGAGGAATGAAGGTAACATTCCACGTATTCAGAACCTCGTTGCTGTATGCAACTGTACTGAGCTTTAGTCTCTGAAGGATTTTTTTTAGAAAGATCTCCCAGTAGTCACAACTAAGAAGAATGGACGAGACATGCAAGCAGCATGTAGTATTGCATGGAAAGTGTAATTTGCATCACATACGTGAAAGATGGGACAGACACTGGCTGTACGTGGTGCTGAAGAGAAAGAACTCCCGATAGCTATTTATTACAAGACTGGGTGAAACCACTTCCCCTTACCGGAATTTCAAGCTTACACCCAGTATCTTGTCTGTCTCTGTGTGTGTGAGTAGGTATATGGTAATGAAAGTTATACCCGCGTTGATGAATCAAGACATGAAGATGTGTAGGGCGTTGATATAAAGCTCCATGCACTCATAATTTTTTCACTGCCTAAGCTTTACGCTCCGGCCACTTTAATTCAGGGAAAAGATCATCCACTTGAATAGTAGCATTGGTTGGGCCAAAAACTCGTGTGAACACATTGGGGGGCCAAGTGGTGCTTTTCTTCCTATTTCATGAGACACATGCTGTTCGTCCAGTCCTTCGTTTTATGGACTGAACCACTCCGGCTGTCTTTACACAGAGGTTTATAAGTTCCTGTCTTTTTTCTCAATGTGAATCTCATGAACTGATTTATTTTGACGCCACCGGTATTTATTCCGTACACTGCGATATATTTCTATTATAAAACCAACTATTTGTACAAATAAAAAATACATATATGATACAGTGTCGATCCCAGAAGCCCCGCGGTCTAAGGCGTGGGTCTGCGGCCGCTCGCTTACTGGGATTGTAGGTTCGAATCCCACCGGGGACATGGATGTCTGTCTCTTGTGAGTGTTGTGTGTTGTCAGGTAGAGGTTTCTGCGACGGGCTGATCACTCGTCCAGAGGAGTCCTACCGATTGTGGTGTGTCTAAAGTGTGTGATAGTGAAGCCTCGAACAATGAGGAGGCCTAGGACCCCAAGGGGCTGTCGAGCCATAGGAAAAAAAAAACAATGATACAGTATTTTATCCTACATGTTTCGGATGTCGACCGCCATCTTCAGGCAGTAACACCAGTATTTCAAACCTGATAAATCAGATTTTAAATAATGGTGTTACTGCCTGAAGATGGCGGTCGACATCCGAAACATGTAGGGGAACATAATGTATCATTATATATACATATATTTTGTGCAGATTGTTGGTTTTATAATATAAATGACTTAATTTGCCCGTAATTCTAGGCTTGTAGAATTATCTTTCACTCTTCGGTAATTGTTTTCTTGGATTCAATATGATAACAACTCTTACACACTCCTGTGTATTTATTATCAATGGTGCCCTGAAAAGGAAAGAAGTGAAATAGAAGTTTTTATTGTTTCAGTAAACTGGCAGGGACTTTATGGACACCCGGTATAATGAAGTTATTATAAAGTAATTTAGGATTTTCCAAGACTTCTGAAACGCTGAGCTGGCTGTTTTTTTTTTCTGTGTCTTACGAGTAATGCCAGCCGGTGACAATAGCAACTATTTGTGTTACATCAACACAGGACGCAATTTCACATGATTGCCAGTGTCACACTTTCACAAAGAGGCGTCCCCACGTGAGGTGTTACACGCACTGCGTAGTTAATGCCCTACGCGTCTCACTTCGCGATCAGAAACTTAATTACAGCTAGTTTTAAAAGACTGAATTATATAACTGTATAATTTTAATAGGCTGTGAAAGCATGAACCATCATTCTAACGAAATAATAATATGAGGTGTTTGTAAATAAAATATTGAAGGTTTCTTGAGACACGAGGTGCTCGCAGTGGTGTTGCTGGACATTCAAATTTTCTGGAATATTGCGCTGCGTCGACTAATGAATATTAGTAAAATAGTCAACTTTTGGAACACTTGGCTAATACTCTTTACCAGTCGATACGGCGTAACATTAAAGACTAACAGAATCTTAAGCAACATGTGTGTGTGTGACCAAATAAAAGTTATCGTGTAAATTACATCAACCAATGTTCATGTCGGTATAGCCCTATATAGTTGAGATCACAACTTTCCCTTTTTATGTTAGATAAGATAAGCCGAATTCATTAAACTTTTTTAAGCACATACAGGTTCCACATAAAGTAATAAAAAGATGAGTTCCAAATTGAATAGTTAAATGTTAAAATCAATGTCTAGTAACATGTTATATAATGTATAACATGAAACTTAATTGTGATAATATCTAGTAAAACGTTATGTAATATATAACATGAAACTTAGTTGTGATAATAATATCTGGTATATTATTATTTTTTTTTATTATTATTATTTACTGCAATTGGGTTTTCACCCGGTGGCAGTAGTCCTTACACTAGTACACACAATACAAATGTTTTCACCCGGTGGCAGTAGTCCTTACACTAGTACACACAATACAAATGTTTTCACCCAGTGGCAGTAGTCCTTACACTAGTACACACAATACAAATGTTTTCACCCGGTGGCAGTAGTCCTTACACTAGTACACACAATACAAATGTTTTCACCCAGTGGCAGTAGTCCTTACACTAGTACACACAATACAAATGTTTTCACCCGGTGGCAGTAGTCCTTACACTAGTACACACAATACAAATGTTTTCACCCAGTGGCAGTAGTCCTTACACTAGTACACACAATACAAATGTTTTCACCCGGTGGCAGTAGTCCTTACACTAGTACACACAATACAAATGTTTTCACCCGGTGGCAGTAGTCCTTACACTAGTACACACAATACAAATGTTTTCACCCAGTGGCAGTAGTCCTTACACTAGTACACACAATACAAATGTTTTCACCCGGTGGCAGTAGTCCTTACACTAGTACACACAATACAAATGTTTTCACCCAGTGGCAGTAGTCCTTACACTAGTACACACAATACAAATGTTTTCACCCGGTGGCAGTAGTCCTTACACTAGTACACACAATACAAATGTTTTCACCCGGTGGCAGTAGTCCTTACACTAGTACACACAATACAAATGTTTTCACCCGGTGGCAGTAGTCCTTACACTAGTACACACAATACAAATGTTTTCACCCAGTGGCAGTAGTCCTTACACTAGTACACACAATACAAATGTTTTCACCCGGTGGCAGTAGTCCTTACACTAGTACACACAATACAAATGTTTTCACCCGGTGGCAGTAGTCCTTACACTAGTACACACAATACAAATGGACATATAAATATACATAAAATTAACAATACAAAACAAAC
Source organism: Reticulitermes speratus (assembly GCA_021186555.1). NCBI lineage: Eukaryota > Metazoa > Arthropoda > Insecta > Blattodea > Rhinotermitidae > Reticulitermes > Reticulitermes speratus. The sequence continues at coordinate 7,581,690 of JAJKFL010000009.1, forward strand.
TATACACAATTACAAAACAAAATACATACAGTAAATACAAGTACACACATTAGAACACCGTACACACATTACAAAAACATCCACACCTTGCAAAAGCATCCACTCCTTACAAAAGCATCCACACCTTACAAAAACATCCATACCTTACAAATACATCCACACCTTACAAAAACACCCATACACATACAAAACAAAATACATACAGTAAATACAAGTACACATATTAGAAGAACCCCGTTCACACCTTACAAAAACACCCATGCACATACAAAACAAAATACATACAGTAAATACAAGTACTCATATTAGAACACCGTACACACCTTACAAAAACACCCATACACATACAAAACACAATACATACAGTAAATACAAGTACACACATTAGAACACCGTACACACATTACAAAAACATCTGCACCTTACAAAAGCACCCACTCCTTACAAAAGCATCCACACCTTACAAAAACATCCACACCTTACAAATACATCCATACCTTACAAAAACACCCATACACATACAAAACAAAATACATACAGTAAATACAAATACACATATTAGAAAACCGTACGCACCTTACTAAAACACCCTTACACATACAAAACAAAATACATACAGTAAATACAAGTACACATATTAGAACACCGTACACACATTACAAAAACATCCACAACTTACAAATCATCCACACCTTACAAAAGCATCCACACCTTACAAAAACACCCATACACAGTACAAGAAAAAAAACACGCACAATACAAAAAGCACCCACACATTAATTAATTTCAGTGCGTTAGAATATCCTCAGTATACAGTCAGACCAAAGTACATGCTAATTATATCCCCCAAGAACTTAATTCACTTCACTTCACTTCGAAACCAGAGCACTTCACTTCACATCACTTCACACCCCTTCACTTCACATCCCTTATTTTTATTTAATCTCCACTTAAAAATCCTTAGCTTGTAATGACGTTCTTGACCCTTTTTTTAAAAGAGCTTAATTTACAGGGGAAAGTCGCTAGTACGCTTGGAGGTAATTGGTTCCAGCTTTTTATGGTCCTATTTACAAAGGAATATTTACCTACATCTGTTCTTTGTTTCCTAATCCTAATTTTCCGACTATGATCGTCCCTACCCAGGTAGCATGGTTTTAGCAGTCTATCCCCTATTGTTTTCCAAGCCCGTCCCCCGGTGTATGCTTTGAAAAGGGCGCATATTCGGGCTATCGCTCTACGCTGTGTCAATGTTTCCCAACCCGATTCATTTGTATTATTTGCAAATTTTGCCGCTCTCTTTTGCACGCGATTCAAAGCGCTTACCTGACCTTCTCTGTATGGGTCCCAACACACCGCTCCATACTCAAGTATCGGTCTCACAAGTGCCGTATAAGCTAAACTTTTCGTATTATTATTTGCCCTTTTGAGTATACGCATTACGAAATGAAGAGCCCTCCATGATTTTCTTAGTGTATAATTTACATGATCTGCTCAGCTAAGGTCGCTGCGTATAATTATTCCTAAATACTTAAAGCTATTTGCCTCTGGAATTAGTTGATCCCCAATACAATACCTCAGTTTACCTTTCACCCTAGCTCTATTGAAGCTTACTGCTTTACTCTTACCTGGATTTATCCTCATTTCATTTTCAACCGCCCATTCCCCTAATCTATTTAAGTCTGTCTGCAAATTTTCAATGTCATTACTATCGATTATCCTCCTGTATATTATACAATCATCAGCGAAAAGCCGTATGTTTGACTCAATGTTTCTCCAAATATCATTAACATAAGCGAGGAACAGCAACGGACCTAATACGCTCCCTTGCGGCACTCCCGACGTTACTCTGACTTCATCAGATAGTTGTCCGTCTACTCTAACTCTTTGCGAACGTCCTAACAGAAATTCCTTTATCCACACCACTACCCTCAAGTCCACACCGGTTTCCGCAACTTTTGAAAGCAGCCTATCATGTGGGACTAAATCAAAAGCCTTTGAAAAATCTATTATAATCGCGTCAGTCCTGACTCCCTCGTCCAATGAATCAGCAATATCTTGACAAACTGTGACTACTTGGCTTTCGCATGAGTACCCTGGTCTAAATCCATGCTGACCCTCATATAACCACTCACTCATTTCCCAGACTTGCCTTAGATACCCTGCTATAACGTGCTCCATTTGTTTGCAAACTACTGAGGTTAAACTGACCGGTCTATAGTTTCCCACTACCGATCGATCTCCCCCTTTATAAATAGGAACCACTATAGCTTTTTTCCAGTCCCCTGGGATAAAATTGTTGTTCATCGTTATATCTAGTAATCTCGCGAGGTATGGAATCATGGCTTCCCCACCTAACTTTAAAATTTCCCCAGGAATGCCATTTGGTCCGACGGATTTATTTCTCCCGATTGCTGATAGTCGTTTCCTTAAAATGTTGATACTAATGGTGAACGGTTTTCCTGAATCTGTTGATTGAATTTGCGGGGTGTTTCGTTCGCAACTGAATACAGACGCATAATAAGAGTTTAGGGAGTTGGCCTTTTCTATTGGTTCGGTGATGATATTTCCATTAATGCCCTTGATCGCAGGAATATTTTCTCTATTACCTTTACGTCTTTTAACATACTTATAAAACTCTGCCCAGCATTTACCTTCGTTTTGTAAGACCGAACTTAAGAATGTCTCCTGAGCCTTCTTTTTTGCTATCAGTAACTCTTTGGATAAACGTTTCAGCTCTGCTTGGTAATGCCCACCAAATTTTCGCTTATTGTAAACTTTCCTCACCTTTACCTTAAGTCGTTTTACTTCCTTCGTGTAATATTCCGGATCCGGATTTGTACTAAGAATTTTATGAGGTACAAAACGTTCTATACCCTCAAAGACTATTTCCTTGTAGCTTTTCCATATCTCCTCCACGCTACTACCATTTCCAGCCCATAAGCTAAAATTTTCCCGAAGAAATGTTTGTAAACCTAATACATCTGTTTTGTGGTACACCGGGACTATCCTTTCAATTTTTTTCTCCCGACAATTTTCATCCCATTCTACTTCCAATAAAACCCCGCTATGATCGCTGATTCCGTGCACAATGTTACAAGAGTTAAGCGTATTATCAGGTCTGAGGAGGTAGATGTCCAACAGCGCGTCACCTCTCGTCGGGCCACTTACTACCTGAGTATAACCATTTTCCCATACTAATTTGTTTACGAAAGCCTGAAAACCGGTTGTCTTTCCTGCATCCCCATTCCAATTCGCTTGAGGTAAGTTCAAATCTCCTCCTATAATGCATCTCTTCGTTGAGTTTCGCGTAAGTAAGGTACGGGCTGCTAGTCTTTCAATCGCCAACATTTCCTCGTTAGGAGCTCTGTATATACCTATAATTTCCCACGAATATTTTGGATCCATTCCTTTCACTTCCACCGCGATCATCTCAAAATCCTCATCCACCCACAGCTCCGTACAGGCAATGTAATTTTTAACACATATAAAAACCCCACCACCACGGGCTGTCCTATCTCTTCTGAAAATTGTAAAATCTGCCCTAAAAACTTCAGCATTGCTAATGTCTTCTTTAAGCCATGACTCCGTACCTATAACAACATCAGGGTTGTATGTGTCAACTAAATTCCAGAAATCTAAGGCTTTATTATATATACTCCTACAGTTAACCTGTAGCACCACTAGCGACTTACCTTCAACCCTATATGCAGATGTTGTACTTATAGATTCAACCCCTGACCTAGCTTCAGTTTCCCTACTCACCCATTTATTCGTCTCTGTCCCCTTTCTTCATGTAAAGTCTTCTGTTTTTCAATTGATGGTTGCCGCGTTTCCCTGGTTGTCCTCGTTCTGCGAGTTCCATCCACCGAAGTATGTCATTCCTTCCTCCGTGAAGATCCTCCGCCATCAAGTCCACTAACCCTAGCGTACAGTTGTCCCAGTCGTTTCTTTCCTCTTCCGTTCAGATGCAGCCCATCTCCAGCAAAATCCCCATCCTGTATCCAGCTGTTCGGATCAACGAATGTAATTCCGAGGGCGTTTGCTATCCAGTCGAATCTATCATTAAGAGCACCAATACGCCGCCATGATACATCTCTACGTCGCAGCACTCCACTCAGGACAAGTCTGCAGTTCGGACATTTATTCTTAACCTTAGCCATAAGCGTATACACTTCTCCCATTACAAAATCCAGATTTCGCGTTGTTTTCAAGTCATTTGTACCTACGTGAATAATAACAGTTTCTGGACAACCTAGATCCCTCTTATCTATCACTCTGCGTAGCTGTTCAGTTTGAATCCCCGGAAAACACTCCACCTTCATATCTGTGTGTTCTGTTCCAACATTACGCACCATTGAATCGCCCACCACCACGCACTTTGCAGCCTTTTGCTCAGTCGGCACTATGTCCCTCTTCCCAGCTCCAGCCCGTAGTAACTTTTCTTCAAGATTCCTGTTCCTAGCCTTCAGTTCATCAATTTGTCGCAGAGCGTTATGCAATTCTTCCTCCAACATTCGAATCCTTTCAGTCCTACACTTATCACAGCTCCACTTCTCTCTCTCAGCCGCTTGAGCCTTCACATTACCACAACTATAGTGATACCAACGTTCACATAATTCACATTGGATTTCCGACCTTAGATTCCTGCCACAACCAGTACATAAAAGTTTCACAGTGTTACCTCCTTCCACAACAGGACCGGGATTTCGTTCCACTCCACCAATCACTAGTAAAACAGCTAAAACCATTGAACTCAGCATCGTCAATCCCAAGCAATGTCCAGTATCTCGGTTAGCGTCACCACGCGTAGGCACGCCACGCCACGTGTACCTCCCGGCCCAGGTACCCACTCTCGCCCGGTAATCTTCCAGGTAGCAACCCATAGTCTGTCCTTACTCAGGAGCTCACCACAAACACGTCTGCCCACAACAACCTTCGCAGCCCGACGACAACCTTCGCAGCCCGAAGTTATGTAATATATAACATGAAACTGAGTTGTGATAATAATATCTGGTGTAAAGTTACATAATGTATAACATGAAACTTAACTGTGATAATAATATCAAGTAAAAAGTTATGTAATATATAACATGAAACTTAGTTGTGATAATAATATCTGGTAAAAAGTTATGTAATATATAACATGAAACTTAGTTGTGATAATAATATCTGGTATAAAGTTATGTAATATATAACATGAAACTTAGTTGTGATAATAATATCTGGTATAAAGTTATGTAATATATAAACATGAAACTTAGTTGTGATAATAATATCTGGTATAAAGTTATGTAATATATAACATGAAACTTAGTTGTGATAATAATATATGGTATAAAGTTATGTAATATATAACATGAAACTTAGTTGTGATAATAATATCTGGTATAAAGTTATGTAATATATAACATGAAACTTAGTTGTGATAATAATATCTGGTATAAAGTTATGTAATATATAACATGAAACTTAGTTGTGATAATAATATCTGGTATAAAGTTATGTAATATATAACATGAAACTTAGTTGTGATAATAATATCTGGTATAAAGTTATGTAATATATAACATGAAACTTAGTTGTGATAATAATATCTGGTGTAAAGTTACATAATGTATAACATGAAACTTAACTGTGATAATAATATCAAGTAAAAAGTTATGTAATAAAATAACATGAAACTTAGTTGTGATAATAATATCTGGTATAAAGTTATGTAATATATAACATGAAACTTAGTTGTGATAATAATATCTGGTATAAAGTTATATAATGTATAACATAAAACTTAGTTGTGATAATGTCTAAAGTAAAGTTATATATTGTACAGCATTAAACTTACTTTTGACAATAATATCTAGTATAAAGTTATACGTGTATAATGTGCAAGATAAAACTCAGTTGCAACTGACGACCTTGGTCCCATGACTTTGTGTGCACCTTGCATAAGTCGACTGTAGAGATGTCAACGTCTTTAAACTGGATCACAGTAGCGTCCATTACAGAGTTTTTGTAAACACGGATTTGGCAGATGGAGTGAATGTTTTCCCCAGCTTAAGAAATAACATACAGCTCAAGAGAATTCCCGCAAGACAGGGGTGTACAAATTTTCCAAAATTCTAAGTGCCAGAAGGGTGATATGTTGCAGTGCCTTACCGATGACCATTTAACCCTTTAAAGACGAAGCATAAACTGTTTCATTTAAAGACCCAGCTCGTACCGCGCAGTAAACACTTTTCATCTCGGTTAAAAAACAAATCAATTTATGTTATATAAGGCAAAAGTCGCTGTTTGTTGTAATATAAATACAATACACATAAATACAGTGTGGGCTGAATGTAGAATTTGTGAATGTTAAAACTGTTGATGCATCGAGTAACCATTAGGCTTTAAAATGTTAATATTAGGTGCCACTGTACAAAATTTATTTTCCCGGGCAACCTGACGCCTGGGATTGGTGCATTCTTACCGTACGGTCGAGATATTAATAACAAGTTTTGTCTAGAAGTGAACACGGAAGTATTTTCACGTCTCGTGATCAGCACACAATAAGGAAAAATAATTATGGAATTAGCCAACGAAGAGTTTAAAGAAGTACTTCATGTGTGAGAAGTCTCAATTACATAGAGCATGCAAAAATGACTTGCGAGTGTATTCAGAAATATATTCGAAACTTCAGCTCACATTCTTTTCTTCGTATTTCTGGCTTCTTTCAAAATGCGAACAATGAAATTTACCTGCGTTTTTTAAGGTTTAGTTTTGTGGAGTGTATTATTCTGATTAATTCTATGAATAATATAGACACAATGAACTATGTAGTCTGCACAAGAATTCTTATTTTGATATGTGCTATACTGTAACATATTTCGATAATTACATGTGGCCTTCTGCAGGAAATTCGTACAGAATTACAAACAGAGCACACAAGATCCAATACAACGCACTTTTAATAAAAAAAAGAGTCGGTACCCAGAGTTTTTCCATGTAGCGTAATGTAAGCTTTAAATGTCAAAATTGTATTTATATGTACAGTCAAACCCGGTTATAACGACATCAGTTTATGCGACACCTCGTTTTTAACGTCAGATATTCTGTAGTACCAATTAATTCCTCACTGTTAACCATAACATATACTCCACGGTTATAACGACACTCGTTTATAACGACATAAAATATTCAGTCCCTTTCACAACGTTATAACCGAGTTCGACTGTACATATAATTAGTTTTGTCTACATAATTTATAATTTTATTTAAACAGTCTAAGAAATACATGAATGGAGAATTAGTGAGCTCTTGTCTGTACCACAAGACGTTCAGGTTGCACAAAAAACGGACTGTCTTAAGCAGCTAAGAGGCTATCAATTCCTGAAGCAGGGTATCGCCCTGGGATTTTACTTTGCCGCTGAGCCTTAAAAGAAATCTTAGCGCTTATCGATGGAGAACAAACGAAAAGAACTTATGCAAGTGTCGCCGGCTGCGTCACAAAAGCGGGTGCAATATTTTATTTGAGCAAACAGAGTTCTCGTATTAAGATGTAGGATATGACATCCTGTAGTCTGGTGAGGATGTAGCGACGTTTCGAAAGAAACTGTTTCTTGCATTTTCTATTCTGAACATATAGCTACATGTTTCTCCCGATACCTTGCTGCTTATCTACCAGACTACAGGAAATCAAAATATCAGAAGACGTTTTACCTTAGAAACACATTATCACTGAAAAATGAAGGATAAAGAGTAAGAGGGGTAAATAAAAGAGAAAGAGGAAAGGAAATCACGCTATTACTGAGCAACACTAATAGCATTACACGTAAATTTTATATAGCTTCCACCGTGCATTTTCACTTAGTATTCAGTAACCAACAAATGCACAAACATAAACTACTTTATAGTTTTATTAATATCGATGCATTCCCCTACACGTGTTTCGGTCCGTAGACCATCTTCAGGCGGTAACAAGCTACTACACTTCACATCGCATGTTTAATGTGCCGTAGAACACACTTATCTCAGAAGTAAGTTGTAAAAACACATTTGAATTTGTAAAATATGTAAAACTGTATAGTAACTTATAATTTTATCGTATAAGTTAAAAGTTAAAACTTAAAATAGCAGTGTTGTCACTTGATGCACAGAATCATGGTACAAGCTCGTACCACTCCACACAACAGCACACGTAACAACACGCTTATAATCACCAGCATATACAATACCATGATTCTGTGCATCAAGTGACAACACTGCTATTTTAACTTTTGACTTTAACTTATACGATAAAATTATAAGTCACTATACAGTTTGACATATTTTACAAATTTAAATGTGTTTTTACAACTTACTTCTGAGACAAGTGTGTTCTACGGCACATTAAACATGCGATGTGAAGTGTAGTAGCTTGTTACAGCCTGAAGATGGTCTACGGACCGAAACACGTGTAGGGGAATGCATCGATGTTAATAAAACTATAAAGTAGTTTATGTTTGTGCATTTGTTGGTTACTGAATACTAACAATATACGTATTTACAAATTCGGTACGTAAGAAATTGTACATGAATAAAGTAATAGTAAATGAAGCAAAGTAGGAAACAGATATTAAGGAAGGTACAACTGGTGATGTATTACTGAATACACAACGATATGTCACATGTAAGTGCCGTAACATATGTCACATGTAAGTGCCCTAACATATGTCACATGTAAGTTCCGTAACATATGTCACATGTAAGTGCCCTAACATATGTCACATGTAAGTGTCGTAACATATGTCACATGTAAGTGCCGTAACAGTAGACTTATACACAACGATATGTCACATGTAAGTGCCGTAACATATGTCACATGTAAGTGTCGTAACAGTAGACTTATACACAACGATATGCCACATGTAAGTTCCGTAACATATGTCACATGTAAGTGCCCTAACATATGTCACATGTAAGTGTCGTAACATATGTCACATGTAAGCGCCGTAACATATGTCACATGTAAGTGCCCTAACATATGTCACATGTAAGTGCCCTAACATATGTCACATGTAAGTGTCGTAACATATGTCACATGTAAGTGCCCTAACATATGTCACATGTAAGTGCCGTAACATATGTCACATGTAAGTGCCCTAACATATGTCACATGTAAGTGCCGTAACATATGTCACATGTAAGTGCCCTAACATATGTCACATGTAAGTGTCGTAACATATGTCACATGTAAGTGCCGTAACAGTAGACTTATACACAACGATATGTCACATGTAAGTGCCGTAACATATGTCACATGTAAGTGTCGTAACAGTAGACTTATACACAACGATATGCCACATGTAAGTTCCGTAACATATGTCACATGTAAGTGCCCTAACATATGTCACATGTAAGTGTCGTAACATATGTCACATGTAAGCGCCGTAACATATGTCACATGTAAGTGCCCTAACATATGTCACATGTAAGTGCCCTAACATATGTCACATGTAAGTGTCGTAACATATGTCACATGTAAGTGCCCTAACATATGTCACATGTAAGTGCCGTAACATATGTCACATGTAAGTGCCCTAACATATGTCACATGTAAGTGCCGTAACATATGTCACATGTAAGTGCCCTAACATATGTCACATGTAAGTGTCGTAACATATGTCACATGTAAGTGCCGTAACAGTAGACTTATACACAACGATATGTCACATGTAAGTGCCGTAACATATGTCACATGTAAGTGTCGTAACAGTAGACTTATACACAACGATATGCCACATGTAAGTTCCGTAACATATTTCACATGTAAGTGCCCTAACATATGTCACATGTAAGTGTCGTAACATATGTCACATGTAAGCGCCGTAACATATGTCACATGTAAGTGCCCTAACATATGTCACATGTAAGTGCCCTAACATATGTCACATGTAAGTGTCGTAACATATGTCACATGTAAGTGCCCTAACATATGTCACATGTAAGTGCCGTAACATATGTCACATGTAAGTGCCCTAACATATGTCACATGTAAGTGCCGTAACATATGTCACATGTAAGTGCCGTAACATATGTCACATGTAAGTGCCGTAACATATGTCACATGTAAGTGCCGTAACATGTCACATGTAAGTGCCGTAACATGTCACATGTAAGTGTCGTAACATTAGACTTATTAGGCGCGTTTGCAAAACAGTTGCGGGAAGCGACGACTATGTATTGCTAGTGACTGTGTAGTTTGCAGTTGGCCTTGACAGGGCTTTGCACTTGGGAGAGCCGAAAGTCCCTTGTTGTTTACCAATAACCGATGTATTCCAGTGACAATTACGTTGGACTGAAGCGCAGTCGTGTTTTGTGCGTGTGGGATCTGCTCTGTGTGGTTAGAGATGTGCATAAATTTGACTTTAGGCTTGTTACAAAGGAAACACCTAACAAATGGCGACCAGTGGGAAGAAGGTCATGCAGTGACAGAGACTGATGTTTTTGACAGGATCTATATATTTTTACACGACCATCGTGGCGAGTGTTAAGGGACTCTACCAACACTCTGAAGGTCAACTGCATTCTCTTGAGTAACAATCATTAGATATAGTTTTCGTATCCTGTAATTAAGGCTAAAATACGAACCCTGAGATATAATAACGTGTATTGCTTTATACCTAATTCTTTAGATCTGGAAAAATATAACTAATAGGGCAACACACTGTGTGTATGTGTGGGGGGGGGGGGGGGGGGGAGCAGACATTATTTCAAATTTTAAACTAGTTCACCCATTTTCACGAAGATTGGTATGAATATGTGCCATTGGAGGCCATCTGAAGCCCGTATTTGTTAAATTTTATACATGCTGGTCGCGCTAACTTGAGGGGTAGTCCCAACCTTTTGTTTGGTGACAGATCGTTGGAAAGTATGTTATCTTTGCTAATGGAATTTTGTTGTAAAATGGAAAAATAACAAAATGGCGGTCATTCGAAAGCTGCTGTCATTAGCTTTCAGATTGCCAATGATTATTATTGAAACACTGCAGTTGGGAATATGAAATTTGGTATGTAGGTGGACTATGAACACACTTACAAAATGTGTGTTTATCAACGGTTGCAATTTATGGCGATGGGGTGAAAATTTGAGGTTATGGCCGGCACATTTAGCACAGACAAAATGTGTGGTGTGTAGACAAATCAGGATGCAACGATTCGAACGCGCCTCAGTTTTAACTATGTTATACATACGTTTCCTGTCGTGTTAAAAGAGTGTAAACGGCAAGTCATAGTAACGTCGGAACAACGAGAATGACAATGAAGAACAGCTTCAAAAGAAACAGCTGTTAAGTAAATCGGTTTACCTTTTAACTTAAATGTCTATCGTACATGGCCCGAGTTTGTTTCAGTTTTTCTCGTCCATTCCAAGGCTCTCTTTTAGTGCATAAATTCCTTTGTTCGTTGCGTTGTATCCATTGCGACCTTGACTACTGTAAGCGTAACGGTGTCTGTGTAATACTGCCCACGCCCAACCACGTCTGACGTAATGAAAGCGTTATGACGTAGTGTTTATCCACCATGACACTCGGGTGCAAACGCACTGAATGCGCATCTCGTCCGGTTGCTACCTCTAGAGAGTATTTCTGAAACTACGTTCTGTTGACTCCGTGCTCTCGATTGGTGTGCTAGCAGCAAGTATGTACCAACATTTCATCCTTACGTAACCAACCGTTTTTCATCCGTTTGTCACTTTGTCGTGTATTTCTCACACCGTTTCCATGGAAACCAAATACAGAAGTAGGCCATTTAATTCATTGTTTACTATGTATCAGTCCGTATAAAATAAAGTGGAGAGACGTTAGCAGAATTTTGAGTTGTCAGATTTCCCCTCCAAAGGTTCAACGGGTTTTCAATAGTACCTGGATAATAAATAATAAAGCGAAGTGACCAGCATAAAAAGGCACATTTCGAGCTGTCATATTTTCCTCTAAACTTTCCACGGGTTTTCACTAGTATTAGGGAAATAAATCCTACTTTTACATGTATTTTAATAATAATAATAATAATAATAATAATAACTATGGCTCGACAGCCCTATATGGTCTTGGGCCTCCTCTTTCCGACGTTACGAGGTCTTTGTGCATTTGCGGCAGTGAGGGACCGGCTGACTGGCCGCGATTTTCAACTCGATCCTGATGTGACTGCCAGAGCCATCTGGCAGTCAGTCAGGAGACTTGGGTGAGAAATGGCCGCTTGAATTTAGCTTACGGACACTACTGTTTCGTCTTAATGCCCGAAGGTTCTTTTACATGCCGTAAATCTACGACATGAGACTGTCGTGGTCCGAAGGAAGTGGTGCTCCGGATTTTTATCACCCTTAAAAATCCAACCCGCGAACCTTGGGTCCAGTGGCGAGCACGCTAACCACTAGTCCACCGAGGTCGACTAATAATAATAATAATAATAATAATAATAATGTGAAATAACATTACATGTACCACAAATTGTGGCAACAGAAGAGCTGTAACATTATATAACCTAGAAGCATTGTTTGTTTGAGATATATAATTGTAAATACCCTGCATAAAGGTGATGAAAATATAATAATAATAATAATAATTTACGGTGTAGCCTAACAATTAGTTTCAAATCCCAGACAAACCACACCTTCGTACGTGAAGGAGGAAATTTGGTGAAATTTTACTTTTGATTGGAGGGCATATATCTGAAAGTGCCACTGTGTCTACACACTACTTGCAAACAAACTCTCATAACTTTTCAAATGTCACTTACTTGTCTCCAGTTGTGACATTTGTGGCAGTAAATGCATGAAACACAAACCATCAGCACTTGTCACTTAGACGATCTCAAAATCAGCTTTTACATATTTTCGGACTATTGACATTCTGAACCGAAACCGCATGTGACTTCTTCTGGTTTTCTTCCTCTGGGCTTTTTGTCCACACAGAGATCTTAATTAAATTCAACCAAATGGGATTACGTCTTGTCCCCTGAGTAGGACTGGCTAACCGACGACATAAGACCCTTCTTCTTTGCCTGACCAATTACAGAAGTCGAAGACATATTTGTCACAAATGTTACTTCGAGGATACGAAACAAGTGATTTGACGGAGGACAGATTTTCGGCAGTTAAAAAAGTTCTGGTCGTAGTTTAGATCGTGGTCTTCACTGTCCTTTATCGAACAAATTAAACTCTCTAAAGTTGCATTCAACTTGAACTTTTCTTTATGTACTAGATTTCAACAAAATACTCCTTTTAGGCAATATATATACTTCTACATTATAATGTAAAATAATATATAATATATATATATGATGCCTAAAACGTTTACTTTTTTGGAAAGTAATAAACCGTGAAGAGGTGGAAGGAAGATTCAGAATATTAACATTGAACTTTCCACTCTTATTTGTCAGCCACTTGTTGGCCAAATTGCACAAAGTAACTGAACTACAGTGTAGAAGCGATGTTTTTGCATGTGCAGGAGCGTAATACGAATCCTCTGATAGTATCAAAATATATTTCCACCTGTGCCCTTAAGTGCTGTGTTCCTTTCTTCTGCTTCTTTATCCGAGTTGCCTCCTTTCTGGTTCTCAGGACAGTGCATTCTTGCTTGCTTCAAATTTTTCAACTGTTTACCACCTAGTGTCAAAAGTCTTAGAAATGAAAATGCACAGTTTAAAGTGGCATTAAATACATGCTTATATACATGCTTATATACATGTTTATATACATACTACTTTTACTCTGTTAATGGATTGTTTATGTTTAAGGATCAGTCCTGGTACTGTATATGAAGTCTTTATAAGACTTTATATTGTAAAAATTCTCCATTTTTTGCATATTGTGTATACCTTGTATGTTTATGGTTTATTCTACATCATGTTATCACATAGGCAAACTTTTGCAGCCATAAAATGCATGTATGTAGCTCAGAGGATGTCGTGCCCCCAGTGTCACACAGTTGCACCGTGCACCTCGACTTCTGACCCTTTCCGCCTATCATAACCTACTGCTGCTGTTACTACTACTAGCACTGCTAGTACCGTTGTTACTACTACTAGCACTGCTACTGCTGCTGTTACTACTACTAGCACTACTGCTGCTGTTACTACTACTAGCACTGGTACTGCTGCTGTTATTACTACTAACACTACTATTGCTGCTGTTACTACTACTAGCACTGATACTGCTGCTCTTACTACTACTAGCACTGCTACTGCTACTGTTACTACTACTAGCACTGCTACTGCTGCTGTTACTACTATTAGCACTGCTACTGCTGCTGTTACTACTACTAGCACTGCTACTGCCGCTGTTACTACCACTAGCACTTCTACTGCTGCTGTTACTACTACTAGCACTACTGCTGCTGTTACTACTACTAGCACTGGTACTGCTGCTGTTATTACTACTAGACACTAGCTGCGTACTACTACTGCACTGTACGTTTATTACTACTACACTACTATTGCTGCTGTTACTACTACTAGCACTGTACTGCTGCTTTATTACTACTAACACTACTACTCTTTACTACTACTAGCACTGTACTGCTGTTACTACTAGCACTGCTAGCTGCCTAAATGCTGTATTAGCTCAGGATGTCGTGCAGTTACAACTACCTGCACCTACTTGCTGACTGTTACCTACTATAGCACTTACTGCTGCTGTTACTATACTACTAGCACTGCTAGTCGCTGTTACTACTACTAGCACTGTACTGCTGCTGTTATACTACTAGCACTACTATGCTGCTGTTACTACTACTAGCACTGTACTGCTGCTGTTATTACTACTAACACTACTATTGCTGCTGTTACTACTACTAGCACTGATACTGCTGCTGTTATACTACTACACTACTAGCTACTGTTACTACTACTAGCACTGTACTGCTGCTGTTATTACTACTAGCACTACTATTGCTGCTGTTACTACTACTAGCACTGATACTGCGCTGTTATTACTACTAGCACTTCTACTGCTGCTGTTACTACTACTAGCACTTACTGCTGCTGTTATACTACTAGCACTTATGCTGCTGTTATACTACTAGCACTGACTACTGCTGCTGTTTACTACTACTACTAGCCTGATACTACTGCTGCTGTTATTACTACTAACACTACTATTGCTGCTGTTACTACTACTAGCACTGTACTGCTGCTTTACTACTACTAGCACTCTACTGCTGCTGTTACTACTACTAGCACTGAACTGCTGCTGTTACTACTACTAGCACTGCTACTGCTGCTGTTACTACTACTAGCACTGTACTGCTGCTGTTACTACTACTAGCACTGCTACTGCTGCTGTTACTACACTAGCACTGCTACTGCTGCTGTTACTACTACTAGCACTACTGCTGCTGTTACTACTACTAGCACTGTACTGCTGCTGTTATACTACTAGCACTACTATTGCTGCTGTTACTACTACTAGCACTGTACTGCTGCTGTTATACTACTAGCACTGTACTGCTGCTGTTATACTATACACTGCTAGCTGCTTTACTACTAACACTTATGCTGCTGTTACTACTACTAGCACTACTATACTGCTGCTGTTATTACTACTAACACTACTATTGCTGCTGTTACTACTACTCAGCACTGTACTGCTGCTGTTATACTACTACCACTTACTATGCTGCTTGTTACTACTACTAGCACTGCTACTGCTGCTGTTATACTACTAGCACTACTATTGCTGCTGTTACTACTACTAGCACTGTACTGCTGCTGTTACTACTAAGCACTACTATGCTGCTGTTACTACTACTAGCACTGTACTCTGCTGTTATTACTACTAGCACTATTGCTGCTGTTACTACTACTAGCACTGCTACTGCTGCTGTTACTACTACTAGCACTCTACTGCTGCTGTTACTACTACTAGCACTACTGCTGCTGTTACTACTACTAGCACTTACTGCTGCTGTTATACTACTAGCACTGCTACTGCTGCTGTTACTACTACTAACACTACTATTGCTGCTGTTACTACTACTAGCACTGTACTGCTGCTGTTATTACTACTAAGCACTACTATTGCTGCTGTTACTACTACTAGCACTGATACTGCTGCTGTTATTACTACTACACTACTATTGCTGCTGTTAATACTACTAGCACTGTACTGCTGCTCGTTACTACTACTAGCACTGCTACTGTAACTGTGTTACTCTATTACTACTGCATACTAGCTGCTGTTACTACTACTAGCACTGCTACTGCTGCTGTTACTACTACTAGCACTGTACTGCTGCTGTTACTACTACTAGCACTGCTACTGCTGCTGTTACTACTACTAAGCACTTACTAGCTGCTGTTACTACTACTAGCACTACTACTGCTGCTGTTACTACTACTAGCACTGTACTGCTGCTGTTACTACTACTAGCACTCTACTGCTGCTGTTACTACTACTAGCACTGCTACTGCTGCTGTTATACTACTAGCATATACTGCCTGTACTCTACTAGCACACATGCTGTTACTACTACTAGCACTGCTACTGCTGCTGTTACTTACTACTAGCACTAGCTACTGCTGCTGTTACTACTACTAGCACTACTAGCTAACTGAGTACTGCTGCTGTTACTACTGTTATACTACTAGCAACTCTGCTGCTGTTACTACTACTAGCACTGCTACTACTGCTGTTACTATACTACTAGCACTGCTACTGCTGCTGTTACTACTACTAGCACTGCTACTGCTGCTGTTACTACTACTAGCACTGTACTGCTGCTGTTACTACTACTAGCACTGCTACTGCTGCTGTTACTACTACTAGCACTGCTACTGCTGCTGTTACTACTACTAGCACTAGCTATTGCTGCTGTTACTACTACTAGCACTGCTACTGACTGCTTGTTACTACTACTAGCACTGCTACTTGCTGCTGTTACTACTACTAGCACTGCTACTAGCTGCTGTTACTACTACTAGCACTGCTACTGCTGCTGTTACTACTACTAGCACTGGCTACTGCTGCTGTTACTACTACTAGCACTACTGCTGCTGTACTACACTAGCACTGTACTGCTGCTGTTACTACTACTAGCACTACTATTGCTGCTGTTACTACTACTAGCACTGCTACTGCTGCTGTTACTACTACTAGCACTACTATGCTGCTGTTACTACTACTAGCACTGCTACTGCTGCTGTTACTACTACTAGCACTGCTACTGCTGGCTGTTACTACTACTAGCACTGCTACTGCTGCTGTTACTACTACTAGCACGTACTGCTGCGTTACCTACACAGCTGTACTACTGCTGTTATTACTACTAGCACTACTACTGCTGCTGTTACTACTACTAGCACTGCTACTGCTGCTGTTACTACTACTAGCACTGGTACTGCTGCTGTTACTACTACTAGCACTCTACTGCTGCTGTTACTACTACTAGCACTGTACTGCTGCTGTTACTACTACTAGCACTACTATTGCTGCTGTACTACTACTAGCACTGTACTGCTGCTGTTTTTACTACTATCACTACTATTGCTAGCTGTTACTACTACTAGCACTACTACTGCTAGCTGTTACTAACTACTAGCACTGACTACTAGCTGCGTTACTACTACTAGCACTGCTACTGCATGCTGTCATTTACTACTAGCACTGCTGCTGCTTCTGTACTACTATTAGCACTACTAGCAGTACTAGTACTAGCACTACTACAACCACCTCTACGACTACTAGCACTACTCTAACCATACTACTACTACTACTACTATTATTACTCCTACTACTACTGGCACTACTTTTAGCACTACTAATACTAGCACTAATATCCCTACTACTAGCACTAATATCCTACTACACACTAAATCCACTACTAAACTACTAACTAGAACTAGTACTACTACACTATACTACACTACTATACTTCACTAGCACTACTACACTTTTCACTACACTACTTTTCTACTACTACCACCACGACTACACCAGGTCTTCTCAATAAAATCGTCGCATCAAAGTGTAAAGATGTTCCAACGTTTCAGTGACTGACTGTCGCCCCATCTTCAGGGTGCTGCCGCAGAACACTTGTTGCGTGTTGTCGCCGCGAAAGCTTCAAGACATACAGCCTCCCTTCGCTTCGTATTTTGAACATCGCCGTTTCAAATGTCGGCCAGGGTATGGACATCATTACCCAGAATATTTTTGTATTCTGCAGTCCGTTCCGGTGCAGGATTTCCTTTCTTCCACGTGTTTCCCAATTATTATTCAGTAATAATCCAGCTACTGACAGCTACAATAAGCAAACACAATAGCAATGTCAGTAGGCCGAGCCACAACCAGTGTCAGCAGTCGTGAGGAAGAACAACAGCAGTACGTGGTGGTGTTGTTCCTTCAAGTAAACCTTAGCCATTTCATGTTCAATCTGTTCTCAGCCACACAACTCAGTTCTTCTGACATTTGTATTTTATGAACGTTTTGAAATAATCTGCAAACAAGTCCACAGTTTTTATGGTTTAACATATTTAATCTTGCTGATACCTTGATAAAGATGCCGAGATATCCGTAGTGCCCTGGGTTATAAACGAGTTGTGAAGTTACGCATCGGAGAAAGTCCCAAAGATGTCGTAATATTAAGGAAACCTTGCTCTAAATTAGTCGAACTTGTTTAATTGGTTGTGGTCTGAAACGCTTACCGTGAAATAAAGTGTGGAGGCACTGACCTTTGGAACGCAGTGCGCTACAGTGACTGGTGAACAGAATTGTGGTACGTAATTGGGTAGGAAATGCACTGTGTAATGAAGGCTAAATTTTGGTTTATAAAAGATGAGGAAATGTTCTATTTAATAATGATGAATAGACTGAATTCTGATATGTCAGTAAGACATATGTGTGTAACATTACCTGCATGGATTTAATATTCAATATACATTCATCTTCAAGGAGGAAGCAGACTGCTTAATAGAGACAGGTCAGTGACTTTGACACGTCTGGAAGGATGATGTTCGCTGTATTATCAGGACTGACTGACAACTGTACTTTCATATATCGACGGCGGGGGGAGGGGCGGTGACGTACTATATTTAATAACTGTAATAAGCGTCAGATCGCCACTGGACCCAAGGTTCGCGGGTTCGATCCCGACCGAGGTCGATGGATTTTTAAGGATGATAAAAATCCGGAGCACCACTTCCTTCGGAGGGGAAGTAAAGCCGTCGGTCCCATGTCGTAGATTTACGGCATGTAAAAGAACCTTACGGGCATGAATAAAAATGTTGCGTAAGCAAAATTGCCTCCATTTCTCATCCAAGTCTCCTGACTGCCTGCCAGATGGCTCTGGCGTGCACATCAGGATCGATAGAACACTAAGCGCGGCTAGCTGGCCGGTCACCAACTGCCATGAATGCGCATGACTTAGTAACCTCGACAAGAGGAGGCAAGAGGAGGCCCAGGCCCATACAGGGCTGTTGAGCCAAGAATTATTATTATTAATAAGCGTCAGATATGAAGAAAGGCGTGAGTATGGCAGCGACAGGATGTATTGCAATCTAATGTGTTTATAAGTAGACAGTTTAGTACTTAAATATGATTAAATAAAATGAATTTATGATAGGTTACTGCATGGAAAATTTACAGTGTGATAATTATTGATGGTCTGGACGTTGGTAAGTCAGTGAAGATAAGTATTCGCTTTAGAATAATGGTAAATATGTAGGACAAGGAACAGGAAGTGACGTAGTAATGACGTAGTGATCTTACGTGCTGTGATCACCGGGGAGGAGATTAGTGTGAAACTAGTAATATGTATACATTCATGAAGAAGAAACTCACTGTATATTTATGACTGAATTTTGTTGAGCTGTGTTAATATATGGGAAATTTATTGTGAAAATGGATACATTACAGTTTTTCGTCCAGGAATAATTTATTAAAATAGAATCTTCAAATGTTTTAATGTATTTAATATTGTGTTCACCGTGCATCTTGTATAAATTAAAATTAAAACCAACTTGATGCACACTCACTATTAAAAAACTTTAATAATAGATTAATTAACCCGACATGTTTCGGTCAGGTACCTGACCATCTTCAGGGGTATACTGCATTTAGTTGCGTAGTCCATATGTTAAACATACACAAGACATGATCCCACAAGGTTTCGTCGCATATAAAGTTTTCACAAATCACTGAAAATCACTAAAACTCTTTTAAAAAACAGTCAACATCAACAGATCATAGCAGATCTACAGTGGAAGGTACACTACACAGCTTCTCTACGAGACATACTGCGATATGAAATGCAGGACGCGTGGGTGAATATGACAAAGTATTGTGTAATAACAGTGCTATAAGTTTTGTAAAAGTTAGAACTATTGCAGGTGTTGACTGTTTTTTAAAAGAGTTTTTTTAAAAGAGTTTTAGTGATTTTTAGTGATTTGTGAAAACTTTATATGCGACGAGACCTTGTGGGATCATGTCTTGTGTATGTTTAACATATGGACTACGCAACTAAATGTAGTATACCCCTGAAGATGGTCAGGTACCTGACCGAAACATGTCGGGTTAATTAAGAGTTAATTAATCTACTATTAAGTTTTTTAATAGTGAGTGTGCATCAAGTTGGTTTTAATTTCAATTTTAAGTTTTAATGCATTGTTTGTTTATAATCACGATCTTACAAATATGTTTCCGTAATAACAGGAGAAATGTTTGAAATATCAATGATATTAATCAATCTCCCTGTTTCTCATTACAGTCTTTGAAACTTCTTTGCAGAATTATTCTTATTTAATCTTAAGTTCAGGCTGCAGGACCGGTGTATATGACGTCATTCTGTAATCTGTCATACGACATGTCCGTAGCCTCTTCCAAAGCGAGATCTCCACAGGGTGCGATCTAGTGCTTTCTCTTTCAATTTCCAGTATCTTCTCTTTTCCTTAAGGTCATCCATTAGCTGCTTACTTCTTCTCCCTCGTCTTCTTCCTCGGTGTATATGACGTCATATAAATTTCCTAGTAGAAGATCGAGTACTGTACAGCAGCTTGGATATAGCGCTCATCAATACGCCTACCAGAGCTGTGGTGTAGCCGTAATCTACATGGCTGCGTGGACACAATCACTTTTATCTGCTGACATTAGACTGACAGAGATGACAAATGGAAAGGGAGAGTCATAAAACATATTATACCACCGGCATACTACTAAACGAAATGCAGCAGTTTCAATGTAACACCAATTTTGTTTTTGTATTTCAATAAAAACAGCTTCAATTCTCTGGATAATTACAAACTTTAATATTTTGAGGGGAAAAGTACACAAAATTTTTCAAATTGAGAGATTTAAGGGAAGATGAATTTGGAAAGACTAGCTGACAGGGGGGATGACTTCTTTATGCAGCCAGCAGCACTGTATATTAACAAATATATGTGGCTTATTTATTTTTTGAGTTTTTATTCTTTTATTTTATTATTTCGTCTTTTTTTTATTAAGTAAACAGTGGTTGGCATACCAGTAGTGGTACGAGTACCGCAGTCCTAGAAACAGTGTATCAGACTATAGATTATGATCGAAATTTAACACGCCAATAATAAAATAAC
Organism: Reticulitermes speratus; assembly: GCA_021186555.1. Lineage (NCBI taxonomy): Eukaryota > Metazoa > Arthropoda > Insecta > Blattodea > Rhinotermitidae > Reticulitermes > Reticulitermes speratus. Next base: position 7,603,244 of record JAJKFL010000009.1, read on the forward strand.
TTAGCAGTACACATGTCCCTGTTATTGTAGGGGTTTTGGAGACGCTGCCTACAGAGGATCGCGAGAGACGTTATCTCTCTATTAGTTACATACTTAGTTCTAAATCCTTGCGAACCTTGGAAATCCTAACGGATTCTTGGACTTTAGCGGCGTTGTTATGTTGAGTCCACTGTCAACAGCAAACACGTAAGCTCGCATCGTCTCCTTAGGTTCTGACGGGGTATTTTACTGGCTACAGCTGAGCCTCAAGGCTGCAGGCAGTTTCCGGGTTACGTAACACGCGACTAACATAAACTGGGACTTGGTGGTAACAATTCTTATTAATTATAATTTTTTTTTTCTGTGACACTTCGGCCCGTATTCGGGTCATGGCCTCCCTTTAAGAGCTTCGTGATCACACTCAGACACGCTACATTCGGTAGGACTCCTCTGGACGAGTGATCAGCCCGACGCAGAGACCTCTACCTGACAACACACAACACTCACAAGAGACAGACATCCATGCAGCCGGCGGGATTTGAACCCACAATCCCAGCTAGCGAGTGGCCGCAGACCCACGCCTTAGATAAAGCGGCCACTGGGATCGGCATTAATTATTAATAATATATATAATATTCTATTAATTATTAATACTGAAATTGTTAAATATATTTTACTTTGTATATTTCATATGAAAAACTTATACAAGTAAAATTTTAAACATGTACAGGGTGGGCGAGAAGTCACCGTACACCAACCAGTATGCAATCATAATCAATCATAATTAATTTGAATCACATAAGTCTTGGTTACATGTCCAGTGGATCCGTATGTGCACCTTGATGCTGGACACACAAACGGATGCGCCTCCATGTCCTCTGTGACATACGTCGGAGCATTTTTCGAGTAATTGTGCGAAAGGCGTCTTTCACAGCTCTGCGCAAATCTTCGTTGGTGTTGTAGGACACGCAGCCACTCTTCCCTTGATAATACCCCACAAAGAATTGTCTGGGGTGGTAAGGTCAGGACTACGTGGTGGCCATGGCAATGGTGCCGGAGATGTTGGTGAGCCACGGCCAATCTATCGGCCTGGAAAATTGTTCGTTCAAAACATCGCGCACAGGAAGAGCGAAGTGTGCGGATGCCCCATCGTGCTGCAGCCACACGTCATCCACGAGTCCTCTGTCTCTGAGCTGAGGTATGAGCCACATCTCCAACATTGCCGAATAAGATGCCGCATTCACCGGTCCATCGAAAAAGTAAGGTCCAATCAGATAATCTGATGTCATACCCGCCCATATCATCACATGCGGTGGATTATGTTCCAGCTCCTGCGTGAAATTGGGATTCTCCTTTGACCAGAACACCACAATTCCTGTCGCGCGCACTGCGATAGATGGCACATTCATCACTGAAAAGAACCTTTGATCGGGATACGGCATTTGAGAATGTGTCCAGCAGAGCACGGCATGATTCATAGCGCCGATCCATGTCGGCATCCGACAGTTCATTCACGAAAGTTGGGCGATACGGCCTCACATTCAAGTCTTTCTTCATGTGGTGTGCGGCGAATCACGTATGCACTACCTTGGTCACTGTTGCCAAACTACCATTTTACATTGTAGTGCGTGCTGTGCTGTGCTGTGTAAACTTAAATTGAGTCTGATGTGCGTATTGTCTGGGTGTACGGTGACTTCTCGCCCAACCTGTACATTGACGCTGTAAAATCTTATACATCACCGATGAGGTGTGATAAATAAATCGCGGTAGGGTCAATTCCTACTTACTTAAATTTCTGGTTACGTAAAAGTATCAGGACCGGAGCATTTTTACGTTAAGTCGGATACTGCCTGTATAACCCAGTGAGTCTTCGCAGCGAAGGAAATCGGGAGAGGGGGTCGGGAACCTCACCAAACTCTTTGTCATCTTCCGCAGAGACTAGTTCGCGTCTGAGCATTGTAGCATATCGCTCCACTAGTTATTTCTCAGCTTGTTAAGCCGATAGTTTACCGATCTCAAGACGCGGTCGATCTGAGCTTTAAGGGCGAGGTTCCTGCTGACTTTCAAATGCCTCCATAGCCAGTTTATCGGGGGTATTTTGTCCTGAGTACGAGCCCGCAAAGAAGGCCGTGGCTCGCCATGGTGGATATGCTGAGGCGTCCTTGATGGCGCTAGTCAGTTCGCCATCGCATTTGTCGATTGGCGCTCTCGTCATGTACTGCCGGATGTGTAGGGGAATCTCTCTACGAGACAAGCCTGGAATGTGGTTCGGTTTATTCTTCTGAAATTAGGATGCTTAGAGGACTTCAAACGAAACAATATAACATGCACAGGTAGGATGAAGACTTTAGTCTCCACGATGTCGTGAATAACGGGGTTGGCCCCGGACCGGTAAGATACCCGGGTGTCCATTCCAATTTTCAAGCAGGAATTTCATTGGCTTAGTCACGCAACAGCGAAATCTTTGTGGTGGTCAGTCTGTACTTCTGGTCTCTGTGTAAGGTGTTACGGGGAAATATTTGTGGTGGTCAGTCTGTACTTCTGGTCTCTGTGTAAGGTGTTACGGGGAAATATTTCTGGGAGTGAGCTGCTACGTAAACCGCAGACAAAATCAAGTCTGAGTTTTCTTCCGGGGCCGGGCGAAACCCAAATTTCCAAGTTCATCTTTTATACACGTGTAACAAGACAGGGAATGTAGTATATCCTAATATTGAGGCGTGTTCACGTAACCATTGTTGCCGTGAAAAGGCAATAAGTATTACATGTTCTGAGTGTGTGTCTGTAGCCTTATTTATCCAGCATGCAAAGCGCATGCGCCGTATTATATTGTCATATGTGGCCTGTCTGGCTCTACCATATTTTCTGTCTCGGCTTTGCCATGGAGAAGTTTAAAAGACGTTTTGTAATTCCGCCCACTAGCAACATAACAGTGTGTCGCGGGTAGCATATTACCAGAGAGCTAAGGGTTGAGCAAGCCTCCTTTAAATGACGTAATCTTATGAGCATTAAATAAGGACCAACTCATATATCCCTGTCCATAAACAGAATAGCAAAGTGTTCATTTGTAACCCTGCAGAGATAAAACCAGAGTAGGTCACCATTTACAACTTTAAGTAACCATATGTCGTCCATTTAGATATTATTCGGACCTGAATTTTGTACCGGCATTCACACCGGTTGTCTGGCCAATCTAATTGTCACCAGCAGCTTAGTCCTCGGAGGTTAAGCGGCCTGGGTTTGAAACTGTCCAGTCAGTTCCTTCTAATGTCGAAATCTGTAATGGAATGGCGGTTTAATACAGAGGAAAGGTTACCGCTCAGTTACATAGGTCTGTTCTTGCCTTAAGAAAAGTCTTTCGAAAGAAGAGTGTTCCATTTCTTCGCTGGTTGCAGGAGCCTTGTAAGTTTATAATGTAAATCTCAATACACCGTTACCTTTCATTCATTTTGTGTGTTTTTGTTAAGTAGACGGAGACCTTGAGAACAGTTAACATAAAAACTGGTTCAATTTGAGCCACATTCTTACAGTGACAGCTATAGCTCCGACATAAGTTAATACACCGCAATGAAGACTGCAACTTTGGGATCGTCGCTCTTCTGGCATGTTACGCAGCGTAGATTGTAGTTAGTTAACGACTTTTCGGGACAACCTGTCGGTCCCATCTTCGAGGGTCAAGCAGTCAAAAAAAAATGCCGGGAATAATTGGATGTGCAGTTATATAGGGAATTGTGTTGTTAGTGATTGGTTATGATAGAACGTGACGCTACCCAATAGGGTTAGCGGAGCGTGGATGGCTGGGAAAGAGGAAGGAGAGGGAGGAAGTAGAGTTGCTTAGGTGGTGCGCTGAGGGGTAGCACAAATGTTACCGGCATTTTTCTTGGACTGCTTAACCCTTGAAGATTGGACCGATATGTTTTCCCGAAACGTCGGTGTCTTAACTACAAATCGACGCTGCATAGCATCCAAAAAGAACGGAGATCTCATTTACACTGCGGTGGAGGCCTGAAATCACCTACAACAGTTTTGTTTCTCCGATATTTATTGCCTTTGCATCAGTCGCATGCTTAGTCTCGTGTTTCTCCTCTCATTAATGGATGACAGTTTTAAAAATGTGTATAATTACGTAAGGCTTTCATAGCGACTGATTGCTCGTGTTATGTATATATGTATCCATCCCCTGCGTGTTATGAGTGACAACTATTGTGTCACTTTGTTGCTATCGTATAACAATACCTTCATCGCCATCACTTAGACCTCGAAGGTGAAGGCAGTAGCTACATACGAAACGTTGGAAACAATTCATTTACGACAACTTTACCCAAAAACGTGATCAACATAATTGTTAAAGACGGAAGGAACGTGAAACTCCCCGAAATGTAGCTCTTCTGACTCATGATGTGTATTATTCTTGGCAAACCTACAGACAAATGATTGGTTGTTAGCCATTTTAAGATAGTCTACGGCAGCTAAATTCCTAAACCACAAACATTGGTTACTTTACTAATTCTGTGTGACAGAGTCCATTTTGAAAAATTGATACTCTTTGGACTGATAAAGAATTTTATTGCACCTAATGGAAAAGGAAGTTTCATTTGGGTGTTCACAAGACCTCAGCAGCGGTCGCTGTCGTGAGTCAGATGAATCTAAAGCACGTGACTGATATATTATAAATTATCCATCTTAGGCTAAAATCACAAATGTTCCTCTCGCTTCTGTCCTTAGACTCCTGGACTCTTGGTCCAGGGACAATGGTAATCTTTTTCTGAGGGGCCCACCAGAGTAGGTTCTCCCTCTTACTTTTCCACCTGAAGAAAGAGACAGATCTAGTCACCGAAGCGCTGTGTTTTCCAGCCTGACCCCATGTACATTGTCGAAAATATGAGGTTGAATACATTATACCATGGTCAGAATCCAATGAAATTCAGTTGAATCTAGCCAACACACCCATTCATTCTCTTTAGCATTAATTCAACGTGCTCCTCACATGTACCTCTAGTCTCTCAAGTAGTCTTATCGTTGCAAGTACTCCAACTAAAATGTTAATCTCAGTCACTTCTGCTTCATGTCCAGACCAACTCGTCTAATCGTATTTAAATTTGTAAAAATTGCGGGCGTTTTCAGTCTTCCTTGTAAAATTCTCTCAAAACGCCTACAACTTTCTCTTTCTTAGACATCCATATTACTTTCAGCACTTTGTCACTGCAAAGGCCTTACAGTTCAGTCCGCGTAGGCGGCGGTATACGCACCAAGAAGTACTTAATGTTGTGGTCACTGAATATGTGGATCTCTAACTCCATGCGCTCCATTTCCAATTACTGATGAAATAGATATATTATTTAAAAAAAAATATTCTGAAGGAAAACACAAAGATATTTTGCGTTTTTATTTCATTCAAAACAAATATAATTTTATAAAACAGGTAACGCTTCTATCCAGAAACTTTGCAAGCCTATTACCCCAGAGCAGATTCAATCAGAGATTTAATTACCTGTGTAAAGTAGTTTATGTGAAATATTACAAATTTATACTTGAACTTGGCTTTGGTATTTGTTATTTTTTGCATAATTACCTTTCTGAAATGCGAGACATTGGCTTCTGAAGTAATAAGTCTCTGTGTTTGTGCGCGTGTGTTTTTTTTTGGGGGGGGGGGGAATCCCAGCTTCCAGAATGACGTCATTGTTGGGTACGTAAGTGCCCTGCTTTCTAATTTCCTACGATCAGTAATGGAAACATGGCGGACTTCCGAACTTGCGAGGCTGATACGTCACTAGGTGCACGTGTCTTAATGATGTGAAATGATTTGTGGTTACAAAAATTGGAAAAAGAAATAAGCAGCTTTTGTAAAGGCAGTGTTTTTGTGGAATGTGAAATGATGAGATTGAGACAATGAGAATGTATTCTTTAACTTCCCATCTGATGGCAATAATTAATGAATTACGGGGCGAGGCGTGTGAAATATATAAATACATATGTGGAAATATCATTTGTAAGTCAGAAATTACGAATGTCGCGAGGATACATAATCTTGAGTTTATTATGTCCGGCAAATATGAAGTAAATGATATCTGTACTTAACAAGACAGGCAATATACGTATAACGTAACATTGAGGCGCGTTCGCGTAACGATTGTTGCCATGGAAAAGCAATAAGTATTACATATTCTGAATGTGTGTCTGTAGCCTTAGTTATCCAGCATGCAAAGCGCATGCGCCGTATTATATTGTCATCTGTGGCCTGTCTGGCTGTGCCATATTTTTCCATATTATCTCATAAACGGCACGATTTTCGGGAAAAAGTTGTCGAACATAAAATTTGTGTTTTGATTTTCTCTACATTTGTCTGAAACATCTCTCATTCTAAGAAGAATTCAGTGAGATGGTGTCATAAATGTACATAGGTCTTCTTGTAAAGTACCGTTATTATTGTAAGATTTTAATGGAAATTTAATTTTCTCGACAGATTTTCGAAAATACTCAAATATCAAATTTCGTGAAAATCCGTCCAGTGGGAGCCGAGTTGTTTCCATGCTGACAGAGAGACAGACAGACGCGTCGAAAACTAAGTTTTCCACAGTCATGGAGTCAAACAACAACAGTCTTATACTATAAATGTACACTGCTACAAGTCTGATCAGTAGGGGTGTCGACTTTGATTTTTGCCTGAACCCTTTATTTCTTTGTGGATGCCCGTAGTTTTTAATACAATAAATTTTGTTTTTTATTACTATTGTTAAGGCAATATATCTTGCAAGAGAATGCCAGTTTTATTACTAGTGATGAAGGTTGTAACATTCTTCTCTGCGAAAATGCATGCGAAATTTGTTGGTTCATGAATCCGGATGCAGGGAATTATTAACCTATGAAAGCCGTCACTGAAAATTGTTGACCATGAATGTGACCAAAGCAAATATTACTTTGACAAATCCTGATCCGTTCCTGAGGTTTGTGATCGTCTTCAGATAATTTAATGAAGCTTCTTCAACTGACAGGTCATTTCGAATCTACACGTGTTAAGTAAAAGACGGAGCGTGAGGCAGAAAATTGAAAGTAACACGAGATTGGTATTGTAAATTTATTGGTAATTTAATATAAATAAATACATATTATCACTGTATGGTGTTTTTCATTATGTCGTCTGTTACTTATCACAAGGATGTAAGGACATATAGAAAAATAATTCTCAATGGACTGCCTGAGGCTGCGATAGATACTGCTGAATTAGGTTTTAACCCCTTCACTGGTGGCACGAAAATATAAGCTGGTTAGCTTCGGCAAGTCGGTACCCAATTATCAAATTTCTTATATAATGCGTATCTTCTAAATGCACAAGTTAATACTTACATTATTCATTGATATTTTAAAAATTTACTTGTGGAATTTTTGAAAAAATAGTCGACATTACGGCACTCCCAATAATTCCGTCCGTCCAATCAGTGAATGGGTTAAACTGAGTCGTCTGTATTCACACACATAAATTGAAAAAAAAAAATTGTTTGAATACGAACAAGTCAATTACAGTCCCCTTAACAGGAGAGGAAAAGTGAAGGAAGTTAAGAGAAGGAATCTTATTTTCTTTGATTTTAAGCTATTTAGGAAAGACATGCATATGATATTTTTGTAGGAAAATTTGCAGGAGAAGGACAACCTTGAAGACTAGGCGTAAGTGCGAAAATACTATTAAAATAGATGTTAAAGGAATAGGATGATAAAATGTGCATCGGAATCATCTGGCTGAGAATGGATTTTTAACTCCTTATTTTAACAGTTTCCGGCACATGAATAAGCAGGTAATATTATTTGTCTTTACATACAGGTGACTGAAGCCCGTTTTGCACAATCGTGCAAGTTATTGCTTGTGTTAGTAATCTGCGAAAATCATGAAATGATAAAAAGCAGATAATTTCGTTTTGTTATGTCCAAAATTCTGGTAGCTCAGAAAACCACGGTTTCTCAGAATTTTTAAGGAGTATCTAAATATTAATGTCTTCAAAGATAAAGATTCAGATTTTCTGAGATGTGACACTGTGCCATTAGGAGAGTACTTCCCGACGTTTCAAAGGACCTTGTATCTTTATCTTGGAACGTCTTGCCTTGCAGATGGCGGCACTTTGATCCTTCGACGTGTAGGGAACCACTCGCCCAAAAATACAAAGTCGCATCTCAGAAGACTAGAATCTTCAGCAGCACCGCTCTAAAGAACTTCAAATCTCGTTTTGAGAGGATTTTTGCCCATTACTCTGTATATGTCAGTGAGTAAGAGAGCTGGATTTCCACGGGTATATACAACAGTGATGCCAGCCTGTGAGCGATAATGCACATTGAAGTAGTAGCGGAATTTTGACTGTGACCGCTAGCCTAGCTCCTGTTGTGACTTTAATTTGGCCACTTACAAAAACTTCTTCAAAACCCAACTGTAAGGCATTTTAAGGAATACAGAAAAACTGCTTTTCTGTTGATGCTTCAGCAAATGAATGCTAATTAAAGTCTCAACATTTGTGTTGAATTGTTAGGAGAAGTGTGAGGTCAGGGAGAACACCAGAGTTGATTATTGGGTATTCAGTGGATATAGCCGTAGGGTACTGCAGCGTGAGCGAGAGCTGGTGTCAGGGTTTTGCCCAGGACAGGCACGGAGGTGGGTACGCGTGCTACATCATGATGAACAGATTTGAATACTGTTGGGTGATTTACAGCGATACGCTCCAGCTTGGTCACCGGCTCAACCACGTCAATGTCCTGTACCGTCTCGATAGGTCGGCTGACGACAACACGGCGGGTAGAAACGCGCTCACCCGCTGGTGGAGTATGAGGAGGTGCGGATGTGGCAGACAAAACGCGGGCTCGCACTTGGCCTGCATCGCCGACGGGAAGAGGGCTAGGGCCAGCGCGACCAAAATCGACTTCCGCGACACCGCCGCGAGCAGTCAGCAGCTGTAGAAGTCGCTGCTGGTTAGCTTGGTTGACCTCGGGACTCAAAGCCCGGACAGAGGGAACGACATCAGGGCCAACGCGGGCTTGAGGAACTATGTCCAGAGGGGCCCCGTTAGCGTGGATCTCGACGACTGGACCGGCTCTGGAATGGGGCCCACCTACATTAGGCAGGGGGCTGGGACCCGGTGGAGAGGGCGCGATATTGGCCCTGGAGATATGCTCACGCCTGGTGTTGAGCTCCAGCTGTCTGGCCTGCAGTTCCTGCTGCTGGATGATAAGGGCTCGCTGCTCGGCCTCTAGTTGATGACTTTCTGCAGATATGGCTGCCCGGGCTGAGAAGTCTGGGTTGTCTACCACTATGGTTTCCTCATCCTGAAGGGCAACGGGTCCCGGCCCGGGTACAGGCCCTAGAACAGGGGCAGGAGTAGTGGAAATCAGCACGGGTTCTGCTGCGGGGAATGGAGCGAAGGCAACTGGGTTTGCCACAGGGACAGGGGCAGCGTGGATGGGAGCGGCTGCAACGGCTACTGGGGCCACAGGATTGATAACTGCTGGGCCCTTCTGGATCTTCGCCAAGGGCTCCTCCAGTTCCACGAGAGCAGAGCCGGCTGGTCTGACCACCACTCTCTCCTCGATGTCGTAGAACTGTTTCTGGATAGCTGGACGGCGCAATTGGAACGTGCGAGTGGACACTGCAGGCTTGGCTACGTCTACTACCTTTTGGATCACGCCGGGCTGAGCTTCTACGCGAGTCACAGGAACATCAGCCACACCTGGCACGTGGTGCACAGTGGGAACAGCAGCTACTGTGTGCACCGGTGCTGCAGCGTAGGCAACTGGGGCGTGGCCTGCAGCTACAGCTGGTGCCGCGAACCCGAAAGCAGCGTGGCCTGCAGCTACAGCTGGTGCCGCAAGCCCGAAAGCAGCGTGGCCTGCAGCTACAGCTGGTGCACCATAACCTACCTCAGCTGCTATAGCTGGTGCAGCTGCAGCATACTGAACAGGTCCAGCTGCCAGTCCAGCAGGCGCAGGACCGTCCACATAAGTGACTCCTGCGGGGTTGAGGTATGGGAGTCGAACCGAGTAGTAGTCTCCACCTCCGAGTACAGCGTGGATGAAGACCGCGACCAGTATCAGTGTCCGCATGGTTTCTGCAACGAAAGATGTCGGGATTGTTTAAGTTGACATCTACGTGATTCTAGTAATTTTATTGTTACAAGACCTGCTGTAACTTAGAAGCTGTGTAGGGTAACAAGACATGGTCTAGAGTATCTAACTAACTAACTGACTGACTAATTAATGTCATGAAGAAGAATACTTGTTGAGATCCAAACAGGTCCTCATTTAGTCAAGAAATTCCCCCACATTTTTTGGAACCCGAAGAGTCATTACCGCACTCACAACAGCCCGACTCTTTTCCCTATGCTGAGCCAGATCAATCCAATCCATTCACCAATTTTACTTCTTAAAATCCATTTTAATATTATCCTCCTATCTAAGCCTAGGTCTTCCAAGTGGTCTCTCTCACTCAGGTCTCCCCACCAAAATCCTGTATGCACCTCTCCTGTCCCCCATACGTGCTACATGCCCCGCTTACCTCACTCTTCTTGATTTGATCACCCGAATAATATCTGGTGGTGAGTACAGATCATAAAGCTCCTCGTTATGTAGTCTTCTCCACTCCCCTGTTATCTCGTCCCTCTTAGGCCCAAATATCCTCCTCAGCACCCTATTCTCGAACACCCTCAGCCTATGTTCCTCTCTCAGTGTGAAAGACCAAGTTGCACACCCATACAAAACAACAGGCAAAATTATAGTTCTGTATAGCTTAATCTTTGTATTTTTGGATAGCAACCTGAATGACACAAGATTCTGTACCGAATGATAGTAAGCATTCCCTGACCTAAATCTGTCCTTAATTTCTTTATGAGTGAAATTTGTTAGGGCTGTGCAGAGTGTCACTGAAGAAACAGGGTAGAGGGGCAGCGGTCGACCACTTTCAACCTGAGGCACTATAGTCGAGTCCAGTAAGCGCTCAGAATTTTTTTCTCACGAAAACTAAGCTTAGGTGGCAGCTGTTAATATTCTCTAGTAAGCTTATGTCATTTGAATAATATATTCAATTCATTATTAAATATAAGCTAAAGTTCACCCTCTGACATGCCTTGAAGTCACAGAGAAGTACACATTCATGTCTACCCATTCATGACCTCGGCGCTGGATGGGGTTGGATAATTAATGCCACCCTCGGTCGCTTTACCCCTGAGAAAGACACGGTACCCACTGTACAGGAGGCTGGAGGGGGAGGGCGTCATTTTCGGTCTGGACGGGTGCGGGATATGTATCCTGCACCGAGGTTTGAACGCGGACCGTGTAGCCCGTAGCGAGTCGCCCTGTCGAATACGATATCCGTGCTGTCAATTATTAGATAGGATTGGAACCCAATTTTTGTTAACACAGTCATAAGAATGTAGATTTCTTTAAAATGAAATTGGGTGCCCAAAAAGAAGATGAGTAATTTAAGGGAAATGGCTATCACTGCGACAAGAAAGTAATTACAGCAAATAGTACACTACTTTAGCCAACAGAGTGCACTGCTGGAGGAACCTTCTAACACAGCAAATTGTTAGTTAACTGACCTAATAAATAGAAGTAACTCTTTCACTAAGCAATTGAATCATTATTCACTACTTAATTTACCAGTTCGGTGACTGAATGTCTGACTTACTGACAGGATAACCAACTGATTAAGTGCCTGTTTGACTTAACCAACAAACTTCAACTTAACAATCGATTCAGTTCTCCGAACGCCAAAGCACCGCCTTAGTTTCTGCTTTAGATTGAATGTAAGGCACTTCATGCCCTAAACAACACGGAATATTGCATGTGATTTAAATAATGTAATATTGAATATAATTACTTACATTACAGCAATGACGTTAAGTGGGGATGCCCTGCACATTTTTGTGGGAATCTTGCATATATAGTTTATTCTGTTATTGCCTTACCTTTTTTTTTGAATTAGAATTACAAGTAGAAGTGTATTGTATTTTCGTAAGAAAAGTGAGACAAGTCAAAACAGTGATAATTTACAGGAATTGAAGAAGAAAATTGGAAAGATAAAACAGCTTTAATATTACCTGGAAAACAGCAGCTTTGGATGTGAAATTTTATCTATAACTTCACATTAGCATAATTTGAAAGACTTCAGTGCAAAAAAAAAAATTAATATAAATTAAATTTAAAACTTTTGACTTGTGTCACTTTGCTGTCGAAGGTACGATATGTATTGATATTTGAATGCAGTTGTGATCCACTCTTCCGATGTCGGGCTGACATCGATATGAAAATGCATTATGTTAAACGAAACTGACTTTAATGTTTCTGAAATGCTGAATTATTTGGACAGTGTGTTAATTCAATTTCTTAATGAAACGATGACACATTTGTGATTTTTTCGTCACAAAATTGTAGAAATGTAGTTACGTCCTTGAATTCACAGGTGTTTGAGATCACGTCACGGTTCTGGGTTTGTATCCTGGTTGTGTCACAAATAGAGAAGTGTCTCACTCACCACTGATATCCTTGTCACTGTTGACCGTAAAAGTGAATGCATGAGGGCTCTCTTCTGGGGGGCTTATATACACACGTGGTCTGATAACCTGTGACACATTCCCCGTCTGGCATTGATACACTAGTGGTTGGCCAGAGCACCAGACCACGCCTCAGTGAAAGGGCGGACCACGTCGCCTGTACTCAGAGCACGTAATGCCGTCGAAATGTTGGCTGTACAGGTTTGGGAATATCACTATGGTTCTTTGCACAAATTGCATAAAGTAAACGCATAATAATGAGGTCATTTGTCTGCCGGCAAGCGCGTTTTGTATTCTAGACTAGTAATGGCATTTCGATTACTTTGGTAGGTTATTGCAGCTCTGTGCTGACAGTCAATGTGCATATGTCATTCAGGTTTGTATCTGTCGAATGTAAACCGTCACAGAACCACAAATGTAAATTCTTGACCAACTCCATGCAGCAGAGTCCTTCCTGAGAAGGTAACAGTCCCTTGGCTAATCACCAAATTCCCCGCGTTTTATGGAACAGGAAGGTTCATTACCGCATTCACAAGCGCGCGCCACCTGTCTCTCTCCTGAGCCAGAACAATCCACTCCATGCCTCCCTATCCCACTTCTTGAAGATCCGTTTTATTATTATCCTTCCATCTACGCCAGTGTCTTCCAAGTGGTCTCTTTCTCTCAGGTCTCCCCACCAAAAGCCTGTATGAAACTATCCTGTCTCCCATACATGCCACATGCACCGCCCATCTGATTCTTCTTGATTAGATCACATGTAACTTTATTGCAGTGTAATAGATGGCATAATGGTATTTCTGTAGATTTGTCTTCTGAATGATCATAGTTCAAGTGTCGGATTCAACAAGAATCTTGACTCAGTATTCTGTTGTTTCACCGCAGTTCGTACAGGCACGTTCTGGGATAGAACTCAGGAAAGTCACTATCAGATCCAACTCACCACTAACCAATCCTAATACCTGCTGCGCTATGCATGTCTAAGGTACTGTCATCGTCCTATTTTAACTACACAGAAGTTCACGCACGAGGTTCGAACTTATTTATAATTTATAATGTAAGGTCACGCCGATCCCAGTGGCCGTGCGGTCTAAGGCGTGGGTCTTCGGCCGCTCGCTTACTGGGATTGTGGTTTCGAATCCCACCGGGGGCATGGATGTCTGTCTCTTGTGAGTGTTGTGTATTGTCTCTGCGACGAGCTGGTACCTCGTCCAGAGGAGTCCTACCGACTGTGGTGTGTCTCAAATGTGTGTGACCATGAAACCTCGACGAAACGAGGAGGCCCAGGCCCATATAGGGCTGTCGAGCCATAGGAAAAAAAAAAGTAAGGTAACACATCTAATTAATATGTACAAAGTATGTTTCAAAACTTTGTCTTTAAAATTGCATATTTGATTAAATAAATAAAGGGAACAGCATGAAAGAAGAAACGACAAGGCGGAAATTAAATTTTTGATGTGAATTGCAGGATAAAACACATTAATTCAGAGAATAAATAAATAATTACAATTGAAATTAAATTATTGGGAGATTATAGGTGCATGGAGACACAAGAGTTTTTAAGGATGGTCGATACACACATTCCCACATTAGGGCATTACGACCGGCGGAATAAACGTAAGTTGACAAAGGAAAAGATGGAAATACCAACATGCATGCAGACGGGAAAAGTTTCCAAGGGTTTGTACCTTGTTGCTGCTGCTGCTGATGATGATGATGATGATGATAACAAGAAAGGGAAACATTCGACAAAATGTAAAATGTGAAGACAGTGGTTTCAACATGCAGACGGAATGCAAGGGAATGTACTTGTCAGTCCGCGAAACTTTTGCAGATTATGTGGATCACAGAACTGAGGCAGACGTTAGGCAGATAAATAAATTACTGCTTTTAAATTTTATATTGCATTCACCGTGCATTTTTTCTCACTTTTCTCACATATATTTTTATATATATTACAGCTTATAGTTAACAACAAATACAATACCACGATTCTGTGCACCAAGTTACCAACGCTGCTATTTTAAATCTTGACTTTAACTTATATGATAAAATTATAAGTTTTACAGTTTTACAAATTTTACAAACTCAAAATGTTTTTACAACTTATTACTGAGACAAGTGTGCTCTTCGGGCCCTTTGAACATGCAATGTGAAGTGCAGTAGCCTATTAACCCCCTGAAGATGGTCTACGGACCGAAACACGTGTAGGGGAATGCATCGATATTAATAAAACTATAAAAGTAGTTTATGTGTGTGTATTTGTTGGTAAACTGAATAGTGAGAAATTACTGCTTGTTTGTAACTGTGAATATCACACTTTAAACTACAACACACATCAGAACCAGTGGAATAGATAAGACCTCCGCAGACCCTGTGTCACATAGGGCCCTCAAACGCACATAATAATGAAGACTGTTGTGGGTTCTGTCGGACTGAATTTCGTTCTTCTGACGGAAGGCAGTGTTCTGAAGAGATTGTGGAGTAACTTGGCTAATAATTATGTGAGGTGCCCGAGGTTGTCTACGCCACTGATCAGGACTAATGTCACTTCCTCATTTAATTATCGTATTTCCTGGCCCGTTACTATTAACATAGAATACGACAAGTTCCTTGCATGAACATTTCAACCAGTCGAACAGCCCATTTAATCTGGGATTTGTGTCACAGTGGCACTGGGACAGATTTTTCTCCGTGCACTTCGGTTTCCCCTGTCAGTATAATTCCACCAATGCTTCATATCATTCATCTGCCTTTGAAGGCATTCAAATTCCCATCGTTAAATTGAAATGTGCTCCTTTCTTATCTCAGATTATTCAAACTGAATTTCTTTCTGCACACATCTCAGTCAATTAGTCATTAGTCATGCTACGACTCTACTATATACAGGCCTACAGTTTGAGCAGCTAACAGCATCATTGAATAAACCGTATGTTGAAGATGTACGAGTAAAATAATTGAAAGCCTTTATGATTCTACGTCAGAGGTTTACAGAATTCTTGTAGATAGTCAGTTTGTTTCAAATGTCCGTCAGGATATTTAAAGTGACAATCCATGATATCTCATAACACACTACATATCAGACAATTTAGCGATCAGGCTCAAGTCCTAGGGATCGGGGTTCGATTTTATCAGGGACAGAATTTTTCTCGACCCTCCAGACCAGCTGGTGGGACCACAAGGTCCCATATCGAACGTGCACCGTATGTCCGTTCGCCGTCAGTAAAGTAGCCTTGACGTAAAGCGGTCGCACTGGACTGCATGTAGTGTTGAAGTTACGACAGTGTGGAGTTATACAGTCGTTCTGCCATACGTCGTCATGGCGTGGTGCCTAATTAATCACCTGAAGTTAACCTCGGAACAAACAACGAATACGTCTTTCTGAGGAAAAGAATATTTAGGCAGATACGTAGGATGTCATTGTACGGATGTAGTGATGCTGAAAGCCAGAATATTTTGGATAAAATTTCGGAAAAGAGATTATCAACGTTGTATCCAGCCATGGGGCAGGAGATCATATGCAGAGTGTCGTGCCAAGATGATTGTTAGTAGAATTGTGGAAATTGACAGGAATTAGACAGAAGAAGATGGAAGAGCAAGTTTCCCACTGTATTTACGTCATGAGGATATCGAGCATGTATTACTGACTTGTCCAGAGACGAGAAAATGAGTAATTGAATTCCTGAATACAAATTATTGGATATGGATAAAGGTATAGCCTATAGGAATACAATTTTTTTTATGGCTCGACAGCCCTATATGGACCTGGGCCTCCTCGTTTCGTCGAGGTTTCATGGTCACACACATTAGACACACCACAGTCGGTAGGACTCCTCTGTACGAGGGACCAGCTCGTTTCAGAGACCTCTACCTGACAACACACAACACTCACAAGAGACAGACATCCATGCCCCCGGTGGGATTCGAACCCACGATCCTAGTAAGCGAGCGGCCGAGACCCACGCCTTAGACCGCACGGCCACTGGGATCGGCTTAGGAAAGCATTAAGCAGTGCAAACAAAGTAGATGTTTATAATTTATGTAAGTATTTAGACAAGGTAAATATAATAAAATAAATATATATATAAAACAATATATGTTAACACCAACTCGTACACAAAGTTAAAACACAATATGCAATCACTTACTTAAACCCCGACATACTTCGGTATGTTTAAATGCTTTAACTTACTGCGTCAACATGTGGTGGCTCAAATAATAATGTTTTTAATGAACGTTTTAAAAACTGGACTTGTATGTTTTAAGTGTTAAATGTGTTCCCCCCTGAAGATGGTGTACGAGTGCACCGAAACATGTCGGGGTTTATGTAAAAAGTGTTTGCATAACGTGTTTTAACATTGTGTACGAGTTGGTGTTAATATGTATTGTTGTAATATAAGCACGTACACAGTATTGACAGTGTTAAGTAAGAGATTTAAATACAGTAAAAATGATTTAAACAGTGATAATACAAGCAGTTAGTATAAACATGGACTATTATTGTAAAAACACAGTGTTAATTACTATTTAAAACACCAACTGGATGCACCTTTTTTTTTTCTTCTAAAAATGTGTAGATCTTTAAAACATTTCAATGAAATTCGATACCAAACAGGCAAAAGTGATACGAAAATACAGCAACATCAAGGAGAAGCTGCAGAAAAAGGGTTTCATTGAAATGTTTTAAAGATCTACACATTTTTAGAATAAAGGTGCATCCAGTTGGTGTTTTAAATAGTGATTGTCAAAAGATGCACGGTGATTTTAGATTAAAGTACATTGTTAATTAGTTGGTAGTTTTAGGAAATATGTACAGGGTCTAAACTCAAAGAACTGTTGTTGATGTGGCTGTTATTGTTGTTGTTGTTGTTGCTGCTATTATTGTTGTTTTTGTTGTTGAATACCGCGGACTACGCGCGGTCTCGAGACATAAATCCTAAGACAGACGCAATGTCTCCAGATTTGCAGCAAACAGAATCAGTGTTGGGATTTGCGCCGTGAGACAAAGAGATGCAGACTTTTGCGTTCGAAGAAGATAAGTTCATTTTTTCCTACACAAATGGATATACAGTGCGTTTCTTTTAGCGTTGTTCTGAGCTCAGCAGTTATTACGGAATACCCTCGCTGATGCATGCTTTCTATACTTTTAAGCTGCCATGCTGTTTTGTAGGGCATTGACAGATGTAGCTAAAAGTTTCTGTCAAGAAAATTATATCGTGTTTGATTTTAACAAATAAACGAAAGCTCAAAAATACTGATCTGGAAATCTGATGCCTAAAGTCAGGGTTGGCATCAATATATGTGAAGTCATTTAAACTCTCAATCTCTCTCTCTCCCTCTATAGAGCAGAGTCCTTCTAGAGAAGCTAACAGCTCCTCACCTAGTCAAGAATTCCCTGCATTTTATGGAACCCAAAGGTTCATTACCGCATTCACAAGCGCCCACCACCTGTCCCCTATCCTAAGCCAGATCAATCCAATTGATGCCTTCCCATCCCACTTATAGAAGGTACATTTTATTATTATCCTCCAATCTAAGGCCACGTCTTCCAAGTGGCCTCTTTCCCTCAGGTCTCCCCACCAAAACCCTGTTTGCATATCTCCTATCTTCCATACGTGCCACATGCCCTGCCCATCTCATTCTTGAAGTCATCTAAGCAACTGTTAAAACTAAAACTAAAACATAAACACTTCCCTGCTTAGTGATTGAACAAGATTGGCTTAAAAACCGGATTAGAATTAACTGGGGCACTCTAAACTCTATCCTCTTCATGTCCGATAATGTGGGCCGGGATAGCGCAGTCGGTATTGTGCCTTGCTGTGGGCTGGAAGGTTTGAAGTTTTGAATCCAGGTAGGTGAAAAATATTTTCATTTCTTCACACCCGTCCAGACTGGCCCTGGGGCCTATCCAGCCTCCTATTCAATGGATACCATCGTTCTTTCCCTGGATTAAAGCAGCCGGGACGTAATGTTGACCACTCACCGCTATCTAGCGCCGAGGTGAAGAATAAGCGGAGCTATACCTCTACTCCCCCTCCGTGTCTGCAAGGCATGTTACGGGATGACCTTTACCTTCATACCAGGTAGCATATCGTCCCCACACTAGCGTTTTGATGCACTTTCTTAGTAGTTATCGGAATTTTGGCATTAAAAATAATCGTTTAAGCGACTAATAAAACTTAAAAATGAACACTCGGAGAGTAGAAAATAAATATACTTCGTATCCTGTAGTCTAGATAATTAGACTAAAAGAGATTTCACCAACCACAGTAATAAAAACAGAAAAAGGAAGTGACATGAAATTTAAATAAAGTATAAAATAGTAGGGGAAATTTATGAAATAAGAATATTTAAATAAAATTTTACCAGAAGTTTATACTAGGTTTTAAACTAATTAAAAAAATTGACAAGCGTCATATGAGAACACCTGTAACTTAATGTAATTTAATACAACACAAAGTAATAAAAACAAATATTATTATATTCAGAGGGATATTGGAGGATAATATATATATATATATATATATATGCAATAAAGTCATAAAATGTAAGTTGTGATCTCATTGCCTTTAAAGTAAACCAGAGAGGGTAAAGTAGTGTATGTTACTATTTACATTTGTAAGTAACTGTCTGATGATTACTTTTAAGCATAAACTTGCAGTTATTTATTGTTAAACACGAAGGAAATCTGTTTTATAAATAAATGAACTTATATTCGAGTGGAATGAAACTGAATAAAAACTTGTAGAATTTTTTATCTTGTTACTTGCTTCTCATTCGTGCTGTCTACACACAAGGTCGACAGATTTGTCTTCATAAAGCAGAGGAGATTAAAACAGATCGGGAAGTAATTAAGGGAGGAAATTAAGTACAGGAAGGGTTACGTAAGAGAAACATGTGTTTTGCGGGGAGATGTGTGACCTAACGCATCGTTGGCAACGCTTGGCGTGTCAGCTGGACTGTTTCTCACGCTGTGTAAAAAGTCTTTACATCAGATCCAAGAATTCGTAAAGAAAGCTAAGCAGGAAAGAGACGGAAATTAAGGAACTTACGTGATGTGCATGTACTGTGATTTTATGCTGCCTGCTACCACAGCGTTAAAGCTGCAGGAGGTACTTGTTTCGAATTCATCTATTTTCACGTTTTCATTTCACTATCTTTCCAGTTGCACCCACCATAATATTCGCCAGGTTACCTCAGTATATTGACCGGTGTTCGGTTCCCGGCAAGGTCACAGATTTGTCTTTATCCCTATGCGTCCAGACCGGCTCTGTGACTCATCCAAGTCTTCTAATCGATTGATACATGGGGGAAACTGCAACGTGGTTAAAGCGGCCTGGGCTTAAAGCTGACTACTCACCGTCATGTATCTACAGCCCTTTCGTCCTCATGAAGTGGTACGTAAACTTAGCTATAAATTTAAATTGCCGTGACGTATTAACGACAAATTGACACCTCATTCAATGGCATATTATAACTTGTTAAATTGTAACAGCGTTGTTATAAAATCCAAGAATAAATAACCTCTCTCGTTTCAAAAATTTTCAAAGTTTTGATTGTTCATCCCGTGAACTGTGGATAACCAATTCACAACACTCAAACCAACACAATGCACAATATTTTTCCTTATATATTTATATTACAATATCACATTGAACATTCCTACTTGTTTCGATCCCCAAGGGATTATCATCAGGGGATCAAATCAAAGCAAAACCGCACAAAAAAAAACTGGCAACTTTTGCATAGAGTAGAAAGGGATAAATAAATTAAGCAGTTAAAATGTAGCAACTTCTTTGTGGTATAGTTGTATAAGTGAAGTGGATCCTACTATACAGTATGACATATACTAGGATCCAATTGTATAAGTGTAGTGGATCCTACTATACAGTATGACATATACTAGGATCCAATTGTATAAGTGTAGTGGATCCTACTATACAGTATGACATATACTAGGATCCAATTGTATAAGAGTAGTGGATCCTCGTATAGAGTATGCTGTGTACTATGATCTAATTATATAATTGCAGTGGATCCTACTATACAGTATGCTGTATACTAGGATCCAGTTGTATAAGTGTAGTTGATCCTAGTATACAGTATGCTGTATACAAGGATCTACTTGTATAAATGAATTGGATCCTAGTATACAGTATGCTGTATACTAGGATCCAGTTGTATAAGTGTAGTGGTTCCTAGTATGCAGTATACTGTATACCAGGATCCAGTTGTATAAGTGAAGTGGATCCTAGTATGCAGTATACTGTATACCAGGATCCAGTTGTATAAGTGTAGTTGATCCTAGTATACAGTATGCTGTATACAAGGATCCAGTTGTATAAATGAAGTGGATCCTAGTATACAGTATGCTGTATACTAGCATCCAGTTGTATAAGGGTAGTGGATCCTAGTATGCAATATACTGCATACCAGGATCCAGTTGTGTAAGTGTAGTGGATCCTAGTATGCAGTATACTGTATACCAGGATCCAGTTGTATAAGTGTAGTTGATCGTAGTATACAGTATGCTGTATACAAGGATCCAGTTGTATAAATGAAGTGGATCCTAGTATACAGTATGCTGTATACTAGCATCCAGTTGTATAAGGGTAGTGGATCCTAGTATGCAATATACTGCATACCAGGATCCAGTTGTGTAAGTGTAGTGGATCCTAGTATGCAGTATACTGTATACCAGGATCCAGTTGTGTAAGTGAAGTGGATCCTAGTATACAGTATGCTGTATACCAGGATCCAGATGTATAAGTGTAGTGGATCCTAGTATACAGTATGCTGTATACCAGGATTCAGTTGTATAAGTGTAGTGGATCCTAGTATACAGTATGCTGTATACTAGGATCCAGTTGTATAAGTGTAGTAGATCCTAGTATGCAGTATACTGTATACCAGGATCCAGTTGTGTAAGTGAAGTGGATCCTAGTATACAGTACGCTGTATACCAGGATTCAGTTGTATAAGTGTAGTGGATCCTAGTATACAGTAGTATGCTGTATACTAGGATCCAGTTGTGTAAGTGTAGTGGATCCTAGTATGCAGTATACTGTATACCAGGATCCAGTTGTGTAAGTGAAGTGGATCCTAGTATACAGTATGCTGTATACCAGGATCCAGTTGTATAAGTGTAGTGGATCCTAGTATACATTATGCTGTATACCAGTATTCAGTTGTATAAGTGTAGTGGATCCTAGTATGCAGTATACTGTATACCAGGATCCAGTTGTGTAAGTGAAGTGGATCCTAGTATACATTATGCTGTATACCAGGATCCAGTTGTATAAGTGTAGTGGATCCTAGTATACATTATGCTGTATACCAGTATTCAGTTGTATAAGTGTAGTGGATCCTAGTATACAGTGTGCTGTATACTGGGATCCAGTTGTATAAGTGTAGTGGATCCTGGTATGCAGTATACTGTATACCAGGATCCAGTTGTGTAAGTGAAGTGGATTCTAGTATACAGTATGCTGTATACCAGGATTCAGTTGTATAAGTGTAGTTGATTCTAGTATACAGTATGCTGTATACAAGGATCCAGTTGTATAAATGAAGTGGATCCTAGTATACAGTATGCTGTATACTAGCATCCAGTTGTATAAGGGTAGTGGACCCTAGTATGCAATATACTGCATACCAGGATCCAGTTGTGTAAGTGAAGTGGATCCTAGTATACAGTATGCTGTATACTAGGATTCAATTGTATAAGTTTAGTGGATCCTGGTATTTCACTACACTTATGCAACTATACTACAAAGAAGCGACTACATTTTAACTGTTTAACTTTTTTACACTTTTCTACTCTATGCAAAGGTTGCTAGTTTGTTTTTGTACGGTGTTACTTTGATTTGATTCCCTGATGATGTTCCCCTGGGGATCGAAACACTTTGGAATATTCAGTGTGATATTTTAATATAAATATCTAAGGAACAGATTTGTGCATCTTGTTGGTGTATTGTTGTGAAAATTTGCAAAGGTTACAGCTATTGACAAAGCTGACGGTAGATGAAGAACTACAGAATTTTTGTTTGCTGTGGCTCAAATCGAGCCTAGGCCGCCTCACTGTTGAGGTTTCTAGATCAAACACAATTAGGCACACACACACACACACACACACACACACACCCGGTATGTCTCCTCTCGACGAGTGATCAGTTCGTCGCAGAAGCCGCTACCTACACAACAAACACAAGAGATCAACATCCATACCCTCAGTGGGACTGGAACAAACAATTCCAGCAAGCGAGGCTACGAGTTAGACCGCACGGCCACCGGGATCGGCTGGACTACAGTTTTGGGTAAACTAAAAATGTTGCCATTGAATACGCCAGGGATGACACACAAGAAAGGAAAACTTAATAGTAACAACAAAATGTAGCAAAGTATAGAAAGTTAGAAATACTAGGGCACTATATTTTTATATATTCAGGCGCAAAGAAAGTAGTAGAGTGTCTCTGTCCTGTGGATAATTTCTGGTGCATATTTAGACAGAAGGATAGATTCATATTCTTATATTAACTGACAACAGAAATAGCAATCTTTGTGTTATAATACTGAGGTATGTGCGCCAAGAGGAGTTTACAGAGAAATTCGGTCCCATCGTTAAAGGTCAAGCTTTGCCCTTGAAGATGGTACCGACAGGCTGTCCAGAAACGTCGGTAACTAACTAGCAAACAAGGCTCGGTAACATCCCGGAAGAGCAAAGACCTGAAAACAAGACACACTGAAAATTTGTAATGACGAATTAAAATTGGTTATTCAGCAAAAGACTTAAAGTAAGCTACATCTATAGAAATCGTGACCTGGCAATAAAAGCGTTCAACCTGCATCTAGACAAATTTTACGCTACTGAATTTTAAAGTTGAAATTTAAAGTAAAATCAGTCTATGTTCCCGGACTTCAAAAAATGCGAACAAACAGTCAGACAGAACGAAAGAGATATATATTACGTTTGTGCCTCTTTGGTTTTCACATTGTGGAAGGAACACACTGCAAAACTATAGACGAATCACTCCTTTTCTGTCTCACTGTGATCTGGAAAAGATCAGAGGACTGCTGACAAAGAACAGATTAAGAACGCCGAAATATAGTACATCTATAGGGCCAAGGACTCCAACATGCAACCCGCCTGACCCCAGGGTGTGGCCCGCCTCTTGTGTTAACATAAGATAATTTTACTGAATTATCTGGAACACACGATCCCAGTGGCCGCGCGGTCTAAGGCGTGGGTCTGTGGCCGTTCGCTTGCTGGGATTGTGGGTTCGAATCCCTCCGGGGACATGGCTGTCTGTCTCTTGTGAGTGTTGTGTGTTGTCAGGTAGAGGTCTCTGCGTCGGGCTGATCACTCGTCCAGAGGAATCCTACCGAGCGTGGTGTGTCTGAGTGTGATCGTGAAGCCTCGATAATGAGGAGGCCCTGGCCCACTAGGGGCTGTTGCGCCATTGGAAAGTAAAAAATCTAGCGCACATTAACTAATAGGCGGTTATAGAACAGTTCTTTATGTTGTAACGTTAGGTATTCGCCTTGACTTAACCAAAATCGGTCAATGACCCTGCACTTCTGAAGGAATGAATTTGGTTAAATTTTTTGGGGCTGCCTAAATATTACTCCGAAGTATCCACATCTTTATTAGTCGCTTCACATTTGTTATCAATAGAATTTAACGCGATCCCCACGTATGTGTATTTCTGATCATGTCGCCCTTTACTGATGGAAATTTCACGAACCTACTATAAGGCAAACAGTGAAGATGTCTATCGGTACAAGCATTAGATGTCATAATGCGTAAGTTCAGAAGGTTGTAACAATTAATTATGGCGTATATAAATTATCTGCTTAAATATGGAGCTGAATTTATAATAGTTCCGTGTCTGTTAAATGATTGCTTGCGGAGGACAGGATGTCAGAAGTCCTTGGTGGGGTCCTTGCGACATTATATCTTGCTCGATGGATTGTCGCGCGATACCATAGCAAACACAGTGACGTCACACGGTTGTAGTAAAGAACAGGTTTCATATTGAAGAACTGCTTGCTCTCGTACTGTCTCTATGTGTCCCATAGACAACAGTACTTCGTACTTGTACCAGGCTCGAATCTCGGTCGGTAGAGCGCCATTCGTGACGGAGGTTTTCGTGACTTGCCTTAGTTCCTACACAATCTTTACGAGAGTCGTACAGTAAACATAAATATAGGTAATCTTACAGAACAATAGTTTATTATTATGTATAGACTAATAATCATAACAACAATAGTAGATGAACTTCAAAACAACACGTTTCTACCTGAGCAGGCCATCTTCAGATTGTTGTTTAACGTAATGTGGTTCGGTTTTATTTACTGTAGCTTTTTTATGTTGTTCGTGTCCATGCATTATCTGATAATTACGTAAGTCAACACCCACAAAACGCACAATATTATAATATATAATAATATTATATATCTTTTATATATTATGTATATTATAATGTGCATTTTGTTGGTTTTTTCTAAATGTAATAACCTATATAATCTCTATATAATATATATACAATTATATTATATTATATGGATGTTATGTTATGTTGTATTATATCATATATATTATGTTATGTAATATTGTTACAATATGTTAGGTTATAGTATTATATTATATATTATAATATTGTTCATTTTGTTGGTGTTGTCTTATGTAATTGAATTGTAGGTGTTGTCCGTGTGGTGTGTGTATACTGGATTGTGTTGCTGTTCCGTGGGTCTGACATTTTTGTGGTTTGTTTTTATTTGTTGTGAGTATTGTGTCGAAAATTGGGTTTTTGGTAATCGTGTGCTTGTCTTTTAAGTGTAAGTTTTGTCTGCTCGGGTTGTATGTGGAAAGTTTTTCAAAATCTGTCGCAACTTCTTCATAAAACGGACTTTGGGATTGGTTATTCATAAACATTTTCTCAGTTAACTCTGTATCACATATACAGTTGATGAAACGTCATTACACAAAACAATAACAAGGCTCACAGGGACATGATTACAGTCTTCTGAGATGTGACGCTACGTTGGTTTGTACTCATTTATCAGCATTTTGCAGAAATGTGCTGTCGTATTTTCTGTAGTTTTGACCTCATACTAGTTTGGAACACAATTTTTGCCATTATTCCTAATCTTAGCAATGAAGAGTTTAGCAACTCTTCTACCCTAAAGACAGAGGCAGCATCACCACTGTAAATCCCACATTAAAATGAGATATTTTGTGTTCGCCTTAACGAATGACACATTCGTATCTCGGTCACTTCTTACAATAGCTGTAATCAAATAATTATATTATTTATTAGTTTCTGTAACGTAATATTGTATATGCCTGTTCCTATTGCCCAGTTTTGTGTTTACTGACAATCCCACCGACCAAATTTCTGTTGTGTGGACCGCCGTAACGCGAAATTTCTCGAACAGAATGACGGAGATGTTATCAAGTAACACGACATCGTGGCCAACAGTTCATTCCTCACTGTTTTACGGTCAACAAGAGGGGTTCGTTCGTCTGCGAGACGGAAGTTGCTTGAAACGCCCTGAAATGTGGGCCGTCAAGTACTCTGATGCTCCTGCAGGGCAATTCTCTGGCAAATGCGCAACTCTGACTCAATAATCGTATGTTGTGCTCCTGCAGGACACCTCTCCGGCACATTTGCCACTCTAAATCACCAATAATGGCACTTCATGCCCGTGTATGACAATTTTCAGGCACGCGTGTCACTCTAAGTCACTTACAATTGTGCTGTATTACTTCCTCATTCTCTGCAGACTGTCGATCTCACGGCTTTCGATTTTCAACCGTTTTCATGAATACATATCCATCTGAAGGACTCTCACTTTAGTTGTACAGCGGTGGCTGAAAGCGAAGCCAAAGATTGTACTGCAGATGGTCGCGCTTGACAGCTTCCAGTAACGTTGCTGTCAGCTGCAGGAACGCAGCCGTAGTATTGTGGCTGCCGCAGGCAACTGCTCTCCTTTGTACCGCAGATTGCAGATATGGCACCTGTCCTAGAAGGCTGTGGCTGTACGAACAGCCTGCGGTTGCTTTACCTCTCTGGTGTTACAAACTAATTATTACTAGTGTCTGAGAAATGTCAGAGTCATTCGTCTGTTTTTATTGATCTCAATGGCTAAATATGTATACACTCTAAAAAATTAAATAATTATCTTTTCAAACGCAACTAATTTATATTTCTTATATAGAACTACATGTTTCGACCTATCCCAGGTCATCCTCAGGTTCACAATTGGTCTGTAAAACATACTGGGGAAGGAATATTGCTATAAGTCTTGACTTACATAGTATGTGTTTCTTCCTTAGTATGATTTAAAGACCAATTGTGAACCTGTGGATAACCTGAGATAGGTCGAAACATGTAATTCTATGTAATAAAAGTAATTTAGTTGTGTTTTGACAGATAATGATTCAGTTTTTGTATTTTTAACAACATAAAGGAATGGCTTTCGTTAAAATTGTATATACTCTCATTTACGACTCTCCTGATTTTATTAATGTATACATCACGTCTACCCACCACGCAAATACGTGTCAAAGCACAGTTCAGAGTGTAAAAAAGTCTCTGTGGAATATAAACAACATTGGAAATTTTACTCGAATTATTTGCTTATATGTTGCACGTATAAAACTATTCTTATGAGTACTGTTAACCTATAATACTGACGTCTAAGACTGCACATAGAATGTTTAAAGCATTTTGCAATGTACATTTTTGTATGATTTTGTATGTTATGACTTATTCCACACCCTCTTGTCTTGTGACAAAATTATGGATCCATGGAATGTATATATGTATGTATGTATGTAAATTTAATCACAATGCACATAATCGGAGATCTCTCAGTATAGTGCCTAAGTACTGGCTGAATGAGCGGATTCGATTCCTAGCAGGGCAGAGCTATTTCCGTTCCCAGCCGCCTCGATACCAGTTTTGAGGCCCTCCCAGACTTTTATTCAACGGGTATCAAGAACTCTGTACTATGGAAAAGGAGGCGTGGTATGAAGCTATCCATTCACCTGCATTTAGTGCCAAAATGAACGCGTGAAGCTAGAACTTAATTACAAAAACAATTACGCAGTTGAAATTATTACCTTCGAATGGCATCCAGTGTAGATTACTTATTTTTATTCAATATATTCATATATTCAACCCGACATGTTTCGACCTTTATCTGAGGTAATTTTCAAGGTGTTCATGAATTCACACAAAACAATTAAGTATTTACACTATCATATACGTGTTCGTAACTCATTCTGACAACAAATAATCAGAATTATGATTTAATTACAGTAAAGTCATAAACTAGTAACTTCTTCGTTTTATAA
Source organism: Reticulitermes speratus (assembly GCA_021186555.1). NCBI lineage: Eukaryota > Metazoa > Arthropoda > Insecta > Blattodea > Rhinotermitidae > Reticulitermes > Reticulitermes speratus. The sequence continues at coordinate 7,631,102 of JAJKFL010000009.1, forward strand.
CACACTGCTCAATCAATTTACTTTTCGTTGTATTTTGGAAGGTAATATTAAAACATATCTGAAATAAATAGGACATGATAATGTGGAATGAATCTGTCTGGCTGAAGACATGAAGGAGTGGCTTGCCCTTCCGATCTTGGAAATAAATCATTCGGGCTCCATATAAGACAAAACATTTCTTGACTGGCTGAGAGGTTGCTAGCTTCATAAGCAATTCTCTGCTTCAAGCAGTTAGTTAGGCTCAGTAATTACTTTTAGAGTGATTTGCTTTTGATCAATTTCTATTTCTCCTGTGTATAAAATACTGAGACAATGAGCACAGGAAGTCAGTTTCATCTTCCCTTTTGTAGGCCATCGGTACGAAACAGCATGAAAATCAGTTTATTCATTCTTTAAACTAATCACTACCTGTAAAAAAGCAGTGTGAAGATCAGACTTCTACAATGTGAAATGTGATACTTGAGTATATTTAAAATTGCCAACCTATCATGCTTTCAGAAAAGTGCATTCTATTCAAGTATCAGGATCTTCAATAGCTTGCCGTGTAATATCAAAAATCTTAAGAAAGAAAAGGCATAATTTAAAGCAGCACTAAGAAGATACTTAAATGCACACTCCTTTTACTCTGTAGATGAATTTCTTATGAGTACTGTTAACCTATAATACTGACGTCTAAGACTGCACATAGAATGTTTAAAGCATTTTGCAATGTACATTTTTGTATGATTTTGTATGTTATGACTTATTGCACATCCTCTTGTCTTGTGACAAAACTATGGATCCATGGAATGTATATATGTATGTATGTATGTATGTATGTATGAACTTTGGGTATGAAGTTAAAAAATCAAATATACATAATAATAATAATAATAATAATAATAATAATAATAATAATGAAAGATGTATAATTATGAATCTAAGAAGCCAGGTAGCCTACTACATGAAGGCTGGAAAAGGAAAATGAAGAAGTAGAAATAATATACATTTTTATCACCTCTCTGTTGAATGTTATGAAAGACACTACGCCACCAAAATTTTGTATAAATACTTATATACTCTATTCAATTCAACGTTTGTAAGTTATTGATAAATTTACCTATGCATTAAGGCTGAATATTATAGCCGAAAAAAGCTGATATTTCTTGGCTGAAGAATTTACAAAAAATTGTGATGTGGTAGTGGAGGTTCTCTACAAGCAGTTTTCTGGAAGAACTGAGAAAACCTTCGAAATATACAGCCTAACTAACCATAACCAAACTTCTGGTTCATAATCAAGTCCGGGAATTCCGGAATACGGGGAGTTCTTTCTACAGTAAAATTATTTTCCTTAAATTGGGTTGTTGGTCACATTGATCCGCCCATCAAACGAAAAGCACACCGTCAGCCGTGGGTTATATAAACCGCTGCAGTAGCCTCTTAATAAATACACGTATTATAGGCACGGAGACAATGTGAAACACACTAGAGCCACCTTTTTTTTATCTAAGAAGCGCCTCTCACTTGCAGTGTTTCATTATAAGGTTAATATTAAGCTGAAGTTCAGGGACAAATAGCAGACTGTGTTGGTTTAGAAAGGACATTTGATAGGCAAGGGCAGTCAACAGCGCCAAACAAGTGTTCGATGTTAACAGGTAGATGTCTTTCGCTGTTATTATTATTATTATTATTATTATTATTATTATTATTATTTACTGCAATTGGGTTTTCACCCGGTGGCAGTAGTCCTTACACTAGTACACACAATACAAATGTTTCCACCCGGTGGCAGTAGTCCTTACACTAGTACACACAATACAAATGTTTCCACCCGGTGGCAGTAGTCCTTACACTAGTACACACAATATAAATGTTTTCACCCGGTGGCAGTAGTCCTTACACTAGTACACACAATACAAATGTTTCCACCGGTGGCAGTAGTCTACACTAGTACACACAATAAATGTTTTCACCCGGTGGCAGTAGTCCTTACACTAGTACACACAATACAAATGTTTTCACCCGGTGGCAGTAGTCCTTACACTAGTACACACAATACAAATGTTTTCACCCGGTGGCAGTAGTCCTTACACTAGTACACACAATACAAATGTTTTCACCCGGTGGCAGTAGTCCTTACACTAGACACACAATACAAATGTTTTCACCCGGTGGCAGTAGTCCTTACACTAGTACACACAATACAAATGTTTTCACCCGGTGGCAGTAGTCCTTACACTAGTACACACAATACAAATGTTTTCACCCGGTGGCAGTAGTCCTTACACTAGTACACACAATACAAATGTTTCCACCCGGTGGCAGTAGTCCTTACACTAGTACACACAATACAAATGTTTTCACCCGGTGGCAGTAGTCCTTACACTAGTACACACAATACAAATGTTTTCACCCGGTGGCAGTAGTCCTTACACTAGTACACACAATACAAATGTTTTCACCCGGTGGCAGTAGTCCTTACACTAGCACACACAATACAAATGTTTTCACCCGGTGGCAGTAGTCCTTACACTAGTACACACGATAAAAATGTTTTCACCGGTGGCAGTAGTCCTTACACTAGTACACACAATACAAATGTTTTCACCCGGTGGCAGTAGTCCTTACACTAGTACACACAATAAAAATGTTTTCACCCGGTGGCAGTGTAGTCCTTACACTAGTACACACAATACAAATGTTTCCACCCGGTGGCAGTAGTCCTTACACTAGTACACACAATACAAATGTTTTCACCCGGTGGCAGTAGTCCTTACACTAGTACACACAATACAAATGTTTTCACCCGGTGGCAGTAGTCCTTACACTAGTACACACAATACAAATGTTTTCACCCTGTGGCAGTAGTCCTTACACTAGTACACACAATACAAATGTTTTCACCCGGTGGCAGTAGTCCTTACACTAGTACACACAATACAAATGTTTTCACTCGGTGGCAGTAGTCCTTACACTAGTACACACAATACAAATGTTTTCACCCGGTGGCAGTAGTCCTTACACTAGTACACACAATACAAATGTTTTCATCCGGTGGCAGTAGTCCTTACACTAGTACACACAACACAAATGTTTTCACCCGGTGGCAGTAGTCCTTACACTAGTACACACAATACAAATGTTTTCACCCTGTGGCAGTAGTCCTTACAGTAGTACACACAATACAAATGTTTTCACCCGGTGGCAGTAGTCCTTACACTAGTACACACAACACAAATGTTTTCACCCGGTGACAGTAGTCCTTACACTAGTACACACAATACAAATGTTTTCACCCGGTGGCAGTAGTCCTTACACTAGTACACACAACACAAATGTTTTCACCCGGTGGCAGTAGTCCTTACACTAGTACACACAATACAAATGTTTTCACCCGGTGGCAGTAGTCCTTACACTAGTACACACAATACAAATGTTTTCACCCGGTGGCAGTAGTCCTTACACTAGTACACACAATACACATGAACATATAATATACATAAAAATAACAATACAAAACAAATTATACACAATTACAAAACAAAATACATACAGTAAATACAAGTACACACATTAGAACACCGTACACACATTACAAAAACATCCACACCTTACAAAAACATCCACACCTTACAAAAACATCCACACCTTACAAAAGTATCCACTCCTTACAAAAGCATCCACACCTTACAAAATCATCCACACCTTACAAAAACATCCACACCTTACAAAAACACCCATACACATACAAAACAAAATACATACAGTAAATACAAGTACACACATTACAAAAACATCCACACCTTACAAAAGCACCCATACACATACAAAACAAAATACATACAGTAAATACAAGTACACACATTAAAAAAATATCCACACCTTACAAAAGCACCCATACACATTCAAAACAAAATACATACAGTAAATACAAGTACACACATTACAAAAACATCCACACCTTACAAAAGCACCCATACACATACAAAACAAAATACATACAGTAAATACAAGTACACACATTAGAACACCGTACACACATTACAAAAACATCCACACCTTACAAAGCATCCACACCTTACAAAAGGAGATCTGCAGATCGCGGTACACTTCAGTGCAACCACAGAGGATGTGTAGAGCACGGTAGCGTGCATGTATTTTTATACTGTTTTTAAAGTATATTTACTGCATGAAATTGTGGGGCGAAAAACTAGAGCGGTGAGCAAGCGAAATAAGTACTTCAACCCAAATCGAACGAAGTAAGAAGGAAATTTAGGATTTAATATAAAGAGGTCACCTAACTAACTACATCGAGTGGAGTCCTTCTTGAGAAGCTAATTGTTCCTCAGCTAGTAAACAATTGTCCCACATTTTATGTTACCCGAAATTTCATTACCATTTTCACGAGAATCAGTCAGTTTTTCCTGTAATAAACTACATGAAGGGGTACGCGGTGGTGCAGTTGGTTGAGGCAGCGGGTTCGATTCCGATGGTGTAATTGGAATTTTTCATTGACTTAATCATTTCTGCCGCACTATGGCTCTGGGGTCGACTCAGCCTCTAACAGAAATGAGTACCAGGAATATCTCCTGGAGGATAAAGGCGGCCAGTGCGTAGGACTGGCAACCTTGCCACCTTCGTGTGCCTATTTTCTAGAAATTCTGGGAGCCTCAACCTCCTGGAGCCCTAAGGGCCTCTCCAGGCCTGTACAGGGATTGCTTTAAAAGACATGAAACCAATCCACGCTCTCATATCCAGTAGGAACAATTTAATATTATGCTTTTATCCACTCTAAGCATTTCAAGTTGCTTTTTTTCCTTCAGGTTTGCCTACCAAAATTTTTTTTTTGTATTTATTTTTGTTATTCTCATATACTGAAAACGAGGAATGTACAATGGAGTATAAATAAAACGCATTTAGGTGTATATTTTGATGGGACAAGCTCTTGTTACATATTCTATGGAAGCCAGAGACGTTTGTGAGATAATAATATTATTTCTCATCTCGATAAACAGTTGGCAGGCGGGAGAAAACATTTCCGAGTTTCATTTAGCTACATTGTTAGAAGTTCAGGCGCCATATCCTCAAGTCATTGAATAAATTGTAAAGCACGTAGAAGGAAATGAACTGGCGGTGACGCCGTACAGCTGTACAGTCAATTGTTTCTGTTTGGTAGCCAGATGTGTACATTAGGTAGTGAATTGTTGACATAAAGGCATGCTAGGAGACTCACGTGCTCCGAAAAACTGTTACACATCTATCAGTTATTAATCGTTGTTTAAGAAGTGAGAACAGAATGCCTTATGTGGTGACCACTTCCATCTGTAACCTTAATATCAACAACTTTACCTTTTGTCGGATTTATATGAAATTTGATATAGAGGCCCTTTACAGAAAGTTGTCTGGCAAGCGCCAGTTTAACCTTTATTCTAAACGTACCGTTGTGAGATGTCATTTCTTTTTGTAGCACTTTATGCTGATAATGTCCTCCCATTTATTTCGTACATAATGTGCATTACCTGAAGATAGCCAAGTTGGCCGAAACATGTAGTAAAGTACACTAACAAAAAAAAAATAATTTTTGTTGTGACTGACGGATACATCAATACGCTGCAATCGAAAATTGACTCAGTGACAGTCGTATTTGACTCAACTGTACAAATGAGTTCCTAACGGTATTTTTCAGATTGCTTTACCGACTTTGGTGGAATTCGGCATAGAAACTTCCTACTGGATACGAAGCACACGTTTTGTACAGATAAAGTGTTTTTTAAGTACCGCGCTATAAAGACACGTGAAGGTAATGGCGGCTGTATGCATTCGTAATTTCGGCACAAGTAAATTTAAAGAAACATATTTGTCATTGTGCTCGTAAAGACTATATATGGGGGAGTGGAGGTACGACTGCACTTATTCTTAACCTTGACACTAGATGGAGGTGAGTGGTCAGCTTCAGGCCCCGTCTACTTTACCTCCAGAGACAGCGCTAACTGCGCTAACTGTAGGAGGTTGGATGGGCCCCATTTCCGGTCTGGAACCTTTGGAGGACGGAAAAATCTTGACTGTTTCGGAATCGAACCGCGAATCTTGGGTTGTGCAGAAGTGTGTTAGTAATACCTGAATATTACCTCTTTTTTTTCCAATGGCTCAAGAGCCCCTTGGGTGCCTAGGCCGCCTCATTGTTCGAGGCTTCACGATCACGCTCAGACACACTACACTCTCGGTAGGACTCCTCTGGACGAGTGATCAGCCCGACGCAGAGACCTCTACCTGACAACACACAACACTCACAAGAGACAGACATCCATGCCCCCGGTGGGATTCGAACCCACAATCCCAGTAAGCGAGCGGCCGCAGACCCACGCCTTAGACCGCGCGGCCACAGAGATCGGCGAATATTACCTCTGACCGGGCTAAATTTGCTAGAGGCTGTATTTTGCCTACACTTTCTCTATTTTCAGGGATGTCCAACCGTGTTCTTATGGACAAATTTATATCCTGGGAAGGCGGTTTTATGTACACGAGATTTATAAAGTAGTTTAGCCTTCATGGGATTATTTAATTTCTCGCTCACAATCACAAAGCTCTTAGTGATTTGCGCTCTGTGAACCAAATATCTATCGAGTACCAAGGAGTTCTAAACATTCGGATTGTGTGCAGGTACCACATTAATTAGAGACTCGGTATAAAAACATATTTAGCGAAAGTTTCCAAGGAAACCCGTATTGTTCTTTAAGTATCCTTTAGAGTGAGCAGCCGGAGTAGCATAGTCGGAATAGCGACTAGGTTACGGGCTGGAGGATTTGGGGTTCGAATTCCCGTAGAGGTAAGAGACTTTGATCAAGAAGAATGAGATGGGCGGGGCATGTAGCACGTATGGGGAGGGGAGAGTTGCATACAGGATTTTGGTGGGGAGACCTGAGGGAAAGAGACCACTTGGAAGACCCAGACGTAAATGGGAGGATAATATTAAAATGGATCTTCAAGAAGTGGGATGGGGGGCATGGACTGGATTGATATGGCTCAGGATAGGGACAGGTGGCGGGCTGTTGTGAATGCGATAATGAACCTTCTGGTTCCATAAAACGCGGGGAATTTGTTGACTAGCTGACGACCTGCTAGCTTCTCAAGAAGGACTCTGTTCCATGGAGGTAATTAGTTAGTTAGTTAGTTAGTTACTAAGAGACTTTGTCTTCTCCAATACGTCCAGACTGGCTCCGGGGATCACCCAGCTTCCTGTTCAGTGCGTACCGCGATTCTTTCTCGGTGGTTAATCGGCTGTTGCGTGAAGCTAACAACTAACCTTCATATAGTGCCGAGGTTAAGAATGAGTGGAACTATACCTCTACTCCCCCTATATGACTTCATGCCATGGACAGGGAAAACTTTACTTTACTCCTTAGAGAGAAAGAACGGTGTTTCTCAACCTTTCTTGTATCATGAGCCCCCTTACAAAATCTCATTAAATTTGCGAACCCCTTACGAACAACTCGCCTAACATTTAAATTAGGGATTTTATATGCAAGAAATATATTTTTAATTTGACACATTTATTCAGTCGATGCAGGAATTTATTACAAATATTTTCCAGCAGCAGTGATAATGAAACTAAGATTGGGAAAGTCTGAAGAAAAAACTTTGTTCTACTGAGTTGAATCTACTTAACTCGCTGACCCCTTAGGCAAATCTTGCGAGACCCCACCCCTTCCCCCTTGATAAAGACTTTGATGGAGAGTGCCGAAACAGTGTTTTACAAAATTAATTGATGTAAGGATACAGAATATGAAGGTAAGGAAACTAATTTTAATTTACATTTATACCAGTAGATTTATATGCTGCCCGATGCAAATTATAACTGCTTGTAGTCGGTCGTGTGTTCTGATTCATGTTAAGCTTCCCGCATACAGAGTACAGCACAGACGCTGTACGACTCGCCACTGGACCAAGCTGATCCACTGCATAGACGCTCTACGACTCGCCACTGGACCAAGCTGATTCACTGCACAGACGCTGTACGACTCGCCACTGCACCAAGCTGATCCACTGCACAGACGCTGTACGACTCGCCACTGGATCAAGCTGATCCACTGCACAGACGCTGTACGACTCGCCACTGGACCAATTTGATCCACTGCACAGACGCTGTACGACTCGCCACTGCACCAAGCTGATCCACTGCACAGACGCTGTACGACTCGCCACTGCACCAAGCTGATCCACTGCGCCTTTTTCGTGCATTGCCCTTAGCAGTGCGGCACAGCAATTTGGAACAATTTATTCGAAGTGTGAAATCTAATTGCATCTTGGCTAGCTCTTTAGAAATACATTTATCCGAAACCCTACCATTAGCGTTTTTGGGTGGGTTGAAACTGCCTGCATATATGACATACAACAAATCCACATGCAATTCGGTGACGCAATTTCATGTCTGTCCAACAACAGAAGTCTTGGAGTCACCTAGAATTCTAGCCTGTTGGGCTTCTTTGTTCTTCTCAAGCAAATCTGTCGACCTTTGTAAATGGCGTAGTGTAATTAATCTAAACTTATATTCTTATTAACAGAAGCGAATGGAATTTTTTAAAATTTTTCTGGCGGCAAGGTCACTTAGAAGCTTTAGATTAAGCAAATCTCAGACAGCGGTACTTACATTCAGATTAAAAAAAAAACAGTACTCACAGTGTCTGTGAATCTTGGTGGGCCCCCAGGAGCTTCTAGACATGAAGGTAAAGCGAACAGACATTGATTCAGGCCTGCATACAAAGACAGGCGCCTTCGCCCCTTTTCTCGTGCTACATTTTGGAGTGCCAACTGCTGGACCCCTTTTTTAAATCGTCAAAGAGTTTCGTGAGGATTTTCAGTATAAAATATCAAAATAATTCTAAATTCGATTTATGAGACGACACAACGGAAATTTCTCCCGTCATTAATTATGCCTCAAACCATTATATTTACGGAAGCAGTGTGTTTAATACAGACCTTCTGTACTGTGTTGTCTACAACTTCTTTCGAAACAAATTTTGGGTTTGATTAATATTTATTGTGTGACATTTCAGGCTTCCGCCGCGGTGTATTTGAAGTTTCCGTCCTCCTAGGATATTAGGCAGCGACGATTATTATTTCCCGAAGTGTCAGGACAACATATGGGTCCCAGTCGAAGAAGAACTCTTCTTTGACTGCTTGGACCTTGAAAATGGGACCGATATATCGTCCCGAAACGTGTGTAACCAATACAAACCTACGCTGAGTAACATCCAAGTAGAGCAAAGAACCCATACAAGTATTGACTGAAGTCCGAGCTTTGCTGCTAGTGCTCCAATAAACGTAAATATGTCTTAACACCTTAATGTGATGTGTCCGGTACTTTTGTTACATTTTAATTATCATAACCAATCGTGTCGTATATGACAAAGAAATTTTCTTAAACAGAATAGCCATGTCCTGTTATGCCATTATGTAATGCTTCGTACTGGAAAGGAACACCTGCAGGCATCCTGGTACGTGACGTAGAACGCCCTACAGGTGGCTCAGGATCGGCTTACTGATAGACAATTAAACCGCACGTAATTACAATTATATGGGTGTTTTGAAAACAAATTGCTGAGAATCTCGTTTGCAGTACATGCTTAATTTAGGATATTACGTAAGGTCATTATGTTACACGCAGTGGCTTAATACTGTTGTGATGGCTCTGAGAGAACAGATTCGATGAAGAGTAAAGATTTTTTATACAGTTGTACCCCTACGTTACGTCGTAAGTGGTTCCGATACCAGCGACGGTAGTCGATACGATGTAAGTCGAGACACATTTTCCCATAAAAGCAAAGTTAAAATGGGGAGGGTGGATCCAGACAATCTGCTTTGAAGAAGAAGAAAGATGTATTCATAGTTATGAAAAATGTACAAAAATTATGCAATCCTACAAACAAATGACAATTTAAGGAGGAGGCACATCCTATTGTACCTTAGGCGTGCCATCTGTATCATAATCTCCAATGTCCAGCAATGCAGCTGGCGATGCACGAATCCCTGAAGACGACTTGAAGAAATCAAGCACTGATGTCTGGCTCACAAGACCTCTTCTTCGCCTTCAGAATTCCCTCATAATTCCCTGTCCAGTTCTTGTTGCTCGCTGCTAGTTCCAGTCAGTGTCCTCAAACACCTTGATGCCAGCTTCAGTCAGTCCAAGTCCCTCGGTCAACTTCAAAACAGTCAAGGTACTATCCTTAGGCTCAAGCTCAGGTTCCTCAGCTTCTTAAAGAGCGCTTTGCTTCATAATTTCAGCACGGTCGTAGAGCTTGAGCTCGTGATCGTGGGGGTTCAGCGTCCTTGGTTTAATATATTTGGTCTGGGGACAAATGACGTAAGTGCGGAATGACTTAAGTCGGGGGATGGCTGCATATCGGCAAGTCACTGGCTCGAATCTCAGTGAAACAACTATCCTAACAGGAATTTTGGGGTAGACCCCAATCCTCAGTGTTTCAAGAGAAATATTACATATATTATGAGACAGAAAAAATTGTCGTATCGAAGATCACAACCCGTAATCGTCGCCCGGTACGCTGTCATGAAGAAAACTAGCTCGAATAGTAAAAGATGGACATAATTCAGCACGTAGCAGGCAAATGGCAGATGACGCATATAGTCCAGTAAAACATTGCAGTCATAAAACCTACAACAAAGAGTCCCAGGCATAGACATAAAGGTATCGTTAAAATTAATGTTATATGAATTAGTTGTGACGGAATGCACAGAATCAAGTGCGCCAGGATAGAAACCAGTGGCAAGCTTTTGTGTACATGGCAATGCAAATTATTTTTCTACGTAATGCATGTAATCGTTTTCTACATTTAAGTTATACTTACCTTCGGAAGAAGGCTTTATTTCATGTTATTTGGCGACAGTAGTAACAGCAGAGTGTGGGAAAGGAGTATGATAGAATCCGCTTAGAAACGATTGCCGTTAACAGTTCAAACCGGAGATGTTTACAAAGGAAAGTAATTCATTCTCCCCCCCCCCCCCCCACACTGTTGTCTCAAGGATAACGTGCCTTTTGTTATCCGGACGTTCTGTATTTTTACGGACTTCCTAGTTGTTGCTGGACAGCTTATAATAAAATGAACGGATATGAAATAGGGAGCTCTGAAGAATAAGCAGATTGCCTTGGCTTATTGGCACGCCCAGGCTCGTGAGACTGTCCGGAAAGTTTGTCACTTCACAGATGTTTTAAAACTCAGTGCTGGTGAAACGTTCTGCACCAATAACACGTACGATGAAAAGCCAGTCCTTTGACACAATCCTTTGACGGTTTAACACAACTGAATAATTTTTGTTTATATTATTTTCACCGTGTATTTTTACAATTCACAAATTATATACCAATTATATGACAATGGAACTGGACTAAATGTGATAGCAAACAAAAACATTGGATGTGAAGTAAATGTAGTTTACGAGCCCCCTGAAGATGGCCTTGTAAAGGCCGAAACATATTTAGGGTTGCAGAATAAAGAATATAAAGTGAAAATATAGTGCATTTCTTTGGTATATAATTTGTGACATCTGAATAATTTTCGATCCCTTTTGTTGCAAGCACATAGGCAAATATTTATTGCCGTTTGTTGTTTGTGTTTGTACGTTGTGCTGTTTCTGTTATTGGCTCTTGACTGAGGAAAAGAGAAGAAATAAAAGGACAAGTAATAATAAAGGTAACGAAAGGAAGAGTAAGGTAGAGAAACAAAAGTGAAATGAATAATAAAGAAAGCGAAAAGAAAGGGAAGGTAGAAACAGAGCAGACACGACGGCAAGCCCGCATAACTGAAATTTACCCTTACGCTGTCACTCCAAATATTTGCTTGCAGTGACAAAAGAGCAACTAGTCTTCTATTCAGTACAAGAACCTCCCACAAATCCACGCTATACGAAATAACTCAGCTGGTCAATGTAAAAAATTCGTGGCTTGTGTACGGGGACACAGCCGCAATCGTTTAAGGCGTGAATCCGTCTTTGTGTTATTAGAGGAAGGGTAAGATGTAAATGAATAAAGTTGGTGGTTATAAGTGAAGTATAATTTTATTTATCAGAGGCCGATGATAGGAGAAGTAAGATACATATGGCATAGTAGCGGCGCACTCGAAGTACTCGCGCCGGCGTTGACGCGCTCGGCTTTCTTACGCTCTCTATACAATCTACATCGTTCGGCAATAGTCAATTTGGGCTTTTCTGATTCCTTTTGAATTTTTCTTTCCAATGATATACGTTTCTTACATTTCTGTTCATATTTCCTTTGCAAGTTTTTCGACATTATGAAAATTTTCTTCAACTCAGAACACTTATCGGCTTATAACTTTACAAATTTTATTTTATCGGTTATTATTGCTAAATAATATTGTAGATCCTGTTATTCTCTACACATTGACAGAAATTTCAACGTCCTATCTCTTCGCAATCCAAAGTTACACTGCCCAAACGCTGCGCTGCGTCGCCATTTACAGTGTTCACGCGCAAGCGCTATCCCTCCCCCCTCACCGCTGCACACCCCCACTACCCATCATTTTAGATACGGACATCAACCCTCTATCCAACAAAATTTAAATCATTACATTATCGTTTATAGTTTACGAGATATAAGCGCGACAAAACTTGCCATTTTTTTGGTCGCTAGAGTTTTCGTAGAGACCCCCCTACATCGGACCGAATTTAAAGACGTATTCACGTCAAAAACGTGAAAGACACAAAGAAACATTCGCGTAAGAAGTGAAGATAAAGAACGTACATCTTTTCCAATTCATATCTCCATTCGACGCTGCATGTATCATCCAGAGCGTGGTTAAATCAAGAGAATTACTCAAAAATCAGTATTTAATGAAATGTAACACATTAGAAGTTGGGGCACTGCGCTACAAGCCGGAAGGTCATTGGAAGTTTTCATTGACATAAATCTTCCGGCCGCAATATGGCCCTGGGGTCGACGCAGCCTCTGACAGAAATGAATACCAGGGGTATTTTCTGGGGGGTAAAGGCGGCCGGTGCGTAGGGCCGATAACCTCACCACCTTCGTGTGCCGATTATCTGGAAATCTGGGAACTTCAACCTCCTGGAGCCCAAATGGCCTGTCCAGGTCTGTAAGAGTATAGCTTAATTTTACCTTTATATTAGAATTCAGTGTTCTTGTAATTTCCTATGTTTCCTTCTCATTTCAGACTTCTTATATCCACATACTTTCGTCTTCACTTTCTTCTCAGTCATCCATAATATCACTCTCAGTTCAGAATCAGTTCTTGTAGAAGTGGCTTGTAATTTTGCAGCCTTCCGTTTCAAGGAGAGCTTGTTTTCCACACTGTGAAGTTGGATTGCCCTTTCAGCTCTGTCGGTGTTTTATGAGGGGCCATTTGGGTTACAAGACTGCTGCCGGCCCGTACGCAGCTCCACCCACCATTTGCGATCTGTCCGGCCCAGTGACCCACACATGAATATCCGTATTGGCCCTGGCCCCGAATCTGTAACAGCCTTAGGGATATTCTGCAGTAATGACTATCTGTGACCTGCTAAGTGTATAGAGTGTGTCTGAAATGCATGGACAGACTTCAAGAGTGAGTTCTTGACAACAAAACAAAGAAAAAATGTTGTATAAAAATAGTTCCGGAAATGAGTGATTTTTTAGTTTAACCGAAAGATTACATTCAACGATAAGTATCTTAAATATGTACTATTTTACTCACATCTGACAGTACATTTATATTCCACGTTCCCAATTTCATAGCTGTTGAAGTCCTATTGTTTATCAAGTCACATTTCACAACAAATGCTCAAAGATTTCTTCACTTCAATCAGTGCACGCATGGACGCGTATGTTCATGGATTGTCGCGCCCTTTCAAAGGCTCGGGGCGGTTGCAAATGGTTTGACAGCCATAAAAAATCCGTCGGTGAAGTTTCTCTTCATTTTCAGTTGAAACTGAATACACTAAGAATTTTAAGTGTCCCCAGAGATAAGAATCTAATGGACTGAGTTCAACACGTTGTTGGTCTGTACCTCGAAAAGTGTTTGCGAGTGTATATTGATATGGATCTTTTTTTCTTGTTTTGTTGTGGGGGACCTCGCTTTTGAAGTTTGTCCAAGCATTTTAGATACACCCTGTATATGGCGCTGGATGGAAACGGTATATGATGACTGTGCGTGTGATAGGGTGGGATAGTCCTGTGAGACAGAATTTTAGTATGTTTGTGGGGTCTAAGGAAACTAGAGCACAGGGCCATTATTGACTTCGCTGTAGGCCTAGCTCAGAGAGATAAACTCACGCCTTTCATGCAAATGTAAAGTTAATTAAAGGTAAACCTACCACTGAACCCTACACTAAACCAGTTTAATCCACTGCTCGCTGTCACACCCTGTATATTTAATATTTTGCAGTAATATTAGCGCCACTTCTATGCGTATATTTCTTCCAAATGTAATTTTAGGCGCGTTCGCAAAATTCTGAAAAGCGACTATTAACTTCGTCATGTCTGTCCGTTCGTCAGTCAGTCCGTCTGTCTGCATGGAACAACTCCGCTCCCACTAGACGGATTTTCATAAAATTTGATATTTTTATAAAATTCATGTTTCATTAAAATCTGACAAGAATAACGGGTACTTTACATGAAGACCTACGTACATTTTTTATAGTAACGCGCTGAATTATTCTTAGAATGAGAAATGTTTCAGACAGAAGTTGTAGAGAAGCTCAGAGCACAAATTTTCTGTTCAGCAAGTTTTTCCTAAAATCGTATCGTTTATGAGATAATGTGGAAAAATATGGTCGGGCCAGGCAGGCTACAGATGACAGTATAACACGGCGCATGCGCATTGCATGCTGGATAACTAAGGCTACAGATACACACTTAGAATATGTAATACTTATTGCTTTTCCACGGCAACAATGGTTACGCGAACGCTTCTTACTGTTACGTTATACGTTTACATTGCCTGTCTTGGTCATAATAACAAAGTCCATAACGGTTCTGAGACTGAATAATGGACATCTGGGCATCTTTACCTGGGACGCGAAGCTGACCAATCACCTCCACACTACCTATGATAAAGAATGCGTGGAGCCATTTTTCACTTCCTCTGCCTTTTCATAACATGGATGTTGATTAGCAGTAGGATTAACTTCACCTTTACATTGCATCTGTATGTGTGTTCTTCTCTTAGCGTAAGATTCAAAGTGGTTTCCTCCTCAATAAAAGATACAGTCTTGCCGCCATACAAAACTGCTTGCTTTGTGGTTGTCGATAGGGAACTTTAAAAAATCTTCTACCCAGATTATAACCCCGGCTGTCGACTCCGTATCCTGTCGTATTTGACACCGCGTGATAGAATATGTACATATGTGCAACCTAAAGCATTGTTAGGCGCTGTGGACTTGAAATGGCGGACAGAGAAAATGGCCGATTGTATTGGGACGGATGCAAGTGAACTGCAGTCAAACCGTGAGCACATCGGAACACGTACAAGCATCGGCAGCCCTAGTAGCTGAAAAACTAAACGAATCTAACTAAACTTAGGTATAGTCATCCTGTGACGTTTTTATTAAATAAAGGTAATTATACGTTCCGTATAACACAACTTAAAGAATAGCTTTTTATTCTAATTTTCTACTACTACATGTTTCGGCCTATTATCTGGCCATCATCAGGTAATTGCATGAAAGGAACTGTTAGGTAGAGGCCTCTTCTTCACATCTAATGCACACAATATCCACAACTAAAACATTTTATTATTCCGTTATTGGGAATAATATTTTAAGTGCGGATATTGTGTGCATTACATGTGAAGAACAGACCTCTACCTAACAGTCCCATCCGGTACAGGACGAATTTTGACTATCGTGCAACTGTCAGCTTCTCAATAAGGATTCTACTCCATACAGCGTTTCACTATTCCCCACATGCCAATTATGTTCGTTTGTTATTTTACGAAGAGCCATTTCGTCACTATTTCTGAGATGTAATAGCAGTGAGATACGGCGCTGTAGGTGACGCAATTTCACCTCCTAGTTTCACAATTTGCAGGAGGCCAGTCGGTACAGTATCACGGCTCCCTACATGTCAAACAGAGGTACATTTTTCGTGCCCAGCACTGTCCTTGATCTGAACATTCATTAATTAAGT
Source organism: Reticulitermes speratus (assembly GCA_021186555.1). Taxonomy (NCBI): domain Eukaryota; kingdom Metazoa; phylum Arthropoda; class Insecta; order Blattodea; family Rhinotermitidae; genus Reticulitermes; species Reticulitermes speratus. The sequence continues at coordinate 7,647,231 of JAJKFL010000009.1, forward strand.
CTGCTCTGACGGTGGTGATTATTATTTTGGGCAATATGCATTGTCAGGTTCTCTCGTAACATGGCGTCTTGGAAACTGGTTTTTGTCCGAGACTGTGTGTTTCATGGAACACATAACAATAAAAAATGCCCATAAGTGAAGTATTGATTGAACAACAAATCCTATAGTTATACAATGTAAGGTGCCGATCCCAGTGGCCGCGCGGTCTATGGCGTGGGACTGCGGCCGGTCGCTAGTTGGGATTGCGGGTTCGAATGCCGCCGGGCGCATGGATGTCTGTCTCTTGTGGGTGTCATGTGTTGTCAGGTAGAGGTCTCTGCGACGGGCTGATCACTCTCCAGAGGAGTCCTACTGAGTGTGGTGTGTCTGAGTGTGATCGCGAAGTCTCGTTAATGAGAAGGCTCTGGTCCACTAGGGTCTGTTGCACCACGAAAAAAAAATCATGTAATCTATTTCTGTAGTAACACAACAAAACCGACAAAGGGTCCGACAACACAACATATGTCATTTTAATATCCCAGGTGTGTTATTGAATATAAACACGACATTCTATTCGGGAAGAATAAGCCTTACTCTTCTTAAATAAAATGTATTGACTGATTACAGCATTCATTTACAACATATATTGTTACGTGTCAAAAGACAGCTACATATTTCAGCTGCTCAAATATCCATTACCAGAACGTACGTAAAAGTCTGCGCTACAAGCCAGAAAGTTGCGGGTTCGATTCCCGATGGGGCCATTGAGATTTTTTTTTTACTTAATCCTTCCGAACTATGGCTCTGGGGTCGATTCAGCCTCTAAAAGAAATGATTACTAGGGTTATCTCCTAGGGGGAGAGGTTAATGCGACCGGTACGTAGGGCTGACAACCTTACCATCTTCATATGCCGATTGTCTAGAAATTCTAGGAGCCTCAAACCGCTGAAAATCTAAGGGCCTGTCCAGGCTTGTACAGGGATAGCTTTACCTATAGCTTTTACGTAAAACAAAGTATAAAGGAAATACATTAACTTATTTTATGTACGGCCTCGTAATAGCTATATTGAGTAGCTGAAACATGTAGCTGTCTTTTGACATGTTAGACTATATGTTGTGTTGACGTACAGTTTGTAGGTTTCCTTGTGTTACGAAAACACAACTGGGAAGAATCGCAGTAACATTATTTTTTATTGTGCTCTAAAAATTAAAACCTTTCACAGATAAAAGACTCCATGTAAAGAATATTTCAAGAATACATTCAAGAAAATTGTACGACTATTTTGTGGTCCAAAATGAGTTAACAAGGCTTTGCTTGGTGAGATGCAGATTGTTCCACTCCGTTAGTCTCTGTGCATTATGCAATATAGTGTAAGTGTAATATCGTAACATTCGTTCCTACCCAGAGGCCCCCCCCCACATATATTAAATTACAGAAGGCAAACATATATAAGGAATATGTTGCAAGTGTTCGCTTTTAAGATTAATGGTTCATGACGACGTAATGGTTGCTGTCACACGCTCTCGAAAGTGTTTGAAATGTTGCAAATTGTTTTGGTCTCATCTTGATTACATCGCAACGCAACTTTGATTCGATTCGCGCGTGACACTGCTAATAGCTTCCATTGTTGGTAAAATAGAAACAATTGTATTTGTTATATGTTACCGAAAATTAACTGCCTTTATCGATGTTATGATATAGATGGAGTTACTTGACAGAGTCGTTAAATGAGCCACAAAAAAAAAAAAAAAACAAGACAGGCAATGTACGTATAAACGTAACACTGAGGCGCGTTCGCGTAACGATTGTTGCCATGGAAAAGCGGTATTATACATTCTGGATGTGTCTGTCGCCTTAGTTATCCAGCATACAAAGCGCATGCGCCTTATTATATTGTCATCTTTGGCCTGTCTGGCTGTACCATATTTTTCCACATTATCTCATAAACGGCACGATTTTCCAAAAAAGTGTATTAAATATAAAATGTGTGTTTTGATTTTTTCTACAACTTTTGTCTGAAATATGTCTCATTCTAAGAAGAATTCAGCGAGTTACTATCATAAATGTACATAGGTCTAAGTGTAAAGTAACCGTTATTCTTGTCAGATTTTAGTGAAACATGAATTTTCTCGACAGATTTTCGAAAAAGCCTCAAATATTAAATTTCATGAAAATCCGTCCAGTGGGAGCAGCGTTGTTCCATGCGGACAGACGGACAGATATGACTAAGCCAATAGCCGCTTTTCTCAAATTTGCGAACGCGCCTAATAAATGATAAGCTGTAAGGTCTGTGTCTCAGTAGCAAAGCATTTGGCAGTTCATGCTGTATCAGTTTGTACCCCTCAATATTCACAGGTATTAAAATATTACTTGGGAGTTTTGCTGTTCTCACAGCCGTAAAATATAGAATTTCAGTTTTCTGGGATACGACGCTGGGTAACTGGTTTCCGACGTTTAAAAGAAACTTGTCACCTTCGTCGCCGATGGCTCAAGATCCATGGATGTTAATTACTTGACATTCGACATACTTCGAAAAGTCAGGAACCACTTACCCAGCGACAAAATGTCATATCACAGAAAACTGGAATCCAATACATGCCTTGTGTAAACCACATGTGTAAGGTGTAACAAGAGACTGTTTGAAAATATAATACCTGTACAGATGTGGCTGGTTATATGTCTGCACATTGGGCCTGGTGGTAAGAGGATATGTTTATGTGGTGTGAGTTGTACAGCAACACTGTCCGAATAGCACCTGCAATGGCTGCCGTCTATGGTCAGGTGAAAGTGGATTGGTGGACGAAACACCTGGAGAGTCAGGCTCAGAATTTCTTCTGTTGATATTAACCAGCACCATCGGAAGAGATGTCGGAATCTCCCGATTTTTGATGTGTTGTGTACTACAGGTTACTAATGTCCGAAGTGGTGGCGCTGTTCTTGTACCCTCTTGGCAGAGTAGGGAGAAGGAATCACGAAAATTGGATGGGCTGGGCACGTGGCGCGTATGGGGGGGGGGGACAGATGCATACGGTGTTTTGGTGGAGAAAACGTGAAGGCAAGTTACCAATTTCAAGACCTAGGCGTGGATGGGATGATAGTATTAAAATGGATCTTCAAGAAATAGGATGGGATGTGGACTGGATTTATCTTGCTCAGAATAGGGACAAGTGGCGAGCTGTTGTGAACACGGCGATGAACCTTCGGGTTCCATAAAATGTGGGCAATTTCTTGACTAGCTAAGGAGAAGTTTGCTTTTACAGAAGGACTCTGCTCTATGAAGTTAGTGAGTTAGGTAGGTAGGTAGGTAGGTAGGTAAGTAGGTATGTATGTATGTATGTATGTAGGTAGGTAGGTACCCTTAGATGGCCCTCCTCTGTTCCAGAAGAAGCTGTGGGACACAACAGAGAGTTTGTATATCTGATTTGCATTTGGGAGATTCAAAATCTGATACTTCATAGTTGGTTACTGACACGGTTGTAAACGAGACAAATTACGTCTGCATATGAACGTAAATTACGTGCGTCTGAAAAAAGACCACCTAGGATAGATGACGTAAGAGGAAGTCAGCGTATGTGATTTTGTTGCAAATTTAAGTTTATTTTTGTCAGAATAACAAGTGAATGACATTGGCATGGAATTTATATATGTTTAGAACGGTGGACACAAGAAATTGTTACATAAGTTTGGTAGGCACATCACTTCAGAAAGATCATCTAAAACACCTAGGAGGATATGGTAATATTAATTAATATGCTCAAGGAAAACAGAATGGGTGTGGCGTGTAGCACGCATGTGGGAGAGGAGAGGTGCATAAAGGGTTTTGGTGGGGAAACCCAAGGGAAAGAGACCACTTGAAAGACTTAGGCACATATGGGAGGATAATTTTAAAATGGATTTTTAAGAAGTTAAATGGGTGCATGGACTGGATTGATCTAGTTCAGAATAGGGAAAAGTTTTGGGCTGTTGTGAATGCGGTGATGAACCTTCGGATTCCAAAAATGAGTGGAATTTCTTGACTAACTGAAGACCTGTTAACTTATCAAGAAGGACGCTGCTCCATGCAGTTAGTTAATTAGTTAGTTAGTTAGGAAAACATATCGTGAGGATGAGAGGTGAATTACAATGACTAAGTCGTCAAGTCACAGTTACGTTACGTCTGACGGTGAGTCAGTGGGTTCCTATTGGTGTCGAAGTCCTCCTGTGGCTCCTGACCGGGTTTTGTCTGTGTGTTGCATATCGTCTGTCAGTCTTGGGACGCCCTCTCTGACAAGACCGCGGAAGCGTCCGTTGTCATGAGTCACCCTCTTTTTCATCTGCACGTACCTTATATTTATATTTATATGTGGACTAAAATGAACCTAAATTATATTTAAAGGTTGAACTCATACCGCGCAGTAAACACACGCCCTCATAGTTATAAAAAGCACTGGCTGTTGGTTTTGGGATCCATACGAATCTCACAAATTTACTCTGTGAACAGAATGTTGAATTTGTGAATGTCAGTCCTGTTGCTACATATAGTAAGCAGTTGGCTGTGACAGAGTTAAACTGATTGTGATCGTGTAAAACGACGTACTTTGTTGTTAGTGTTGATGAAACGTCTGGTTTTACTACGGGAAAGTAATGTAGAGTGGAACCCGTTTATAACGACATCGGTTTATGCGACACCTTGTCTATAACGTCAGATATTCTGTGGTGCCAATTAATTCCTCACTGTTAACCGTAACATTACACTCCTCGGTTATAACAGCACTCGTTTATAACGACACAAAATATTTAGTCCCTTTCATGACTTTATAACCGAGTTCGACTCTAGTTATCGACAAAAAGTCACTTTACGTTGGTACTTACTGAATGATACTTCATGAATGGTTTCTTTAACGACACTATCAGGCTATACTGTACATCTAGCGTCGATTGATTGTAATAAGAAATAATGAATTAGATAGAAATTGGTGGGATAGAGTCGTGGTTTCTGGCGGTACTGAGAAGGACCACGAAAAGGCCTCAGTCACCATAGCCAATCTTCAGGAGGAGCTTTGAACCGGAGACTTCCCAATAAGGAGTAGGCATTCTGCCCGCACAATCACGGTGTTCGATACAGAGTAAATTAATTGGTTATTTGATTAATTATTAAATCAGTCCTTTAGTGATTTTTTTCCATGGCGCAACAGCTCCTAGTGGGCCAGGGCTTCCTCATTATCGGAGCTTCACGATCACACTCAGGCACATCACACTCGGTAGGACTCCTCTGGACGAGTGATCAGTCCGACGCAGAGACCTATACCTGACAACAAACAGCACTCAGCAGAGACATAATATCCATGCTTCCCGCGGGATTCGAACCCGCAATCCCAACAAGCGAACGGCCGCAGACCCACGTTTTAGACCGCGCGGCCACTGGGATCGAACCTTTAGTTCTTTAGTGCCCTATGTGGCACTTAGTTCGTTATACATATTGTACTTTTTGAGACTTGCAAGCAGGCAGCCTTGTTCTCCTTGGTAAGTTAGTAGCCCTCCGATGAGTGCTGTGGTGATAGGTTTGCTACTCTGCGTGGCCAGAGACTTTATGAGGAAACTACAAAATGCACGGTTTGACCACAAAACAAATCAAGATATTTTGAAAGAACTTAAGACAAAACTAGTTTTGGGGAAAAATCAAAGACTACGATGCAATAGTTTCGCTGAATGGACAAACACAGGCTCCCGCACGCTATTGTAAGATATTAACGGGCAGGAAAAAGAAACACAGGACGCCCATTAAGGAGACTTTTGGATTGTTACATTGAGACTGGAACGGGCCGAGAGGTTGAGGTCTATGAAAGCTTGGCATATTTCATGTTCTTGTACTTTCTGATATGTTTTGCGTACGATAAATAATTACATTTTTCAGCTTTTGTATCAAAGCAATCATCAGGATAAAGCACTATAAAGATATATTATTATATCACACTGTTTCAAATGGAATGTCGTAATTAACACAACACTGTTACCGTAGGGCTAAACAAAACATAATAATGTATAAAGAAACTCTTGTGAAATGCGAGATCTCACTATCAAGTTGGGTTTAAAATAATGTGATATAAGGTTTTTCCTTAATATAATTTTATAAGTTTAGTCTGGCTTTAGTATGGAAGCCGAAACATGTAGCTATGTATTATAAAAAAAAGGGATTTGTTGTCTAAAGACGTTGTATCGACTGAGTAACATAAAATATTCTGGTTTTATGTGAAATTAATTTCAATATTGACGCAAATCTAATTCGCGATAACTGATAAACTACTGAAATTCAAAACCGGGGAATCCCGGATACAGTGCCAAAGTTGTTAGTTGCTATATGCGTGTTGTTCCACTTGTCAGCGATGTGTGTGTGCAGTGCGATGTACTTTGCGATAAGTGGTGTGGAGGAGGTCCACTGGACAGCCAGTCCTGCGCCCATGGAGGACCAACAGATACTGCACCGTTCTGAACAGGCAGACAGATGTCAAATATGGCCGGTCCTTCGCCTACTTTCTTTCGCATTGCGTGGTTACGTAAATGTTCTCCTGGCTTGTTCGTCCCCCAAACTAATCTTCAGGTCTTGTTTTAAGAATGGTTTGTAGTGTAGGACCAGTATGTATGTGTGTATGAGCACATGCAAGTCATACCGTGTATATATACATGCGCGAGTAACTGAATGATATGGAACATCACGGTATTCTGGGGTTTTACACGGTGAAGTTTGGTAAAGGGTACAAACTTGTCAGAAGGAACATTCTACTTCCACTGTCTTGGGCCAAAGGCGGTTCTGAAAGAGTAAGCCATATTAATTTGATTCATCATTGTGTAGTCCATTAGGTTGGTACCAACTGTTCAGAAGAAGCTAGGACCACGAAAATTTAGAATTTCGTAATCTATATAACCATAATATGAATCATCATCATCTTCATCGTCATCACCTTTTTCTTTATGTACCTACAAGTGTGTTCTTCTTTGTTCCCTTGTTAGGCGCTTTCTCAAAATTGCGAAAAGCGACTATTAGCTTCGTCATATCTGTCTGTCCGTTCGCGTGGAACTCGGCTCCCACTGGAAGGATTTTCATGCAATTTGATATTTGAGTATTCTTCGAAAAGCTTTTGAGAAAATTCAATTTTGATTAAAATGTGACAAGCATAACGGGTACTTTACATGAAGACCTATGTACGTTGATGATAATACCTCGCTGAATTCTTCTTACAATGAGAAATGTTTGAGGCACTTGTAAAGAAAATCAAAATACACATTTTATGTTCAACAACTTTTTTCCGAAAATCGTGCCTTTTATGAGATAATGTGGAAAATTATGGTACAGCCAGACAGGCCACAGGTGACAATATAATACGGCGCATGCGCTTTGCATGCTGGATAAATAAGGCTACAGACACACACTCAGAATATGTTTACATGGCAACAATGGTTACGCAAAAGCACCTCAGTGTTAGGTTATACGTATATTGCCTGTCTTGTCTTAATATAAGTGATACACAGCACATGTAAGACTAGCCATATATAAGGCTGGCTTTCTATACAACTGCAAATAACGAGCAAACCTTTCAAGAATTTACACCGTCAAGAACCGTAACTGACATCCTTCCAGCCCCACAGGTCCCAAGGCTACATATCAACAAGTAGCCCCGTTTCCTTGAAATCAAAATTCAGACATCCATACATACCGTGCTGAGGGACAGGATAAAAGAGACATCCTGTAGATTAGTATCATTTGTCAGTTATAAATTTCAGCGCCGTAGTTGTTTTGGCTGTGAAACACATGATCTGTTGAGTCATTGATCCAGAGAACATTATTTGTGATTTGTAATCAAGACGAATTCTTCATTCCGATCCGAGTTGCCGGAATTTTAAATAGCTTCTGAAATACAGCAAGTGTTAATAAATTGAGTAATGCAATGGGTGTGGTTGGATCTACGTCTGTGGCTCTTTCCAAAGGAGTCGACCTCCTTCTGTCCCCACTTGTCCCCTCTTCACGATGAGACGTGAATCTCATAGGATTTTGTAACATTCGATATTGGGTCCGTTACAGTAACTCAGTGCTGCCAACCAGATGTCGTGACTTGCATCACTCATGTGGGTAGATAATCGCCGGTGCCTGTGGCAGAGTTAATTACTCTTGTGAGCAGAACATGAGACTAAACCTGTAACAACTCCCACACTTGGAACCAGAAGGCTGAAAGCCATTAATAGCAAAGCTGGCCTTCGGTCACGATTACAGGGCACGTTAATTCACCTCTTATTATCGCAGTCTGTTCTACTAATATGTAATTAAATACCCGCTGGTACATACCGAACCTTCAGCACCACTAATAAAAATCGTTTGATATGATCTTCAAACAATTTATTCTACCTTCCATCCTTACACTAAATCTAAATGATTTAAAAAATCGGATGTGCAAGTGTTTTTCCCAGGCATACTGGAAATGGCAGCGCAGAATTAATGCCAAAATATAACACCGCTGTTCTATTACACTGTAGAAGAGCTTCCTATTGCATATGGGCCAGTTGAAAATCTCCAAAACCTGCGGGGGCAAGAAAAGAACTGTCTTAGTTTTTCAAAAGAAATTCGTTTTATATTAAGCCAGTAAGAAATTGAAATTGCTGTTTATGAATTATTATATTAATATAGAAATAATATAGAATAATATAGAAAATAATATAAAATTAGTATAGAAAATGCTTACACTTTAATTTTTAGGACATAAACCTTTTTTAGTAATGGGATTATGTAAATGCGAAGTTCTTTATCACTGACAGTTTTTGTAATAAATACATAGACTTACCTTCTATAAATCATGACAGAAATACACTTGTATTATTTATTATTTTAACATATTTTAAACTCACGTACTAGGGTGGATCAAGAAAGAAGCTTGCAAGTTCTTCTATTCCAGAGGCAAAACTTCTTAAAATTTCAAATGCTGGTGACGTATACGACAGAGGGCTCTAGTGGCGCGGTCACGTGATTCAATGCACATGCGCAGAAGGAGCACAGCTGCGGCAGTTCAACATGGTGACCCACTTGGGAAACTAGTCTCGCTTGGAAGTACGAGGATTGTACAATTTTTGTGGGCACAGAAAGTGTCCCGGTCTTCTTAGCTCCGTGACAAAGCCCGAGCGCACACAGCACAGCAGACTGCAACAAAATTTCTGTTCAGCAACTTTGGACTGCCTCCCATACAGTCCGGATTTGGCACCCAGCGAATTTTATCTCTTTCCCGCCTTCTTAAGGAGCACTTGTCAGGACGTCACGTCACCTGCGATGAAGAGAGCAAACATGCTACAATCACGTGGCTGACGCAGGTGGGACAAGCATTCTTATGTTTCCGGGATGGACTAACTTATCGCACGCTGTGACAGATGCCACAAACTTCAAGGGGACTACGTTGAAAAACACAGCATGCCAGTGACACCTTCATTGTGTATTGTCAGTTTTCTCTATTAAGATCTTGCCTCTGATTTATGAACACAGTAAATTACTTTCTGATCCAATTTCGTAGTAACGGAGTGTCGGAGTTTACCATACCGTATTTTTCTCACTCCTCCCACTGTAAAGTTTCCAATACAGGATGTTTCGATGTATGTATGCACAAAGCCCGTTATAACTTAGACATTGTACACTTAATTTAACTGTGGCTGCGAGGTTCACCGAATAACTAAGAATGTAATTCTGCATTCTGACGGGGGAGCATAATTTAAAGAGTGTTTGAAACCTCTCGCGGGCCGCAGACATAAGTCCGGCGGACCACAGGTTGGCAAATCTGTCAAAAAATTACGTATTTCAAATCCGAGTTATATGTCTACACGTCAAACTAGTGTCTCGATTAATTCCAATTTGTCTGGATGAATGCTTCTGGAAGGTCGTGGTGATTGAATATTTCGCGAATAACCGGTGTGTTGTCAACTAAAAGCGTTTGTAGGAAAACGAATGATCAGTTAATGACCGGTTTGCATTGTAATCTTGTTGTACTTGCATTAGCAAATGCAGTGATGCTGACAGGACACCGTTGATGAAAGAGCACAACCTACATAAGATTAGATGCATGATTTCTTTTAACTGGGTGTGTCCTGAAGTTTGATTATTTGCTCTGATAATTTTAAATGTACACACAAAATGCATTAGTTACATGAATGCTTTAATGAATTATTTTTTGCTTCTGAGTTAGTAACCGCTTGCGGCTAGATCTTAATAATTATTTGAAACAGTCATTAGTCAATTTAAAATTTGTATTTTCATGTCTTTGGCCTTCATGTGACCTCAAGTGTTTTAGTATTTCAATGGCAGCCTCGCATTTTTACCACATAACGTTCAGTTATTGAGAACACGTTGGTGTGACTGGCCCAAGTTGCTACCGCCACAGGCATTTTCATTCAAACACATCAATTTTACTCTCAGGGTGTTGTGGATTTTTACTTCTGTATTCTATATAAGCACAAGTAGGCTACAAAGGAGTGAAAGAACATTAACTCTATTGGTCACATCTTGCGTAGGAACTGACTTATAAAACACATTATTGAAGGAAATAGAAATGGCAAGAGAAGACGAAAAAGAAGACGTAAGCAGCTACTGGATGACCTTAAGGAAACGAGAAGGTACTGGAAATTGAAAGAGGACGCAGTAGATCGCACTGTGTTGCGAACTTTGGAAGAGGCTATGGCCCTGTCTTAAGACAGACTACGTGTGCTGAAATAGCCTTACAAGCTAACGAGGCTCCAAGCCTCCGTCTGCTAAGAGGAAGGAACAGAAATGTAGGCAAGGAGTGATTTGGATTGATATCTTGGTTGATATTTAAGAGCGGCATATAGGGGGAGTAGACTTATAGCTCCATTCATTCTTTAGCTCTGCGCTAGATGGAGGTGTGTGGTCAATATCACACCGCCACCGTTTTACACGGGAAAAGAATGCCGGTACCCAATGTACAGGAGGCTAGGTAGGTCCCTAGAGCCGGTCTGGACGTTTTGGGGAAAAAATAAATCTCTTGCCCCTGTCGGGTCTCGAACCTCGAACCGTCCAGCCGATAGCTTAGTCACTATGCTGACTACGCTACCCATTTTACGCAATACGCAATAGGACTGCGTTAATATAGCTCATGCATCTATGACGGAAGTGACATGGCGCTAAGTTTTCTAGTGGTTACTGCGCACACAGTAACCATGGATTGCGAAAGTTAATGGCGACGAAACGGACAGTCCTTTGAGTCAACAGCTCTTTTTGTTTGTGCAGGGTCAGCACTTTATCCAGAGGTGAAAAATGCGCTGTTGTATGGGCTAAATGTAAAAGTATTATTTACCACAACAGTTTATTATATGTGTAGATATATTGTCCGTTCTACGGAAAGTTAAACCTCCGAAATCCAAAACTTCAGCAGTTTTGGGCGCAGTAACTTTTTTTTTTCTAACTTTTACGGAATCTTTATTTTTAACATTAACACATACAAAATGCAACTTCTCAGTACCTGTCCATTTAAACGTTTTACAAAATCATAATTTATCATTGCCTAGTTCTGTACCATCGCGATGGGAGGGAAACAATACATGTGTACAAAAATCTGGTTGAGAAATCTCGTAGGACTACTTACAGATGGAATGATCTGGCATGAATGAAACGTAAATACGTGAGCTGGATCGGTTTGTGTCAGAAGTCGGTGGTCATGGTCATCACGCTAATTATCTTCTGGCTTCCACTGACATATGTCATACGTTTGATCATATCTGATATCCTGACTGAACATCTGTAGTATAGACATTATTGGTCACGTACTGGGCTATTTAGCCATTTCGATAATGCGTCTCAAAATATGAAGTGTTTCTTTGATGTAATAAATTATCGTCCCTGAAGATGTATGGAGGAGCTGAGTTATAGCTTCACGCATTCTTAACCTCAATAGAGGTGAATAAAGAGCTTCAAGCTCCTGTCGCTTCGCTTCACAGGGTAGAGACCTCGCAATTCATGGGTAGGGGGTTTAGTGGGCTGCAGAATCAGTCTGGATGCCATGGAAATGGAATACATCTCTTAATATTGTACATCTTCCGTGCAGTTGTTACATACAAACAACTTTATTACCATCTAATTGCAGCAACATTTGATTTGCAAAGGAACTCCTACATGTTTCGGCTACCGTCCATAGCCATCCTCAGCCTTGTTATGTGGCTTGTAAATTGTAAATTGTAAATGGTAAATATAATTATCAATGTCAATGTACTGTTAAGGAACAATGTATAGTGCCGATCTCAGTGGCTGCGCGGTCTAAGGCGTGGGTCTGCGGCCGCTTGCTAGCTGGGATTGCGGGTTCGAATCCCGCCGGGTGCATGGATGTCTGTCTCTTGTGAGTGTTGTGTGTTGTCAGGTAGAGGTCTCTGCGTCGGGCTGGTCACTCGTCCAGAGGAGTCCTACCGAGTGCGTGTGTCTGAGTGTGATCGTGAAGCCTCGATAATTCGGAGGCCCTGGCCCACTAGGGGCTGTTGCGCCATAAAAAATGTATAGTGTTATATTAATATTGTGTTAAAACTATAATGCAAGAAAGTATTAAACTTTAAAATACTGCATACAAAGTCTTAAAACAGTAATTTCTTTTTTGGTTTTTAGTGGAATGAAAAATCCGATATGTTAACACTCAGTTCATGCTCCATGAACGATAAATCTCTATCTGTACTGGGAATCGAAATAAGTTTCCCGGTCGACAAGCTCGTAACTTGGTTACTGTGTTGGCAGAGGTCATTCGTCTCGTACACAGTTACACAGTGTCCTGTCACTGTGACACTAACCCTGTCAGTTGGACAGTCAGTGAGCCATGCACTGTCTCAGACCTAATAACTTTATATACATATTTAGACAGGAAGCAAAACAAAGCAATCTCTCAGGTTCTGACGCAGTTCGTATCAATCATCGTCACGTCTTACAACACCCAAATCCTGGCTCGCAAAGGGAACGCCCTCTCTTGCTTTGACGAATTGAGTTTCATGTCTTCGATAATTTATACACGCTGTTCTACATTTGCATCAAGTATGCAATTTTTTCTCAAATGACCCTCGGCCAGTATTTTGAAAACATTTGTATTGGCTGATAGGGAGTAATTTTCTTCTCATTGTTGTCCTTCACTTGTCTGGGTAAAGAGCAACTCTATACATAAGCAGCCAGGTGATGAACATGAAAATAACCGTTGTCACCATATATACACACTGTCGAACCCGCTTATAACGACATCGGTTTATACGACACCTCGTCTGTAGCGTCAGATATTCTGTTTTACCAATTAATTCCTCATTGTTAACAATAACGTTGTACTTACCCGGTTATAACAACACTCGTTTATAACGACACAATATATGCAGTCTCCTTCTTGACATTATAACCGATTTCGACTGAATATACCAGCAACTGCAATAGTATTTAGACACAGTGATATACAGCGTGTAGTAAAGCTGCTACATGTTTCGGCTTTTTTGTGTCATCTTCATTGAGGCATTCAACAAAGAAAAGTACATTAGTGGCTATTTATAACATAGATGTGCAATAATGCTGTTAAAATACAGACCATTATAAAATTGTATACACTTACATATGCACAAACGGAAAGCTATGTAAGATCAACGCGGCCATTTTGTATAACAAGATGTGCAAGAACAATCAACTGACACCCAAATACATCAATATTAAAATAAAAGAAAATTACAAATGAAGTATTATTACTAGAAATGCTGCCGTTAATACAGATCAAATCAGGACCTAAAATACCTGTGCATGAAAACGAAACTTATTTAATATTTATATTTAAACTGTATTATTGCACATCTATGACATAACTAGCCATTACTGTATTTTTTTGTTTAATGCCTCCCTGAAGATGGCCGAAAAAGGCCGAAACATGTAGGAGGCTTACCACATGTTTGTGTATGAGTGTATCTGAATCTTAGTGCAGTTGTTGGTATGTATATGGTGACTTATCTTAATGCACGGAACATGGGTAGTTTTAAAAACCTTTAAAGTCATTTACTGAGACACACACAGTTCAAATAGCCCACTTTGTGTGTCATATGAACACATAACTAAGGACGTGGAGCACAGTACTCCTTCAGAAGCTCGTATTACCTCAGCTATTCAAGAACATATGCATTTATCAGGACTCAAATTTTCATTATGTTTTTTTTTTACAAAAGTCAGCCCCTTGTCCGTCCAAAGAATTTGTCCAATTCCGAGGTGTTGTGTCATATAATTTTTTCACCTATTCCCTTTTTCGTAACGTTCATATCCATATCACGTTTCTTACCCGCTCAATCACTGGAGGTTTAATAAAAACCTAAATTACACGACATACTGAACCAAAAGCTGTTAATAATATTTGATCTACTTTACTTCCCAGCCCAGAACTATGCCTAAGTGTATTCTACACGACCATAACTACTAGTGGAAAAGGCCCGATAAATTCAACGGAAATAATTCGTTTAGTATTTAATTAATTTACCCACTTTCTTTGTTCTCTTCATCCCTTTCTTACCTGTGCTTTTTCCTTCGTAATTCTGATGTGTCTTACTCTAAGACAATGACTTTTGCTGACAATTCGGATTATCTGTGATGTCACGCTGTGTCATTCGGCGGGTAGTTCCTGGCGTTTGAAGGTTCGAGATGTTTGCATCTTCATCAGTTATGAAGTCCAACAGTCGTCAGCAACACCGCTGCGAAAACCTCACATCTCATAATGAATTTAATTACAGCTTCATCGTTCAGATGGCACTGCTCCGAACACGAAGCTGCCGCCTGTGTAAGTACTTGAGAACTACACGTTTCTACGGAATTCGCGTCAGTATGACGTAACACAAACTGCACCCACATCCAATCAGATACCGCGTAGTTAAAATATGGACGGGAAATGTTTGATACTTTTCGTATCCAGCTGTGCTGCACACACGTAACCCTTCAGTTGATCCATTCGTATATATTACAGCCCCTGGAGGGATACTACGAAATCACAGTTTCGCTGAATATTTACTCCTTGAATTTGCAAGGTTTTAGGAAAGAGCTTTTATAGGTTTATCGGCAAAGTATGATGCAGCATTGCCGACTGAAGCACAGGTACGTCGTGACTTACGTAACGACAGGTTATATTCGGAAATTACTGCCATCTGGCGTACCTGTAATCAACTACCAGGAAAGCTCACGTATGACCTGTAAACCAAGAGCATTCGGTGTTGCGATAAAAAGACGCTTGATGTGTGTGTGTATGTGTGTGTGTGTGCGTGTGTGAGTGAGAGAGAGAGAGAGAGAGAGGTTTCCTATGGATTAAATATTTTGCATTCAAGTTACTTTGCTGTTGTTGGAACTACTAGACATAAATAAACACAAGTGGTAGCACAGTACCAAGCACAATGACTCAAGCAGTAATGTTACTGACTTCCTTCCAGCGCTGCCTGGTTCGAAACTCTGCAGTCACACCTACTATAACAACTAAGGACTGACAGGGTCTTTAAATAAAACATTTCCACTTTCACAACTAGCGACTCCGAATTCACAATGTTTGAAGGTAAAGTTGCGTCTGTCCTTATGCAGATCTTGAGGACGAAAGGAGCAACGGAGGTAAAGTTCCATACATTCCTAATCTGGACAGTGAATAGAGGGAGCATAACACCTATTTACCCTGAAGTTCTCGTTGTATAGGATACTGGCTGCGCCCCATAATGAGTCTGGATACAGGGTTGGGGAAGGGAAAATTCCTGCCTCTACTGAAAATCGATCCCAGGTTGCTTATCTGCTTCAAATCTAAATTCATTTGCGACTGAGAAGTATATACAGGTGCACAAAAAACTGTATGTAATATAATTCTGTAACATTCCAAAGATGGTGTGTCATGTCTGGAGTTACTCACTGTTTGCACTTTATCCATCACTGTCTTTAATCATATAGGGCCCAGTGGTTAGTTAATGTACCACCAGATTTTAACATTCAAAAATTATACGTACTGCCCACACAGTGTGTTTATGTGTTTTATATTGATCTAAGAACAAAGAGCAGTTATTTCCCTATACAGGATTAACTGATTGGTTTGTATAAGAGGCGGAGTGTGTTTACTGCGCGGTACGGACTAAAAGCAAGGAACGTGAGAAATAACAGAGTATAAATTAGTAGGCTAAACAGAGAAACAAGTGTAAATATAACAGAATTTTAAGCACATTATGACCGTGTACGAAAGCATAATACTATAAAAAAACCCAGCAGATTACACTAATAAATTCGTCTTAATATCCTCCATTTTGTATCCTCAGAAACCAGGATGAAACTTTTTGGCTTGGCATTAAAGATTTTGTAGCATAGTATGACCGTGTATAAAAGTATAATGCTAGAACGCACCAGTACAGCACACTATTAACCCTTTAAGAACGAAACGTAATCCGTTTTATATAAAGGTTCAGTTCGTACCGCGCAGTAAACACTTTCCATCACCGTTATTGAAATCAATCAGTTAATGCTGTATACTGTTTGTCCTGAGATACATACAAAACACACAAATGCACTCTGTTGGCAGAATGTAGAATTATTGAATATTAAAGCTAATGATACATAAAGGAAGCGTTAGGCTTTAAAATGTTGAATTAGTCTTTAGAATCTTCCATTGTGTATCCTCAGAAGTGTGGATGAAACTTGCTTCTTTAGCAATAACCTATTGTGACCGTGTGCGAAAATACTGTACCGTACATTTAAGAATTGTACAAAATGCGTGTTACTTAAATTTCGATTTTGAGGGCTCAAGCTGCCAGGCTGTAGCACCCCCCCCCCTGGGTTTGCCCCTGTGATAGGAAGAAAGGAATAAAAGTGTAAATTATTAAACACAAAAGGAAAGATTGTCTCTTGAACTTAAGAGGACCGTTTGTCCTATTAATAACCAAACCAGTGACCAAAACAGCTCCATAATTGAAGATGGAGTCCATTTTGTTCAGTAACAGGTACATGAACAAGGGGTGTACAGTGATCTTTCTATCAGTTTAATGTTCAAGGTTCATACAATAATCCATACAAGTCTTACTTCTTGATCGTCATGATCAGTACTTTCCAGAGTTAGGTACAGCAAGGGTTCCCAAACTGTGATACGTTGAAACCTGAGGACTCGTAAACGTTTCTGTCGGGTTACGCCATTAAATTCCTCTACTTGCGAAATTCAGTAACAGTGCCAACGTAAAATCAATATTTCTCTTACAGTTACAAATATAAACTTCGTTTTTTTTCGAATAAAATTTATAAATCGGAACATTGATATAAATGCGAGAAAAATAATTCAAGGATTTCTGAAATTTCCCAATCAAACAAAATTAACAACATCAACATTTTTTTAAAACTGATTCCATTTGTCCGGTATTATGTCACTACCATTCCATATTTCTTAATTTGTGCTCCTAAGTAAGAAGAACAGAACTTTCATTTAGAATAAGCGATACATGGAAAGTCACTCACATAAAGTAAAATATAGTGTTTTGTCTTGTGATTTTGCACTGACTAATGGCGAATTGACGTTTTATTGATACAGTCCTTTGGTAGAAATAAATGACATTTGATGAATATAAACGTAAAATTAGTGAAGCCTGACAATTCATTGATTCTGCCATGAAGCAACGAGTAATAAAATTCAACCTACACCATTCTTCAAACCAGCCACTTTTTCTATGATAAGCTCTAACTTTTAATAATTTCACTATGAAACACACATTTTATTTGGTAATTAAAATTACCGTTCTATAATTTCATCAGTGGGACTAATGTCTTAGTTTTGCTAAATGCAACTACAAAAAAAAACATTGAAGCAGTTCATTTTCTAAAGAGGTTTTCATCTTTCCTTTTACGTAAGACATTCCATGAATAAAATATGGATATCTGGCAATATGTCATTTGTGTTGAATATTAAGGGTGGACATGACTCGTGGAATGAGAATATCTTCAGGATTCCGCATTGGATATTGGACGACGCCCTCTTAGCCTACTGTTTCTTGTGCCGAAGGATGTTGGTTGTGGAATACTGTCAACAGACACAATATATTGTGACGGCGATTCTTCGTTTCTTGTCTGGTCACTTTCAGACTGTGCGTGATAAGCGACCTTGCTCTGATTGGGACGAGGTCTTCTTCTGCGAGGTGCGGGTGTTGTCGGCAGCTCTGCCACAATTATGGGGTGGAATGTTGGTGCTTGCTGGCTTACAGCCTCATCCCCTTCCTGGTAAGATGGCTTTTGCTGCGGTAAGTTGTCTGTTTCACTATGGTAATTCGGTTTGTGTGCTTGAGGTTGGTACCTTATGGTCTGTACCTGCTGCTGCACGTTTTCTCTTTGATTTTGCAATTCCTGAAGCTGAGTTCGAAGCAGTTCCCTTCCTGCTTCAGGACTGTATCTCGTTAAAATAACTGCTTCATTAATATCTGGTATTTGAGGGGCATTTGGTATCTGTATATAACGAATTGTTTGGTCTTCCGATTCTGGCGTGTTTGTCACGAACTGGATCTCAGCGACCTGAACACCTTGCCGGATACCTTGGCTTTCAGGACGTCGGACATACTGTACAACTTCCTCCTCTTCATGCCGTGGGTCCGTGCCATGCTCGTGGTGCCTGTTTGTCTGGCCCTTTTGCTGCAGACGTTCAGCGCCAACGGTTCTTATCTGTTGATCATTTTGCGATTCTTGTCCAGGTTTGTTTCGTCTGGACTCGTAAGACAGTTTGTTACTATGTGGAGGTGTGGGTGTGGCGTATGATCGCTGTTTTTTCGTCGTTGACTGATAGTACTCTGGGGCTACAGTCTGTGGAGAATATTCGGGCACAGGTGATATCTTGAATCCGGCATCTATGAGAGCCTGAAGCTCACTCTGAGTTAGTGGCCTTTGTCCCTTGGGTGTGGGCAGGTGAACAACAGGCAAAGGCGTACCAGAATCTTCTTGGGCTGGTCCTATTTCCTCTACTGTTATTCCGTTCGGCCCCTGAGAATTTTTAGAGGTTGAAGTTTGTGTTACATAAATTGATGATCTCGACTCTGTTGGTGGTAACGAAGTCGTGGATTCTTCTGCCAAAATAGCAGAAGAAGGAGTAGGGCTATGGAGCAAGCTATGGCCTTGTGACAGAAGTTGTGAAATGATATCTTGGTTGATGCTGGGAGTCTGTTGTCCTGTCTGAGAACTTACATATATGATTGGCTCAGAATTCTGCTGCGTCTGTAAATTTGAGACCACTGTCCGTTCTGGAATAGGGTGCGTCGTCTCCCTGAGGTACTGTTCTTGTGGCGTAGGACGACGTGAAACTTTCGCATGCTCAGAAGGTGCAAGTTGCCGTGTTGATGCTGTTCTACTAGCGTATGAATCCGGGCTCTGTGACACTTGGTGGGGTTCTGGAACGTAGTCAACCTGCGACCTGATTGTGTATGCTGTTTGTTGTTGAGGAACATACTGTACCTGAGCGACTTGTTGAGGCAGTGCCTGGGCTTGAACCAGTCGTCCTTGTGCAGCTGTTGCAAGCTGTAGCAGCTGCTGATCATACAAGGAACCTTGCTGCTGACTCAGTGTCTGGACTGCGAGGTTAGGATCATTTCCGGCAAGTGATGCTCTGAGCCGAGCCTCATGCACGTTGTGTGCCTGCGAGGAAGTGGTTAGTGCGGGGAAGTCTTCAACACTGGGAGCAGCGGGCCTGGGCAGGGGTCGCAGTATTCGGGGACGTAACGGAATTTGCTGCTGGAACTGCTGGTTGAAGTAAATCTGCTGCAGCTGTGCCTGTGGAGATGGGGGAGGTCTGCGGCGTGGAGGGGTCTGTCCCGGCGTGTTGCTGAATTGTACCGCTGACGGATCGGGATTTCTGCACCGTGAAAAATATTATACAGTTTAGGTGAATTGTCTCCAATTCACATATTGTACTTAATTGTACTTAATAAAGACATTCAAATGAAACTTTAACATTGATTGTGGTATTATTATTGTTCTGATTGATAGCTCAAGATAGGGTTCAATTTTCAGCTTTATCGGTGTTGGTGGTAATGCTTAGAATCGTATAATACCTATGAATATTTAGGTACGTGAATAATTTTATGTGCCCATAGAACACTCTACACCTTATACCTGGGTTTATCCATAATTGGCATGTCAGTAGATAAACTTCAAATGGCTGAGAATTTATATCAAGAAGTAGGCTTTTTAAAATTTTGTGGTCATCTGTGTTACCCTGTAGTCTGGTAGACAGTGTATGAAACTTCTTTGAGGGTACGGTACGTTTTAAGGACGGGTTAGTTTTGACTTTTAGCACAGAAACCAATTATAAAAGCAATCTCTATACAGGTCTGGACAGGCCCTTAGGGCTCCAGCAGGCTGAGGCTTCCAGAATTTCTAGACAATCGGTACATGAAGGTGGTAAATTTGTCAGCCCTACACACCGGCCGCCTTTACCCCCCTCCCAAGAGATATCCCTGGTACTCATTTCTGTTAGAGACTCAGTCGACCACAGGACCATAGTGCAGCTGGAATGATTAAGTCAATAAAAAATCCCAATGACCCCATCGGGAATCGAACCCGCGACCTTCTGGCTTGTAGCGCAGTGCCTCAACCAACCGCGGCACCGCGTACACCGAAGCTAATAGTCGCTTTCCGCAAGTTTGCGAACTTGCCTAAAGTGAATAAAAACTGAATGGTTATTTGTTATTTAGACTCAGGCCTTGTGTGATGTGATGCTATTGTCTTCAGGTGAGTTATTGCAGACAATTAAAGGACCATTGAGCACCACTCCCCTAATCACACAGCACGCTATACCAGAAGACATTAAACCTCAGCAACATCATTTTGACAACCCGGATCTCGTTATGTCTCGTTTACAGGCGTCGTAACGTCTATCGTATGTACATCCTATCATTTCCTGCTGACATTCTGAATCGCGTAGTAATTTTTCTTTAATTTTACCCTGACCTTCCTTCCTATTGACATGTGTCAGTTTCTGTCAAAACTCTGAATCCATTAACATTTACTGTGTCACACAGTTGTCTTGCTATTCTTCTTCTATGAGCTGATGCTAATGTTCTTAACCTTTTGCCATATTTATTTCCTGTCATATATTTTCGCCCATCTTTATTTTCTGTCAGTGTCTGCTGACACTCTGAAGAGCACATTTTTCCGATCAGTGTCTCCTCGCCTTCTCAGCTGTACCTTGCAATCAGCAGCTGTTGGAGGACAGGTTGCGATAGTGGCTGCGTTCCCTCCTGCTGTTGCTGCTGTGCCACTAGCTGTTCGAGCAGGCCCAGATGCTCGGGCCGCACTTCAGGCTGTGCGCCTTCGCTGGGGTTGCTGGTGCGGACGATGAACTGTCCTGGAGAAGCACCGAAAACAACGTCACTCGATCCATGCTGTGGCGACCTCTTATCTTTGCTGTTTTTGTTCACGTTAGGCTCAACCTCTGGCAGAATGACACCCTCTTGGTCTTTGTCACGGTGTTCTGCGCCATTCTGATTCGCCACCACCAAGCTGGCTGTCAGCAAACACACTGTGGACAATAACAGATATTAACTCAGTAGAATAAATGCAAGCCTGGAAATGTTTGCGCGTTTTTCCTACAGTTACTGATGTAACGAGGAACAAACATAGGTTAATTAGGCATATAGCGGCCAGGATAGCTTACGAGCTGGACTGCCTGGGCTTCGATTCCCGGTGGGGGCGAGATTTTCCATATCCGTTCAGGGGGCCAAGAGGCCCATCCAGCTTCCTTTGAAATGGGTGTCGCGTTTTCCCGGGGGTAAAGCCGCTTTATGTTGGCGTTCCCACCGCGCCCTTCTAGCGCCGAGGATGTGAGTAGCGCTGTAACTCTACTCCCCTCTATGTCTTCATGGAATATTTACTTTAAATATGCTTATATTTAAAAATAAAATGCAGAGAAAGAAAATGGCGTCGGACGAGGAAAATAACTGTAATGTGTAAAAAGTTGCATAATAAGGTAGCATGATAACGAAGGATGCAAGGTGTACACGTGAAATTAAATCTAGGATTGCCGTGGCAAAAGCAGCATTCAACAAGAAAAAGACACTTTTCACCAGGAAACTGGAATTAAATTTAGGGAAGAAACTATTAAAGTGCTAAATTTGGAACATAGCTTTGTGTGGTGCTGAAACGTGGACACTTGGGAAAGTGGATCAGAAGTATCTGGAAAGTTTTGACGTGTGGTGCTGGAGAAGAATGGAGAAGATCAGTTGGACCGATCGTGTGAGAAATGAAGAAGTATTACACAGGGTCAAGGAGGAGAGGAATATCCTACATACAATAAAAAAAAGGAAGGCTAACTGGATTGGTCACATCTTGCGTAGGAACTGCCTTCTGCAACATGTGATTGAAGGAAAGTTAGAGGGAAGGACAGTAATGACGGAAAGACGAGGGAGAAGGCGTAAGCAGCTACTGGATGACCTTAAGGAAAAGAGAAGATACTGGAAATGGAAAGAGGAAGCACTATATCCCACCCTGTGGAGAACTCGCTTTGAAGAGGCTATGGACCTGTCGTAAGACAGACTACAGAATGAATGAATAAGGTTCGTCACAATATACTCTAGCCTAATAACAATAGGGTGATTACATCTAGGATAAGTTGCGAGTGTAGCACTCATCTGGTTTAAAATACTGCTTGGAATACCTTAAAGAGTGAGAAATCTCAGTAGATCTTAGCTTATATGGAGAATAAATAAATTATATCCTGTAAGGAGAGTGTGAATTTGCCTGTTTTACTTATGGTTTCGAATATTTCCAACATACTTACGAAACGTCCGATCATAAGAGACACCAAGTCTCTTGACTGTTTTTAGTAACAAAGTAAGTCATAGCTGAAGATAGTACCAAATTCTATATTCCATATTTTTGATAGAATACTACTACTGCCAATGCTGTAGAACAATAGAAATCTTTAGGGGTGGAAAGGGTGGTAGACACGTGTAGAGTCTGTCTAAAAAATTCGAGAACTTCTTTCTGATTTGTTCGCAGTATCTAATGCTGATCCCAAAAAATAAAACATGACTAAAGCATGCGGCAACGCCTTTGACTATCGGCACGCTCTGTATTAGAGGAATTCCCGTTAATAATGCAGTCACGTGGTGTGACAGCCTGTACTGGTGTAACTACTGAGAGAGGTGTTTGTCTCCTTACAAATATGTAAATAAAGAGAATTCTGTTGTACTCTGTGCACCTGGGGTTGAAAATTCTGGCAAAAGAACAAACGCCTCCCGTTCATTGCTTCATTACTGTGATTTTAGAACAGATGACGTCATCACTTTTGGGGGCATGAGGGAAGGTAAGCAGTCTTTGCAGGCAGCCGATAATACAGAGGTAAATTCACCTAAATGATGTTGTCTTTCTGTTGGCTGCTTCTTCTTCTTCTTCTTCTTATACAGGCGCGACAACCTCATCCTTTGTAGGTTTTGGCCTTCTCAACTATATCCTTCCATATCTTCCTATCCTGGATGCAGTTTCTCCAGTTTTTGACATTTTGAATCCTCAAGTCTGCCATAACATCATCTTCTCATCTATTCTTCGGTCTTCCACGCATTCGTATAGATATAGGCTTCCAGTTGTAGATTCATTTAACCAATATGTCATTTTCCATTCGGTACACATGCCCAAACCACCCTAATCTTTGTGCTTTAATATGATTTACTATGTTCTTATATTTTATTAGTGTATTAAGCTCTTCATTTGTTTTAATTCTCCATGAGCCATCCATGTTCTTACTTGGTCTAAAAATCCTTCTTGGTATCTTCCTTTCATATATGAGCAATTTTTGCTTCATTGCTTCTTTCAGGACCCATGTTTCAGAGCCATAGGTAACCACCGGTCTTATAACCGTTCTATAGAAGTGTAATTTTAAACTCTTTGCAATTAATTTACTTTCAAATAAGGTCTGTTGGCTGCTTAGGCGCTTAGATTGTTCCGTTTTCCAGAAACCGGCGACTTTCAAGCAAAATCCAGTAATCAGTTGATGAGGTCTCTGGTACAAACTAATTAACCTCCAGTGTGAAGCGTTTCACCATTTAAGGGCCAGGTGAAAGTGCTTGTCTATTCATTTCTCCCATATTTCCGAAAGCGAATTGCTTTGTTTGAAGTTTCCCAGACTTTGCCAGTTCGTCCTCTCGTAAGGGAAACATGTAAGTGAAGATGAGAGTGGGCGTAAATAAAAAGGCGTAAATGAAAGTTATATTCCCATCAGAAATAAGATTTAGCGTAATAGAAAGCAGCCAGCCATAGGGCGGTAAACCTAAAATGAACTAACTCCATGGAGCAGAGTCCTTCTTGAGAAGCTAACAGTCCCTCAGCTAGTCAAGAAATTCGCAATTTATGGAACCCGAAGGTTCATTACCGCACTCACAACAGCCCGCCACCTGTCCCTATCCTGAGCCATATCAATCCAGTCCATGCCCCCCATCCCACTTCTTGAAGATCCATTTCAATATCATTCTCCCATCTACGCCTGGGTCTTCCAAGTGGTCTCCTTCCCTCAGGTCTCCACACCAAAATCCTGTATGCACCTCTCCCCTCCCCCATACGTGCTACATGCCCCGCCTACCTCATTCTTCTTGATTTGATCACCCGAAAAATAAAACCTAGAATGAGAGAGCGCAAATTAAATAGTACTGTAAATTAACAAGGGGCGTTGAAGCAAAATGGCTTAAAACAAACGGTCGAAAAAAGGGTTGGGTGTGTAGGGAAAATAAGTTATTTGTTCTGATATCCATAGGGAACACATACCTTTATTGTGTGGGCAGAAAATAAAATTGTTTGAAAGTTAAACATGGTGTTACGTAACGGAAGCACTAAGTAACTCCAGGGAGCAGAGTCGTTCCTGAGAGTGTAATATATCCCCAGCTAACCAAGATTTTCGGTGCATTATAGGGAACCCGAATATTCATTACCGCGTTTAAAAGAGCCACCCACTTGTCCTTATTCTGAGCCAGATCAATCCAGTCCACTCCCAACCATTTCATTTCTTTAAGATTTATTTTAATATTATCCTCCCATCTATGCTCAGGTCTGCCAAATATCCTCTTTCGCTCATGTTTCCCCACCAAACTCCCTACGTATCTCTCCCCTCCACCGTATGTGCGACATGCTCCAGTCATCTCACTCTTCTCGAAGAAACTCACCACTATGTTTCAAGGGTTAATGTACAGTGTTTTCTTTGTGAAAAATAGCATTTTCAGTTACGTTAAAAAAAGCGTCCTCAACAGGGAAATGAAGAAATGTACATGGATGGAATCAGACAGGTGGAAAACAGCAGGTAATTCTGTAATAAAAATGACGATGGTTGAAGTTCTGGAAACACAGGAAGAGAGACATTCCTGAATGTTGGTTGTTTGCCACGAAGTAGAATACCTATCGATGTTAGTGAAATACAGAAGACTACAATGCAGTGATCTCGGACGCGAACAGACTTGTGGGATTCGCATATCTCGTGATTGGTGCAGCGCTGGATAGAGATGAGAGGAGAATGTAGTGAGAGATCAGATAATTTGGCACAACTGGGGCAGATATTTCGCCGACACAAGAACGACGACACAACGCATGCCAACAGATAATATGTAAAGGCGAAGGCGAAAGTTTTAGAAGGCGCAGTACACGAGTCACTAAAAAAAAAAAGAAGAAACAAGACGGGTAGATTTTTCGAAACGTTTTCAGTACGCCGTAACAAAAATAGATCGTACATATTAAATCGCAAGAACTAAATTGGCCTCAGTAAGAACAAAAAAGTAAATATTGTGCAGTTAGCTTGTAATAAACATCTTTGTATGTCACACACACTTGGCCTGCAGATATTGCGCAGCACGTAATGAAGGAAATTATAATGGCAGATATAACTTTGTCGAAGGCATATTTGGCCGATTGAATGAGCTTGCGTGCGCCAGTGAACTCGATAACTGTGCCTGCGGCTGCCTACCTGCTGGTAGGGCCATGAATGCCGGACAGGTTTCGAGCGAGGTGCCGGACAAAGAGAGATAGTCTGATCATCCAGGTTGGGGTTTGGGCGTGGGACTGATACACCACTTTATAAAAGCTGAATTGTCTCCAAACTCTTGTAACGGGAGGCCATGGCCCAAAAATGGACCGAAGCACCATAGACGAAGCGAGTGAGAGGCATTTTATTGTAATGTAAAGACTTTTCACCAGCAAACTGGACTTAAATTTAAGAAATAAACTAGTGAAGTTTTACATTTGGAGCATAGCTTTGTGTGGTGCTGAAACGTGGACACTTCGGAAAGTAGATCAGATTTATCTGGAAAGTTTTGAAATGTGGTGCTGGAGAAGAATGGAGAAGATCAGTTGGACCGATCGTGCGAGAAATGAAGAAGTATTACACATACACAAGGAGGAGAGGAATATCGTACATACAATAAAAAGAAGAAAGGCTAACTGGATTGGTCACATCTTGCGTAGAAACTGCCTTCTGAAACATGTGATTGAAGGAAAGTTAGAGGGAAGGATAGAAATGACGGGAAGACGAGGGAGAAGACGTAAGCAGCTACTGGATGACCTTAAGGAAAAGAGAGGATACTGAAAATTGAAAGAGGAAGCTGTAGATCGCACCCTGTGGAGAACTCGCTTTGAAAAGGCTACGGACCTGTTGTAAGACAGACTGCAGAATGAATGAATGAAGCTAGATATTAATCATGAGCGATGAATAACTGATGATTAGATGTAAAATTGTTGTAACCTGCAGTAGAACTGCAGTATGTGAGTCCAGAGCAGGGGTGAACAAACTCCGAGTGTCAAGTGGCCACGGCGACTAAATTTTGTACTGTGGCGTCTAATATATTTTGGGTCCTTGGTGTGGAATTTGCTTCATGTCATCCTTCTGGTTCCCAGAATTTTGAAGTTGATTAAAGATTTTTGGAAAACTTGTGCAATCCCTGGTCTATAAGGTTTTAATTTTCATTTGTAACACGTGAAGTGCTGTGCCAAAATCGAATCCATTTAGGATGCTCTTCTGAATTGCTTAGAGGTAACCTGAGGTCTGCGCTCTTAAGGGAAATTACTCAGAGTCGAATAGTAATACTTTACCGATGTTTCGGGACAAAGTATCCGTCCCATCTTCAAGGGTCAAGAAGTCCAAGTCTTCTTGACCCTTGAAGATGGGACCGCTGCGTAATTTCCCAGATCTCATCAACACCCGGCGGAAGCCTGAAATCAATTATAGAGTTACCCTGTTTTTTCATGTAATGTCTAAAAGAAAACCTAATATACTTGGACCATTTCAGAAGTTTTGTGTATGATTTTATTGTAATAACAAAATACTACCTATTTATATTCCTGAATGTTTACACACATGTCCTCTACTCAATGTAATCACCAGCACTGTCAACAAACTTTTCCCATCTTACAATAAAATCATACACAGAACTTCTGAAATGGCCCAAGTAATTTGTATTTGATAGAGCACCAGTAATATTAGCACAAAGTCGGTTGATGCAAAACGGTTTCTTCACTGTTTTTCTAATGCTATTTCCCGAATGCTGTATATAACATTGTGTCCATCACCACCTGAACGTAATGTGAGTGGTGCTGTAGGTGAATTTTCAGGCGTTGATCATGTATATACATTCCATGTTAAACTGTATTAATTGTGTCAAATGTATTCTGAATTTAAGATGAAACATTTACTTGTGCTCGGTCCCTTTGCTGTCAGTTGCTGAAGTGTGAAAGTCAGTTCGTGTAAAGTGGGTTAGCTGATCTCATCAACGAATTATGAAGGCAGTGTGGCCGTCTGAAAAAGCGTTATGGCAATTCTAATATGTTGCATAATTTCCGTGTGTTAGTTATTAGAAAGTCTATCTAAATACACATATATTAGCTTGTTTACATCATTATATACTATTATAATCACCTATATGTTTCGGCCCTATAAGGGCCATCGTCAGGGAGAAATATAGATACGAAAGACGCATATGACACTTATATGTGTCCTCATAAAATGTAGCTCTTGCATATAAAAATATACACAATAAAAATTCAATTTATATGTAAAAGGTGTTTTTAACTTGGACCCACAAAATTTTGATATGAAACCAAATTTGTATTTCAACGTCTACTAAACTCTCTTCAATCCAATGGAATGAAAGCATTCCTGTTAAAATACCAAAAATATATCACAGATCGCGAGCCAGTATTGTGAAGTATTAAATACGATAATAAAATATAATGTAAAATTATTCTGCTAGAAAATGATTCAGCACAGTGTGTCAACTAGTGTGTAAGGTCGTACAGAGATTGGAGACCGCAAAAGAGATGTCGGCTTCTCCCAATCTTCAGACACATTTAATCCCTTAAAGACTAAGGAAATTTAAATCCATCAGGAAATTAAAAGACATTTATGGCAATTATATAGCTCCACAAAACCTTTAAAGTCCACGATTAACCTGAATTTTATTTAAAGATTCCGCTCGTACCGCGCAGTAAACACACTGCGTCTCGCTCATACAAAGCAGTCAGTTATTGCTGTATTCGTTAATAATTGTTATTTATTCCGAGATCCGTACAAAACACAGAAATACACACTGCAGGCAACACACATGACTTTGAATGCTGAACCTGGTGTTACGTATCATCAAACTTTGAATGGTTAGCTATAGTGAAAATGATTCTGCTCTCAGCAGCCGAACGTTAATGGAACGTCATTTTAATCTGTGTATGTATGCCTGTCTTCTGAATGTGCTTCACTTAAAATTGATAATTTCCAATTCCAGACGGACCGAGCTCTCAGGCCCACCGTTCATATTGATAGCATGTCCGATAAAATTATGACAGCGATCGTATACCTAGAAGATCGTGTTGTTTAATTCGAAAAAGATAATATAATCAAATATAAACTTCAGTAATGGCATTCAGTCAAATCCAAATGTCACACTCCCAAGCTGGAGTTCCACGGACCGCTACCAGCTGTCAGGTGACGTCACTAGGCTTAACTTTGGAGTTTCACTGATCGTTACCAGATCGTAGGAGACGTCAGTGCACAGAATTCTCTCACGGAAGCGCAGATAATATATAACGAAAATCACTAATTCAGGTTTCCACGGTAACTAAGTAAAGAGTCGCCGGGCACAAATACTACGGTATAACATACATACACACACACACACATACACACATACATACATACGTACATACATGCATACTTACACATTATTTAGGTTTCCGCGCTAACTACGGGCACCACTACAAAACTGTAATATACAGACACACACATTCTTCATGTTTTACGGCAACTGCGTAAGTGACTGTGCCTTGCCTGCCCGGGTCGCCGGGTTTTCACAGTAACTACGTACATGAGTGTGCCTAGCCTGTCCGGGTTTCCGAACACCACACAGATTATTATTTTACAAAATATTAACAATTTTAGCTACAAGGTACCTGAAACCAGCAACATTTATTTCCTTTGCATGCAACTTGAATTGAAAAAAAAATACGAAAATAAAAAGTGCATTCGTTGGTTAAAAAACCGAAAATTTTAAACCAGCATTTAATGAGCTTGCAGACTTCATTACTGACGCACTTCCTGTGAACCTGCACTGTAATAACTCACTTTCGTAAATGTGTTTATAAGTCCTTGAGTTGTTGTTTAAGTGATACTTGAGCGACTGGTAAGTGGTAATACATCATCACACTCCTGGAGATTTGAAATGCATGTAAACGTAAATGAATTTTAGTGTGTACTTCCTGAAATGTGTACTGAGGGAGGTTTAAATAGATTGTACCTTAATCAGTGATCCCTTCTATTGCTCCAATTAGACAGTTCAAGAGTTAGTGACAGTAGACACGTTCGCTTTAGAGAGTAATATGAAAATAATTGAGGGAATGTTCATAAAACTGGAGCAGCGAGAGGACGCAGAGAAAGTTGTCACAATTTTTGCCAGATTTAAGGGAGTTTTTCTGCTCTTGGTCGCATAATAATTATACGTTTTAAACAATCAGCCGTTCAGGAAAGCAAGGGAAAATTCTCAACATTGAAAGGCGTGCCTGGTAAGAGAAACTGTGACATCGTGTTTAGACAGGTTTTCTGTCAGTATTTTTAAATTCACGTATAAGCTGCTCGGAGTATAATAACTCTTTTTATTTGGCTGCATATTTCATAAACTGCCTAAATCCATGGAGCAGAGTTCTCCTGAGAAGCTAACAGGTCCTCAGCTAGTTAAATTCTTCGCATTCTATGAAAACCGAAGGTTCATTACCGCATTCACAAGCGCCCGCCACCTGTCCCTGTCCTAAGCCACATTAATCTAATCCATGCTTCTCCATCCCACTACTTGAAGATCAATTTAAATATCATCTTCCCTTCTCTTTTACCTCCTGATTCTCTACCAAAAACGTGTATGCATCTCTCC
Organism: Reticulitermes speratus; assembly: GCA_021186555.1. Taxonomy (NCBI): domain Eukaryota; kingdom Metazoa; phylum Arthropoda; class Insecta; order Blattodea; family Rhinotermitidae; genus Reticulitermes; species Reticulitermes speratus. The sequence goes on from JAJKFL010000009.1 coordinate 7,677,577, forward strand.
TTTCTCCATACGTGCTACATGCCCTGTCCATCTCATTTTTCTTGATTTGATAACCCGAATAATATGTGGTGAGGAGTACGGATTACAAAGCTCCTCGATATGTAGTATTTTCCAACCCCTGTTACCTCAACCCCCTTAGGCCCAAATATCTTCCCTAGCACCCCATTGCATACTTTGTTAACAAATTACTTTATACAGTTGTTGAATGTCACAGCGGTCCTTAAATTAAAAAAAAATACATTGCTAAAACTGAATGTTGGGGCGCAATGTGCGATATGACGCCTTCCATACAGTAATATTAAACTCATGTTTATTTGACGCACATTTAAGGCACGGTAGTTACTGTATGAACTGACCGCTGTAACGTTATTATGTGTATGTAGAGATGATCTGTGTAGGCTACTGTTTTGTGAAATGTGTAAAAATTGAGTATATTTGTGTCTTTATGACTTGTTGCACATCCTATTGTCTTTGTGACACACGGATCCATGGAATGTATGTATGTATGTATTGTGTGTGTATGTACGTATGTATGTATGTATATGTGTATGTGTGTATGTATGTGTGTGTATGTTTGTATGTATGTATGTATATGTATGGGTGTGTATGTTTGTATGTATGTATGTATGTATGTATTGTGTGTGTATGTACGTATGTATGTATGTATATGTGTATGTGTGTATGTATGTGTGTGTATGTTTGTATGTATGTATATGTATGTGTGTGTATGTTTGTATGTATGTATGTATATGTATGTGTGTGTATGTTTGTATGTATGTATGTATGTATGTATTGTGTGTGTATGTACGTATGTATGTATGTATATGTGTATGTGTGTGTATGTTTGTATGTATGTATGTATATGTTTGTGTGTGTATGTTTGTATGTATGTATGTATGTATGTATATGTGTATGTGTGTATGTATGTGTGTGTATGTATATACGTATGTATGTATGTGTGTGTGCCCACACACACAAGTTCTGTTTCCTCTACGATTCTCGGATAAAAACAAATACTTTCGAAAATAATATTGGCCGGATTTTTTCTAAGAGACATGCCGTCGTTACTCTGGGAAGTGGAACCAGATTTGTAATTCTTAATGCCTATGTACGTATTCTGTATGTGTTGAATTACTTAGGTATGATCTCGAGGGTGCATTGTAACCATGTTTGTTGCACCTGAATTAGTGTACAAACGAACTTGTAGGCTTATGGTTTATCTGTGTACCATATATCACACGCACAGTTCCAACGATTCTTTATGTATTGCTGTAAAACCTGAATCTAAAGAAATTTTCGCAAGGCCGCCATTTTGGTATTAACTTACTATAAAATTAATATATCTTGCATCTGTGTTGAAGGTCTGGTATCGTGCGTTATTTCAGGACCTAAACGTACTTACTGCCATTGTCGTGTCCGCTTTAAAAATTCGCCCTTCCGCCATATTTTTATTACTTACAGTAGGAAATACGAGAGTTCGCCGTTGGCGTGTAGGCCAGTGACACAGTGCTCAAACCATCTTTCTTGTAAACTAGTTACGGTATTCCAAAGTTTAAATGGGGACCTAGAGACGCACGGGCAGCATCACAAACTTACTTTTTTCCCGATATCTGCGCTCTTCTGGGATATTACGCAGCGTAGAATAATAATTATTTTCCGACGTTTCGGGACAACGTGTCGGTCCCATTTTCAGGGGTCAATAAATCGAAGAAGAAGGTTTTTTTTTCTTTGACTTCTTGACCCTTGAAGATGGGACCGATAATTTGTCCCGAAACGTCTGTACAGAATTACCACTCTACGCTGCGTAATACCCCAGAAGGGCGCAGATATCATCTACATCGCGGCGGAAACCTGAAATCACGCCTACTTTTTTCTCCTCAAAGATACGAAATAAAATGATTGCATAAAGCGGCAAGGCGATTGTTTACAAAATACTTCACAAACGATGTTACTATAATTCAGTTATTGGACAGATAATGCATCAGCAACCTCGCTGTTTGACTCACAAATTCGAACCTGCTATACTCTAAATGTCCGCAGAGCTTGTAGCGATTCTGGGCTTGACGGAAGGATATTGCTCAATAAATTTCCCTGCCGTGACAAGTGACAGTGGCCGCTGAAGTTACGTGCGTCTTCAACCGGATCCGCAAAATGTAGCGAAAGTTACTGGAATTAAAGAACGAATTTTAAATGATGTCTAATGGGTACAGTTATTGCAGTTAGGGTCACCGTACTCTACGAAAGTGAAACGAGAAATTCCACGCTTTAAAACGAGCTTAGATCGAGGCTAATGATGTGAAGTAATCATATACGTGAAGTTATTGACATCGGAGAGACGTTAGTTGGTTAGCTACAGGATCGTTCTTAATTTATAATCAATAATTTCAAAAGTTGTATCCTATAAGACAAGGTACTGAACTTGGAGAGACGTTAGATGGTTAGCTTGCAGGAGTATTGTATCCCATACGACACATTGAAGAAATAAGAAATTAATAAAGAGTTTCGGATGAATACCTCGAGGTTGGAAAACTTAGGCGTACTTGGGAAAATAATGAAGGATATGAGGGAAACTGGTTATGAAGGTGTAGAATGGTACACAATACGTCAGGGCATATTGCAGTGGGGAGAATTTGTGAAAAATATGAAATTTGAGATTCTCACAGCAGCATTGCCAAAGATTCAAGGATTCCGGGGAGTACGCTATGTTGACTGGTAAATAGTTGTCGACGTTTATATTACCGTCCTCGAGAACCCAAGAGTCCAAGAAGAGTGGACTGCTTCAACCTGAACGTAGAACCATTACGCTTCTCCGAAATGTCGATATCTAATTACCGATCAATAAGCCATAACATTCCAGAAGACTGCGACCTTCAGTTAGTGCGCGTCTTGTTGAATAATCGGTTTGTAATAAAAGGTGAATTCATTGACTCCCTAGCGACTATTACAAATTCAAAAAGGACCCTGCTCCCGCTCACCATCAAGCATAGTGTTTTTTTAGTATTTTTCACCAATATTATTTTTATTTTTTCCTATTTATAACTTTCGGTCCATGCACTCATTTTAGTTAAATTGGTGATTGGAACAATTTTGTAATTTTTTCCTTGTATACTGCACATACTGTAAATTGTAATCTTCAATAAACGATTTAAAAAAGGACCCTGCACCATGGAATTTAGTTACTTAAACAGTACCTATGTCAGTAATTTTGTTGGCAAGGTAGTTAGTAGTCTGGCAGTTATTTAATTCATTGGTAAGTCAGCTGGGATTGTTAGTTCGTATTGAATTTAGTAATGTGTATAACAGCGATTACGTTAGTCAGTTAGTGGCCACTTTTCTTCGACTGCTTGACAATAAAGATGAAGACACCATCATCCTCCGAAACGTAACAGCAAGTACGTTAGTCAGTTAGTGGCCACTTTTCTTCGACTGCTTGACACTAAAGATGAAGACACCATCATCCTCCGAAACGTAACACCAAGTACGTTAGTCAGTTAGTGGCCACTTTTCTTCGACTGCTTGACAATAAAGATGAAGACACCATCATCCTCCGAAACGTAACACCAAGTACGTTAGTCAGTTAGTGGCCACTTTTCTTCGACTGCTTGACACTAAAGATGAAGACACCACCATTCTCCGAAACGTAACAGCAAGTATGTTAGTCAGTTAGTGGCCACTTTACTTCGACTGCTTGACACTAAAGATGAAGACACCATCATCCTCCGAAACGTAACACCAAGTACGTTAGTCAGTTAGTGGCCACTTTTCTTCGACTGCTTGACACTAAAGATGAAGACACCACCATTCTCCGAAACGTAACAGCAAGTATGTTAGTCAGTTAGTGGCCACTTTACTTCGACTGCTTGACACTAAAGATGAAGACACCACCATCCTCCGAAACGTAACAGCAAGTACGTTAGTCAGTTAGTGGCCACTTTTCTTCGACTGCTTGACACTAAAGATGAAGACACCACCATCCTCCGAAACGTAACACCAAGTACGTTAGTCAGTTAGTGGCCACTTTTCTTCGACTGCTTGACACTAAAGATGAAGACACCACCATCCTCCAAAACCTCGGTAACTGGTTAGCAGCCGATGTGGACTAATATCCAAGAAGACTTCAGTCTTCAGAAACCCCGCTGGTGAGAACCACAAATCCCGGTTAACTATGTGGACATATGCTCTGTAATATACAAACACCCTGTATTACCCTTGCTGTTTCTTATGTTCGTGTGTCTCCTGATAGAAACGGTACTGAAAGCAAGTCATAAATTATTTGTCTTTTATTTCTTTAAACTGGTTCACGCGGTGACGCAGTTGCTTGAGGCACTGTGCTACAAGCCGGAAGGACGCGGTTTCGATTCCGGTGGGTCATTGGGGTTTTTCATTGACTTAATCCTTCCTACCGCACTATGGTCCTGGGGTCGACTCAGCCTCTAACAGAAATGAGTACCAGGAATATTTCCTTGGGGGTAAAGGCGGCCGGTGCGTAAGGCTGACAACCTTACCACCTTCATGTGTCAATTGTCTTGAAATCTTGGACCCTCAAACTCCTGGAACACTCAGGGCCTGTCCAGGCCTGTATAGGGATTTCTTTGCCTTTATTTCTTTAAATAAGACCTTCATGACGAGCCATGGTAGCGTAATCAGTGCAGTGACTAGGCGACGGACTGGAAGATCCAGGTTTCGAATGCCAGCAGAAACAACAGTATTTTCTGCTCTCCAAAATGTCCAGACAATCTCTGGGACCCACTCAGCCTCCCATTCAATGGGTACCTGGATTATTTCCCGGAGATAAAGCCGTCGGGGCGTGAAGCTAACCACTCACATCCATCTTGTGCCGAGGTTAAGAATGAGTGAAGCTATACCTGTATTAGCCCTATATGCCTTCACGTTGTGGACAGGTAAAATTTGTATGGGCATTTGTAATGCTAAAAAATGTTTCAGATGGCAGTCGTACGTTTTAAGTATTTCTATGCCCATGCTTCTTTTGTGGAGATATGAGGCATAAGCTGGTAGTCGGTTACCAAAATTTCGTCGGAACAAGCTGCCTTGAAGTTTAGCCCTGCAGCTTCCTGAAGGTGGAAGCAGTACGTTCCTGCGAACCGTCGGTAATTGTCTACCAGATCAAGTAGTGACAATCGATTGTTTTTGGTGTAACGTGCATGTGATATCGTGATCAAATCGAACGGTAGTCATCGAAAACTTCCAGTGATTCATCTACAGTAGGAGTATTATTTTGTTCCGGGTGAACAGACACGACCTTCGCCTTAAGCACTGATGCTAAGCACTGCACAAAGAAGGCACAAAAAGTGTGTTCCTGATACCATAGCGGCGACATTACAAGGTTATTACTTCTATTTATAATACTTGCCGTTATGAAAGGGAATATTTCATAATCTGTGTCAGCTGCTTGTGCATTGCAGAAGTTCTCTGGCATGAACAGATTCCCTGACTTGCACACAGCCTGCCTTACGGAAATACAGGAAACTTTACATAAGCTGTTACGAAGAGAATGTCCCTCATGTTCACCGATGTGACAGTCGCAGGTGTCACACGTGCTCTTATGTTTCTATACGTGTCTATATCCATAAATTAATTTTTATACTGTAACGCGGCTACACATCCTGCATAGCGTTGTGTGGTGCTGAAACTTGGACACTTCGGAAAGTAGATCAGAAATACCTGGAAAGATTTGAAATGTGGTGCTTGAGAAGGATGGACAAGATCAGTTGGACCGGTCGTGTGAGAAATGGAGAAGTATTACACAGAGTCAAGGAGGACAGGAATATCCTACATACAATAAAAAGAAGAAAGGCTAACTGGATTGGACAAATCTTGCTTAGGAACTGCCTTCTAGAACGCGTAATTTAAGGAAAGTTAGAAGGAAGGATAGAAATGACGGGAAGACGAGGGAGAAGACGTAAGCAGCTATTGGATGACCTTAAGGAAAAGAGAGGATACTGGAAATTGAAAGAGGAAGCACTAGATCGCACCCTGTGGAGAACTCGTAAGACAGACTACAGAATAAATTACCGCGGCTACACACTCTTACTGATTTAATTATTAACCGCTTAAATACTGCAATTAGCGCATATAACATATGATATAAGCTACATATTAAGGGTGGATGATTGTAGTATCCTCCAAAAATAATGGAGGGTTATTTCGGAGGAAGGAGTGAGGAAACCTAGAGGTAGAATTGACGGCGCGGTTTGGTAGGGATGCCATAAACTTACTCCAGCGACGTAAAGGAAAGGTGGCAGCAAGAAAGAGAAAGTTGGAGGTAGGAGATCGTTGAAGTCATGCGAAGAAAACGGGCCGAATCGCCGTAGAAGAAGAAGAAGAAAAAGAATAAGGAGTAGGATAAGAAGAAAATACTGTATAAAAATTCAGTTCGTAATGCACAGGGAAAGAATACGTGCTTCAGTTAGGAGGAAAAATTGTTGAATGCTCTATGTGAAAATAATCACTGTTTGTTGCAAAAATCATGTGGCGTACTTAAACACACTGCGTGAACAAAATTCAGAATTTCTAGCATTAAACCTGGCCGTAAGTGAAGCTGAAAGAAAGCTTCGTGTTTTTTTTGTATGCGTATAATGTAGCCTCTATAAAGGTCTCTAATTTTTTAACGGTGCTGTTAATAAACAAAGACTTACAGCGCCCAATGGATGGATTAATGTGACAGTGAATTAGAAGCTGTGTGTATGGAATTTGTTGTGCCCAGTTTAAGGGACTGCCTTGATAAATGTCTGCATGGAATTCTTTAAGAGTAAATTTGCAACTTTCTTTTCTTTTCAGCCGTACGTCTTCTACCTAATTAATGTAGGTGTAGAGGGTTATTGTTGCACCTGATCACACTCAATGACACACACACAATCGGTAGGGCTTCCCTGGACGAGGGATCGGCCCATCGCAGACGCCTCTACCTGACAACACACAACATTCACAAAAGACAGACATCCATGCCTCCGGTAGGATTCGAACCCCAATCCCAACAAGCGAGTGGCCACAAGCCTACACCTTAGACCGCGCGGCTACCGGAGTGGACTCAATTGCAGCTTCCGCGGCCACAAAATTAAGTCTTGTCAATGATGGGCTAAAAACATGAATTAGTCCCCATCATCAGGGTCGATGCCATTGACATCGACTCTGATGATGGGGACTGAACCGGGTACCAGCCCTGGAACAATGCAGTGAACTTCATGGCAATCCAGTATAGCATCAAATGAGGCAATGTGTTTATGAATGGATATAGTTATGAGAAATGCCGTGTGGTCCCGCATTCGAAGGCAGACTAAGTAAAAACTAGCAAGGTGTCAGGACAGTTTACAAACCGGTCAGTGTCCGATTCTTGTAATCTTCTGTCACTAATCGACGTGTTTGCCGTTCCACAAACCTGACCGTAATGATCGCGGCTTCGACGCCGTACCCCTACCCAGGACTAATGACGTCATCGTTAAATAAGCAAATGCTACTGCGTAATTTCATTCGTTCTGTAGTATCGAAATAACCTCGTATAAAATGTCGTGCCTTATTTTAAGTTACAGTTTATGTTGTTAGTGCGGTAATGAACCTTCGGGTTCCATAAAACGCGGGGAATTTCTTGGCTAGCTGACGACCTGTTAGCTTCTCAAGAAGGACTCTGATCCATGGTGTTAGTTAGTTAGTTACAGTTTATGCTGACTTGGAATATTCGGTACTTCGGTGGATATTAGATCCGGAAGCCTTCACAATACCATGTAATGAACACCATATCATTAGTAAATAATAATAACGTGTGTAATAAGCTACAAAGTTCTCACTATAAACAACAGACATATGTTTAAAATAAGCAATAAGAAGACATTGCTGAAATTACAGTATATAAGATAATGGCGGTACCAAAGCATCTACACAGATGTGAGAATTGTACTTTAATAAAACAACAAGAAAGAAGAACTGACACAGCGGACGTGACACTTCTGAGTTTATTTGCAGTCTATATATTGTATTTTTCAACGTCTATAACAAGATTTCGTAAGCACTACTGAACTGATCCGCTACTAAATATTTAAGTAAAATATACAGACCTCTCCCATATATATATATGTAATGGCTATACTTTGGCCACTTTAAAACTGCGAGAACATGCATAAAATATATATTATTCCTTTTAGGGAATAATAAGTGATTATACGTCTTTATAATTTTATAATATTAATTCTAACTGTAAAAGGAAGTCCTCCACCTCATCATTATATTTCTTTTATGATTTTGTGAGTTTCTACCTGATGATGGCCAGCATACGCGGCCGAAACATGTTGTAGGATAATAAAAAATAGCATGGACATAGTGTTTTGTTTATTCCGGAAAGATTGAAATAATTATTATATATTAAAACACATATTAAGAAACAAGATCAAAACTGAACGTGTGAAATTTAAGTGAAATTATTCTGTATTACAGACGCAAGTAGTCATAACGTTTGTTGTTCTGTATTACAGACGCAAGCAGTCATAACGTTTATTGTTCTGTATTACAGACGCAAGCAGTCATAACGTTTATTGTTCTGTATTACAGAAGCAAGCAGTCATAACGTTTATTGTTCTGTATTACAGACGCAAGCAGTCATAACGTTTATTGTTCTGTATTACAGACGCAAGCAGTCATAACGTTTATTGTTCTGTATTACAGACGCAAGCAGTCATAACGTTTATTGTTCTGTATTACAGACGCAAGCAGTCATAACGTTTATTGTTCTGTATTACAGACGCAAGCAGTCATAACGTTTATTGTTCTGTATTACAGACGCAAGCAGTCATAACGTTTATTGTTCTGTATTACAGACGCAAGCAGTCATAACGTTTATTGTTCTGTATTACAGACGCAAGCAGTCATAACGTTTTTGTTCTGTATTACAGACGCAAGCAGTCATAACGTTTATTGTTCTGTATTACAGACGCAAGCAGTCATAACGTTTATTGTTCTGTATTACAGACGCAAGCAGTCATAACGTTTATTGTTCTGTATTACAGACGCAAGCAGTCATAACGTTTGTTGTTCTGTATTACAGACGCAAGTAGTCATAACGTTTATTGTTCTGTATTACAGACGCAAATAGTCATAACGTTTATTGTTCTGTATTACAGACGCAAGTAGTCATAAAGTTTATTGTTCTGTATTACAGACGCAAGTAGTCATAACGTTTGTTGTTCTGTATTACAGACGCAAGTAGTCATAACCTTTATTGTTCTGTATTACAGACGCAAGTAGTCATAACGTTTGTTGTTCTGTATTACAGACGCAAGTAGTCATAACGTTTATTGTTCTGTATTACAGACGCAAGTAGTCATAACGTTTGTTGTTCTGTATTACAGACGCAAGCAGTCATAACGTTTATTGTTCTGTATTACAGACGCAAGCAGTCATAACGTTTATTGTTCTGTATTACAGACGCAAGCAGTCATAACGTTTATTGTTCTGTATTACAGACGCAAGCAGTCATAACGTTTATTGTTCTGTATTACAGACGCAAGCAGTCATAACGTTTATTGTTCTGTATTACAGACGCAAGCAGTCATAACGTTTATTGTTCTGTATTACAGACGCAAGCAGTCATAACGTTTATTGTTCTGTATTACAGACGCAAGCAGTCATAACGTTTATTGTTCTGTATTACAGACGCAAGCATGTCATAACGTTTATTGTTCTGTATTACAGACGCAAGCAGTCATAACGTTTATTGTTCTGTATTACAGACGCAAGCAGTCATAAAGTTTATTGTTCTGTATTACAGACGCAAGTAGTCATAACCTTTATTGTTCTGTATTACAGACGCAAGTAGTCATAACCTTTATTGTTCTGTATTACAGACGCAAGTAGTCATAACGTTTATTGTTCTGTATTACAGACGCAAGTAGTCAACGTTTGTTGTTCTGTATTACAGACGCAATTAGTCATAACGTTTGTTGTTCTGTATTACAGACGCAAATAGTCATAACGTTTGTTGTTCTGTATAACAGACGCAAGTAGTCATAACGTTTGTTGTTCTGTATTACAGACGCAATAGTCATAACGTTTGTTGTTCTGTATTACAGACGCAAGTAGTCATAACGTTTATTGTTCTGTATTACAGACGCAAGTAGTCATAACGTTTATTGTTCTGTATTACAGACGCAAGTAGTCATAACGTTTGTTGTTCTGTATTACAGACGCAAGTAGTCATAACGTTTATTGTTCTGTATTACAGACGCAAGTGGTCATAACGTTTGTTGTTCTGTATTACAGACGCAAATAGTCATAACGTTTGTTGTTCTGTATTACAGACGCAAGTAGTCATAACGTTTGTTGTTCTGTATTACAGACGCAAATAGTCATAACGTTTGTTGTTCTGTATTACAGACGCAAGTAGTCATAACGTTTGTTGTTCTGTATTACAGACGCAAATAGTCATAACGTTTGTTGTTCTGTATTACAGACGCAAGTAGTCATAACGTTTATTGTTCTGTATTACAGACGCAAGTAGTCATAACGTTTGTTGTTCTGTATTACAGACGCAAGTAGTCATAACGTTTATTGTTCTGTATTACAGACGCAAGTGGTCATAACGTTTGTTGTTCTGTATTACAGACGCAAATAGTCATAACGTTTGTTGTTCTGTATTACAGACGCAAGTAGTCATAACGTTTATTGTTCTGTATTACAGACGCAAGTAGTCATAACGTTTATTGTTCTGTATTACAGACGCAAGTAGTCATAACGTTTATTGTTCTGTAATACAGACGCAAGTAGTCATAACGTTTATTGTTCTGTATTACAGACGCAAGTGGTCATAACGTTTATTAAGAATGAACGATCCACGCATTCCCAAGTTAGTGTATGAATACAACTCCGACAGGCAGAAAATATGTAGGTCGACCAACGAAAAGATGCAGGCACCAACACCATGAAGATGGGACAAGCCTGGAATAGGTTATATCCATTTGCTGCTGGTAACCGCTATACAGTGACGTGTTCTCTACTTCCAATTGCTCTGTGCCTTACATAAACCGTCATCACGCCGTCTGTCTTACGACAGGTCCACAGCTCTTCCAAAGCGAGTTCTGAACAGAGTGCGATCTAGTGCTTCCTCTTTCAATATCCAGTAGCTTCTCGTTCCTTAAGATCATCCAGTTGCTGCTAACATCTTCTTCCTCGTCTTCTCGTCACTTCTACCTTTCTTTATATCTTTCCTTCAATAACGTGTTTTAGGAGGCAGATCCTGCGCAAGATGTGATAAGTGTCAATCCAAATATCGTTTCTAATTCGATAGACAAATATATGGTTCCATCGCAGAGATTAGAAGTCTTCAGGTAATGCATAGGACGATAACGGTCTTTTAGGATATGACACCGCAGAGTATGGTAGATAGACCCCAACCTTTCGAAGAAACCTACTGCTCCCATTCTCAGGGTAGAGGAAGGATTGTCTTTATTCTACCGTAAACATGGAGACAGCAGTTTTATTTGAAACGTTAGTAATTATTTACCAAACGATACGGAGTCATATTGTACAAGCTCGTACCTTAGATCAGTGTTTCCCAAACTTTTTTGCCCGCGGACCCCTTTTAGCTTCGCAAAATAACCACGGATCCTCACATCCTTGCCCACGTAAATATAGTGTCCGGATGATAGGTATCCAAAATTAAAAATTTATATCTCAGAACTGGTTTTAGATAGCTACGAACACATACCAGTAGCATATGTCACATGCATTGCATGATTTGACCTTAATTAAAATGACTGTCGCTTGCTTCGTGGGTACAGGGTGTTTCTTAATTAGATATTCTAACGGTCATACGAAATAAACCTATCGGCAATTAAAGAAGTTACTAGATTATTTTTCAACAAAATATTATTCGTTTAATTAAAATAATAAGTAAACTTCAAAGTAGCCATTACATAAATATATCCACGGATATCCTGGGAACTGGTTGCGGATCGCTGCGGATCTGCGGACCACACTTTGGGAACCGCTGCCTTAGATTGTTCCTGATGCATGTGTTTGTTTTAAGATTCGCGCTGTATTCGCTTTGCATGTGTAAATGGCATCCTGCAATTCCCACTACAAGCTGCAACGCGTCAGTTAATTCCCTGATTCTAAGGGAAATTTGGTCACGGCCAGCTTCATATTCGCCGTTAACACTGCGCAGTTGTTTTGTAAACAACGGGAAGTGCATGACGTCATCATAATACTGTAAGCAAAGAGACACCTGCACCTGCTTTCGAATTAACACGACGGGCAATGTACGTGTAACGTAATATTGTGGTGGCGCGTTCGCGTAACCACTTTTACAGTGGAAACACAGCAATGAATTATGTGTGTGTTGTTAAGCTGCATTTCACTGTCATCTATATACAAATATTGAATGTTGCACAACAATGCTTTTATGGTAAATTTATGTCGCCGGCAACAATGAAACTTCAGGTCTTCACGTAAAGTGCCCGATGTTGCATTGAAATAAAAGTACGTTTGTTTGCTCATGGACGTCTTTAGACGTATAATTTGGCTAAACGGATCGTAATGAGAGATAAGTCATTGTGTAATTCCTCAGTTTTTCTAATCGTTGCCGTAAGTCATTTTACGAAGTCAGACGGAATTCATCAATTATGAAGCAATGAGTGTTAGATATTATGAGTGTGTGAGTGTCTGTATTCTTGCCTTAGTTATCCGGCATGCAAATCGCATCTCTTCTGCGCAACATTATATTGTCATCTGTGGCCTGTCTGGCTGTACCACATTTTTCCACTTTATCTCATAAATGGCACGATTTTCAGTAAAAAGGTTTATTGAAAACAAAATCGCGCCTTGATTTTCTCTACAAATTTCGCCTGAAATTTTTCTCATCCTAATAAGAATTCACTGAGATATCATAAATGTAGATTTGTCTTCATTTGAATTACCCGTTATTTTTGTCAGATTTAAACCAAACTTGAATTTTCGCTACAGATTTTCGAAAAGTCATCAATATCAAATTTCATGAAAAAAATACGTCCAATGGGAGCCGAGTTGTTCCATGAGGACAGACGGACGGACAAGCAGACAGACATATTGAAGGTAATAGTCGCTTGTCGCAATTTTGCGACGTGCCTAAAGCTCTATACTTTGTCTACACAGTGTACTTATGTTTCCCTTAAAAACAAAGGTAAAGTCCTCCATTCGTATGCCAGGAAGAGTGGAAATATAGCTTCATTCATTCTTAACCACCGCACTAGAAGGGGTAAATGGGTAGCTTCACATGCCGACCGCTTGGTCCTGAGTGATGTATTCCCCGGTACCCACTGAATAGGAGGTTGGGTTAACCGCAGAGCTGGTTTGGACGTTTTGGAGAAAATTAAATTTCTTCTGGTCTCCGTACATTTTTCAAAATAAACAAGGATTGTGTCACTAAACAGGATGACGTTATCATTCTTTGTAATGGCGATGCATTGTGTTTTCTGTGAGGTACTAACTGAAATAATTGTGACGCAGTGTGCTTTCTCTGTGGTAATAACTGAAATTTGTATCATTATATACATTTGTTTGATGTTTCAGACTTGGAACAGTTTGGTTTTATTACTTCCTCAGTTTCACTTCCTCACAAATATTCTATAATGAATTGTTGAAGTGTTTCGTGTTCTGCTTCGCACGGCCTCAGTAGAAACGCTCTTTCTCCAACCAGTTTACACTCACGTCGATGCAGAGACAAGTCGCACTGCTGTTTAGCGGCATGCTTGCACCTGTTTGTGACCTGTTAATGTCGCAGTGGTAACAGGAAGCTTAGACAGAAAGTTTCCTTACATCGTTTTCCTCTTGCATTTATTTTTATAGATAATGCGAAATGAGGAGATATCAGCTTCTCACAGCCGTATTCATGAAGACTCAAGACTTGAGACGTATTACGCTATGTCGAATGGTGGAGAGTTGTCTACCTTTCGGAGCACCGTATAGTAACCAGCCCGCTTTAAATCCTTCCATCGTACAATGTATAATCTATTATCTTTTATATTATTCCATTATTAATTTTTTTTTTCCACTGAATATCAGGGTTAGCATTCTGATTTCACATTTAGGTGTATCCAGATTTGTTTATCACCCTGTAGATCCTCTATCCTGACAGAGATGTCTTATGCATTTCCTCAGTCCTTCCATGTAAATGATCTGATATCTGATCTTATAACATGCACTGGCCAGGTTCTACCGTGCCTTTTCTGATCCATTGTCCACATTTGTACTTTCATTCAAAGCGGTATAAATTATACAGTTGATAACGCACCGTTAAGAGGGAACTTACTGCTGTTTGTGTTTATCTTTAATATTTTCCCGTAGCTTTATCTTCCGTTTATCACAACACAAAGAACTTCTTAATGTATTCCGTCTTTTTTTGTTTGTTTCTTTCCTTATCTTTTCATTTCCCTGTGCAAGTCTTTCCTTCTTCCAGACTTCCTTCTGTTCTCTCTTATATTCGAGATTCACTTCGGCTTCTGTCTATCTTGGTGAAGTCTACTAACATATCTTTTTGTACTTTAAAAGTCATTTACAATCATTTTTTTAATACATCTGGTTTCCCTCTGTATATATATTTTTTTCCAATGGCTCGACAGCCCCTTGGGGGCCAAGGCGCCTCATTTTTCGAGGCTTCACGATCACACACTTTTTAGACACACCACACTCGGTATTACTCCTCTGGATGAGGGACCAGACCGTCGCAGAGACCTCTACCTAACAACACATAACACTAACAAGAGAGAGACATCCATGCCCTAGGCGGGATTCGAAACCATAATCCCAGTAAGCGAGCGGCCGTAGACCCACGCCTTAGACCGCGCTGCCACTGGGATCGGCCTTTATATAATACTCTAATTACTTTCCACTGCAACAAATTTATGTTTCACTGTTACAAGTACGATGTAAACACAAGTAATAGGACTTACACATTCAATATTCGAAAATGACAATAGTTTCTTTTTGTTTGACATTAAGCATGTATCTCATCTAACAGACAACAAATTGACCAGCATTCTGATCATACTTTGTAAAAAGAGACGTTGTAAGATCACTTTTGCAACACTCTGTATATGAATTATCTCTAATATAATCCTTCTGATCGTGCTTATTCGAAAACGAAACACATTAATAATTCTGGAAACGTAATTTCATGGCACTGTATTGCTTATCTGTTTATGTCAATAAAAGTATTATTATATTGCTTACGATAATTGTGCAAACCCAAGACGCAGTGTTTCAAACTGCCTCGTTATCCTTGACCGAACTGTGACATTTACTGGCTGTAAATTAGCCCGTTAGTAATGCATCGTATAACCACGCGGATCCATTCAGTCACGAAACTGTTGTTGTATTAAATAATACTAGACTGTCTCCTACCTTAACAAATCGAAATTTAATTCAAGAAGCAGTTAAGAGCAGATTGAAGTCGGGGAATGCTTGTTATCATTCGTTCAGGATCTTCTGTCTTCCAGTTTGCTATCCAAAAATATAAAGATTACGATATACAGAACTATAATTTTGCCTGTTGTTTTGTATGGGTGTGAGACTTGGTCTCTCACACTGAGGGAGGAACATAGGCTGAGGGTGTTCGAGAATAGGGTGGTGAGGAGGATATTTGGGCCTAAGAGGGACCAGGTAACAAGGGAGTGGAGAAGACTACATAACGAGGAACTTAGTAATCTGTACTCATCACCAAATATTATTCGGGTGAGCAAATCAAGAAGAATGAGGTGGGAGGGGCATGTAGCACGTATGGGTGAGGGGAGAGGTGCATACAGAATTTTGGTGGAGAGACCTGAGGGAAGGAGAACACTTGGAAGACCCAGGCGTAGATGGGAGGATAATATAAAATGGGTCTTCAAGAAGTGGAATGAGGGGCATGGTCTGGATTGATATGGCTCAGGATAGGGACAGGTGGAGGGCTGTTGTGAGTGCGGTAATGAACCTTCGGGTTCCATAAAACGCGGGGAATTTCTTGACTAGCTGACGACCTGCTAGCTTCCTAAGAAGGACTCTGCTCCATGGAGTTAGTTAGTTAGACTGTCTCCTACGCTCGTTTGCACGTTAAACCAACAGTTTTTCATGCATCCTTCCTTTAAGTAAAAAAACCTGGCTTGCAAAAGAAAGTCAAACCTGAATATAACAGGCTAGAAAATGTATTTAACGCAACGTGGGTAAATGAGTGACATCGCTACACACTATTATACGTCTATCGCTGATTAGCTTCCTTATAAATAGAATTCATGGTTATATGTTTTTTGATGCGCTTTGCCATTATTTTTTCCCCATGACGCAACAGCCCCTAGTGGGCCAGGGCCTCCTCATTATCGAGGCTTCACGATCACACTCAGGTAGACACACCACACTCGGTAGGACTCCTCTGTACGAGTGATTAGTTCGTCGCAGAGACCTCTACCTGACAATACACAACACTCACAACAGACAGACATCCATGCCCCCTGCGGGATTCGAACCCACAATCCCAGCAAACGAACGGCCGCAGACCCACGCCTTAGACCGCGCGGCCACTTTTGCCATTATTACAATAACTTTTCTATTTATTGCAAATTATATACTGTTTTTTAGTTTATCAACGAGTAGCCATGGATTGCTTGACCTTTGATGAGGGGACCGATAGATTGTCCCGAAACGTCGATAACTACCAATCTACGCTGCGTAACATTCCAGAACAGTGAAGAGCTCAACAATATTTTTATTCATCATGTACCTCAATCCACCGACAGCATTTCCAATATTAAAAAAAAAAACTTTTCTAAACGTTATAAATCAAATATTATTTTAAATATTATGACCTAATTGCTTCCTTACATTCTTGTCTCTTCTATAACTTATAACTGTTATTTGGTTTGAATTCGATGCTTTATAAACGACTCGTCTAGAGACGTAAGAAGATACGTTGTACTTAAACCTAGCATTATACGAAGGCTGAATACCTTTCGTGACTTCAGAGACTTCTAGAGACGTAAGAAGACACGTTGTACTTACACCTAGCATTATACGAAGGCTGAATACCTTTCGTGACTTCAGAGACTTCTAGAGACGTAAGAAGACACGTTGTACTTACACCTAGCATTATACGAAGGCTGAAGACGTTTCGTGACTTCAGAGACTTCTAGAGACGTAAGAAGACACGTTGTACTTAAACCTAGCATTATACGAAGGCTGAAGACGTTTCGTGACTTCAGAGACTTCTAGAGACGTAAGAAGACACGTTGTACTTAAACCTAGCATTATACGAAGGCTGAAGACGTTTCGTGACTTAAGAGACTTCTAGAGACGTAAGAAGACACGTTGTACTTAAACCTAGCATTATACGAAGGCTGAAGACGTTTCGTGACTTCAGAGACTTCTAGAGACGTAAGAAGACACGTTGTACTTAAACCTAGCATTATACGAAGGCTGAAGACGTTTCGTGACTTCAGAGACTTCTAGAGACGTAAGAAGACACGTTGTACTTACACCTAGCATTATACGAAGGCCGAAGACCTTTCGTGGCTTCAGAGAGTTCTAGAGACGTAAGAAGACACGTTGTACTTACACCTAGCATTATACGAAGGCTGAAGACCTTTCGTGACTTCAGAGACTTCTAGAGACGTAAGAAGACACGTTGTACTTACACCTAGCATTATACGAAGGCTGAAGACCTTTCGTGACTTCAGACGCTGTGTGGAAACGTTGAGTTGCGATAGAATAGTAAGATTTAGTCATTAGGAATTGTTTGTGTTCACCACACCGTACTGGACACGCGTGTTTGAATATATTCATTGGTTTGAGGAGACTAGATTGGGATATTTGTTTATGTATTGCTGTGCAGTGACCCGAGGTTGACCCCAGATCGTGATAGGGCAGACTGAATAAGCAGAAGTGACTGTCTTAAAACAAAAGATCGGACCCGACAGAGCAATAAAATATATCATGAGAGTTGCGTCATTAATGCGTGAACTAAAGTGAGTACGTATAACGCAATAAAATGACTATCTTTCAAAGAGAGCGAGTTGGCACCTATTCGTTGATGAATAATAGTATTTACGGGCTGTGACTCCGTGTAGTCTGTGCAGGTTACAGGATTTAGGCATCATATACCTCCGAAACGTCGCTAACATTCTACCAAAATACAGAGTGGCCCATCACACACCGTATTCTTCACAGTCAACATCGTAACTTAGAAACAGTTAATCTAGAACGCGATGCTGCGTCAGTCGGGATTTAATTTCCGACGTTTTGTGACAACATAGAGCTCTCGAAACGTCGGGAACCAAATACCCAATGTCGGAGGGTCACATCCCACAAGAACTGATACTTCATCTACACTGTTGCGAAAACGGTACAACTCGCATGTTAATTTACTATTTATCATGCCTTTTATCTGCCTCGGTGGACTAGTGGTTAGCGTGCTCGCCACTGGACCCAAGGTTGCGGGTTCAATCCCGGCCGAGGTCGATGGATTTTTAAGGGTGATAAAAATCTGTAGCACAACTTCCTTCGGAGGGGAAGTAAAGCCGTCTGTCCCATGTCGTGGATTTGCAGCATGTAAAAGAACCTTACGGGCATAGAGATGTTTCGTAAGCAAAATTTAGCGGCCATTTCTCACCCGAGTCTCCTGATCGGCTGCTAGAGGGCTCTAGCGGTCCTATCAGGATGAATAGAATCGTACACGGCGGAAGGCAACGGGAAACCACCGCTGGTAAAATTCTCTCATGACAACCTATGGCTTCGTGCCAGTAGGGTCACGACACTCAGAAATGAGTATAAACGACGACATGCCTTTTGCCGCCTTCGCAAGAGGCCACCACTGGATCGTATCCTGAGCCAAAGTAAATCCAGTCCACATAACCACATCATATTTTTTAAGGTTTTATTACTATTGTTCTTCCATTTATGCCTAGGTCTCGCAGCTGTTCTCTCATGTCTGCGTTTGAAGGCAGTGTTGTAGAATACCTGTCTCATTTCTCATACCTCCTGAGTTTCGGATTATTTTATGTGGCCACCCTAATAACATTACGTGCCGGGATAGCGCAGTCGGTATAGCGACTCGCTACAATCTGGACAGTCCGGGGATCGAATCCCGGCAAGGGCAAGATTTTCCATACCTCTCCAAACCACCCAGCCTCCTGTACAATAGGTACCGGGTCTCTTTCCCGGCGGTAAAGCGGCCAAGGCTTGGCGTTGACCACCCATCCCCATCTAGCGCCGAGGTTAAAGAAAGAGTAGAGCTTTATCTTTACTCTCTCTGGGCCTTCACGGCCTGTTCCAGGGTGAAATTTGTACCTTTACCTTTACCCTAATAACATTTGCTGAAGATCATTAATTACGAAACTCTGCAAGACATAGCCTTCTGGGATGTGACTACGTGCAGTTTGTCGGATAGGCACCAACGTTTCAGAGGAACTTATTACCTCCTACTTAGGGTAGAGTATGTAGGAAGCTGGTTCTTCCGAAACGTCGTACCTCTCTAGTGATTAAGTACAAAATTTTGTACCCCGGAATACTGTAATTGTAAATTTTTACTGCCGTGAGAATCCAAAATCTCATATACGAAGCACTTCTTTGTACAAGTTCTGGCATTCTCATCTTTCTTCGTTCCCATTTAGACCCAATTGTTCTCCTCAGCTCTTTACTCTTAAAGGTGCTCAACTTATATTGGTGGAATATCAAGTTTCATTCCCGTGTGAAGCACAGGTAAAACATAAACATGTCAGAGACATGTCCACAGTGAAGGTGAAGTGAAAGCCGAAAGCAACGCCCCTGTTACGCAAACAGAAAGACAAGCTATAGATGTAATTGGAACGTAGACATGCTCGAGTCGGAATCGAATACACGCCCAGTAAGTTGCCGGAATGAAAAATGTAATGCCTGAAACTTTGCAACGAAGGGAGAATTTTTTAAGAAGTGTAATATTGCTGACTTGGGTATGAGAATTTACGAGTAAGACTCCAGTAATATGAAATAAGTGAGTTCTTATATTCGTACTGAGTAACGTTTCGTAACAAGTAAAATATTGACATTGCAAATGTTAAAAGAAAAATATATTATTCCGCTCTCTTGGCTTTCACTGGTTCAGCATGCAATCTGTTTCTTGGAAAATGTATAGTGACTCAGCTGGTTATGATATTCTCTGCGATCACACAAGTATGTAGTTTAGACCACTTTCTGAGCTAGTTTAAACCCACCCTACCCATCTTGTCTTCGGACCATTTTCTCAGCTAGTTGAACCCACCCCACCCATCTTGTCTTCGGACCATTTTCTCAGCTAGTTGAACCCACCCCACCCATCTTACCTTTGGACCATTTTCTCAGCCAGTTGAACCACCCCACCCATCTTACCTTTGGACCATTTTCTCAGCCAGTTGAACCACCCCACCCATCTTACCTTTGGACCATTTTCTCAGCCAGTTGAACCACCCCACCCATCTTACCTTTGGACCATTTTCTCAGCCAGTTGAACCACCCCACCCATCTTACCTTTGGACCATTTTCTCAGCCAGTTGAACCACCCCACCCATCTTACCTTTGGACCATTTTCTCAGCCAGTTGAACCCCTACAGCCCATGTTGCTTTAGGATCAGTTTCTGAGGCAGTTAAACGCACCTTACATATTCACCAATCCTTAACATTCACTGTGTTTCTCACATCAAAGCCTGTGTCTTTCAAATTTCCTGAACGAAATCCTCTCTACAATTTCATCTCTTCCTTTGGCCCTGTTTACGCTCTTCTTCTCATCCGCCTTGATTTTATTAATGTAATAATACTTGGTGCCGATCCCAGTGGCCGCGCTGTCTAAGGCGTGGGTCTACGGCCCCTCACTGGCTGGGATATGGGTTCGAATCCCGCCGGGGGACATGGATGTCTGTCTCTTGTGAGTGTTGTGTGTTGTGAAGTAGAGTTCTCTGCGACGGGCTGATCACTCTTCCAGAGGAGTCCTACCGAATGTGGTGTGTCTAAACTGTGTGATCGCGAAACCTCGAAAAATGAGGAGTCCTAGGCCCCCTGGGGGCTGTCGAGTCATAGGAAAAAAAAAATAATAATACTTGGTAGAGTGTACAAATTTTGAAGCTTCTGTATATGTAATTTTCTCCATCCTTTCTTAGGTCTCCTCTCCTGTATCCATACATCCCCCTCGAATTTTTTTCCTTTCCTTTTCTTCCTGTTACTTCTTGTTGACAAGAGATCCAGCTGTGAGTGTCAAAACTTCATGCGTTTCATGTTTGCCCTAAACGTAATTCCATATATAAAATG
Organism: Reticulitermes speratus; assembly: GCA_021186555.1. NCBI lineage: Eukaryota > Metazoa > Arthropoda > Insecta > Blattodea > Rhinotermitidae > Reticulitermes > Reticulitermes speratus. Next base: position 7,698,838 of record JAJKFL010000009.1, read on the forward strand.
TACTCCTTTGTAAGGATTTGATCTATTTTTAAAAAAGTATGACGCTCAAGAAAGTGTTTAGCGTTTTCATCCCACTAAGACCACGGTGTGGGCTTTAATATATACAGTAAGGTCCTGACCCACACAAATGCCTGTTGTCTCTGAAAATGTTACTTAATAAGGCGTACGTAATGCATTTATTTGATTATTAGGCCCGCTGTCTCACCTTAAATGATATCCATCATGTGATAGTCTACACGTACAATTAACTGAACCTATTAGTTTGGCCGTGCCATGGCTCACGCGGTTAGTCGCCAGCCTCTCAACGCGGAGGCCCGGGTTCGATCCCGGCTCAGTCCATGCGGGATTTATGGTGGACAAAGTGGCACTGGGACAGGTTTCTCAACGAGTACTTCGGGTTTCTCCTGTCAGTTTTATTCCACCGGTGTTCCATTACACGGAAGAACAGGAAAAATCTAAATCATCTTCATCACAGGGTTGTACAATAAACCTCAAGGCTGCGGTGCGTCCGTATTATCTGCTGCGGGGGCCTTCACCACAAAAATAAAAACTATAAGTTTAGTTACACTACACAACTAAGGGTACTACATTCTTTTTTCAGATTAATTTCGTAATAGGTTTGGCAAATTGCTTATATAAATGATTTTCGTAGCTTAACTTAACACAAGGTTGCTGATTCTGGTTGCAAAGTGACCTTCAGAATAAATGTAATTTCCGTTGTTTAACCTGTTTGAAATACAGCAACGCCTGTCTAGAGATGACTTAGGCCTTGACATTAAGTCTAAGAAAGTAATCGGTACAAATGAATAAAAATTTTAACAAAGCAATTTCTGTGGTTGTGATTCCTAGTTTCTGACATTGAAAGAAGGCTATGAATTTCAAGTGTCTGAGGACTGAGCAATAAGGAATTTATTTAATTTAAAAATTAAGAGGGAAGTGCGTCAACTAATGCTGTTATAATAGTGTAATACGGGCGAATTACGTAAACAAGTAGTATAGCTGGGACAGGTAAAAAATGGATATTACAGAATTTTGATGTGGAAACCTTTTGAAAAATTATCACTTAGAAATTCGATAAGTACATATTGAGATGACACTAAGGTGCTTCTTAGGGAAGTAAACTGTAAGCATAGAAAGTGGATGTAACTGGTTCAAGAATGTGACCAATTTCGGCCTTTGCTTTCATGACTCTTAAAACTAAGGTCCAGATGAATGATTCGCTTCCTTTAGATCCGTAGGAATTACGCTGCTATATTAGAAAGAGTGACTTTCATAATCTTATAATTGATATTAGTACACATATAGTCTACATTTCCTAAAACTTTCAAACATAAACTGAAATTTACGGCGTCATTGCTTTTGTAAATTTCAACTACAAAAAATATTTCACACCTGGCATGGGGTATTGTAATGTCTAAAACCGTAGCAAATTTATGTTGAATAGAAATCAGTTTATGCGTGATTTCAGGCTTCCGCAGCGGTGTAAATGAGATCTTCGCTCTTCTAGGGTGTTACGCAGCTTAGATTGGTAGTTAACTACCGACATTTAGCAACAACCTGTCGGTCACACCTTCAAGGGTCAAGCAGTCCAAGAAGACTTCTTGGACTGCTTGACCTTGAGTATTGGACTGGTGGCAGTACAAGCACTGTATCTGCTGTGCAGCAAATTCCACTGCCTGATTCCAGAGGTTAAAGCGATGGCAGTACAACCTCTCTGTTTGGTGTGGACAAAATTCCACTACCAAATTCCAGAGGTTAAAGCAATGGCAGTACAACCTCTCTGTTTGGTGTGGACAAAATTCCACTACCAAATTCCAGAGGTTAAAGCAATGGCAGTATAACCTCTCTGTTTGGTGTGGACAAAATTCCACTACCAAATTCCAGAGGTTAAAGCAATGGCAGTACAACCTCTCTGTTTGGTGTAGAGCAAATTACACTATCAAATTCCAGAGGTTAAAGCAATGGCAGTACAACCACTCTGTTTGGTGTAGAGCAATTTCCACTATCAAATTCCAGAGGTTAAAGCAATGACAGTACAACCTCTCTGTTTGGTATGGAGTAAATTACACTATCAAATTCCAGAGGTTAAAGCAATGGCAGTACAACTACTCCGTTTGGTGTAGAGCAATTTCCACTATCAAATTCCAGAGGTTAAAGCAATGACAGTACAACCTCTCTGTTTGGTATGGAGTAAATTACACTATCAAATTCCAGAGGTTAAAGCAATGGCAGTACAACTACTCCGTTTGGTGTAGAGCAATTTCCACTATCAAATTCCAGAGTTTAAAGCAATGGCAGTACAACCTCTCTGTTTGGTGTAGAGCAAATTACACTATCAAATTCCAGAGGTTAAAGCAATGGCAGTACAACCTCTCTGTTTGGTGTAGAACAATTTCCACTATCAAATTCCAGAGGTTAAAGCAATGACAGTACAACCTCTCTTGTTTGGTATGGAGTAAATTACACTATCAAATTCCAGAGGTTAAAGCAATGGCAGTACAACTACTCCGTTTGGTGTAGAGCAATTTCCACTATCAAATTCCAGAGGTTAAAGCAATGGCAGTACAACCACTCTGTTTGGTTTAGAGCAATTTCCACTATCAAATTCCAGAGGTTAAAGCAATGACAGTACAACCTCTCTGTTTGGTGTGGAGTAAATTACACTATCAAATTCCAGAGGTTAAAGCAATGGCAGTACAACTACTCCGTTTGGTGTGGAGCAAATTCCACTATCAAATTCCAGAGGTTAAAGAAATGACAGTACAACCACTCTGTTTGGTGTGGAGCAAATTCCACTATCAAATTCCAGAGGTTAAAGCAATGGCAGTACAACTACTCCGTTTGGTGTAGAGCAATTTCCACTATCAAATTCCAGAGGTTAAAGCAATGGCAGTACAACCACTCTATTTGGTGTAGAGCAATTTCCACTATCAAATTCCAGAGGTTAAAGCAATGGCAGTACAACCTCTCTGTTTGGTGTAGAGCAATTTCCACTATCAAATTCCAGAGGTTAAAGCAATGGCATTACAACCTCTCTGTTTGGTGTGGAGCAAATTCCACTATCAAATTCCAGAGGTTAAAGCAATGGCAGTACAACCACTCTGTTTGGTGTAGAGCAATTTCCACTATCAAATTCCAGAGGTTAAAGCAATGGCAGTACAACCTCTCTGTTTGGTGTGGAGCAAATTCCACTATCAAATTCCAGAGGTTAAAGCAATGACAGTACAACCTCTCTGTTTGGTGTGGAGCAAATTCCACTATCAAATTCCAGAAGTTAAAGCAATGGCAATACAACAACTCTGTTTGGTGTAGAGCAAATTCCACTATCAAATTCCAGAGGTTAAAGCAATGGCAGTACAACCACTCTGTTTGGTGTGGAACAAATTACACTATCAAATTCCACAAGGCAAATCATGACAGAGTAACTACGGCGTCTTGTATGACGTAACGGCAATTATGCAATGCTGGATGACTGCGTGATGGCGGTGAAAACATTGTATCTGATATAAAGAGCATGTCTAAATGCAGAGTTGTGTTCAGTTCCTTAGCATTTAAATATCTGTTCCATTTGATAACCTGATAGGTATAATGTAGACACGGGGGGCAATCAGAGCAGTCACGCTGACTACATGACACACATTAACACGTTTTAACGATTATGATCCATATCGCGTATTGAAGTCTTTGTCCGTTCCCTTCTGTAATTATGGCCGTTATGTAAAAGACAGATATGTTTGTGTTACGTATTAGAATCGGAGGGAATATTTTTCATTTTATAATCTGCCACCTCTTAAAACAATGTCTTTAGGTGTCTTCGCATGGTCGCAAAAAAATGCCTATTACTTTCGTCATGTCTGTCCGTCTCTCCGCATGTATCAGCGCGGCTCCCACTGAACGGTCTTGATTGAAATTTGATTTTGGGGGCTTTTCTAAAAATCTGTCGAGGAAATCCAAACTTGGTTAAAATCGGGCACTTTACATGAAGACCTAGGGTACGTTTCATTTTGCTGGCGACATTAAATCGCCGTAACAGCGCTCTCTCCGACTGAAACATAATATGCTGTTTGAATAGCCGACGAGCTATAAATATTACGCGAAAGCGCCACAGTGTTACGTTATAGTACATTCCATATATTTTGTTTACGGCGTAAGTTGCGTTTAAGAGGAGGCATTCACTTTTGTAATTGATGGACTCTTACATTCATTACCAATAACCATTTAGTTTCTCAGCTCCATAATGGAATGGCTTTCGTCGAATACTTACACATTTTCTGCTTGTCAAAAAATCCCCTGGCTTAATTGTATGCAAAAATTCTCACCATTACACCGTATTCTGTCACAGTTGAATACGGTGCAGATCGTTCACTCTGTTTCCCTACGTTCCATTATCATGCCTTCCATTCCTAGGTCTCGCCAGTGGTCTCTTTCCTTGCGACTTCCCGAATAATATTTTTTATATATTTCTCAGCCACTAATTTATAAATTTTCGAAAAGCCCCTTAGTTAATCATCATTAAAAGGTAAATTTCACCCTAGAACAGGCCTTGAAGGCCCAGAGGGGGCGTAGAGGTATAGCTGTACATTTTCTTTAACCTCGGCACTAGATGGGGGTGGATGGTCAACGCCACGCCCCGGCCGCTTTACTGCCGGGAAAGAGACGCGGTACCCATTACACAGGGGGCTGCGTGGGCCTCAGGGTCGGTCTGAACGGGCACGGAAAATCTCGCCCCTACCGGGATTCGATCCCCGGACCGTTGAGCCCGTAGCGAGTCGCTATACCGACTACGCTATTTCAGCTCGGTTAATCATAATTGCTAAATTAATCGTTTATGTTGATCCAAATGCAAACTGTACACATGAAAAGTACAAGAAACTCTTATGTAATCCTCAATATATTTACCCATCGGGACTGGATAGACGTATTTTACATGAAAGAGGAACTCAGATATTCATTCCACGTTGCTGCTAAAGAAACTGAGTAATAACAAAGGTATTGAACTACATTTGAACATATGTCCGGGTTCGATTCCGGATGGGGTAATTGGAATTTTTCATTGACATAATCCTTCCGGCCCTGGGGTCAACTCAGCCTCTAACAGAATTGAGTACAAGAAATATTTCCTTGGGGGTGGGGGGGGTGTAAAGGCGGCCGGTGCCTAGGGCTGACAACCTTATCACCTTCATGTGCCGATTGTCTAGAAATTCTGGAAGCCTCAAACTCCTGGAACCCTAGGGGCCTGTCCCGGCCTGTACAGGGTTGCTTTTAAACATATGTCACTTACAAATGTGTCGCTTTATACTGAAAAATCTGTAATACAAGTTTTTCTGAACTCAGATCCGCGCAAGGATGCTTGATATAGAACCCCTGTAACAAATTGCTGAATGAAGGCTGAGGAAAGATTTTAATTTTTCGTTGTTACGATATATATTGATGTGGGCCATGTTAGCTTAGTCGGTATAGCGACTGGCTACGGGCTGGACAGTCCGGTGATCGAATCAAGGTAGGGGCGAGGTTTTCCCCACCCGTCCTGACAGGCCCTGGGGTCAACCCAGCCTCCTGCACAACGGGTGCCGGGTCTCTTTCCCGGGGTTAAAACGGCCGGGACGTGGCATTGACCACCCATCACCATCTAGAGCCGAGATTAAAGAAAGAGTAGAGTTATACCTCTACTCCCCTTCTGTTCCTTCATGGCAGGTTATAGGGTGAACTTTAGTTACTTGCGGTATATATTCGTATCACATAGGTTGTTTATACGTGTATATAATATTTCCTTCGAAGCAGTCAAACATTATTGCTGCAAACTTCTATTAATGTCGATATAACTGTAAGGGAATGGCATCGTACTACAATAAATATCCGAGAAATCCAGTCGAACCCGGTTATAACGATATCGGTTTATGCGATACCTCGCCTATAGCGTCAGATATGCTGTGTTACCAATTAATTCCTCACTGTTAACCATAGCATTATACTCCTCGGTTATAACAACACTCGTTTATAACGACACAAAATATTCAGTCCGTTTCATGACGTTGTAACCGAGTTCAACTCCATTTGGATGTGATCAAATAATTTTCGTTCCAACTCAACTTTCTCCTTTCTCTTCAGACAGCTGCCAAAAATGAGATGAAGTGTCACGCACCTTTGAAGAGAGAGACATCCGTGCGTGTCGGAAGGATTACGTGTTTCGTGACATTGGAAGGAATCCATGACTTCAACTTTACTATGAGACCAGAGATACTGAGCGTTGTGACTGTCTTCTGGGGAGTGACGCCGTGTACTTTCGCACATATCTCCCGAACTATTCAGCTGAATGTTAGTTTGTAGTGTTTTAAAATGGGCCACAACCCTTCCCTTCTACGTACCACCCAATTAAATCATACGTAATCATCCAATGCTACCAAACCTATGCAGCTAATAAAGTATAGTTATCACTTCTTCACGTGATTTCAGGCTTCCGCCGCGATTTCGATGAGATCTTCGCTGTTTTGAGATATAACGCAGCGTAGAGTGGTAATTCTGTACCGACGTTTCGGGACAACCTATCGGTCCTATCTTCAAGGGCCAAGAAGTCCAAGAAGAAACCTTCTTCTTGGACTTCTTGGCCCTTGAAGAAAGCTTTCTTCTTGGACTTCTTGGCCCTTGAAGAAAGCTTTCTTCTTGGACTTCTTGGCCCTTGAAGAAAGCTTTCTTCTTGGACTTCTTGGCCCTTGAAGAAAGCTTTCTTCTTGGACTTCTTGGCCCTTGAAGAAAGCTTTCTTCTTGGATTTCTTGACCCTTGAAGACGGGACCTATAGGTTGTCCCGAAACCTCGGTACAGAATTATCACTCTACACTGCGTAACATTGCAGAAGAGCGCAGCTCAACTCATCTTCACTTTCCGAAGCTGATAGTATCACACGTTTTGGCTGTTACAAACTCTCTCACATCCATCAGACGCGATGAACCACAAACGAATGCGTTTATTTCTCTTGGCAGATTTCAGTTCGTCCCGATTTCTCGCTCTCACTCCTGTCATTCATGTTCACATATTTTACATATTCAGCTGACTTCGCAAGCGCCAGTAGAACAGGGGTGCACAAATTTTTTAAAAAATATAGAAGGTACGTAAAAATTCTAGGCGCCGGAAGTATGATATTGAATCAAATTCCATGCTGATGAGCCACAAATATTAGGCACTACAGTGCAAAGTTCAGTCACTACGGCGACGTGGTACCTGGGATTTGTTCATCGTTGAAGGGGAAAGTAAACCTGTAGTTTGGCATGGTAAGTTTAAAGATGGCAAGAACGTGAATCCACAGCACATTTTTCGAAAATGAAATCACTGGATCAGCAATTAATTGATCTGTTTCACAGCGGCGGCTATAAAGAAGGGTTCTGGGATGTGATGTCATATAGTCTGGTTTAAATTTACCAAATTTTCGGAGGAATATTTTGCTTCCGTCTTCATGGTATTTATTCTGAAGATTAAAATGGCAGGATTCTTCGAAACCATGACAAATTTCTGCCAGCTGTATGGCCTCATATCACCGGTAGATAAACTTCTATGTAAGTAATTAAGAGACAAATCCAACACCTTAATCAACTAGCTATTTAGCCTAAGCCTAACCAGTACAATTTGATTTTGCAGGACAGGACCCGAACACACAGCCATCTGCACTACTAGCCTGCTACGTCGAGCGCTCTTTCTCAGCGTCTGATCAAGTTTCCTAGTCCATTTGTCAGTTAAGAACACAAGTATCTAAAGTGCATAAAAATGTTTAAACTTTAGTTTGTTTATCCCGTTGTGACAAATGTAAATTAAATTAATAAATAGATCTGTCGATAATAACTCAATTTTTTTCCAGTTATATAATATTTAATACTACACGTTTCGGCCTGCATGGCCATCATCAGGTATTACAAAAGGTCCTCAATTTTTTTTGTGATTTGTAATACCTGATAATAGCCATGCATGCCGAAACATGTAGCATCAAATATTAAATAACTGGAAAAAAAATTGAGTTATGATCGACAGTTCTATTTATTAATTTAATACAAACATATATTTTTATGCCTGTCCTTTAAGCAGAAAAAGTGTTAATTTCAGGATGCTTCTCCATTCTGCGTAGAAGTTTCGATTGTTTACACATGGTATTAATACATTTAACCAGTCAGGGGAGGGGTTGCCTAGATAACAATTGAATTTCAAGCTCTAAGAAAACATAAACCATCTCCGTTACAAATGTTTTTGGCCTTGATTTCAGGCTTCCGCCGCGATGTTGATGAAATCTGCGGTCTTCTGGGGTATTAAGCGGCGTCGTGTGGTAATTGTTTACCGACGTTTCGGGACAATGTATCGGTCCCATTCTCACGGGTCAAGAGTCCGAGTGAGAAAGAAAGCCAACCTATAACGTATATTCTGGAAAGAACGGCGGGGTAGCAATATGTAGATGTGATGACAGCCAATAGTGTAGAACCAGGGTGAGAGAGCGATGGATACAAACAACGTAAAGCTGCTAGGGGTACAGAGAATGCAGATAGCTAAGACAGCTGGAAAAACAATATGGAATAGAGTAACAGTAGGAGGAAAATATAAGGATAAAGCTAGATAAATAAATTACAAATAAACCTACAGTAAAAATTAAAAATACAAATGAATAAATTAGAAGAATAAAGAATCAAAACAGTGTGAGCGATTGGCTGGGGGGGGGGGGGGGAGGAGAGACACGAAAAGTGGCTGCTCGGATACCTGTGCGAGAACCGGTCTCAGTATGGCCAAGTGCTGCCCTTGGGGCAGGGTGAGAATGATGGGAGAAAATTGTATGGAGTGCAGCAATAACAGGGAAGGGAAGTAAATGGCTCGACAGCCCCTTGGGGGCCAAGGCCGCCTCATTTTTCAAGGCTTCACGATACAACACACCTTTTAGACACACTACATTCGGTAGGACTCCCCTGGAAGAGGGACCAGCCCGTCGCAGAGACCTCTACCTGACAACACACAACACTCACAAGCGACAGACATCCATGCCCCCGGTGGGATTCGAACCCACAATCCCAGTAAGCGAGCGGCCGTAGGTCCACGCCTTAGACCGCGCGGCCACTGGGATCGGCGCACTGTATATAGGTAATATTAATATAGTATTATACACCAACGTACACAAAGAAACCTCTGTAATCAATCATTTCCTGGATTATTCAGGTATTTAATTAATTTACAAAATCTTCCGGTAGCCATGTTCGAAACAAAAAGTATCGTGTCTTAAATTTTACATAATTATTTTGCCCAAATCTTTCAAATCATGACGTCCATTTTCTTATTATCTGAGACTCAATGAGGCTTATTTGATACCAGAAATACGTAGAGGGCTCTGGTTTGCACACGCCAGGCTCTTTAGTCTCGTGATAACTGCCCTAAACTTCTAGGTGCTAATGTCACGTTATCCAACAGCTGGCACACTACAAGATGTAATAATGTGATAAGAGAAGCTTAGTTCAAACCATCCAGCTAAGCAGATCCTTACATTCAACAACACGTGGCTTTCCTTAATCTACAACCAAACGTAAAAAAACTGCTTAAATAAAGGAAAACAACGTTTCACTTCGAAAGGTCCGAATAAATAATACAAATGACTCAAAATATTAATCCATTACACATAAAACAAAAACTGGTAAACGAAAACATGTGCTGTAATTTATTTTGTGTTTAAATAAAATGCAATGAGTTCTCATTTTGAGCTTTTGAAATATAGTGGAATACAATACATTTTATACCTTTCGAGAAATTGCTTTGGCAAACATTATAGGGCTACGAAAGTACTGTGTAATATGTCAAATGGTAATCAATGTTAACTGTAAGAAACGGACAAATATACAGAAGTAGTGATGGTGGAAAACTGCAGTCTATAGAATATTAAAACAGGTTATATAAAACACACAGTTATGATTGCGCTACAAACAGCTACATCAGGCCTATATATGTATATACACTGTCTACAATAACATTGTAATATGTAATAATAATAATAATAATAATAATAATAATTCAATGGGTATTTATTAACGTGAAGGCTTAAGAGCTGAAGTGCCTATTATAAAGCCAGCACAAAGACACAAAACACAAAAACAAAGCAACAAATACACAAAACAAAACAGATAATAATAATAATAATAATAATGACAGTAATTATTATTACAATAATAATAAAAACACATAACCCTACGATCTGCATCGTTCATTTGAATCAAATTTCGTAGTTGATAAATTTAACAGACTAAACGAAATATACCGTATATGTATATATGTCACCAGATTTAAGATGCAAGAATAAATCTTACAATTTACCCTTGTCTGCTTCTCAGATGTGCCCAGATACTAAAGCGGATATAAAGTGCCAGACTTCTGATTGAGGTTATTCGACACATTCGTGATTAATTTAAAATAATGAAAGATTACCCAGACTCCACAAAAAGACTCCTTTGGACGTCATTGGTCCCTAAATTCATTCCATATATTCATTGTCTTTTTCAACAACAGCCCCCCCCCCACTGGATTCAAACCTGAGCCACAAGAATTTTATCCATATTCACAGATCATATCTTTCCATACTCATTTTAATATTACCCTCCAAATTTATACCAAACGCCTACGTCAGCTTACAGCTTTCTTTCAGCTCACAAACTAACACTTTAGCCTAAGCACGCATCTCATCTCCGCCATAAATGTTACATTACCCGCCCATCTCTTCTCCGGTGAACATACTTGCATGTCCCTTATAAGAGATGTCAAGACTTCAGTCGGTATTGCAGTAAACACTGTTTACCGTTAAGTAGTGTTTCAGTTCTGGTCACAGCGCTCACCTGTCAGTATTCGCCACATATCCTACGGCTGACCTGCCGTTCCAACAGACACACAACTGAATCTGCTACCACAGAACGAGAAAACTTTATAGAGTGCAGCCTACGCGGAGAGAAAGGTGATGCTGCTACACCTGAATGAGAGAGGGGGTCGATAGGTCCCCCACCGGCTTCATTTGACAGATACCTGATCATTTCTTTTAATGAATGTTCTGCTCGTACAGAATCAGGGCGACATTATACCGGGTGGTTATGAAGCCCTACACAGTTTTGTAATATATGATTCATAAAAATTACTTTTGAGGGTATTATAAACTTAGACCCTTCCGTCCTTGACATCGGTTGCGATATAAACTCCTGCGTCACTGAAGGGTTAACGAAGGTTTATCATTTCTGATATTCTGACATTACAAGAGCCTTTAAATAAAGAAGCATGATGTGTTGCTAAATGGCTCAACATTTGAATCGTGTGAACACCGACAGTACAGCTTTGAGTCTGTAAAGTGCCTGTATACCGGCTGCGTCCTTATCGCAGCGGACGTAGCAGGCAACAGACATAATAGTAGTACTCTGTGCGGTTTCGGGCAGGGATAGCTCAGTCGGTATAGCTACTCGCTACAGGCTGGAGGGTCTGGGGATAGAATCCCGGTGGGGACGAGATTTTCCGCACCCGTTTAGACCGGCTCTGGGGCCCACCCAGCCTCTTATAAAATGGGTACCGGGTCTCTTTCTCGGGGGTAAAGCGGCCGGGGCATGGAGTTGACCACCCACCCTCATCTAGTGCCGGTGTTAAAGAAAGAGTAGAGCTATACCTCTACTCCCCCTCTGGGCCTTCATGGCCTGTTCTAGGGAGAACTGTACTTTACTTTACTCTGTGTCGGTTATTCAAATATTGTATGGCCATACAAAGTGTTCTTTATTACTTCTGAATCATAACAAAACTTAAAACTTGCGTGGAACATGCATAGTGTCCGAGATGTGAATTTTCAAGGAAAACCCTCTAATGGGAGCCGAGATGTAGGCGAAAACGTATTTTGGCATCCTTGTAAAGTGCCCTTAATTTGTCCTAACACAGCCATGCGTATGACTGTATAAGAAGTGTGTGTGTAGGATGCGAAATGTGAGCTTTTGTGAGAATCTCTCCATGCGGAGAGGAAATACAGGCGAAGATATACGTTGGTCTTCGTGTGAAGTTCCCTGAATTATAGAAGGAACGCAGTGAAAGTTATAACATGTGTAGGAAGTGCGCTTTGTGCCTTAGATATACATTTTGACCAAAATCCCTTCATCGCAAACCGCGGAGCACACGGAAAGTACAGTTGTCTTCACGTAAACTGCCCTTAATTACTGAGAGATCGTAACAAAACTTATGACATGTGTAGGGAATGTGTGTAATGTGCAAGTTGTGATTTCTTACGGAAATCCCTGCCAAGGGAGCCGCGATATAAGGGAGAACTTACGTTTGTCTATATGTAAATTGAACTTAATTAATGACCTATCCCAGCCATGGTTATGATATTTATAAGTAATGTCCTTGGGATAAAAAACATGAAATTTGCCGATAATTCCTCAACGGGGAGCTGAAATACAAGCGAAAATGTATATTCGTCTACATGTAAAGTACCCTCAATTATTCACCAATCGCAACGAAACTTATAACGTGTGTATACAATGTGAGAAGTGTCCCAGATATGAATTTATACGAACACCCCCCCCCCCCCCATATACGAGCCATGATATTCCCGAGAAAGTACTTTCGTCTTAAAGTATAGTGCACTTAATTATCTTCTTATCGTATCCGTGCTAATGACGTGTATAAGCAGAATGCATAAGATGCAAGGTGTGAATTTTTGCGAAATCCCCTCCAATCAGAGCGGAGACACAAGTGAAAACGCACGAAGGTCTTCATATAAGATCTTAATTACTGACCGAAAGCAATGAAACTTAATATGATGTGTAGGGAATTGTAACCGGCAATTCGGGTTCGAACCCTGAACATGTCGATTACGTGATGTAACTATTTATTTTCTCGGCATACAAATTGGGGTTTGATGAGTACAAAATCCGACTTGAGTTATTAGGGGAGAGAAGTAAATTTAGAAGAGACAGTGGCTACTACCGCTTCAAGAACAGTAGGGACATGTCGCGGTGTTTCTATGTGAAATCTCGTACTCCACAAGGGAAGGTTAGGAGTAACTCAACCCAGGATATTCGTTTTAAGCCGGGATTAGACGGCGCGTGGCTCGTCCAGTGACGTGACGTCACTTGCTCGGCCAACAGATCGGAACATAAAAGACAATCTGGCTACACGACGCGGCGCAGCTCGGCAAATGGCGGACCAGCGGCCTTGCTCGGGTAGGTTCGGCTCGGCTTGTGGAATGAGTTGTGTTGTTCTATGAACTTAAAAATGTCCTCGTTTGACCACTCCATTCTAGCCAATACCAATTGTGGGACAGAAACTTTCACTCTTCGCGCACCCCGACAGCAGAAAACAAAGACCAGACCTAAGTGTATACAGGCTTGGACGAGACTGGCTTGGCGCGTAGACTGCAAGTGCCGTGTAGACGCAAGAGCTGCCCGCGCCGAGTCCCTTTGAGGATCGTGAAAAAAACCGCTTCTGAGGCGATCCAACGAGCCTCGCTCCACCAATCACACGCCGCGCCGCGCCAGGCCGGTTACACGGCGCGTTTGAATACGATTCTTTGTCAATGACGTCAGTTATGACGTAAAACGAGCCGAGCCACGCGCCGTCTAATCCCGGCTTAATGCTTGCTTGGGGTCTCCCGACTGAAATTAGAGCGTTCTAGTTTTATGTAAAGTGCCCTTACGTATTTAATGAACACAACGAACATCGTCATGCGTGTGTAGGAGTTGTAAATAATATCTCAGATATGAATCGGCACGAAAATACCTCCAATGGGAGCGGAGATACAGGCGAATAAGTACGTACATTGGTCATCACGTAAAGTGCTTTTTATCATTGACCGGGCGCAACGAAACTCATAAAGTGTGCAGCTATTATGTATCGTATCCCAGATACAAATTGTCTCTATGTAACGGGAGCTAAGACGAAGGTAATTTTTCGTTATGTAAATTGCCATTAATTACTAAACGCTTTCAACGAAACCTATAACACGTCTAGGGAATGTGTGTAGAGTGCTGATATGAATCTGTACGAAAATTCCTCTATAGCGAGCCAAGATACAGGCGAAAACACGCGTAAATTTGTCTCCATGTTAAGTACCGTTAATTATTGACCTATCAAAACGAAACTCATAATTCATAATATGTATAGGGAATGTACACAGATATGAATCGCCATGAAAATCCTACCAGTAGGAGTGGAGTTACAAAAATTGCTAAGGTTTGAAAGATAGATTTTAAGGAAAATCTATGGCCCATTTGAAAGCCCGGATGCATAATGGAGATTACGAAATAATGAGGAATAAGGATAATTAGAAAGCAAAATATTGTACGACAAATAAAAGCGAAGAGACTTGGATGGTTTGGGTATATACAAAGAATGGAAGAACATGGAATAAATAGGAAGATATCTAACTGGATGCCAATGTTATTAAACAGGCCCAAAGGAAGACCTAAATTGAGATGGTGGGACAGTGTATGTGGAGATCTGAAAATTATGGATGTGCTGGATTGAGAAAAGAGTGTTTTTGACAGAAAATATTGGCAAGGAATACTTGAGCAAGCCAAACCCCATCCAGAGGTTGTAGAGCTTAATAATAATAATAATAATAATAATAATAATAATAATAATAATAATAATAATAATAAGTGGAGTTACAGGCGAAAATGTACATTGTTCTCAATGTAAAGTGCCTTTAATTAATGACGGATCACAATACTGCTTAAGACTTGTATAAAGAGTGTTCGTAGGAAGAAAGATGTGAAATTTGACGAAATTCCTTCCAACGTAAGCGGAGGTACCAGCGAAGACGTACATTTTGTCGTTATGTATAATGCCCTTAATTCTCTCCGGATCGGAAAGAACCGTAGAACACTTGTAGGGAATGGGCTTAGTGTCCCAGATGTGAATCTTGGAGAAAATTCCTCTAACAGGAGCCGAGATACGGGCGAGTAAGTACTTTTGTCATCTTGTAAAGTGCCCTTAATTCTTGACTGATCCCAACGAAACGTGTAGGCAATGCGCGTAGTGTCCAAGATACGATACGTCAGGGAAGTCCGTCTAACAGAAGCTCAGGATACGGCCGAATAAGTGCTTTGGTCTTCATCCGAAGTACCTTTACTTCTTCATCGATTGCAACTAAACTCAGAGCTTGTGTAGGGTATGTGCGTGGTGTCTCAGATATGAATTTTCGTGAAGATCACTGTAATAGGCTCAGAATCACGGGCGAATATGTGCTTTGTTCTTCATGGAAAGTGCCCTTACTTCTTGACCAATCAAAATGAAACTTACAACATGTGTAGCGACAGTGCGTTGTGTCCGAGATATCTGTAACTGTGGTCGCTGTATACATGGAGAGCTGCGTGACTTGCGCTCGCTGGTGTGATTGTACACTCACGTATCATGAACGGTCCCCCCCCCCCCCCTATTTTTGTCCCTCTTGGTGCTTTGATCTTATACTAAACATGTCGCAGAAAATGTAATGAAAGGTAATGAGGTATATTTATTGCGTATTTACTTGGTTTCTAATAAATAATACGATTTCGCAGTGATATTATTTTGTGTGCGTGTGCAAATGGGTGAAAGGGGGGGAGAGGAAAGGGTGCGGTATGGTACGAGGTTGTGTTACCGATGTCATACTACCTATTTCCGGAAGTTGTCAGCAGGCGGCATCTTTTAGCCACTGACATTGAGCTATGCTGGATGTAGTGACGCATGGGCCCTTCGCAGATGGCGATGTAGTCGTCATACGTTACCGCTGAGTTGCCTGTCTCAAAGCGGTAGTAATCTGCGGTAATCCGTGCGTTTGTGGTCCGACACGTAAGTTTACCACGTTGGCAGTAGTGTTAGTGCATGTGACGTTACTTGTAAAGACTTTTATAACAATTTTGGTAGAAGAAGGTGCACTTCACTGTTTACTAGTTGTTGCAGGTAATGTACCGTTTCTGTATTGTGAAATGAACTGAAGTGACTTCAGTTGTCACGACGCTTACGCAACCTAAATAGCTGTAATCTACATTATGTTTGTTAGTCTTTACCATCCATAGTTTTGGGGAGTGGGGATTCAGTTTCGTTTTCTGCGGTTTGAATATTTGTAAGATAATCACGTAATTGTTACTTTGACGTAGTCTGGAAAGATTTTCTGTGGTGATAAACGAAACCTCATTGCAACATATACTGAACCAGATACAGCATACTTTCTTTCTGCGTTGGTTAGTTCCACATTAATCTTTGTACCCCATCCTGTGCAATTCTCATTGTGTGTTATCTTGTCTTGAACTAAATGAGGACGATTTTATTAATAGAATTCGGTGGCTAAAAATAAATGTTCAGATACCCTTATTTTATTGCACAGTGTTTTGTAAGGTAAAGACGAATTAAAGTATGGAACCTAATTTCAGTTGTTTCACGCCGTTCTATTGATTGAAGGAACAGCAAAACACAGTTTACAGAGTCAAAGAGGTGTGTGTATATATACATACACACTACGGTTTACACGATATGCGAACCGACAGTAAGCAACAAACAATATTGGAAGCATAAACTATTGTCCCTACATATATATAGGGACATTTTATGTGACCAATATATACATATACACAGTCCGACAATTATATAATGAGACTGAGGTTATAGAATAAAACTGGAACAAAAGACTTGAGTACTATCTGTATTTTATTCAAAGTACATCCCTTCTGCATCGATACAGCGAGTGGCACGATCTAGCAAAGACTGGAACGACCTCTGCATGTCTTCTTGTGGTATGGCCCGAAGACTCGATGTCACAGCTCCTTGGATGTCTTGAACATCTTCAAAGAGGCGCCCTTTCAATGGTAACTTCAGTTTGGGGAACAGAAAATAATCACAGGGGGATAAATCAGGGGAGTAAGGTGGATGATTGAGCACGCACACTTGTTTTTGGGCTAAAAATTCTTGTACAGCAACTGCCCGGTGAACCGGTGCATTGTCGTGAAGAAGAAACCAACTGCCTGGTGCTGAGTACTCGGGCCGGACACGGCGAATCCTCTTCCATAGGCGTTCCAGAACACTCAAATAAAAACTTCCAGTGACAGTTTGTCCCTGAGGGACAAACTCGTGGTGAATAATTCCCTTGCTGTCGTAGAAACACACAAGCATTGTCTTCACTTTTGACTTTTGAAAACGAACTTTTTTGCCTTTTGGTGATGCTGGTGACTTCCATTCAGCACTTTGGCGTTTAGTTGTGGGATCATAGCGAAAACACCAAGTTTCATCCTCTGCTACAATCGAATTCAAGAAAGTTTTATTTCTATGAGCAGTTTTAATGATGTCTTTTGCGTACTGAACACGCTCGTGTCTTTGATCATCATTCAATGAATGCGGCACAAACCGGGAAGCGACCTTTCTCTTGCCCAGGTCTTCCACTAAGATTTGACGAATCGTCTCCCTGTTAACACCAAACTCATCAGCCATCATTCTCACAGTCACACAACGTTCTTCTTGTATTCGTTCTCTCACTTTCACAATGAGTCCCTCGTTACGAACAGAAAATGGACTCCCAGGCCTGGCTTCATCTTCAATCGTTTCCACACCACTTTTGAATCGTGCATACCACCTGAATATCTGTGCACGAGATAAAGAATTATCCCCATACACTTGTCTCATCAATTTCACAGTCTCAGCTGCAGTTTTCCCGAGTTTAACACAGAATTTAATGTTCGCTCTCTGCTCCATGCTGCTACTGTGACCGCGTCCTCTCACTACCTACACAACATGGCGCCGTATTTCCCGTCATGCTCAGCGTGGGACGTTGCGGTGTTGTCAGATTACAGATGAAGGTTGGGCACTTGGATGGCATGCATTGCTTCATAGATGGCACTTCTATCTTGGTCAAAATAAAATCAGTCTCATTATATAATTGTCGGACTGTGTATATATAGGGACCTTATTTTATGTGACCAATATTGTCGCTTTCTGTCGGCTCATATATTGTGTAAACTGTAGTCGCTGAGTAGGCTTCTCACACGCATATAATTAGAGGCAGGAAGTGACAAATGATACTGATCAGACACAATAATGTCACTGTCTTTCAGCATACAGGTTACATGTCTTAGCAGGGCTGTGCCATCATAAAACCTTAACACCCAACACACACAAGGAATTCAGAAGTGTATTCATATATTATTTTAGGTGTTACTATGAGTTGTTATAATTACAGCATTTTTACTAGTTTAAATTAGTCCATGGTCACTTCCATTTCCATTCAAATTAAGTATTAAGTTTATTGTGTAGGAAACCTGCATCTGCAGAGAAATACCATGACTGCTGTAGTGCTCAGGATTGGTAAAGAGATGCACTGTTCCTCAATATACCTATGTTCCATTACTCATTGTTTGAAGGTGGCATATGTTAGTCCCAGACACAGTATGTTCTGCAGGCATGTGCTGGTTTTGGGTGACTTCCTTGAGTGATTTTATATTTTCACAGTGTTGTTCTGAATATTAAAATGTTTTGGTATATGACGCCACATCGATTGGTAATTACCAGTATCACAGTTTTGTTTTTAGGTAATGGAATACAAATGTAATCATTAGTTTTATTCGTATGTGAAATTAACTTACAGTTTCTTATGACCGTAGATACATCTGCGATATCAGAGAAGTGAAGTTAGCAAATGCACATGTCTGTACAGTCCACCAGACTTACTGGTTACATCAGTGGTTCTCAAACTTCTTTACTCATAGCACAATATTCCTTGCCATGAACATTTAAGTTGGCAGCACTAACGGGATAATTACCCAGCAGTGAAGCATGATTTCTTACAAACATAGCTAAATGATTATTCCACAAGTGTAACTAAAAATGGTTTCTTTCAATTGCTGGGTTGCTGAACATGTAAGTCCATTAAAAAATGGAGGATAATTAAGTTGTGAATACTGTGCTTACTCTGTACTATGTATGTGAGTAAAATTTATTGTAAACAAAACTATATGTATATATATTTTATTTTCTTTGTAACAATATTACATCTAAGATTATGTGGTGCACGTAGTGGAACTTTCAGCACACTAATGTGCCATGGTACACCCTCTGAGAACCACTGGTTTATGTAATAAACAGCAGTCAAAATTTTTAGCTAGTTATTCATTAGAATGTAATATGTTGAAAAAATAAAAGGTTCTAGATGATATTATAAAACTTGGTATTACAGCCGATCATTAATGACTAACTGAACTTTCTCAAGGTCAGTTTTGAAGTGTGAAACAGTATGTTCAGAAGTAACAGGCATTTATTTTATTGTAAATTTGACTTAAATTCTAATTTTCTTTTTAGGTAATCTGGTGCCAATATGGTAAAGAAAAAGGGTAAGTTATGATTGCTGCTGTGTACAGAAAAGTTTGTATATTACTTCAGTATGTATTAAGGATGGTGAGATGCCTAGACCTAGAGCGTTTACTGGGAATATTCACAGTGTATTTTATCTTTGGCCTCTCTTACAGCAGGCAGAAAACAGTTTATAGGCCCACCCTTATTAATGAAGTTTATGTAATTGCACTGTCAGTGCCTGTCTTTGCAGTAGTGAAAGAGCCCATATCTGAGGTGGGGGCTGTAGACTTACTGTGTCAGATGATAATATAACAGATAATGTACTTTGGCTCTCTAGACTTTACTGTGTCCGATGATAAAGTAACAGGTAATGTACTTTGGCTGTCTATATACTTTACTGTGTCAGATGGTAAGATAATGAATAATGCCCTTTAAATGTGAGCTGTCCCACTGTGGTGAGAGCAGATATATCTCACATATGTTTGTCAGAGGTAACTGAAGAAGTTTTTTGTAGTCCATGCTGTAACTCCTATGGCGTGGTGTCTCCTCTAGAAACACTCCCCACCAGAGATCCAAATGGGGGAGTAGTTTACTGCCGGATTGTTTTATCTCCAGAGGAAGCGTCTCACATTTGTCTATGTTTCTGGAGGAGACTATCCAAGAAAAGTAATAATGTGACAGTTTTTCCATTTGCATTCCACATCGCAGTACAGCAGACGTTCAAACCACTCTGGTCACGCCTGTTGCTACACGATCATGAACCATCTCAAGCATCATTTGCTCTGTGCTTCAAGTTGCTACTGATGTCACTGCTTCTGGCATCAGGGGAATTTTTATTGGATTTCCCATCTCCTAGGCATCTCTCTTCGTCTGGTTCCTACCCTCTTGATCTGTCCAGCTTGGGAGACCCTACTGGTAGCAATGCTACCACCGGCTTAGCTCTCAGGGTTGCTGGAACTCATGAGCCCCTCCACCACGGCAAGGTGTTGATACCAATGGAGGGGTGAAGAGGAAGGCTGGCAAATAATGCATCTGAAACTTGGGATGTTTGGACTAGAATTCTAATGTATTTTCTGTAAACCACAACTCAATATGTAATTCTTTCAGTTTTGTTACATATTTTATTAGTAAGTGAAATACATTTAATTTAGGGAAGAAGTCTGGAGGACAGAAAGAACAGCAGGGAGCAGGAGGGCATCCTGAAGAGGAAAGTGCCCAGAGGGAGCAGCAAGCAGGGCCATCACAGCCTAAAGAACAACAAAAGAGACCTATGGAACCTGCACTGAGATCAGGTGGTGGAGACATCGCAGCTGGACCATCTCAGCAGCCACAAGGACAGAGAAGAAGGCAGCAACCCTGGTCACAATCACAGGCTCAGCAGCCACAGCAGCAACCTCCCCATGTTGCTGGCATGGTAGGAGGACAGCAGACAGGCCAAGCAGGTACCGGTAATTTAATATTATTATGCACACAGTAAAATTGTAAGTTATCCATAAACACAAGCCCTCCTACGTATTTCAGCCATAAATCGCCATCTTCATGGAGTTGTTTCAGCCATAAATTGCCATCCTCAGGGAGATGTCAATACCAAGGCATATATAATGCCACTGTAACAGTTTTTACATTTCGTATATATATCTATGTGACATTTTAACAGACTTTTATTCTGTCCTAATTTCAAATTTTAACCACATTTGTAGGACTTGAGACTTCTGGACAGAGGCGCAGCTTGGCTGTTAACGTGGTGGGGGGTTAAAATCAACCATGGGTATTAGTAATTTTAATTTACGAAGAAGTCAAGTTGAGAAAGAGAGGGAAGATTGGTTTGTTTCAGTTTTTTTTTGTCTTTGCACCTTCCAGCTAATTGTTTTGAAAATATTTCTGTTTTTTTATTTGCCCCTCTTCAACTTGGTTGCCAAAAAACCATTTTTATGTAGAAAAATATTGGAGGAGCATTTGCCCCCCCCCCCCCCCCCCCGCACCAACCCAGTTACGCCTATGTGTCTGTACCAAAAACGTTGATATTAGATGTTTGTGTACGTGTAACTACACACAATGTATGTTGGTGCATGTAAACGATTGCAGGTACCGGTAATATTTTTGGAGTCTTATTTTTATACTTTTTGTTTCTAGAGTGATGCAGAAAATCTCGTGAACAGGTTATATTAATTTGAATTTATTATTGGTTATCATCTAGTGTAGTTGGTATAGTGACTCACTACAGGCTGAACAGTCCAGGGATTGAATCCCAGTAGGGGCGAGATTTTCCGCACCCATCCAGACTGGCCCTGAGGCCCATCCAGCCTCCTATATAAGGGGTACTGGGTCATTCCCAGGGGTAAAGCAGCCAGGGCTTGGCATTAATCACCCACCCCCATCTAGTGCCGAGTTTAAGGGAAGACTAGAGCTCTATTTCTGCTCCACCTATGTGCCTTCATGACATGTTGTAAGGTGAACTTTACCTTTATTGTTTATCTTCCATTGACACTTCCGCCATGGTGGTTCATCTTTAGACAAACCCTCATCTGTTCTTCTCCTGTCCGTGTTCCTTTTGTATGTATGTTGTGCTTACCCTGTTCTGTTCTGTGTAACTTCCTGTGGTCTCCAGAATGTCAGTGTACTTCTACCAGAGTATGCAGTATCCCATTCCGGATACAGCAGTCTTTAAAGTTGCCACTGTGAGAATCACATATCTCATTCATTTTTAAAATGGATCTTAAATAAAATAGATGAGAGTGTGTGGACTGGATTCATCTTACTCAAGATGGGGCCAGCAGCAGGCTTTTGTGAAGATGGAAATCAGTCTTTGTGTTTCATGAAGTGCAGGGATTCTTGACCAGCTGAGAAACATTAACCTTCTGAGGAAGGGCCCTACTTCTATGAATTTAGTAATCCACACTGTTTTGTTTTTATGTGACGGCTCTGAATTCATCAGTGATTGTATTTGATTATCTATCAGTAACAATATTTTATGTTCAGAATGTATACCTGGACTACCACAAAAGGGAACAGTTTTTTTTTTGAATTTGCCATAACCCAACTGTTTTTCCTATGATCCTTAATAGTTTTTTGTGGTCTGATATAGTCAAACATTATAGTTGTATTGCCATGTTTGCTTTACAGAATACAGGCCTGGAGTACCACCACCCAGAATGGAAGGTCCCTGGGGCCAACCAGTGCACTCAGTTGGACCTGATAGACATGCATTTCGGAGGGGTGGTCCAAAGGGTCGACCACAATCTCAGGAGTTGAGTTTCAGGGCTTCTGGTGGCAGAGGACAAAGAGGAGTGACTCCTCCACGAAGTCAAGCACAAAGTAGTCCACCTGCACCAAGTGGTAAGATAACAGTAAATTACGGGAAAACATAAGCGTCTTTTCTTTCAGATGTTTCAACCTCTAGTTGTATTATTTCTGTTCAAAAGTTATGCTAAATGTTGTTTTATTTTCTACAAAGTATTGTTTGTGGGATATATTTCTATATCACAAGATGTGCAAGATACTCCACGGATGCTTACCTTATGACATAGGGACACACAAATTCTGTCACAACTTAATCATTTTTAAGTATTACAAATACCACACATGTAAGCAGAACAGGTCACATAAATCTAAATGCAGTGGTAGTAATTGCTAAAATTATACAGACTTTGTGCTAATGATTAATTCATAAACCACTGACTGTTATTGCAAATTTTACTTGAATCTTAACCGGTTACCAGCTTGCCTGTGAACAAATCACATCCAAGTGTTTGTGTTTGAGTGATGTAGTGTTCTATGAACTATGATATATATCTGTTCACCAGAACTTGCAGTGTTGTCATTCTGTTGCACTTCAGCACATGTCATGACAAGAAAATTCACCTGAGTCATACCTGTTACACCCCTGTAATATTAGTTTCACTTCTCCCAAATTACGCTGAAGTAGACTCAATTCGTCCCACTATTCCCCCCTGTCCAGAAACCCAATGTAAAGAGTAGGTTCCAAGTATAGCTGATTTCTAGTAAATGCGACAGTTTGGCATGAAGAGGGCCTGGCGGTAATGGTTTGATATTTTGATTTTATATATTATCCCTTTGTAATTTCTTAATACTAACTTAATACCATGGCTTGACTGTGCAGTGTTAAAGGAAAGGTATTAATACCTATACAGGCCTTTACAGTCCCCTAGGGCTCCAGGAGGTTTAGGCTTCCAGAATTTCTAGACAGGTGGCACATGAAGGTGGCAAGGTTGTCAGCTCCGTGCACCAGCCGTCTTTACCCCACAGGAGGTACCCCTGGTACTCATTTCTGTTAGATGCTGAGTCAACCCCAGGGCCATAGTGTGGCCAGAAGGCCTAAGTCAATGAAAAATCCCAACGATCCCATCAGGAACCGAACCTGTGACCTTCCGGCATATAGCGCAGTGCCTCAACCAACTGCACCACCACATACCCCTGCAGTGCTAAAGGTTCTGTTTTCAAGAGGTCTAATAACTGAAGGGAAAAGACCACTTGGAAGACTTGAGCATGGATGGGAGATTAAAATTAAAATGAAGATTACTCTCTCCTAGAATGTGATGCCATGTACAGATGTTTGAGACGAACCTACGGCCTTTGCCAGCAGAGTAGATGGGTGGCTGTTCTATCCTGAGGATTGAAGCGGCAGGTTTCTTTGAAATGTCAGTGTACTTTTACCAGAGTATGCAGTATCCCATTCCAAATACAGCAGTCTTCAAAGTTGCCACTGTGAGAATCACATATCTCATTCATTTTTAAAATGGATTTTAAATAAAATAGATGAGAGTGTGTGGACTGGATTCATCTTACTCAAGATGGGGCCAGCAGCAGGCTTTTGTGAAGATGGAAATCAGTCTTTGTGTTTCATGAAGTGCAGGGATTCTTGACCAGCTGAGAAACATTAACCTTCTGAGGAAGGGCCCTACTTCTATGAATTTAGTAATCCACACTGTTTTGTTTTTATGTGACGGCTCTGAATTCATCAGTGATTGTATTTGATTATCTATCAGTAACAATATTTTATGTTCAGAATGTATACCTGGACTACCACAAAAGGGAACAGTTTTTTTTTGAATTTGCCATAACCCAACTGTTTTTCCTATGATCCTTAATAGTTTTTTGTGGTCTGATATAGTCAAACATTATAGTTGTATTGCCATGTTTGCTTTACAGAATACAGGCCTGGAGTACCACCACCCAGAATGGAAGGTCCCTGGGGCCAACCAGTGCACTCAGTTGGACCTGATAGACATGCATTTCGGAGGGGTGGTCCAAAGGGTCGACCACAATCTCAGGAGTTGAGTTTCAGGGCTTCTGGTGGCAGAGGACAAAGAGGAGTGACTCCTCCACGAAGTCAAGCACAAAGTAGTCCACCTGCACCAAGTGGTAAGATAACAGTAAATTACGGGAAAACATAAGCGTCTTTTCTTTCAGATGTTTCAACCTCTAGTTGTATTATTTCTGTTATTTATGACTTTGGAACTCTGCATTGTCAAATATTCTAGTAAAAAGTGTTCAAATCATTCCTTATCTCTATAATATTATTTACTCTTAAAACTGGGTGTTTATATGTATCTACCTCTGTTGTGATTTAATTTATTTAGAAGTTCCACTGGTACTGCTGCTCATTCCATTATGATATTTTCAGTCCTCTATTGTTATGCATTCTCACTCACAAGACTATTTTTCTAGTTTGACATGTTTTCTCTAGTTGCTTGAAGTTTTTGCTCACAAAGAAACTGTCTTTGCCTCTCCCACTCACTTTGCTATTTCAGCAGCCATTTTCTGTAATTGTAATGGTTTTCATGGCTGATGTTCAGAGTATCAAACCGGCTTTCAGGGTTAGGCCATGTGGAGGAATTAAGATTCCCATCGCTTTGGCAAGCATTGCAGCTGCCGTGTTAGGGTGAGTGAGTCTGGGTGTTACCAGGGGATCCTTACATAGACCTGGCAGAGAGCAGCGTGTGAGAGGGTAACCAGTCAAAACATCACCCTTCCACACACTGCCTACTACCAGATCTATGTAAGAGCCCCCACCCTGACCTCATATCCCCTGATTTGTTCTCATTGAAGGTGGCGACTACAGCGCTTGCCAAAATAATGGGAAATCCTCATTCGTCTATGCAGCCCAGTCTGAAAAACTGATCAAATTCATTGTTTTCTGTCCTGTTCAGGCACTAGTACTTTTGAATCCTGCACTTCTTCATAAAATCATCACAACAGTTTTACACATTGCGATCTTTCTGTTGAAGAATATGTTTTTGAATGTATTGGTGGCTTAACTGACATGACCAAATTTAATCTGTTGGCATGAGGCTAGTGCCACTGTTAATTGCTCCTGACAGTACTGCTGAGGACAAATTCTGTACGGAGGACCTTACTGGGTTGACACAAAACAAGTGCTTTGACCTTACCTCCTCATGCGGAGTAGGTCCGTCTGCCACTTGCACTAAGTTTTTGCTGCCAAGTTCTGAAGCCAATGTATGTTGTACTTTTCCAAATTTTTATAGATATTAATGATATTAATAATGCTGAAAAAAGGCTGAACTGTACCATTATTTAATTTTCTGCAGTAAGACAGTAGTGTTTGTGGGTTCTGCTCAGTAGTCCTTGGTCTTTCTAAACTGACCTTATGTTGTTTTTTAATTCTGAAGTATATTCTGTTATGCATCAACTTGCAGGCACTGTAAAGAAAACTGCAGAAAGTGCTGGTGTTGTAGCTGTAACGAAAGAAGTTACAGCACTGCAGATAACTAAAGGAGCACTGCAGATCCCGAGGAGCAAAGGGTGTGGGACTCAAGGAAGACGAACAGTGGTGGAAACCAACTATTTATCATTGAATTTGTCAAATCTTCGAAGCAGAATAACCTACCATTATGACGTAGAATTTCAACCACCATTACCGAAGAGACTTCTGAGGTATGTTTAGTTTGTCTCAGATGTTAACAGCAAATTTTTGTTGTAAGTACGGGTGGAAAGTATGAGATGGTATAAAGAATAAAACTTGTCTCCTAAAGCAACAGATCTCAGAATACTTTTATTTGGTTTTACAAGAGTTTATTCAAAATTTACCCAGTAATTCAGCTTCTGAATCATAGATTTTAGCAGTTGTACCTGCCAAATCAAAGTATTGTACTAGTTGAGTCTCTGTCTCTGTGGAAAGGGTGCCTGTTTTCGATCAATATATTACAGTTTATCAATGAAATCATGGGCCCTGTGAATCCAGTACAGGGTACATCAGGTGCTTCATTATTTACGCATGGAAGGGCATGGCACTACAGAACCAGTTTCTATGTGCAGAGACAAATAAAACTGCAGCTGTAGTAGTAAAATTTGTAGGGTCTGTCCTACATCACAGTCACACCCTCTGGGTGGACAGTATCGTAATTAATCAGCACGAAATGTGAAATCAAAAGGGACCGATTATGTTGGTATATGTTAACAGAAAAAATGCCACTCCCTTAGTGTGAGGGGTGGGGTGAGCATTTTGGTCAACATTCAGGGTATATAATATTTTGGCTGGCAGGACAAGAAGAGAGTACAGTGGTTTCCAAATACAGTAGATTCCGGTTAATTGGGACACATCGGGACTAGAACACTTTGGCCCAATTAAGCGGCTGCCCCAATTATGCGAAGTTTCATGTAATTGTTACAAGGTGCAACCCAAATATTCCCGAAATTTGAATGTCGTGAGGGAACCGGTTTTAGTACAGACTAGTGGCACCTGGTAGCGCTGCATGTATCCTTTGTGAAGCAGTGTGCGACATGGCTTCATGCTGAGTACAGGCATTCTTTGGATCTACGCGTTTTTATAATGTCATGTTTGTGCCGTTTTGCAAATTTTGTTTTATTGGTGTGAAGGAGCAGCGTGTTTGCATCAAGTTTTGCTTCAAACTTTGCAAGAGTGTGGCAAAAACTCACCAAATGATTAAACAAGCATTTGGCTATGACACTTTGGGTCAGACACAACCCTACAACTGGTTTAACCGATTTAAAAATGACCGAATGTCATTTGACAATGATGAACATTCTGTACGACTTTCAACTGTGACAACGCCGGAAAATGTTGCAAAAGTGTGTGAGGTGATCCGCGAGGACCGTAGGCGAACGATCGAAGATGTTTGCAACATTTTGGTACTGTCATACGGAACATGCCAGTGCATTTTGTCTGCAAAATTCTTGCCAAGGCGGCTGACTGACAACCAGAAGCAACATCGGCTGGAAGTCTGCATGGAACTTAAGGAGCAGGTCAGAAATGACCCAGACTTTCTTCCAAGGTCGTAACTGGTGATGAAAGTTGGATTTATGGGTATGACCCTGAAACAAAACAGCAATCGTCCCAGTGGAAGTGTCCATCTTCACCCCGGCCGAAGGAAGCGTGGCAAGTGAAAAGCAACGTGAAGTCAATGCTGATCTCCTTTTTCGATATTGACAGGATTATCCATAAGGAATTCGTGCCTCCAGGTCAGACTGTCAATGCGAAGTTCTACTGTGACGTCCTGAGGCGGCTTAGGGAGGACACGAGGCGGAAGCAGCCAGGCAAATGGTGCACGAACAACTGGGTGCTTCATCACGACAATGCACCTGCGCACACCACTTTGGCTGTGCAGCATTTTTTGGCCTCCAAAAACATGGCAGTTGTCCCCCATTCCCCTTACTCGCCTGATTTAGCCCCCTATGACTTCTTCCTCTTCCCCAAGATGAAAATCAAGTTGAAAGGGCGAAGATTTGACACCATAGGGGACATCCAGGCCGAATCGCAGAAGGTACTGAAGACGCTGACATGAAAGGACTTCCAGGACAGCTTCCGATCGTGGCTGAAACGTTGGGATTGTTGTGTATGCTACCAAGGGGACTACTTTGAAGGGGACAGTGGCGATTAGGACTTTGAGTATGTCTGCTTTTTTTTTTTCTGATACATTTTGGGAACTTTTGGATAGCACCTCATAAAAAGATATAAAAGCCAAACTAACATTTCACTGAGCAACAAATTATTTATTCAAATGAATTACATAACAAACAATAGCAAAATATGTGTATTTAATATTTAAATATTATTCATGTTGAAATGTTTCCATTTTCCTTCATCGTCAATATCAACACAGTTAATGACCTGTCCGAGGATACGTCTGTTGTCCTTAAAGCCCTCCAATCTAATCCTATTAAAACAAAATACACAACAGATTAGGGAAAATACTCCCTGGAGAAGGTTAACCTTTGAACTCACTTCCTTGGCTGTGGAAAATTATGTCAGTAGATTTTCTTCAATCGCATCAAGGATGTGGTTCACCAACTTTCCATGGTACATCTTCAAATTTTTTATGATTCCCATGTCCATTGTCTGCACCAAGGATGTAGTGTTGACGGGCAGAAATTCCAGCTGGATGTATTTCACACACTCTGAACACTGAGGGTGTGCCGCACAATTGTCAAGAATCAGAAGAATTTTCCTTGATTTCCGCCGTAACTCCACATCCCACCTCATTAACCATTTCTTAAAAATTTTGGAAGTCATCCATGCATTCTTATTGCCATGGTATTCAACCGGTAAACTGTCCATTTTTAGCCCCTTACAGCATCGAGGCTTAGAACTTTTCCCAATAACCAACAGCTTCTTTTTATCAGTTCCTGACATGTTTAAACCGCATAACACAGTTATGCGATCCATTGCTTTCTTAGAACCCAACAATTTTACATGTTTGTAGCATAGAGAACGATCCGAGATGGCACAATAAAACAGGCCTGTTTCATCAGCACTGTAAGTGTCATCTGCACAAAATTTCTGAAGTATTTGGGTACTTTCTTGGATTTCCATTCTTCTGCACCTACAACATCAGTGCTATCTTTTTCGCCATGTGCTTTCTTGAATATAATATCATGCCTACATTTCCATCGAGAAACCAACCATTTGTTGCTTTAAAATCATCTTGACCCAGCTTCTTAGCTAGCTTCTCTGACTTCTCTTTTAACATTGGGCCACTGACGCGCACTCCTTGTCCAGTTATAATGGAGAACCATTGATTTAGGACGTCCTCAACCTTCATGCTTCCATTTTTGGGATGTTCCCTGTTTTCCGTCGTGTGTCCATTCTTCTCGCAGTTTATCTTTCTGGTGTATCAAGCATGTAATCGTAGATTTCAGTACTCCAATTATCTCCGCCAGGCGACGATGACTGGTACTGGGTGAATGGCCTTAGATTTGTTCCAGTAAGGCAATTTTTTCAGCTAGCAACAAATCTTTACGTGGCATCTTCATAAGGGTCCCAAATTTTATGTAATTAAAATTAAAAACAAAATTATCAAAAATCAGAGCAATTAAAAATCTCTACACTTCCTGATTCAGTGTTGGCTCAGCATGAAAAATGACATAAATGCAAGCAACTGACATTGGTTATAAATCAAATTAAATAAACCAACAAATGCACTATTTTGACCACTTTAATGTAGCCTTTGATAACAGTGTGAAAGTTGGTTAGAAATGTTCGCTGTGAGCAGGCAATGGGCTTTATGACCTGAGTTGGTGAGACGAGTGATGAGTCATTCACATGCATCACCTACAAGAGCTGGCGGAACAAAGTCATATGAGAAAGTAGAGGCAGAATACTCAAAACCGAGCTTCCAGATGAGCTGATGAGTCATTTACAAGCGTCTGCTAGAAGACTGGGGAGGATTCAGAGGGAAAATAGAAAGAAGAGGGAGAGTACGCAAGACCAGGCTTCCTGCCTGCCACGGTTTCTCCTGTCCCAATTAAACGGCTTGCTGTCCCAAATAAGCGAAGAAAACCCTGGCAATTTTCTCGATTAGGTTCTCTTCTTTAACGCTTTCACTGCTGGGTATTTAAATCCCTGAGGGTGTTAAATTGCCAGGGATTTATTGAATGTTAAACAACTAGTGCGTCGTCTTATAAATTATAAAATATAATTATATATAAAATTATATATAAAATGCATATATTTTTTCTAGTTGTCAGCTAGGGATTAATAAAGATGTAAAATATGTTTCCTGAAAGAACTTATTGTGTGTGTGGCCTATTTAAGGCAAAATAGCAGAGTAAATTTTAGATCAACTAAAGTCAATGCTGGCAAATTAAAACGTAAATACTTAAATCAACCATGGTCGACTTTGGCATTGAAAGTGGCAAGATTTGTCCCATATAAACGGCTGCCCCTATTAACCGATGGCCCAATTAACCGGAATCTACTGTACTACAAAAATGTGTGTGCAGCAGGCGTAAGGATGTAATGTGACTACAACGTGCGTATGGGAGGTGTTGATCTAAAAGATAAAATGTTGCAGTCATATGTTGTGGAATAGAAGAAATGCTCAGAGAGGTGCGTGAAACTGTATATGAGATTATTTAGTATAGACCGTCATAATTCTGTGGTGATTTGCAAGTCTGTGCCAACCACAAGGCAAGAGACTGCCTAACATTCAGGCTCCAACTGATGAAGGGACTAGTAGAAAAACATGGATTGAGTGTGCATCATCGTGTGCGTGGTCTGTGCACTGAACAGCCTCCTAAAACACTCATTGAATGTTGTTTTACGGAGAGGATTATGCAGTAATTACTAGTTGCAAGTTGTTAGGCTTTTGCAGCAGTGCAAGTGACGTCTCCTTTTCTCATCACCCAGTGATGCAGGACCATATCACATAAGAACGGAGTGTGGAAACAGGAGATCCAATGTCATCTGTGGTGCAATGATTAAAATATTGGTGGTCTGTTCCATGGAAGAAGAAGAAGAAGAAGAAGAAGAAGTTGGCTTTTTAGATTGTATGTACATCATGTTATGTAAATAGTGATGAAAAGGGAATAGCAAGTGCAACAGGGAAAACAGAACAGGATTTCAAGTGGCAAATGAAATGGTTAGGTCACTCCATGAGGGTGCTGTGGGCCAGAATTGCATAGTGGCTAATAGTAACTTGCTATGGGCTGGACAGTCGGGAAAGTGAATCGTGATGGGGGCGAAATTTTCTGCACCTGTCCAGACCGGCCGTGGGGCCCACCCAGCCTCCCCTACAGTGGGTACCACCTCTCTTTCCCAGGGGTAAAGTGGCTGCTGTGTGACGACCACTGACCCCTGTTTAGCGCCGAGGTTAAAGAAAGAGTAGAGCTATACCTCTACTCCCCGTCTAGGCCTTCATGACCTGTTCTAGGGTGAACTTTACTTCGCTTTATGAGGTGCTAGGTATAACATTCTGATATTAAGTAAACTGCAATATCCAGCAACCCTGTGGCGCTGGAGGTGCCAGATAAACCATCTTTTACTTTATTCAGTTGAAGAGCAGTTAGTAGGGAGTGTGTGGGTACGTGAGGCACCATGCACAGGCCAAACAATGGTCAGAGTTATGACGACTTTCTGTAAGTGATTTAATAAAGCACTGACATGAAAAACCATGGTCTAGACTGGGAGGAAACATTCATTCACCCTTGGAAGAGTTGATTTTATGGTGGAGTGGATGTAGGGAGATGCATGTGACCACATGCCCTGCTGTTGCCACCTCTGTCAGTCATCTTCCCTAGAAATCAACACAGAAACAATCATTAGAGCTTGGCATGCTCCAAATATCACGAGAGAAAGACCTGAATTTGAAGTCATATCACCTGACATTCACAAAGTAAGTGTCAAATTTTGACAGGAGTCAATACTGTGATGCTTCCCCAAATACTGCATCCCGCTTGAAGGTCACCTTCACCAGTGAGAGCACAATTTATCACAATACCTGTGGCAGAAATGTGTTTTGGGCTGGGGAGATTCTGCATATCATGATGTAGGTGAAACATAATCCATCACTTTTGATGGGCGGATATGACAGCAACTCATTTGACTGGCCCGTTTCTTCGAGAGACCTGTTAACATCGCATCGTACACTGAACTGTTCGAGACGTGGTTAACACCACAGCTTGGAGATATGTGGCTGCTGCACAATGGAGCACATGCACATTGCATCCTTGTTGTGTGCAACATTTTGAAGAAACATTTTGCGGGCTGCTTGTCAGTCTGTCATTTACCAACAATACTATTAAGCCACAGATATTTCAGCACATGTAACACGGAACGTATTTGTACTTCAAGGTGTGTTTGGAGCACAACAGTGCACATACCAAACCACATGATGTACAGTAACTCTTGGCAAATGGTAAAGTGTGGGAGGGGTACTGTGATTTCATGGCCACCTGGGGAGTTTTTCTTTCTTTCTTCCTTCCTTTCTTTTTACACACACACACACGCGTGCGCGCACGCGTGCGTGCAGATCGAAGCAGGGGATGAAGTGCTGTCTAGGGTCCTACAAAGGTGAATAGAGACTACATGTATATGTTCATATGTTATTTTATATTTGTTCTTTAAAACATTTCTTACTTGCGAGCATCATTCTACCATTTCTCCATACTTGTAAATTTATCTGTCACTGACACTATATAATTGTAGTGATTGACAGCATTGTTAAATAACACATTTAAAAAACCCATACGTGAATGTTTGTCACTGAGAAAAGGATTCATGTGTGTAATAGCAGAGAGGCAGCATATATTCAGCAACCTTCAGGATACCACAAACATGTGCAGAATTAGTTCTGCTCTCATTCTGAGGTTAGTCTCCTTTGAATAAATTCAGTGGATATGATTTTTCTGGGATCTACAGAGCAATATGGAGAACAATTTCAGTTTCTGCTAAGTTGCCTGATATGAACCACTGACCAATAAATTCTGACAAGGCAACTGGCAGTGGCTTATGTTTTGAAGCAGAACTTATCTGTGCTATTTCATGTGAGGAGTTTGGAATCAGAGTTATACACGTAACACTCTGCTTTATTATGTTAAACATCTTATAATTTGGACTGGCTGAAGTATGGTTTTTAGAGTGCATTAAGTTGCCATCTAATGTATGTGACATCTGGTACATGCTTAAAGAAGCCGATTGGCCCGTGTGATCAGATTTGATCATGCAGGCTTGCCTTGTGACAGAGTTGTGCTTGTGTATTATGTGTGTGTATATATATACAGTGAAACCTCTATCCATCGTTCCCGTTACCGTCGTTCGCCCGCATGTATCGTCTGCCTTATTTGGTCCCGAAATTAGCCCCATATAAATAACACTATTTTTTCCCGCCTCCATTGTTCCTCGAACTGTCGTTTTCCCGCACCAATAGTTGAAAAATCACGGTCCTGACGCAACATTTTCCCGCACTGATAGTTTTTTTTTTAATTTGAAGCGATGGTTTAGCGAGGTTTAAGGACCGGCATGGCCTAGTATACAAGAAGTTAGTCGGAGAAAGTGCGGCAGTGGACAGCGAAAGCACGGAAGCGTGGCTGGAAAGACTGCCATCTTTGTTGGAGGGCTACGAACAACGTGATATTTACAACGCGGATGAGACGGGGCTCTTCTACAACGTGCTTCCTGATAGAACCTTGGCTCTCAAAGGAGAGTCTTGTCATGGAGGGAAAAACTGTAAAGACAGACTTACTGTTTTGCTTTGTGTTAACAGTGATGGAACTGACTAACAAGTGCCGATTGTTATCGGAAAATCTCCGAAACCGCGATGTTTCAAGAATGTAAAAAAATTACCCACCAAGTACCACGCGAACAATAAAGCGTGGATGACCACAGACATTTTTTCTTCATTTCTGCGTTCATTAGACGCAAGTATGGGTGCACAAAACAGGAACATTCTCCTCTTTGTGGACAATTGTGCCGCACATCCAAAGGATACATCGTTTCTAAGAAATGTAAAAGTCATACGGTACCCGGCAAATTGTACAAGTGTGCTCCAGCCCCTTGACTTAGGGGTAATAAACTGTTATAAGCAGCTTTATAGAAAACGCCTCTTGCAAACAGCTGTTTGCTTAATGGATGCAGGCAAAGATACGAAAAAGAAGATAAACGTGTTGGAAGCTTTGCACTACACTGTGGCAGCCTTGCAAGAAGTAACCCACCAGACAATCGAAAATTGTTTTTGGAAAGCTGGTTACGTGCAGGGACAATCTTCAGGCGATAGTGACATCGTATTGACCAACGATGACGACGATTTCCGCCAAGACTGGGAAAAGTTCAGTGGCATGAACAAAGATAAATTCGAAGACTACGTCTCTGTGGACAGTCACGTGGCAACCTGTGGTGTAGAAGCAGTGCAGGAGCTGTGCGTGAGCCTCGTGACATCCGGGAGTGTGGAGCGGGAAGAAGGAGAAGAAGAAGCTGGCGAGCTTTGCTGAGACACATGAAGCGCTGATGGAAGTAAGATCTTTCTTTTATGCGCACAGCACGAGTGACAGTGGTCGTGAAAGTGTTCTAGGCCTTGAAAAATCGTACTTTGAATTGAGGAGGAGTAAAGTTTGCTCAAAACAAACGTCAATGAAAGATTTTCTCAGCAAGAAGTAATAATTATCATTAAATTGTTCTTATCTATAATTTTTAATGGTTTCCCGGTACTATCATTTCCCGTATGTATCGTTCAAATTTTCCGGTCCCCTGAAAAACGATGGATAGAGGTTTCACTGTATATATATATATATATATAATACGCAAGCACATATATATATATATACCTCTTCCCAAACTTCACCCTACTGCAACTTGTGATATCACCCTTTTATGAGATTGGTTACTCACAGTACTGTATATACAGTAGAAACCGGATAAGAAGTCCCGAAATAAAATCCATAATGCGTGCTATCCCTCTTAATAAGTCTTCCAGCTTAAGGAGTCCCTAATCCTCTGGTCCCTTGAAAGACTTCTTAACAGGGTTCTACTGTATTTATATTCTGATGAATATTTGTGCTTATAAGTGTCATTTGATGCTAAGTGTCTCTAGTTTTGCCAGAAGTATTTTTCCAATTGTAATTTTAATGCAACTGTATTGTACATATTTTAGTTATGCTATGGAAGCATTCAGAGTTAAACATTTTCCTAATCGACACCCAGCTTTTGACGGGAAGAGAAACTTGTACGCAACTCAAGAACTGCCAGAGGTAAATGTGCTTTAATGTGACAGACTGGCTGTTGTTATTGCTGCTGATGGTGCTGCTATCTGATGTTCTCTTGCTTCATGTTCCATTCACTTTCTTACGTCTTAGAAATAGGGTACTTGGTTGTGTGTAGGTGGATGTGCACATGTGCGTGCTTGGTTTCAAGTTGGCTTAATTAGCTAGTGAATATGTAACCATAAAGTGGTGTAGTATTGTAGGTGATGGCTTTCTGTTGTACAGTGTGCAACAAGTAACACAATCCATGTTCAAATGTTTACTGATGGCTGCAAATGAAAGCAGTTCAGCTGGGTTTATGGAAAAAATATGTAACTGTGGCTATACCAGCACAGAACATTACCAGGAACTAATTATGAATTTCATGTCCATGTTGGAAGTTGATAAACAAGACTTCTGGTTTCAACAAGATGGGGGCTACAGTGTATATAGCAAAAAAAAGAAGGAAATGTTGCTCATGTTCTTTGGTTATCACATTATTTTTCAAAGTGTGTAAAAACAACCTGCTCATGTTAGAAGAATTAGAGCATAATATACTTCTGTGTGTTTTAAGCATCACTGATGAAACTCTACACTGGGTTGCATCAAAAATGAGGAGGAGAGAGCGTGCATGCATGGCTGAGGTGGTGGGCATTACTAGCACTTAATGTAACATTTTGTTTGTTTTCTGTTATTAATGTACCTGTTTTGGCAAGTGGAGCACATTTCAGAAAGTGGGTTTTGTGATTTCTCAATTATTCTTTAGAATTTCAAACCTGATAGTATGGTATGATTGCATATTGGCGGTGTCTTGGTGCATGTGTGCAGCCGAACGTTTGTGTTCAGTCTGTGTAGGGTTGCAGAATTTTTTTGTGGGAGAGTGGCCTTTAGTTTTCTATTCACTATTATTTAATATATTATTTGTTATATGCTTTTGTCATTGTTCCTTGATTGTTTGTAAGGACAATTAGTTTTATTAGTGGAAAGAAACACCTGTGTTACCTAGTTGTGAGAGCAGCGCACTTCCTTATAAGATATATTCCTTGACCATCTTCATGTTAAGGTATCCTTAGTGCATATATGCCAAGTACATTTTAATTTAACAAGAAGTTGTAGCAGAAGGAATGTGTTGTCTTGTGAAACTGCCATTATTGCCTTGACCAGGACCTGAGGTTCTTAATGTAATAAATATTAATTTCGTATTGTTTGGTTAAGCTAAAGGCAAAGATATTACATAACTTAATTAAGCATGTTGTTTTGAAGCTATATGGGGTAATGAATGTATAATGCCAGACATTCTTAACCTCTTCACTAGATGGATGCCATTGTTGGCTTCATGCTATGGCCACATTACCACCAGAGAAAGAGGCTTAAGTATGCTTTGCATATGGAGTATTTTCGTAATTTTGTATCGTATTATTTAGGAGTAATGAGATACAGAGCCCTCTAAAAGTCGCTTTATGCATTTTCTTTACAACAAGCCACCAACTGAAAGTGACAAATTTCAGATTATTGACGACCACGTTCAGTGAACACTTCACACAAGTAAAAAGAACTGAACATGAGTGAAAATAATAATAGTTAGGTACTTTAGTGTCTTGGTAAAGTGACCTTGAGGACACCTGGTATATAACAGAATTTAAGGAATAACACAATGAGGAAGTGATCCAGTTGTGCCTTTATATTATGGTGGTTATTACAAATGATCCAATTGTACATTCATATCATGGTGCTTATTACAAATGAACATGAATTAATACAGATCTTGTTTACATACAGTGTAAGAAACTGGAATCTCCCATACTGTATCTTGACAGGATCACACAATACACTCCACTTCGAAGCAAACAGCTATCTATGTGCAGTGTAGAACAACGGAATATTGTAGTACACCATTTTGTGTGGGAATAGAGTATGCCTATCCACAACAGACAGTTGGCAGTCCTTCAGTGGTCTCAAAAGAATTAAAGAATGAATAATTTTTTAAATAGACTGAAAAAGTAATGAAGTTTCTAGTGTTACTTTCGTAATGATAATAAAGAAGAAAACTGTTGGTCACCAAAGGGTACATAATCATTCACCTTAAACAGTTTTATGGCTGTATTTAATATTTAAGGCCTGATGAGAAGTCTTAGAACACTGAAACATACAGCCAAAATAATGCATGTTATTCATTCCATTAAATAGTATTATGTTGACTGTGTGAAAGAAATTAATGGTGATGTGCATAAGCTTTCACTTCCAAGTATGGTACACACAAATATAGAAAATGATACTGTGTCATTCTGAAGTTAGATATTGAAGTGTTTATTTCTTTCCAGATATCAGATGTTGTTCAGGTGTGTGACGAAGAATCTAATAGAGTTAAAGAGTTTAAAGTTACTGTCAAGTACGCAACCCAAATTAATATGGAGTCCCTCACGTTATACATGGAGAGAGGAAGTTCAGTGGTCCCGCCTCAGAATGCTATTCAGGCTGTGGATGTTGTCCTGCGCAGTGCACGTATGTCACGTGGGTAAGGAATTTGATTAGCCACTTTAAGAATGCTTTTCTTTGCTTAAGCAAAAAGTAAGCAGGCTTAGAGTGCACGATGCTGCCTCTGTGAATGCGTGTGTTTTCAGTGTTGAACCAATTGACAGATTTTCATAAAATTTTGTATGAATGTTGTGTCATGGAGGTCACTCCATCCTTGTATTATTTGATTTTCTGATCAATTGTAACATCATTCCAGGTGTTAAACGTACGAGGTATGGTGACACCATTTAATGCGGGGTTGTGATATGTCAGATAACATATCTTTGTAAAGTGAGGAGGTAGTTGTATGCAGAGTGTGTAACAAAATTGCAGCTTTATACAATCCATATTTAGCTTTCTGAACAAGATTGCTAATAAACAGTTGAGCTGCACATATGTAATTTTGTTCAGAAGTGGGAAATAAATTCAGTGAAATTATATTGTTATAAGTACAGTTCATAGTAGTAAGTTGTTTGTAATGACAGTTTAACAATGCACCATCAACTTCTGTATGGTGTGTTGCAAAGTTAGTTGGTAATAGACAACAACTCTTCTTTTATTACATGCAGCTTGGAAGGTCTTGTTTGTATCTAACTGCCTTTGGTGTAGTCTAGCCACCTGATGCCGGCTGGCTGACGTAAGTAACAAATTGGTCAGTATCTGTGGAGCATATCCCTTCTGGTGCCTTCATTATATTACTGGCCCCGGATTTTAAATGTGTGAATAATTCCAAGCATAACACTGCAAATGTATGTTAAATGTGCCTTTCCATGTTGGGTGGGTGATTTTTTCTTATGCATCTTGGTAAGGGATTGTACATGGAACAGAGTGTTAAAGTACAACTGGACCAAGGGGAGACGAGGAGTGTGAAGATTGGAAGAGGAGTTAGATAAGGTTGATGTTTGTCGCCGATTCTGTTCAACTTATACAGTGAGTAACTTACCAAGGAAGCTCTTGAAGGGTTTGGAGACTTCAAAACAGGAGGACAAGTGATTTGCACTGTGAAATATGCAGATGACCTTGTTCTACTGGCTAAGGAAGAAACGGTGCTACAGGGCATGATTGAAATTTGAAGACGCTATGGAATGGAAATGAATGTGGAAAATCTAAGGTAATGAGAATCTCAAGGCAACCATACCCAATAAAAGTTATGATACATCAAAAACGATGGAGAATGTGGAATATTTCAATTATTTGGATAGCATGATAACAAATGATGCAAGGTGTACATGTGAAATTAAATCCAGAATTGCCATGGCAAAAGCAGCATTCAACAAGAAGAAGACTCTTTTCACCAGCAAACTGGACTTAAATTTAAGGAAGAAACTAGTAAAGTGCTACATTTGGAGCATAGCTTTGTATGGTGCTGAAACGTGGACACTTCGGAAAGTAGATCAGAAATACCTGGAAAGTTTTGAAATGTGGTGATGGAGAAGATCAGTTGGACTTATCGTGTGAGAAATGAAGAAGTATTACATAAAGTCAAGGAGGAGAGGTATATCCTACATACAATAAAAAGAAGAAAGGCTAACTGGATTGGTCACATTTTGCATAGAAACTGCCTACTAAAACATGTGATTGAAGGAAAGATAGAGGGAAGGACAGAAATGATGGGAGGACGAGGAAGAAGACGTAAGCAGCTACTGGATGACCTTAAGGAAAACAGAAGATACTGGAAATTGAAAGAGGAAGCACTAGATCACACCCTGTGGAGAACTCGCTTTGGAAGAGGCTTCAGGCCTCTTGTAAGACAGACTACTGAATGAATGAATGAATGAATGGTTGGTAAGGGATTTAAAATCGATTCCTATATCATAGCAGTGGATTTATTGTACTTATATAGTAAGTACATAAGTAATGTAAAAGGTCTTTGTGTAAAGCAGGGGTGCATATGTCTAAGGTGCCAGGTCACCTGGACAACTGAAGTTTGTGTGGTTGACGCCTTATATTAGTGGGTCCTCAGAATGGAATTTGCGTCATGTCACCTGTCTGGCATCTAAAATTTTGAGGTGGCTTGTAGGTTGTAGACCTGAGCATAAAAGTGTCTTATTTTTGTGTGATTTTAACCAAAAATAGAACTTGTAAAATAATTATAAAATCCATAGTATAAAATTCCAAAAAAATTATCTGGTGGGAGTAGAGTTGTTTCATGCAGACATACAGATGAGGACTTGTAAGGCAAGGCTAATGAGGGGGATTGTTGTGGCATAGGCAGCCACTGCCACAGACATTAGAATTTGTTCGAGATGAGTTGAGAAGTAAAGTAAAACAGTTTCTAAGAATAGGTTTGCTGCTATGAATTTGACATGGTTCCCCACAATTTTTATGTGTATGTCTTCAGTTTTTCTACACAAATACAATAAGGTATGCCATAACTGTTTGCGCATCTTTCCCAATTTCATTTACCCATTGAGCATTCTATAACCTGTGCAGTTGAGAAAATATTAAGAAATTATAGTTGAGACTGTGTTCTACAATAGTCGGATGGTGAGTCTGTGTTGAATTTATGGTGGACAAAGTAGCACTATGGCAGGATTCCTCCAAGAACTTTAGTTTTCCACTGTGAGTTTTCAGCTCACCAGTGTTCCTTACTCATCCTTCATTACCTGTGAGGTGTTTAATACACTTGACCAGAGAGCACATTTTTCTGTCTTAGACCTCATTTGGGCTGTTGACCCTGAATTTAATTTGGTAATCGAATTTAAAGCATGAGTTGTGCATGAAGAATTTAATTTGAAACTGTTTACATTACTTACTTTTTTTTTAAGACTGTAGGGGTAACGAAGTCTGATGTTGTGTTAGATTTGTGCAAGTTGGGCGCTCATTCTTTACACCTCCAAGTGGCCAAGTTGTGTCACTCGGTGACGGGCTGGAAATGTGGTATGGAGTCTTCCAAAGTGCCGTTTTGGGGTGGAAGCCATTTTTGAACATCGATGGTAAGTTGTTCATACAGTATTAGAACTGATAGTAGACATGCACATATTTTATTTGCATTACAGATCATTTGTTATATATTTCTGTAAGATGCTATCTTGTCTGTGAGGAACAAAATACATCTGATAAATGAAGGCTTATAAATATGTAGTTAAGTATTTTTTTGGTGTGACTTTACTCAGGTCAGTGGAAACAAGCTTTTCCATAAATTTTTAGTTTCATGTGAAAGACTGATTTTATTGTTTCCATTGTTGTCAGGTTCTGGTATTTCAATTTGGTAGTTTCAGCTTGTTTTTCTAAATACAATTTTATGTCATAAAAATTAATTGATGGAAAAATGTTTCAGTGCTTTTTCAGATTTGACAATTCATAACATTTTAAAAATATGTGTCTTATTCATATGGTATTTCCAGTGCAAACATTTATTGTCATAAATTGGTGCTGCTGATCTAAAATACAGGTACCCCTCAGTTTGTGAAGGTAATTGGTTCCTTGAAAACTGTTATTAGGTGAAAATTTGTAAATCTAAAATTCATTTCCCATTAATTAAAATGGGAAAAATTATGGCTGGTTCCCGAGCCCAAAAAAGTCACACATTTTTTCCCCCAAAATATGATAAAATATATAAATAATCACTCAAAGCATGACAACCT
The DNA here is from genome assembly GCA_021186555.1 of Reticulitermes speratus. Taxonomy (NCBI): domain Eukaryota; kingdom Metazoa; phylum Arthropoda; class Insecta; order Blattodea; family Rhinotermitidae; genus Reticulitermes; species Reticulitermes speratus. The sequence continues at coordinate 7,740,175 of JAJKFL010000009.1, forward strand.
GACCACAGTAGTTTGTGCTAGTTATCGTCAACAACATTAGTTATGTAATTATAGGTGTAAAGTATTGTACACTACCTAATGATGTATGGGTAGTTCGCCTCCCAAACTAGTGTTTTTTAGTTGTTCGTAGCATTATTTGTATTAAGAAAAGAATTGCAAACAGTAAAAATAGTAACACATATACACCAATAAATGTTGTATTCCTTACGCATTGTTTTCTTCATTTCACATCTTTGGATATTGAACATTTTCTTTGTTGCGAATCTGTGGATGTTGAACCAGTTTTTTTCATAAAATTGCATCTTTGTAAATGGAATGTTCATATATTGAGGCATGCCTGTGCTATAATTTGGCCCCAGAAGGGGTTCATTTCTTACATAATGACACATGAGGAAATTTTTAAAGCTTTAGGATGGTGACAGAAGGTTCATCTTTGTAAGACTAGGCGTACTGTTTCATGCCGTATAAATAACATTAATTTGTTTTAAACAAGAACAGAAAATGTTCTGTGGAGTGTATTCTATATGACGGGTGTTTGCAGTGCTGCACATCTGCAATGGTCTAAGATCGAAAAAATGAGGGGTCACCTTGCACTCTGAAATATGATGAGGCACTGCTGCCAAGAACATTGCTTTACTTGTAATGGTCAGTTTATGTGAAATATTTGATGAGATTTTTTATTGGCAGCAGACAATGATATCTTGTATGTTTTAAGTAGATTTATACAGTTGAATTTTGCATGAAGCTTGGAGAAAGCAGTATGGAAATGCCAGAGATGTTACAGGAAGTCTGTGGACCAGAAGTAATGAGCAGACCGCAACAATGTTCGGATGGTGGAAGTGTTTTAAAGGAGGAAAGAGAAAGGTGTCTGACAACACCTGAAGCACGGGACCAATGATACCCTCACAGATGACAGTATCGAGAAAATGAATTGCTCCTGAAGGACAGGATATCAATGTTATGGGAATTGTCTGCCAACTTAAATGTTTAATTTGAAAGGCTTCAACACTTTGTTTCAGTAAAATTTGGTATGTCCCAAGTGTGTGCAAGGTGGGTTACTTGTGACTTCAGCGTTGACCAGAAATTAATGCCTATGGGAGTTTTCAAGTGAACTATGACCCTTTTTGAGCAGAACACTATTTTCGTGTCATCTCTAATCACCTATGTTGAGCCTTGGATCAGACAATGTGACCTAGGATCACAACAGCAAAAACGTGTTCAGAAACACAAAGACTTGCCTCCACCAAATAAATTTGGACAGCGCCATCATCTGGAAAAGTGATGCTGACATTATTTTTTGACTCAAAAGGCATTATGCTTCAGCACTGGATACCTTAAAAGCAAATCAGAATGCAATTTAAAAAAAGCTTCATTTTTTGACAAGGTGATGATGTTTGCTTCAAGACAGTTCATGGTCACATACCGTACAACTGGCAATGTCAGTGTTAGCAGACATTGGTGGAAGACTTGTAGAGCACTCACCCTTCAGTCCAGACCTTCTCCCCTGTGATTTTTGGGTGTTCCAAATGCTTAAATGTGAGCTATAGGAGCAAAAATTTGACTCCATCAAGGTACTGTAAGCCACCACCACAACCCTGTACAGTGTCGGACAACAGCCTCCCGCACATGTTGAGAAATGGGTGGAACACTGCAAAAAAAGAGTATGGTTTTTGAAGGGATTATTTTGAAGAAACTGTACCAAAGCCATGAATACAAAATAGTGTGAGCAGACACATTACTTTTCACACACCTCATGTATGTTCCAGTTCTGTGATCTGTTACGCCTAAGTGGCCTTCAGCCCCCTCCTTCCCACAGTGTATGGCATTACAGGGCTTCTGCTAAGTCAAGTTATTTTCCTTGTATTTGTTTAAAACATGTGCCACATTAAAAGTTTTACAAATAAAATTGTAAATGTTAAATCAGATTTGTGCCTTATCCTCCAGGTTTCTGTGAAAAGCTGTTTTTAAGAAAGTTGATAGCTTAGAAACGTCCATCGTATCACTTATAATTATATAAATTTTTTACTGTTTGCCATTTACCATGCAGAATGCTTTGATAGAAATGGAATATTGTAGCATAAGCCAGTAGATGAGAACAACTGTTCTGGAAGTCATACAGTCACTTGAATTCAGTTGTTACATTTCCACACATTTTAATTATTTTTATTATTCAACAGTGGCACATAAAGGTTTTCCAAAGCCACAAAGGGTTGTGGATGCCATTTATGAAATCTGCAACCCTCGAGATGGGAATGAGTTGAACTATTATCAGAAGGAAGACTTCCTGCAGTTTATCCGTGGTGAGAGTGACAACAGTTATCATGACTTTTGTATATTTTGGTTCACTATATTAGCACTTTGAGTGTTTGCTGGATATGTATGAGAAAGTATACATCTCAGTTCATATTCACCACTGTTTTTTGCTGAGTTCACCAAACCTGCACCAAGTGTGTTGAGCATATAGACTGCTGCTAGCAGTTGGCTTTAGAAACACTAGCTTTTTAAGAATTTAATTGATTATCATTTTTGATTTCAAAAGAAACTGAAAAGTAAGATTTCAGATGGAGTTGCTGGTATGAAATTGAACAGCATGTTAATTTCTATCCAAACTGATGATCTACGCTGATACGTTGTGTCATCATCGTAATTAATGTGCGTTTCATATCACCAAGACACTTCCATTATCCGTCATTCCATGAATGCTCCTCGTGTATTTGTGACCACTTTTTCCCTACAATATTTCAAATTTCTTGTGTCACATGGTTCTTTTGTCTTGTCCTTGGTTTTTCTAATGGTTTTCAGATGTTACTTCCTCTTCGTGTCAATACTGTGGAGGCAGCAGGTTCCCTTCAAATGCTAGTAAATTTTTATCAGATTGCATGGTGTGACATACCAGAAGACAGTGATATTTATAGTCGCTGCCTTGAGAACCAAAAATCTTACAAATGTGGCTGTATGACAGTGTTTGACCAGATGAAACACTCACTCTTGAAACCAGATTTTCTTTACGAAGGAAAACAGAGAATTACATTATGCTGTTCATCAAAGCAGACGGGACTGAGAACTTCACATCTGTTGCAATAGGCAGATATGAAGCTGTATGTTACTGAATACTGCCCTCAGATCTCTGGCTCTGTTTCGTATTCAAAATGTCCAAAGTTCAAATTTGGGTCCAGACTGAGGATTTATGTTGTTATCTGCTGTCCCTTCAGGCAAATGTTGGTAGCACCTGATATTAGGCCTTGACTGTTTTCTTTCACATTGTTTCAAATTCACTTTTCACAGGTCATTCTGTAATTCAACAGTGTGTAATCGAAAGTACTGGAAGTGTCATTAATTAAACCGAGAACAAGAATCTGCATGCTGTTCTAAAGAAATGAAATGTTTCCACACCAGACAAGGACAGTAAAAGTGTGTGGATGACAGGCAGACTTCATTATGACTTGGTGTTGTGGCCATAATCACGTCATCTGATTGATTGTTGTGCAGTAAACAGTTGAATTAGCCTTAGGCTGATGCAGGTTGTAGTTCAGTTTTTACTAGCAAACATGGCATGCTGCTGCATATGTCCACTGGATCATGCCTTGTGTGAAATGCACACATTAGGAGGAACATGTGATGTCAAAAGAGACACAGCTAAGAAGATGCACATTTCAGAAATCAGGAAGTAGATTGTTCTTAATGCAGTTAGGGCCATTGTCAGTACCTGGAAAGAAATCAGTCCAAACACCTTTTAGGAAGGTGAATGTAGACAAAAAGTAATGAATTCAGTAATGAGTTTAATAATGTCAGTTACATGGTTGTTGCAAAACTTTAAAGAATGTTGGGCCATGCCATGGTTCAGGCTATTAGCTGCTGGTGTCTGACTGCAGAGTCCCAGGTTTGATCCTGGGCTCGTCTGTGTGGTGTTTGTGGTGAACAGAGTGGCATTAGGACAGATTTTTCTCCAAGTATTAAGGTTTTTTTCCTGTGTCATTCCAGCAGTGCTCTGTACTCCATTCATTCATTCATTCATTCATTCATTCATACATCTGTTGCTGATTCTGTGTGTTATGTTTACTGTAGTCATGTTATATTATGTGAAAAGATCTGAAGAGAGAAAGATTCCTGATTGTTGTTTGTTTCAGACCTGAAAGTTGATTACATGCTCCCAAATAATCCATCAAGCAAGCGGACGTACAGAGTGAACGGTATTGCTGAGTCCTCTGCTAAGTTATGGTGCGTTAAAATTGGGAATATTTTGCGACAAACTCATGGTGGCTTTTGCTGTCTCATGGGATCTAGTAGTAGTTTTTTTTCAAAGGAAAGAGAGAATTTCAGGAAGCCATATTTTGAGCATTTGTTCCCCAGTAATATGAAGAAAGGGGCTACATACATGTTCAGAAGAGAATTAACCACTAAAAGTTAGCCATGAGTACTGAAATTAAGTTACATACTCTTTCAGTTGACAACTCATAGAGTTTACAGGTTTGTCTCCCACTTTGATGTGACAGAAGGAAACTCATGTCTGCCAGCTATGGCCCTAAATTACAGAGTACTTTAAAGAGGCTAAGACTCTACCCACTGCATATACGAAATCTTTCTATGATTTTCATGTATGGTGTTTTCGTCACATTTTGTAATCAGTACAATATATCATCAGTATTGGCATTACTGTTTTCAGAGCTGAGGATATGAGTCACATAATGTTTATCCTTGTGCTCGTTGAATTGAAACCCAAAAATGAGGGTCTGCTGTGGCATGTAACTGATAATTTCAAGCAAAACACTGATAAATGCAGGTACCGTATATTCTCGAATCTAATCCGCACCCTTTTTTCAGTTTTAGAGGGCCAAAAAATCAGATGCGGATTAGATTCGCGGTCTAGAGCTGGATTTTGGAAAAATGATTGAGCTGCTGTATGTGCCATAAGAACAATACAATACAATAATCTATTATTTTATTATTTATTATTATAATTTATTATTCATCAGACTCGCCGTCATCACTCATAACTGAATCATTATCCGTGCTCTCCACCCAGTCACTATCATCTTTATCTTCAACATAGTCCTCCCATACAATGTCATCGCTGCCTTGTGTTCCCGCCATAGTCGAACGTTCCTTTCATCAACTCCAAAAATTGCAGCGGCTTTGCGGTTTCCATTCTCCTCTGCGCACCGAATAACTTCACGTTTGAACTTTGCCGTATATGAGAGTCGTTTAGATTTCAGGCGTCCCTCTTCCATAACTACGGTACACGACAAATTGGAACAAGCACCTCCCACGTTTCAACAACTAAGGCTCAGCTGGCTTCAGACGAGATTGCGCACGTCTGTTGAGAAAGGCCCCGCCTCTATCGGTATGACTCATCGGCCACAGGCGTAGCGTCGGATTTTAACGCATTGGTAACATCCAATATTATTCAATCAGTCGCCCCGTGGGCAAGGGTGGTTGAAGGAAAGGTGCGGATTAGAATCGCGAACTAACTTTTTTTCGTTTAAGAAATCGCCAAAACCTTAGTGCGGATTAGATTCGGATGCGGATTGGATTCGAGAATATACGGTATTTTGAATGTGCCTTTCCACCTGTTACAAAAACACACAAGTTTTCTCTATATCATAAGAACGTGTTTACAGTTGGTCATGCTTAGTTGTAAGACAGTTAGTAGATTACAGAGAAAACTTACAGGGCTTATAATGCTGTGAACAGTGAAGATTCAAAGTGTTATTTTAATAGAGCACTACATTAAGAAAATGAAAGCTCCTTTCAGTGCCGTCTAAACATATTGAAGACTTTGTGTGCATATGCGTGTGTGTGCACATGCTTGTGTGTGTTTTTATTTAGTTTTTTCATTGAATGATGTTGTAGCCCTGTGGGTACTGGAGATGCATGTTGAAATTTGTATAGGTCATTGTGTGAAGCGTCCATTATGTTTTGGTACATTATGATCTGGATCTAATTGGTTACCATTATGAGGCAGATTTTACTGTACATGAAGTGTGTTTTTATTGTTTTGTTTCTTTTATTGTAGGTTCGAGATGGAAAATAATCAACCAATAACAGTTCAAGACTATTTTTCCCACTTCAAGGGTGTAAGACTGCAGTTTCCACATTTTCCGTGCCTACATGTCGGTTCATTGAATAGAGAAAAACCGATATATCTTCCACCAGAAGTAAGAAACATTTTATTTCTAACTGACGAATGATTTTTCTTGCACAGTAAATCATCAACACAGAACATGTGACAAGTGAAGATTGGCTGCATGTACCTTCGTTTCTGTAGAGATTGGGTGTATGGAGATTTGCTTTTCGATTTATGATATTGGATTCATCATAAGATTTCCTGTAAAAGAAGATACTATTGCTGATCCCGGTGGCTGTGCGGTCTAAGGCGTCGATTTGTGGCCACTCGCTGCCTGGGATTGCGGGTTCAAATCCCGCCGGGGGCATGGATGTCTCTTGTGAGTATTGTGTGTTGTCAGGTAGAAGTATCTCCAACGTGCTGATCCCTTGTCCGGAGGAGTCTTACCTAGTGTGTGTGTATGTGAGAGAGAGAGAGAGAGAGAGATCAGGTGCAACAATAACCGACTTGACAGACAATGAGTAGTAGAAGAGGTCAGACTAAGAAAGAAAGAAGACACTAGTAATCATCGTCGTCATTCACTGATGTTTCCAGCATTGCTGCTCTTCTCTGTTCAGGCGGTTCAGGTGTTCTCAGATGTGATGCTGCGCTGCTGCTGTTGTTTGAGTGGCTCCCGATGTTTTGAAACATCGTGGTGCTGTCATGTTCAGGGAAAGCAGTCTTCTTGAGCTACTTGCCCTTGAAGATGATGGGACCACAGTCTTTTGAAATATCAGGGACCAATTACACAGTACACAGCATCACTTGTCTATTCTTCTGTTTCCTCTCACAAATTGCCCTCATTTATCTGTGTGTTCTGTTTCCCTACTCTGATTTGTATATTTTTCTTGTGTTGATTTGTCTGCATCCTTTTTGTCCCTTATTCTGCTTTCCAAAACACTTGAAGATTTAGGGATACCATATAAAACATTTTTTTTAAACGTGTGTACATTTTCTGTACTGAAGTATCAGGTTGAAAAGTAAATGTTTTTCAAGGGTACTATATATAATACAGATTAATTGAGAGGTTTATTGATGTTACAGAGTGGGGAAGAGCATGATTTATGTAATTCCAATATTGTTGGACTAATTGAATTGACCAGTTTTTAGAGGGCTGGACAGGAAGCATTTTAGTTGGAAAACATCATGAACGGCTATGTACACTATTAAAATTTACATTTTGGGCACATTAAGGAACAGTTTTGCTTGGCCTCTTATATTTGATTCACATGAACAAGTGAGATGTGAGGATTTCATGGCAGTGGCTTTGAAGATTACTGCTGTCTGGGATGTGACATATAGCCTGGTAGATACTTATTACCATTCTGTAGAAACTGCTCCTCCAGTTTCTATCCTGAAGATGGATGCAACACTTTCCTTCAAAACAATTTTTATCATGCTGTGTGGTGTCATATCACATAACCTACATGAAAATGTATTATTTTATTTTGGCCAAATCAGACACTGAGGTGCAAATCGTATCGCAAAACTGTATTTGTAACTTTTATTTTTTCCTGACAGTTGTGCATGGTTTCAAGATCTCAAGTGATCAATAAGAAAATGAATGAAAAACAGACTACTGCCATGATAAGGAGTGCTGCAACCAGCACTGATGTCAGGAAAACTAAAATAATGGATGCGGTACGTATAGCATTTTATCTAGTTGTATCTTCATGTTGTAGGTTCAAGTATCTATATTTCCTTGAATTATACCCAGTTTTTCTTGCCTTATGAATTTTTGCTGTATACTGGAGTGTGTACATTATTTGACTTGGACTAGAACTTGGTAGCTGCTCTTCATCCTGCTGCTGATGTGCTGATTTTATTACAGCTGAAGGCAGTAAGATTCAATGAAGATCCTTGTATTCAAGAATTTGGAATCTCTGTTGGGGGCAAGTTTGAGGAAGTAGAAGCTCGGATACTGGATGCTCCACGGCTTGAATATAAGGTGCGTAAATTAAATAAACCACCAGTTATTGACTGTGGGTGCCCTTTGTGATTGAATTTATGTCTCATGAACATGTTACAAAACTCAGAAGTTCTGTAGTGTTGTGGGTCCTCCCCCCCCCCACCTCTTCACACACCTGTGCCTATTGTTTTGTATGGTTGTGAAACTTGGTCTCTCACACTGAGGGAAGAACATAGGCTGAGGGTGTTCGAGAATAGGGTGCTGAGGAGGATATTTGGGCCTAAGAGGGACAAGGTAACGGGGGAGTGGAGAAGACTACATAACGAGGAACTTAATGATCTGTACTCCTCACAAATATTATTCAGGTGATCAAATCAAGAAGAATGAGGTGGGCGGGGCATGTGGCACATATGGGGGAAGGGAGAGTGCATACAGGATTTTTGTGGGGGGACCTGAGGGAAGGAGACCACTTGGAAGACCCAGGCATAGATGGGAGAATAATATTAAAATGGATCTTCAAGAAGTGGGATGGGGGGGCATGGACTGGACTCATATGGCTCAGGATAGGAACAGGGGGCAGGCTGTTGTGAATGCGGTAATGAACCTTCGGGTTCCATAAAATGCAGGGGAATTTCTTGACTAGGTGAGGACCTGTTAGCTTCTCAAGAAGGACTCTACTCCATGGAGTTAATTAGTTAGTTAGTTAACCCTTCAACATTTGATTTGTAAATATTGTTGATACGTTTGGCAACAAAAGTGACATCCAGAGTATTGACTGGATTTACATAAAACATAACCAGGCTCAGTTACATGCTGTCTGTAAAACTTGGAATCAAAAGAACTTTCCCTGATAATTTTTTGTGTGTTTGGGAAAGGTGTTAGTGATTTAAAGAACCCCAGTACGTTACCTTTACTGATCTACCGTACTTCCATGTATGATATTAGATTAGAATACTTGGCTTTGGTGGCTTCCAAAACTTGTTTGAGAAGCCTGTGTTGCAATGGTGCTACTCTAATGCAGTTGATTGTTTGTTACTGTATCCAAAACCTGTGTAAATGAAAGATCTTTGACACAGAGAACCTGTAGGTGTATTAACACAACAATGCAAGATACATTTAGGAAATGACTCGTCATTCCCACACAGTGCAATAAATCCATTTTTGCTGCCAGTCGTGGCTGGAGCTTTATCAGTAGTAATCGATGACAACTTATTTACAGTAAAACCTCGATTTAATATTCCCGCATGTAGTGAAATCCAAGATTTAGTGATAATTTTTTCATGTCCCGACAATAGCTTCATTGAAACAATGTAACCTCCATTTAATGAAAACCTCGATTTAGTGAAATATTTTCTAATCCCCCAGCAATTCATTAAATAGGGGTTTTACTGTAATAGCATGTCTGTTGTAGTAACAAAACATTTAAGTGCTTGGTAAAGTCTTCTCTTCTTGCCTTTCCTTGCAAAGGCAGAATTGTCAGTGTTTCCTCTTTGGCCGTGTTAGTCTTGGAAAATGATTCTAATCGTAAACGATTCTAATCATAGTTGCCAGTTGAGCTGTGTTGTATATGTCCAAGGATTCATCTGTTTGAAGTACATACAAAGAACATTTGTTTATGTCACTGCTTAGCTGTCTTTGAAGATCGCTAGAAATATCACTATTCTTTTAACTGTACTCACTGACAACTGCAAATTGGCAATAGACATCTCTCGTTTATTTGGAATGAGATTCAGCACTTCTTTTGTTAACTAACCGTCTTGAAATTACTCTTTATTTTTGGGAAGAACATAGGATATTTGAAAGGAAGCAATGATCACATTGCTATATTTTCCCACTTGTTCATTGAATATTGATTATTTTGAAGTTAGTGTCACTTTCAAGTCACTAATCTGATTTTTTCTGACTTCAGTAAGGGGCCAAAAATGTTGGTCAGTAGAACTGTTATTTATTTGAAAATACCTTTCATTGTATATTTTAAGTGTGATACTACCTTTGCACAAAAGGCAAATGCCGTGTCTATTTAACTTCAATGAAATAGTATATACAGTGAAACCTCTATCCATTGTTTTTCAGGGGACCGGAAAATTTGAACGATACATACGGGAAATGATAGTACCGGGAAACCATTAAAAATTATAGATAAGAACAATTTAATGATAATTATTACTTCTTGCTGAGAAAATCTTTCATTGACGTTTGTTTTGAGCAAACTTTACTCCTCCTCAATTGAAAGTACGATTTTTCAAGGCCTAGAACACTTTCACGACCACTGTCACTCGTGCTGTGCGCATAAAAGAAAGATCTTACTTCCATCAGCGCTTCATGCGTCTCAGCAAAGCTCGCCAGCTTCTTCTTCTCCTTCTTCCCGCTCCACACTCCCGGACGTCACGAGGCTCACGCACAGCTCCTGCACTGCTTCTACACCACAGGTTGCCACGTGACTGTCCACAGAGACGTAGTCCTCGAATTTATCTTTGTTCATGCCACTGAACTTTTCCCAGTCTTGGCGGAAATCGTCGTCATCGTTGGTCAATACGACGTCACTATCGCCTGAAGATTGTCCCTGCACGTAACCAGCTTTCCGAAAACAGTTTTCGATTGTCTGCTGGGTTACTTCTTGCAAGGCTGCCACAGTGTAGTGCAAAGCTTCCAACACGTTTATCTTCTTTTTCGTATCTTTGCCTGCATCCATTAAGCAAACAGCTGTTTGCACCAGGCATTTTCTATAAAGCTGCTTATAACAGTTTATTACCCCTAAATCAAGGGGCTGGAGCACACTTGTACAATTTGCCAGGTACCGTATGACTTTTACATTTCTTAGAAACGATGTATCCTTTGGATGTGCGGCACAATTGTCCACAAAGAGGAGAATGTTCCTGTTTTGTGCACCCATACTTGCGTCTAATGAACGCAGAAATGAAGAAAAAATGCCTGTGGTCATCCATGCTTTATTGTTCGCGTGGTACTTGGTGGGTAATTTTTTGACATTCTTGAAACATCGCGGTTTCGGAGATTTTCCAATAACAATCGGCACTTGTTAGTCAGTTCCATCACTGTTAACACAAAGTAAAACAGTAAGTCTGTCTTTACAGTTTTTCCCTCCATGACAAGACTCTCCTTTGAGAGCCAAGGTTCTATCAGGAAGCACGTTGTAGAAGAGCCCCATCTCATCCGCGTTGTAAATATCACGTTGTTCGTAGCCCTCCAACAAAGATGGCAGTCTTTCCAGCCACGCTTCCGTGCTTTCGCTGTCCACTGCCGCACTTTCTCCGACTAACTTCTTGTATACTAGGCCATGCCGGTCCTTAAACCTCGCTATCCAGCCGTTGGATGCAGTGAAATTTTCTATATTCAGCTGCGCTGCAATCATCTTTGCCTTTCTATGAAGAATGGTTCCATCAATTGGGATATTCGACGCCCTTGCCTGCTGGTACCATGAGAAGAGTACTCTTTCCAACTCGGCGAATGTCGACTCCCTACCTATTTTCCTCTTCTTACTGGCGTTACCACATTTTTCTGCCTGCTCTCGGATTTCGTCCTTCTTTGCGAATATGGAGTTTAGTGTGCTTGGAGCCAACCCAAGGCGTTTGGCAATGTCGACACGTTTCTCTCCAGGATTCTTTTCCACCTCTTCTACTATTTTCAATCGCTCGTGCAGAGTTCTCACTTGCTTTTTAGGTTGGAACATGGTCCACGTATTTCAAAATAAATAGCAGGAATAAAATATAATGAAGTAATAAAAACAGGAATGAATTAATAACAGAAATAAAATATTATAGGAAAAGGATAATAAAGGATGGAAATGATTAAACCAGGGTAACGTATGAAACTATGAAGCACACCAGAACACACAGAACCACTTGCAATGAAGTAAAGCTCCACAACAGAGTTGCCAAGTCTTCATCTAGTCCAAAGAAAAGGATGGAGAGCAAAGAGTACAGAATGCACTCCATACTTTTTGATGGAGCCAATCCAGGTGGCACTAAGAAAGCAATGCACGCACAGCGCACTAAACCATCGCTTGAAATTTAAAAAAAAAACTATCAGTGCGGGAAAATGTTGCATCAGGACCGTGATTTTTCAACTATTGGTGCGGGAAAACGACAGTTTGAGGAACAATGGAGGCGGGAAAAAATAGTGTTATTTATATGGGGCTAATTTCGGGACCAAATAAGGCAGACGATACATGCGGGCCAACGACGGTAACGGGAACGATGGATAGAGGTTTCACTGTATAGTTATAAACACAGGGATTTTTACTCGGTCCAGGTGTATTTATTTTAACAGCAAAACAAAATTTCACAATTATAAACAATTAAGAAATAACCACAAACTAATAATAATGAACAGATGCAGCACTACTACTTTCTCTGACAGTTTTTATAACACAGACTCACTAATCCATTGGTAGGATGGCAGTGCTCCTGACATGGAACGGGTAGTGGTGAGGAGGGGTATGCACGGCAGCTGAATCATGGGTAGGTTGTCAGCACTTTTGAGGCATGACTCTTAGCCGTGGCAGTACGCTAAATTGCTATGAATAAAATGTCTTGAATTTTTTTTATTGTAAAAGATAGGTAAAAATGTGTTCTCCCAGTGCCATGGGCACATAGAAAAGGGTAGAGGGGTGCATGTGTGCCTGTGTGCACGGGTTTGATGACACTGGACCTTGAGCCGTACAGCTCTGGCAGAATTACCTAAAAGGGAAGGTGCTGTTGGAAGTCGTGGTTGATTGGCGGGGTACACCATGAGTTTATTCCTGAAAGTGCTGTAGTGAGCAGGATGTGCTTGCTTGCCTCTTTATGAGAGACAGCGTTTCTGAAGCTTCTTGTGCAAAGAATAGATTATCCTGCATGACAGTGTCCTGTTTGTGCAGCAATAACTCACTCAGCATCATAGAATGTTTCTTCCTTTTCAGTGGTAGTCTCCTGATCTTGCACTTTGTGATTAAGGTTTTTTCCTGTGATGAAGACAATTGCTTCAAGGATGCATCAGAGGTTCACGTGGTTTCTGAAATTGCGTTGCAGGAGGTCACATGTCATGGCTCCTAGAAATGTTTTGCACAACTGTACAAATACTTCCAAAATAGTGTGGCTACAGGTGAATATTATTTCAAAGGCTACCTGTTTGTAAGGACTTATTAGTGCCACTAGATTCATGATATGCCCTGTATCCTGGAATGTTATAAAGCTACAGTGCAGAGATGGTATGTATCAGGATTTATTATGAGTGCCTGTGCATGCACATGTGGGCACCTAAAACACACAACACACACATTCTCTGTATCACTAATTTATCCCCCTGCCTCCACCTCCAAAGGAAGTTTTGAGAAAGTTAGAAAAATGTATTTATTGATATTTTCAGAATCAGAAATTTGCCTCTCCAGATAGTGGAGTGTGGAGGCCACAAAATTTCGTTGACAGTCGCAGTTTGGGAGCTTGGATAATTCTCAACTTAGATGGTTATGTGCGAGAGGATGCACTGAGGTGAGTCTGAATAGACTATGGCAAAAATCTTACTGCTGTGATTACAGCAGAGAGTTACGAGGTGGACTGCGAATTGACGTTGCTACATACGTAACTGTATTGGGACAATGCAGTGTGGGAATTATAATTTCAAGGAGAGTGGCATTTGTATCATCATCATCATCATCATCATCATGTGATGTTTGCACAAGGAGTCGCGCTTCCATAATTACTCCCCTTGTATGAAGGGTATTCGGAAAGTAATGCCGCCACGTTTGTATCTTTACTCCCACACAAGGTATCGAAATGAAACAAAACACAGAATATACCTCAGAGTGTGTACTTTGTTTCTATACCTCATTTTTCCACGTAGTTTCCCTCTCATTCAATACGCCACCCGCCAGAACTGAACACGTTTGAACCCATCAATGTAGAGTTGTTCAGGCTTTTTTCATAATCATTTTCCCGTAGCAGCCTGAACTTCTTCACCGCACGTTAAATTAATTCCTTTGAGATGTATCTTGAGAGCTGCAAACAAGTAGAAGTCAGACAGACAAAATCCAGGCTGTACGGAGGGTCTGGAGCAACTTCATATCCATTGCTCTTTATTGCCACTGAAGTGGCAGCACTAGTGTGTGGTCTGTTGAGGAAGCATCGGCTTTTTTCACCGATGAATCCGATTGATTCATTGTTTCAACCTCTTTAGGATCTTCACTTAAGTCTTGGGAGTTGAGTTTTGTACCTTTGATCATGTGCTGCTGGTGAATGACACCTCTGTAGTCCCAGAAAATTGTGAGCATTTCCAGCTGAAGGTTGAGTCCTGAATTTTATCTTTCTGGGAGAAGTTGGGTGACGATATTCAAGTGATTGATTTTTCATTTCCAGGTCAAGTAAAGAACCAAATTTTCATCACCTGTGACAACACTGTACAGAAAATCATTACCCTCACTTTTGTATCAGAGGAGTAATCGCTGACATGCTCACAGTCCATCTGTCGTCATGCTGGGCATAAGCTGACATAACACCCATCGAGAACCCCCCCCCCCCCCCTTTTTTTTTTTAACCCAAACCTGTAATCTCATTTACTCTAGCTAAACCAATGTTTAAGTTTTCTGCTATGGTTCTATGAGAAATCCATTGATTTCTTTGAATTTGTTCATTTTTTGCCTGTTCCAAATCGTGAGTTGCAGCAACAAGCCTTACAAACCGTGGAGGGTCATTCAGGCCTAAATTTCCACCACTATCCCTTGATTTGCTCACCCAATGACACACAGTAGTTATGTCCACAGTATCTTTATTACAATAAAAAGCCAATAATCGCAGGTGAATTCCAATGGGAGTTTCATTTTCATTCCAATAAAAACTCTTATAACTGCTAACTGTTTCATGTACTTTGACACAGCTGAAAGTGAGCTATTTATTTAGAACCAAATACAACGCAAACCACTCTGTGTACTGAGCTGCACCTTACAGAAAACTGTAGCTCAAGGAGCAATGAACAAGTTTCACTTCAAGGGCATGATGTTTGTGCAAGATACTTCACGCAGGCATTACTTACTGAAGACCCCTGATTATTGGTATCTCCAGACTTTTTCTACACATTCATTTTTGACACTTCCAAATTAAACTTATTGTTCAATAAAGTTTTCCTGCATTATCATCTTTATCAAATATTTGAAAGAAAACATTTTGGAATCTATCACAGTCTCTGTTATTAGTACTCTTTGGTCTTGTAGTGTTTATACCTCCAGATCTAGCTTAATATCATGATTTTGGATGTTTTCTGCCTTCAGTTGTGTAGCTAGGATAGCATAGTTAGTATAGTGACTTGGCTTTGGGCTGGACAACCAAGGAATCTTCCATTTACAAAGCCAACACCTGCACAACACAATACATATAACATAAATATGCTGTACTTTCTCCATTGTGTTTTGGTGTTCATACACCACTGTCAGGGAGTGTACACCAATATGTTGTATCATATCTGTTATGGTTTGATTATATTGGTGTACAGTCCCTGATGATGGCGTGTGAACACCAAAACACGGAGAAAGTGGAGCATATTTATTTTATACATATTGTGTTGTGCAGGTGTTGGCTTTGTAAATGGAAGTGTATCCTATTGCATGGAATGAATAACATGAAAAAACCAAGGAATCATTCAATTCCACCAGGGTCCAGAGGTTTTTCTCTTCCCTAAAACCTCCAGACTGGTGCTGGGGCCCATGCAGCCTCCTTTTTGCCGGCGCTGATGACTCTTTCCCCACGGTTCAAGCAGTCAGGACATGAAACTGACCACTCAGCATCAACTAGTGCCAAGGTCAATAATGAATGGAGCTATGCCTCCACTCCCCCTTATGCCTTTGTGACTTGCACAGGGACAAGTTCTTTACTTTGTTGATCCCCTGTTGTTTGTTAGTACCTGATAAAAGCTTGATGTCATTGAATGTACAGGCTTACAGAACTAGAAATTAAGATTTTGTGCAAGTTGATCTTAAAAAATGATTAATCTAATTGACGCAGTAGCCAAATAATGTGAAAGCACTTTGTATAGGATTTATTTGGACATCACTGACACCTGTAGCCTTGTAATAGGTACTTTGAAAGATCTCGCAAATAAGTACAGAATTTTGAAGAACGTGTATAAATTGAGATAGCCTTAAGATGAGTAGACAGTGATACAGAATTTTAACATCTCCACTAAGAGAACCTGTTGTATTACTACCTTTGCCATAATTTAATTAATTTAAAAATAAAATGCATGCAATAGCACTGGGAAGTAAGTAAAAATACTTTTTTATGTTGTAAGTGTACTGAATGTAAGAATTCAAGAGAAAATTGCAGACAGAATGTGTGGGGCTGGAAAATTTGTTAAGATTCTCAGAGATAATGATTGTAACTTAGAAATTAAAAAGATACAGTTAAAATTGTATTATGTAAATATACTACTATTTTGACATATAATTTGACAACTGTGGCATTAACTGAGACGTAAGTACATTTCAGTAATAGAAATGAAGTTTATGTGGAGTATTAAGATGTGATCAAGAAGAGATAAAATCCAGAGTGAGGATATTAGGCAAGATCTGAAAATTGAAAAATTAAAATAGAATTATTAAAAACAAGACCAACTAGATGCACAATCACTATTAAAAAACCTTAATAGTAGTATTACATTAAACCCGACATGTTTCGGTCAGGTCGAGTTTAATGTGTTGCATGTATTTGTTATATTATGGAAGTTCCTTACATTATATATATATATTTTATAGTAACTGAGGCAACGACATTACATTGATGCAGTACCTTCTGTGCTTTGTCCGTATCATCGGACCTTATCACTTGCTTATTAGTACTTTCTCATCGTACGCCTCTTTGTATTCGCTTTGCCCAATGTTTGTAACTGCTTATCTGTTATTCTTCCTGGAATTATGGAGCCCACCGTGTGACTCCTTGCAGATGCACAGTCACATGTGGAGGAGTAACGACTACTCCTACGCAAAGATCACACACAAGCCTGTCTGATAAAACCTCTGACGCCTGAAAGGGCGCATTCCCGATCCTGCCGTTGATCCAGACAGTATGTATAAGTTGCTGCGAGGCCTTCTCGGCCTGTTTTCTGTAAATACGGCCTATTGTAATTAAAGTGCCTGGAACCTGGTACAACGAGTTTGTTTTCAAGCATCCCTCACAACCTACACGAACCCCATTTCCGGTGGAGCAATATCCACGATACGCCCCACCAGCCTTCTCCGAAATTTCGGGGACACAACAAATGTTATACTACTATTAAAGTTTTTTAATAGTGATTGTGCATCTAGTTGGTCTTGTTTTTAATATACAAGATGCACGGTGAAAACAATATTAAGTATATTAAAATTGAAGTTGCTCAAATTAAGGATACATTAGCATGGACATTTGTTGCACATGTTGAAGTAGGGGTTCTTCCAAAATGTTAGATATGTCCAGTGAATGACCAAGAAAAAGCCAGATGTGCCAAAATCTATTAAAAGAGCATACAAAGAATGAACACAGATACCAAATGAGCATTTATGGGAGAAGAGAGGAAAACTGAGAAGGCCTTACCATAAGATAAATCATATTGCAAATGTCAGAATATCGATGTGAAAAAGAAATACCTACTGTACATGTGATGACATCATAATATTTCATGTCCTCTTATAATTTATAGCAACTTGCTATGGGTTGGACAATCCACGGATTGAATCCCGTTGGGGGTGAATTTTCCCTACCCGTCCAGACTGGCCCTGGGGCCCAGCCAGCCTCCTGTACAATGGGTACTGGGTCTCTTTCCTGGGGATTAAGTGGCTGGGGTGTGGCTTTGACCACCCACTGCCATCTAGTTTGGAGGTTAAAGAAAGAATAGAGCTGTACCTCTACTCCCCCTCTGGGCCTTCGTGGCCTGTTCTAGGGTGAACTTTACCTTTACCTATAATAATTTGTTTCTGTTTTTCTAATGGAGGTTCATATCTTTGAACTTCTTGTATACAAATTATAAAATCTGTCTGTAGTACTTGCATGTAAGAGTTGTTCAGACAAAAATGGTTCCCAAGTGTTGCATCAAGGCTGAAGTGTTGCGGTGGTTACAGCATCAGCAACCCATGGAGTTCTTTGTGGAGTGGATCTATTGGCTGGTGTATCAGTAGTGCCAGCCTTTGTAGCCATGAGAATTGTTTGTAAGAGCTTCTGCTCCCTCACCTAGAACAGGCCCTGAACTGGTTTCATTTGGAAAACCCTCATATATAGGACATTACATTTGTGCACTTTGTGAACGAGAATAATTTTGAATTTCTGGGAACCGTTTATGAAGCCTGCTTTTCTTCAGAGTTCTATGTCAATATGATGACACTGTAAAGAAATATATTAATGCTTAACAATGACTACTACTAATATAAAAGGTAAAAAAAGTGAAGGTAAAGTTCTCCCTAGAACAGGCCATGAAGGCCCAGAGGGGGAGTAGAGGTATAGCTCTACTCTTTCTTTAAACTCGGCGCTAGATGGGGGTGGGTGGTCAACTCCACGCCCCAGCCGCTTTACCCCCGGGAAATAGACCCAGTACCCATTGTATAGGAGGCTGGGTGGGCCCCAGGGCCGGTCTGGACAGCTGCGAAAAATCTCGCCCCCACCGGGATTCGATCCCCGGACCGTCCAGCCCGTAGCGAGTCGCTATACCGACTGAGCTATCCCGGCCCACACTACTAATATAAGCCCAACAAAATGCACTTACAGTTAATTGGCATATAATAGTATTCTTACATATTGTTATCTCCTACATGTTTGGCCCTTCCTGTCCATCATCAGGGGAATCAAGCACAAGAGAAAATATGTATAAAACACTAATGTGTGTCATCACTAGAATGTGCACCTAGTGCACTTATAAAAAAATAGCAGAAAATTAAGTATATAAAATGGGAATATTGAGTAAAATTTGGAGAATTAAAATTATTGTTATTGACAAGTGTGTGTGTTCAGTTGTCATAATTCATAATGGTGTATACATAAGATGGTGCAGTATAATAATATACTTTCATTCAAACATCTATTGCATTTCCTCAGCCCTATTGTATGAATCCAGCCCCATTAAGTTAAATTGTAATGTGTATTGTACTGAACCCAAATGAGAGTGAAATGTGCGTTTTGTGCCTCTTACATTGTTTTACATTAAGAATACCTAGAACGAAAGTCAGAATGTTTGAAACTGTAATAAACCCCATGCAAAAGTTTAGGAGCAGATATTAAGTAGCATTAGTGGAACTCTTAAGTTGGGAAGTTTGTTCTTCTACCATGGTGGTATTATTGATGGTAGAGAATTAGGAAGTCCAGTACTCGAGTGGTTGTGAGTGGCATGCTTTTCTTGGCAAATTTCATGAGAATCTGTGCAGTGACTGTTTAGGCAGTGCATGTATGGATGGGCCAAGACATGAATGCTGTTATAAAAGTCTGTTTTGTGTTTATAATAAGGAAAGTAGGTCAATAGATTATGCACAGAATTGAATCAAACTACTTGGAAGTGCACAATTATAAAAATATGAAAGGTTAAGAAATGTATTCAAATGGAAAATCAGTGATTTTGTTCTGTTTATTTATTATTACCAGTGAGTCTTATTTGATTTTTATATTGATAATTGAAATTTATAGGAATTTCGTAGAAAGTATGCAGGAGATGGGGAGGACTTTAGGAATGAAAATTGAAGAACCAAATCCTTCATGCTATCTGCGCAGACCACCACGAGCTGCGTTGCAATCATTCTTCAGTTCAATGAAAAGTAAAGTTGATCTGGTGGTTGTAGTGATTCCAGATAAACAAAGTTATGGTAAGATGCTCATTATGTTAATAAAATACTAAGACACCTTTGAAAATTTTGAGGTTTTTACAGTGGTGCTGATAAAGATTCAAGTGTTCTGGGACTGGTAAGTAATTAGTGACATCTCAGAGGTGCGTAGTGCCTCCAAAACATTGGTAACCATTTACCAGTTAATGAGGCATATCATCCAGAAGACATGAATCTTCTGCCCTTGTTTGAACAATGTTGTCTGTGGCACTTTGCCCTTCAAATGGCAATGCTAGCAGAAACTGCAAATGAATTACGCAATGTAATGTTGCATTTGTTTGTATAATTCTGTGCTAGCCCTTTATCCCGACATTTTAATTGCCAGTATAGGCTAGAGATAGATGAAATTTCTTTACAATTAAATGTTTCATTTAAGCTTTCACAAAAAAACACCTGCCAAAAATGAATTATGATTTATGATAGCAATAAGACTGTAAAAGTGTAAACAGGCATGTTCACTTTGTGACGGTCTGTGGAAGGAGAACTCTTCACTTGATCTGAATACAAGTAATTAGGCCTGTGATGACTCCCTTTCCTTATAATAAACTGACATTAAATTTACACACTGTTAATAACTCTTAGCTGATACTTGTTTGAATTTGAGTGAAGTCAAAACTGTATTTTGGATGAATCAACAATCAGTATTAAGAATTTGTCATCAATAACTAGATACTTATGTCACTTGTTTAATATATGCTAACAAGTTGTATTATGATACATCAGTACACTGAAATATTTTTGTAAAAAAATCTGATGTCAGAGTACTCAAATTGCAATCAAGAATACGTGTGTGTGTCCCCCTTGTCCTTTTGCTTCTTCCCCATGTGGCACAATGGGTAAGTTTGGTTAAGACCATTGTTGAACTTCCATATCTCGCAAGTTCAAAAATGTGCACATAGCATTGCCTTTGTTTAATTATCCGAGAACCGCAAGACTTGTATAAACAATGTGTAGAACATAAAATGCATGTATCATTTTCCTCTCCATCCCAGCCTGACAAGTATTTCATGGTCCCAAGCACGGGAATTTCAATGCCACTGGTGAAATATTTCTACAGTTTGTGTTAGAAAAATGAAACAATGACCCTCCCTTTGCCAGAGAGAATACAGATGAAGGGATTGGAAGTTGATATATCCCTGAAGATTCCACAGTAAGATTTGTATTTTGTACAGGGTTACCTATATGTTGGAGAACTGCAGTAATGCAAAAGCTTCCCACAGACTGCTTTAGTAAATTAATGTCATTCCAGTGCCATATGAGTAATCTGCACCAAATTTGCTCCTAAGACAAACGGATAACACAGATGAAACCCCAGTCTTTTTTTATGTGCTGACCAATACTACAATTGGTGCCAAAGGACAAACAGTATTCATAAAAACAGCAGGACATGAAAAACTCAGAATAACTATGAGACTTTCATTTCTGGCCAATGGGAGGAACTGACACCATTTGTTATTCTGAGCAAAGAATCCTCTGAAAGAAAAGCTTTGTTAGAATTATATTTAAATGTAATGAGAAAGTGTGGTTGACAGAAGAACCCATGGTCAAATGGCTGAGAGAAGTCTGGGACAGAAGACTATATGCTCGTCTAAAGAAAAGAGGAATGCTGGCTTTAGTTGCTTTAAAGATCAATGAAGAGAGAAAGTGGAAACCCTGAACTTCTAATCTGAACACAGGTCTGTGGCATGACAACTCAGTTACAGGTTCTTGATGTGGTAGTTAAACTATTCGAAGCTCGACTGTGTTGCCTGTGTGGGGAATAACTGCTATCTGAGACCTGCACACTAACACCAGCACTAATTTTAAGACCATCTGACGCACTTTTTAGGAAGGGCATTAGGACTGCTTGGAATGACATTTTCCCAGAATCCGTCATTAAGGGGTTTAAAAGTGCCATCAAGTAGTGCAGAGCCCCTGTGTTGACACTGTGTTCATATTTGATTTCATGAAGCTCCATACATTGGTTTCAAAGTTTTTGGGAGGTGTGCAGACAGATGGACATAAATTACATAAGCCAAGTCTTAAAGTTTCTAGCAATGGTGTGTTGCAGTAAACATGACTATTATTTTGGGCATTATCTGGAAACAGACTACCTGTTTCTAAGGGGCCCAGTTGAGCAGACACCTTTATACCTGATGACAGAAACAGATCCAGTTTCCAGAATAGCAAGTGAGAAAACCAAGTTGTTGGGCAGTGTCCAAAATAATGAGGTCTGTATATGTCCTTGGGGCAAAAGCAGTATTCAACAAGAAGACTTTCCACCAGCAAATTGGACTTAAATTTAAGGAAGAATCTTGTGAAATGCTGCATGGTGCTGAAACTTGGACACTTTGGAAAGTAGATCAGTACCTTGAAAGTTTTAAAATCTGATGTGGGAGAAGGAATGAGAAGATCAGTTGGACTGATTGTGGGAGAAATGAAGTATTACGTACAGTCAAGGAGGAAAAGAGTATCCTACATAAATTAAAACAGAGGCAGCTAACTGGATTGGACACATATCACGTAGGAACTGCCTTCTAAAACACGTTATTGAAGGAAGGATAGAAGGGACGTAAAGACAAGGAGGAGGAAGAAGATGTAATTAACTACTGGATGACCTTAAGTAAATGAGAAGATACTGGAAATTGAAAGAGGCAGCACAAGATCGCACTCTCTGGAGATCTCATTTTGGAAGTAGCTATGGACCTGTCATAAGACAGACTACGTGATGGTGACACATCCTGCATTCTACAGTTGTAAGTAGGAGAATCTGCCTCAGAGATCACCTGACCTCATAAGTGGACTGTTGCCACAATTGCCAATACAGGGAGAGGCAAGTAATGTTAAATAAACTCTAACTGGAGGTATTAGCCGCAATAGAAATAACAGTCAACAAAAATTTACCCATGTGTCAATATTGTGGTTTTTCTTTTTAAAAGCTCTGTAATTTTTCAATTGCTGACTGGTTCACTCATCATCCTTTTCAGGTTTCTGCCATTTGTATATTCTTAAACACCTTCAGAATTCTGAAATGTAATAGTGTAATGTTCTGTTTCTGCATATAATGATGAGATGTGAGCTCTTCTAGGATATTAACACAGCATCGGTAATCCTTTACTGATGTTTCGGGACAACGTATCGGTCCCATCTTCAAGGGACAAGAAGGGTCCCAAAACTTCAGTAAATGATTACCACGTGATGCTACATAATGCCCCAGAAGAGCGTAGATCTCATCAATATCATGGTGGAAGCCTGAAATCACGGCTTTCACTCACATTCTTTGCACAAAGCTCACAGATTAATGCATAATGGGGAGATCATTGCCATTTATCTGTTTAGTTCATCTCTGAAACCTTTGCCATATTTGATGGAAGTTTTATATTGGTGATCCACGTTAAAAGCTCTAATGTTAAAGTACAGGTAGCCCTCGATTTACGCCGGTGATGCCTTCCTGGACGAACCGGCGTAATCGAAATCGGCGTAAATTGAAAAGATTTTATAATGTAAATCAATGGGAAGTCGATGACATTTCGTTCCCGGCACCCAAACATTGACAAGTAATATAATGGCATTGCATTTAAAGCTCTGAAATAATGTAAATATAATAAAGGGAATTTAAAAAATATATTTTGTACACTTACAGCCGGCAATGGTGTAATGAAGCACGTTAGTTCTCTGATGAATTCCCTGGTTGAGGATCGTCATGTTTTTTAAAGAAAGCATGCAGTGTGGAGTGTTGTGATTTCTTCTTTCTTTCTATCAAAATTTCATGATAAGGCCTCATGGATGCCATAACGCTCCTCTTCGCTGTAGCACTCTGCTCGCAGTCGTGGTCAATCTCGCATTAGAGCAAATTCGCATTAATGAAACAGACGTAATTGCAGAGATTACTGTATTTATAATTTTTATTCAAAATCAGCGATGTAAGAATTACGATTTAGTATAAGAAGCAGTATGAGAAAACTTGTAAAACTTTATAAATAATAGTAAAATATATTTTTTTCACTTTTTGACCTGGTTTCAAAATTGGCGTTAATCTGAATTGGCGCAAATTGGACCGGTGCAAATCGAGGACTACCTCTAGTTTTAATGTTGAATGGTTAATTGCAACTACAGTAAAACCCCGATTTAATGTTCCCGCATTTAGTGAAATCCCGGATTTAGTGATGATTTTTTCATGTCCCGACAATAGCTCCATATAAATAATGTAACCTCAATGAAACAATGAAAACCTCGATTTAGTGAAATATATTCAAATCCCCCCAGCAATTCATTAAATACGGGTTTTACTGTAGTTTGTGTACATGAGCCCCATAAATCAAACTTCCTAAAAACAGCTCAGTGTGCCAAAAAATGGAACCTGGTGTCAGTTGTACATATCATTGTGATTTTAACTTTTATGTGACAATTCAAGTCTTCTGGCCTGTTACACAGTGTCACTGGTTAAGTAGTTCCCAACATTTTGAAGAGCCTTCATCCTCAGGATCAAATAGTGAAAGAAGAGACTCGGTCTGCTGGACCCTGAAGATAATGGCACTACAGTTCTTCAAAACCTTGTGAACTACTTATCCAAGACAGCGTAACAACCAGAGGACTTGAATTTCCATCACCACTGCTGTGAGAACGTCAAATCTCGCATTTCTGTGAAACATTTTATTTACTGTGGTGAATATTTAGTGAAATATGAGAGAAAATAAGTTCTGTTTCAGCACAGTGGGATTACTGTAGCAACAGTGTATTTCTGTGTACAGTACATGATCAAGGTCAGTGAGGTGTGGAGAGTAGCAAAGAATGTGCTTGACAAATGTGTGTTGGGAGTACACTTTTCCAATTTTGTTTTGCTGAGAAAAATACACTTGTTTTCAACTGTTGCAGTTGATGTTAAACAAGCCGCAGAACTGACTGTTGGAGTGTTAACTCAGTGCATAAAGTCAGCAACAATTAAATATCTGAAACCAGCAACATGTTCCAATATTCTTCTGAAAATCAATTCAAAACTAAATGGAATGAACCATAAATTAGCATCTGTATCAAAGTAAGTATTATTTAATACCTGTTTTAATATAGTATTACATATTTAAATTATAAAAGATGTTAATGCATGCTTACAACAGTTACAACATAAAACCATCTAGGTACATATAAATGGGTGTAAATGGCACATCTGTTTTATTTCAACATGTTTCATTCCTGCATGACCATCATCAGGGAATGTACACTCATACAGGTTCTCTATGTGAAATAATAAAATGCATACAGCATTAGCTATTACAGTACTGATTACTGTTACAATTTAAGATTTCAGAACCTTTTCTGCTGACCACTTGTATGGCTGTGCAACTTAAATGTAGCTTGTTCAAATATTTAGTCATTATTGAAATGCGCCTTGTTAAAATGTTTACAGAAAATTATTATTATTATTATTATTATTATTATTATTATTATTATTTATTATCACCTTTGTGCAGTGTATTTACAATTATGTACCTGAAACAAACCATGTTTCTAGGGTATATATTTTTGCAGCTATCTCTATTTACAATTTATGCTACATGTAATATTATTTCCCATGTTGAATGTTTTTTACATTTACATCAGTACTTTCTGAAGTATGTGTGCAGTGCCCAGTATGGCTGTTGTTTGTAGTACCTTGATTTTGTGCTTTTCAGTTATGTTGTTCAGATATTTTCTGAATTATTTTGAAATGGTTCCAGTTACTGCTATTATTGTTGGTATCACTTCATTACACATGCCCTGTATTTCTATTGTAAGGGCTTTATATTTTAGGATCTTCTCAGCTTCTTTCTTGATCACATTTCTGTCTCTTGAAATTGCAACATCTATTAACATAAATGTTCCCTTTTCATTATCGCAGATTATGATGTCTGGTTTAGTGTTAGGGATGGTTCTGTCAGCACTTGTTGATTCCATAGTATATGGCTACCTTACCCTCAGGACTTGTTTCTACTAATTTTGGTACATGCTCATACCATTGTTCATTGTCTAATTTTACCCCTATTTCCTTGCATATGTTAAAGTGTAGTTGAGCACACACTGTATCATGTCTCTTTATATAGTGTTGTTTTGCCAATATTGGGCATGATAATATTATGTGGTCTACTGTGTCATCAAATTGTTGACATAATCTGCATTTGCTGTCTGGTTCTGTTTGTAATATTTTTGTTGCATGATGTTTTTGTTTGTAATGCTTGATCTTGTGCTGCTATTATTTCACTTTCAGTTTCTCCTTTCAGATCTCTCCTTGACAGCCATAGGAATGTGTCTTCTTCACTAATAAGCTCTCTGATCTAGACTTCTAATATACTGGCTCTATTTTGATATGGCAAGGCACACGGATTGATGCAGAACCCGCTTGTTTTCTCCCTTTTCACGGTCTTTTTCTGATTTGTATTAGATGTCAGTTTTGTTTGCTGTCTGTTCAGTCATCACATACCTATCTGCTAATACAGTTGTGTGAATTTGGCCACATTTTTATCTTTCCTTGATGTTGCCTGCTTGCTACTGCACTCCTCTTCTTGTAGTGATTCTTGGCCACTCCTAAATTGAGTGTACCAGTTGTAAACAGCAGATTTTTTAAGAGCTTCAGTTCCATAAACCACATTGAGGCTTACAGGAGTTTACAGTTTTGATTTCCCAAGTTTGCAAAAAAAAAAAAAAAAATAAATAAATATTGACGTTTGCCTGTTGTTCAGACTGAGACGTGACAGTGAGCAGTGGCAACACACTTTCACTCCACGGCCAACTGTGGCACACTGATGTGTGTCAGCCTGTTCCAGTGTTCTCTACAGGTAGCACACAGACTACCCATGCAGAATCCAGCTGCCTTATTGTAACAGGAAACACAGTTATCTCACTGTGACAGGATTCCAGAAATGTTTTGGTCCTCCCATGTACAGTAACACATGCCAACATAATTTTATTGGCATGTGTTGATGTAACAAGTGCTTTGGTTATAGATTACACCTGTATTTTTCATTCTCGCATTGTTTTTGAATAACAAGAATGAAATAACATTTCTCTGTATTTAGGCCTCCGTGCTTGCAGACTCCTGCAATGATAGTTGGAGCAGATGTGACTCATCCACCACCTGATCAAATGGATAAACCGTCTGTTGCTGCTGTAAGTATGGACATGCTTATTTTTGTATCTTGAGTTGTGTTCATCAAGTTGATGTAGGCATCATATCTGACTGTTCACAAAACAGCATATCTTTGACTTTTATGTTTCCAATACTGTTTCTTAGATACTGTGAATATTTACAAACTGATGTAAGGTGTCTGTCCTTTTACAAAGATTCTGGTTTGTCACATGAGTTTGATCACAAAGTTCAACAGAAGTCTGAAGATCATGTCACAAGCAGTTAATGAGTTGATTTGGTTTTAAGGTTTAGAACAGAATTCAATAAAAAATGAAAGCCTATTTCAGTACATTTTAATCCTTTGAAGCATAGTGGTTGCTATGTGTATCATGTCCTTTAGCATTAAGTAACTTTGAATTTTGCCCACATAGTATATTTATGTATTTACTATGATTCTCACAGAAAAACAGCAGTTAAGTCCCTTAACAGTGTTAACTGATTGGCCTTTGTAGTGGAAACTCATTGTGGTCACTGTGTGGTAGGAGCTGAATATGCATGTATTATTTAGCTGAAATTCATGCTTCAAAGGCCATGCCATGGCTCAGGCAGTTAGTCACCAACCTCTCACTGCAGAGGCCCGGGTTTGATCTCAGGTCAGTTCATGTGAGATTTGTGGTGGACAAAGTGGCACTGGGACAGGTTTTTCTCTGAGTAATTTGGTTTTCGTCTGTCAATATCATTCCATATCATTCCACCAATGCTCCATACTTATCTTCACCTACACATTGCTCTTACCACGACAAATGGACAAAGCCTGGGAACCTTCTGAAAAGCTCTTTTGGAGACTGGGGAGCATTGGATAGAAAAGTACTTCTATGCTTCAAAGAGTTGACATACTGGAGTGATATGTATTTGTTTACTTACTCTTATGTATTTTATGATTTAACCCTTTGTATTGACATTTAACCTCCCTGACGCCAGCCTTAGTAAGCTTTGCTGACTATCGATCCATCATATTTTGCCAAAGTCAGTACGCGTTTTGTACCTACACAGCATATAGTTTAATCTGTTCATGGTCACGTGTCTCTACTGATACTTGATAGCTGACAGCATGGCTTATTCCATAAGGCTTTGCTCTTGCTGTTGTTTTATCAGTATGTCCATTTCAAGGATTGTGTGCTTTAGTGGTACTAATTGGTCATTTTCAAAAGTTATCTGCCCCTATGGGGCTACTCTGTTCGTTTTGTGGAAAGAAATGATGTACGCTTGCAGGCGAAGCATAGCGCTCCAGTTGGTTATATGAATGGTCACTTGTTCTCGGGCACAACCTGAGTAATTGTGCTTGTAAAAATGTTTCACTTTTCCTCTTTGACTGACAGCTGTACATGTGGCTGTTCTGTTCTGCCACCTTAGGGCATTGTATAAAACTATTTACATTGACTTTCAGTTTTTTTATTTTTACAGGTATCAAAATATTTATTTTATGGATCAGTAGCTTTATATTCTATGTTGTGTA
The DNA here is from genome assembly GCA_021186555.1 of Reticulitermes speratus. Classification (NCBI taxonomy): domain Eukaryota; kingdom Metazoa; phylum Arthropoda; class Insecta; order Blattodea; family Rhinotermitidae; genus Reticulitermes; species Reticulitermes speratus. Next base: position 7,768,599 of record JAJKFL010000009.1, read on the forward strand.
TGGGACTGTGCATTTAGGGAATTTAAAATTTTTAAAGGTCATTTTATGTGTAATTAGGCATCCACAAGAAAACTTTTGAATAAGAAGAAAGCCTTGGACAATCTGAATGATTAAATGAGTGTATAATTAATGACAGTGGCGAAAACAATACTAGTGATGATAGCGGAAATGCCCACACTGCAGAGGAGGTGCGTGATGTGCACAAACACAGAATGAAGAAAGATACAAGATGTCATTGCATACAGCGTGACGTCAGATTGTGTTTTGAAACTCAATGTACAAATGTTTCTTTCACAAGTTATCAAAAATATCTTAATACAATTACAGGGTTGTTTTACTGCTTTGCTTTTACTTTTATAACACAGAATGTCTTGTCTGCCGACATAAGTGTGATCATTTTTTTGATGATGCTGAAACTTATGTGTAAATAGGCTGCTGATGTATTACTTAAATATGAGAGCACACTGCTGTGAAGTCAATACCGCAATGTCTGAAACTACATTAATGTGAGTTGATGGAAACGTACTGAAGTGCACTTTTTATGTTGTGGGCTCTGCAATGAAGAAATTAAAATGCAGCTTTATAGTCAGTTTCTACATTCTCTGATGAATACACTTTTCAGTTTCTGCTTTCACATTTTTGCACTAATTTGATTTTACAGCAATTTTAGTGACCTATGCGTTTATTGACAAACTACTCACTCGTGAAATATGTACAGTCTAAATCTACGCACTTTGCCAATTACAGTTTGTTGTTTACTGTTTTTTGTTGTTGTTGTTTTTTGTTTACAATGTTGTTTAGTTTTAAATTCTGCATTATTTATATTTAGAGCAATTGGAGTAAAGTATTGCATTCTTGGTTCAAAATATGAGTATTTAAATGTGTTTCACCCACACAACTAGGTTCTTGTTACATGTTCTCCGTTGTTGAGGACTTAGAAGGGTGTCTGCTGTGTCTGTAGAGTGGCCTTTTAAATTTACTGTGGTATCATTTTTCTGCCATCTTTGCATGTTGATGCTTAATTGTATTTGTCTGTTGAAACAGAAGTTGTGGAGTCCACAGGGGAGTTGCACGAAAATGTAGAGATTAATGTTCTTATGTCCTCTGTTGGTAGGAACATGAGGTATAAAGAGTAACATATCTACCTCAGTACTGCTCCGAATATATGCCGTCATGTGTTACGAATCGGGCTCTATATTCCAGTGCATTGTTTTAAAATGAAACAGATGTTCGGCCATTCTGCGTATATAGATTCTGTGTAGTGACATTGCACTGTACAGAATGGTAACATTGGGTTTATATACCTTCAGTATGCAGGGAATATACCTGCAGGTTAAGAATTTAAACTTACAAAACTATTTATGGAAAACACAAGTGATTTGACGGTGTGAAGTGAATGAAGGAAGACATTGCCAGAAACGGCACTGTAGTTGGAGTTGAAAAAGGACACTGGATTAAATTCTTTTCTAAGTACAGTAACAGTTGCAATATTGGGCAACTGCACGATCAGAGAGGGTTGCCGTTATTATCCTTTACCAGATATTGGAAGGTTACACATAATGTGTATGTCAGTGTACCTAACAACCTCATGGACAGACATAACCATTTAATTTGTTACTTGTTATCATGTTTTGTTTTTCGTGTTGCATGTTCTGTTCCCTTTTCATCACTGTTTGCACAGTATGGTGTGTGTATGTATAATCTAAAAAATGAGAGACCAAAATTTTCCTCTAATCATCATTTTCATAACATTGCTGCCAGCTGATGGAATGATGCAATGTAATGGGTGTCAGTTGCTGGTCAATAGAGCTTTCTTGGATCATACAGTTCTGGATATCACATGCTTCACTGTACTTGAGTTTTCCCCAGTCACTTTGTCATTCCACCAGTAAGCCATACTCATTGCTCACAATTCCTGATGTGAAAGACCAGAACAGTCAGCACGTGATCATAACATTGGTCATCAGCTGCAAGTTCGCTGTGGGCCCGACACCTGGCTGGAGCGTGAGTGTAGAAATTGGCATTATTAAAGTAAAAAGCAAGCAGCAGTAAATAAGATGTTTGAAATATCTCCTTGGACCTTTCTGTGAAATCCACAGAATTCTGCTTGTTGAAAGTACTTCATATATATATTTTATTTTGTTTTATTTTTTTACTTTTACAGGTATGTGCAAGTCATGACCCCCAAGCTTTCAAATACAACATTCAGATCCGACTGCAACCTCCCAGAGCTGAGATCATTGAAGATATGGAGGATATTATGAAGCAGCATCTATTGTACTTTTATCATGACACAAAGAAGAAACCACAAAGGATAATATTTTACAGAGATGGTGTCGGTGAAGGACATTTCCGTGAGGTATTTGTCAAAGTTGTAGAATAAGAGTGGACACACATAACGAATTTGTACCCAGCAGATTTTGTGACAGAAGTTTCTATGTTTACCCAACTGCAGTATTTCCGCTTTACTCACTGGAAAATTTTAAGAACTAACCGGAAAATTGCACTTACAAATTTGTGACAATTCATTCTTCTTCTGTGGTGCCACAGCCCGATACAGGCGTCTACAACCTCAGCTGTGCTCCTGCATTGGTTCTGAGTTGGTTGCTGACATAGTTTGAGGATTCTCAATATGATTTTGTGGGGCCGGGGGGGGGGGTGTCAGTCCCATGCCCGACCCTCCAGTTTGGAGGATAGTGCCTATCTTTGGCAACTTACTAACCTGTGTGGTGTGGGTGGTCCTACCAGTAGCTGCTAGTTAACACTTTCACTGCCGCGTATTTAAATCCCCGAGGGTGTTAAATTGCCAGGGATTTATTGAATGTTAAACAACTATTGCGTCATTTTATAAATTATAAAATATAATTATATATAAAATGCATATATTTTTTCTAGTTTTCAGCTAGGTTTTAATAAATATGTAAAATATGTTTCCTGAAAGAACTTATTGTGTGTGTGACCTATTTAAGGCAAAAGAGCAGAGTAAATTTTAGATTGACTGAAGTCGACTCTGGCAAATTAAAACGTAAATACTTAAATCAACCACTGTCGACTTTGGCAGTGAAAGTGTTAATGGCATAGCCTTCAGTTTTGCTGATGCCCACAAAGCCCCCTCACCCAGCAAAAATATGCCTTCAACAAGATGGAGGTACCACTAGGGGAAATTTGTGAACAGTAGTCCATATAAAATTCACAAGTATGCTTTGTCTCATGTGATCACTTTGTTTATCAGTCACTGTTACTTTAAACACTTTGAAAAAATAGCCTGTTAAGTATAAATCGTCCATATTGGCACCAAAACTGAAGTATGATTTGCATTAGTCGTGGGACACTGGAACAAATTAATACAGTAAAGGAAGACCCTGTATATAACTTTAGCTGTTTTTAACAATTACAGCAAGATTCATTGTCCATCCATAAACAAGCAACATTTGGCAACTGTGGAATACTTTTAAACTGTGCATCCATAGAATGTTGTTATGAAAATATTTAAAAGAATATTTATGCTTTCAGCATGAGTCTGTCTGTCTGAGTAATAGGAGAGATGGAATTCTAGTTTCATGTCAGAAGGATGTTGTAGCATTATGATATGCTTCCAGAAGTATAACTGCATTACACTGTGTGCTGGTGTGGTGGTTGTAGTGACTACTTGGAAGTATTCTTATAATGATACAGTACTCTATGGTTACATGAGTTTGACATACATTGGTTTTCAATGGTTCATTGAATCAGTTTTTTATGGATTTTTTTATGATACCATATTTACTTAAATGTAGGATGAGCTCCCTTCAGAGTCTTCAGTTTTCAGAAAAATACGTATACATAACACGTTTATGTTTGTGAATGAACGGTAGTGGTGGTTGTTGTCCTTGTGGCCCTGACATGGTCGGCATCATCGTTAATAATTAGGAATTCTCATCCTATGTATGGATAAATATGGTATGAGTCTCATAATGAAAATAAAAGAGTGTGAGAACTTTCTCTGTAATAGCTAACTATGGTGTGTTGTCTGCTGTACATCCTACATTCCTGTTTAAAGGATTGATAGGAAACTGAGAGGAAATATTAAGATTCTTGGAACTGCCACTTCACTTAAAGTTTAAAAAACGTTTCTTTTTATTATATAAGTAACTTACCAAACAGGGAGATGCTTGCAACTTACATTGCAGAATTGAATCAAATAAGAGAATATGTGATTTGTTTTACATTGCAAAAGAGTCTCCTACTCCAGTAATTGAACCTTGTTGTGCAGCTCATGTCCAGTCACTTTACTGAGCTCGCGTATCTCAGTTTCCATGCGACATTCTTAACTGAACCACTTCTTTTTACCATGTGATAGTAATTGTATCTTGTGTGATATGTGGATGAGAAAATAAAACAAGTTAGGGAATGAACACATAGCATAAATTTTCTGGCATGTTAACTGCCTTTTGTTGAACTATCTTGAAAACCATAGGACTTCTGAGAAAAGAGTATTAGTCATAAAATGTGTTTTATATATCTCCACAGCTGCTGTTTAAATAGTTTTTCCTCCATTAAATATTTAGTGGGTTATGCTCGAGGCGCAGAGAAATACATATGGGTTCTCATGTAAAGTGCCCCTTTTTTTCATCTGTTATTAACCAGATTTTTTCCAGAATATAAAAGCCTGGAAAATGCATGCATTGATTCTCAAGTGTTTTCATGCATGCAGCTGGGTGGATGGACAGAGAAACTTTAGTGGACACGTTGCAGGCATGAAAAAGCACCTAGAAAATTATTCCTGAAAGTGCTTGTCTCTTGCTGTACACAGCAGTATATTTCCTCAACAATTATTTGGGTGATACTATTCATCATATTACCATTACATTTGTGTTACAGGTTTTGCAGAGTGAGGTAAATGCAATCAGACGTGCCTGTACTGCACTTGGTTCAGATTACGAACCAATGGTGACATTTCTGGTGGTGCAGAAACGACACCATACCAGATTTTTTCCAACAAAGAGGGAGGATATGAGTGGGAAGAACCGTAATGTACCTCCAGGTACTGTCGTTGACAGGAAGATTACACACCCCACTGAGCTGGGTTTCTTTTTAGTGAGTCATGCCAGCATACAGGTATAGTTTATAAATTTCATCATACTTGCTTATAAATTACATTTTTATGAGTTGTGTTTACTTAGTAATGATAAGTGGATTTATTGGAAGCAAAAGAAAATTTAGTTTATTGCTTTTCAGTCACTTATTTGTATAATGTATTACAAATAACTTATAGGTAATATATGCTGTTAATCACAATGTATGTGACATGTTGTGACAATTTAACCCTTTGGCACCTAACATCAAGTATATGTGTCGTGCAGCGTGTGGCACAAGACGCCAGACATTGGTATAGGCAACAGCGATTTAATGGCCTCCTTATGCAGCCCTCCTTTAAATTTCAGTCTCCTGCACATTCTATTGGGCATTTAATCCTGGCACCAAAGGGCTAAATTGTCATATTCAAGCCTTTTGTCATGCCTTGTGCAGAAATTTACTGGGAATAATCTAGGCAAATGTTAACTTGCTGAACTTGGCAATGGTGAAGTAAGATGGCATCGACTCAGTTTCAAGCTATAGAGAGTTCGCTAGCAGGACCTTCTGCCATTGCGTTACACACATTGTCCATCTGCAGGCAGTTTTAACATTTAACCTTTAGAGTCCGTGCGTGCCATATAGTTGCCAGGGCCCTTTAAACCGTCAGTCATCCTTTCCTGCCCATGACCGCGGTGGATAGCTCCCACAGCTTTAAATACATGTAGTTAACGTGTGTACCTCCACATTCCGCGTTAAATGAAATATTTGGTTTGCTTCACGCTCCGACTACTTTACCCCAGGAAGGATCTCAGTCTGTAACATTGAAGAGGCTTTATCGATCAGCTCTGGAAACATTAGGTAGTTACGTAACTTGTTTTGCACTGCAGTGGAGATCGTGTGGTTTCAGTCGACTGAAAACAACCGCTTGGTGAAAGCGCGATTCACTTGTACGAGAGTTTTATATCATATGGCTGAGCTAGACATAGGCGTAGTGATTCACACAAGTTTCCTACTGTGTAGTTAGCGTTAGTGAGAAACAAAACCAAACAGACTCCAGAAATGAAAACAAACTGGACCAGTCATAAAGGAGCTTTTGTGTAGTGTCGTATCGCAGGCAGTGTTAAATTTCGTCGCGAAGAAATATTACGTCAACCTTCCTGACAGACGAATTTCGTGTGCAAAAATGTACTATAACTCTACTGTCATTATTCTAATAAAAACGCCAAACAAATCCTTTTATATTATTTTTAAGCGCTATTTGTCTGAAAATTAAAACGTTCAATTATTTCTTGAATGCGAGAATTTCTCTTTGTCTTCTGATATTTCATTTTAGGTTCAAAAATAGGTTTAGTATGTATGTGATGTTGGAGACTGTTTCAGGATATACTTCTGTTTTGCTACAAGCGGTGTGGAATGCTCTTGCAATCAGTGACGCCATAAAACCTTCCAATGTTTAGACTGCTAGCAGAGGCTAGTGTTACGTTTGTGCATGCTTCAGATAAATAAACTGTGTTCATTGAGTAGGAGAGACGAGATATCAGTAAGGATACAAGCTGACATTTTATAAAGCGCTTGCTAAACGCCTGTTTCATTACAGAGATGTTTCGTAGAGCCCCAAATATGACGACATAAAATGCAAATTCATACGAATACGGAACATTATTGTGTGTATTTAGGCAGTAAGGATACAAGTTGACTTTATAAAGCGCTCTGCTAAAATCCTGTTTTATAATAGATGTCGCTAACAGCCCCAAATAAGACGACATAAACTGCAAATTCATACGAATACGGAATTTTATTGTGTGTATTTAGGCAGAAAGGATACAAGCCGACTTTATAAAACTCTCTGCTAAAAGCCTGTTTCATTTTCCACAAAATGGAAGTAATTCAACTATTTTATCTCTTAAAGAAAAAATAATATTAAAGTTTTTCTAACGAATGCGCAAAAGTTTAAACGGCCAACGCGGGGACCGCAGAACCGATCACACAGGTATTGTGCCGTAAAGTAGGCCACTTATCTCGATTTAAAGGGCAAAGCTGAGAAATAACTCTGGACGCTAAAGGTTAAATGACTGGGTTGGTATTTAAATTTTGGTGAATCATTTATGAAAAACGTGAGTATTATTTGAACAGAAATAGATAAAATTATGAAATAAACAATGCCAGGTTGTGGAATTTTTTTTAGCTGAGTGCTAACATTTTTGGCAGTTTGTCAAGTACTACTGTTATGCCCTTCAAAGTGAACATTGTAACTCACAAGTAGTTTCTGGAAATTTTCTCTTCCATTTCTTCTGTTTTGTAATTTTCTTTTGACCTCTAGTTTCAACACTGAATTGTATAAAAAATGTGATAGAATCTTGTATGACAGGAGATGGATCTGGGTAGGGGTTGTCAAAATTAAATCAACCAAGTTGAGAGAGGAAGGACAATCCAGTGACCATTTACAAAGACAGACTTAAGAATATTGATGTTAAAAGGTGAAAATTGATTTGTGTCTTTACGATATCCCTTACTATCACTGGGAAAAATTGTCACTTTTACTGTCACTATGTTTCACTTTACCTCTAATGGGCTTCTGCAGGGTGTCAGCCGACCTACGAAGTACCATTTGTTATGGAATGATGATGACAACATGACAACAGATGTACTTGAGCAGCTTACATACTACTTGTGTCACATGTTCTCACGGTGCACACGCAGTGTGTCCTACCCAGCACCAACATACTACGCACATTTGGCTGCATCTCGAGCTGGTATCTACCTGTTGGGGTGAGTATACAATTGCTGTCATGAAATGAGAAGTGAGAAATCTACAGAAACTATTGTACCTGCAGTACAGTTGTTGCAGTGTTGACAGTTTGGACCCAAATGTGGCTGGCGTTTAAATTAGGGCACGCAAGTTAATGGATGTTATAAAAATTGTCTGTGAGCCTTTTACTTATACAAAAAATTTTTTGCACGTGGCATTTAAGGTAATATTATAGCAGTATTCAGAAATTATGCTGATGCTGATGAAATACTGCCCATGTTCTGTTTCCACAGTATACAGTACTGTGAATTTTAATGCTTAGTAGTAATAAGTTTTTGTCAGTAAACTAGTGATTTTTAATCTGACCGTGATGGAATCATAGTATATGTCATGGTTTAATACACGAATAGTACATTCACCAGTGCAGTTGCAAGATTATATGTTGTGTGTTTACAACGTAACCTCATTGAGAATAATGTCACGTGTAGAAAATGGTGATCTCTTTTAAAAGTTATGTATGTTTAGTACACATCATGTATATGAAATGTGTAGTAACCCACCTAATGATGACTGAGGAGTGGCATAGGTAGCATAAAGATATGTATTGTTTGTAGAGTGCTTGTTACAGCTGATTTGTATACCGTATGTTCTCGAATCTAATGCGCACCCTTTTTACAGTTTTAGAGGGCTAAAAAATCAGATGCGTATTAGATTCGCGTGCGGATTAGATTCGCGGTCTAGAGCTGGATTTTGGAAAACTGATTGAGCTGCTGTACGTGCCGTAAGAACAATACAATACAATAATCTATTATTTTATTATTTATTATTATAATTTATTATTCATCAGACTCGCCGTCATCACTCATAACTGAATCGTTATCCGTGCTCTCCACCCAGTCACTATCATCTTTATCTTCAACATCGTCCTCCCATACAATGTCATCACTGCCTTGTGTTTCCGCCATAGTCGAACGCTGCTTTCATCAACTCCAAAAATTGCAGCGGCTTTGCGGTTTCCATTCTCCTCTGCACACCGAATAACTTCACGTTTGAACTTTGCCGTATATGAGAGTCGTTTAGATTTCAGGCGTCCCTCTTCCATAACTACGGTACACAACAAATTGGAACAAGCACCTCCCACGTTTCAACAACTAAGGCTCAGCTGGCTTCAGACGAGATTGCGCACGTCTGTTGAGAAAGGCCCAGCCTCTATTGGTATGACTCATCGGCCACAGGCGTAGCGTCGGATTTTAACGCATTGGTAACATCCAATATTATTCAATCAGTCGCCCCGTGGGCAAGGGGTGGTTGAAGGAAAGGTGCGGATTAGAATCGCGAACTAACTTTTTTTCGTTTAAGAAGTCGCCAAAAACTGGGTGCGCATTAGATTCGGATGCACATTAGATTCGGATGCACATTAGATTCGAGAATATACGGTATTACATAAGTCAGTGTTCTGGATACAGAACTAAACAGAAAAATTTAAACTGAACAAAACAAATTTGATGTACACTTTATTTCGACAGTGTTCCTCTCACCTAAAAGTGCCCTGTGTTAGAACAGTTCAACAGTCAAGATAACAGACTATGTCATTTGCTCAGAAACAGGTACAGGTAAAGTTTCTCCCTAGAACAGGCCATGAAGGCCCAGAGGGGGAGTAGAGGTATAGCTCTACTCTTCCTTTAACCTCGGCACTAGATGGGGGTGGGTGGTCAACTGTACGCCCCGGCCGCTTTACCCCCGGGAAAGAGACCCGGTACCCATTGTATAGGAGGCTGGGTGGGCCCCAGGGCTGGTCTGGATGGCTGTGAAATATCTCGCCCCCACTGGGATTCGATCCCCGGACCGTCCAGCCCGTAGCAAGTCGCTATACCGACTATGCTGTCCCGGCCCACATTTGCTCAGAAACAGCTTTTAATAAATATCCATACAGATGAACAAGTTAAAACAAACTATTAAAACCACTGGAGATTATTCTGCATCAGAATTACTTCAGGATGACAACAAATTCTTCAAACCAAACAAAGGCATAAGAATGAAATCTCTAACATCTTGACTTACAACAGAAATTTTTCTTCAGTACTTAGAAAGGACACACATTGTTTATGCACTAGAAGTGTCAGAGCTGTTACCTGCATTCTGATGGCCAGTCTTGCTGTGTCAACAATTCTCATGGCTTTAACTCAAGGTCTCTGATTCCACCTATTGAATTAAAGTATTCAGGGCAGTAATATGCATAAAGTTAAATAATAATTTAGTAATTTTAATTTTTTAATAAAATTTTAAATAAGTTAACATTTTATATATCCGTTATACAGTGACAGCTAAATGTACAGTCACTGTAGAAACTCTATTCTGTCTTGTTTTCTTTTCAGGCAACACACCGTAAATCTGGCAAATCTTGAACAAGAACAGAGGAATTACTTTGAACGTGCCGTTTTGAAAGACATAATGAAGGATAGCCCTATGTATTTTGTTTAGAAAGGTTATATAGTGGTAATAATTCTGGATTAACATACAGAGTTACCTTATGTATGCTAGTGTCCTGCCAAGCAAGATACCTGTAAACATAAATTTTACCCAGGTAACTTGTTACTCCATGTGAGGTACCCATGATAGTGCTGAATCCTGTTACTTTTGCCCTGTATGGAAACGTAGAGTCAATACGATAGTTCTGATTGTATTAAATATAGTTCTGGTTGAACAGGTAGCTCTCTTGCTTTGTATTTGGAAGGAAGAGTTTAAGACTTTGTTGATACCAGCAATCCAAATGGATATTGTCATGATTTCGCACAGTTTCTTCAGACAGATGCCCAGGATAGTATCTCAGATTGGGCCATGACTGGTTCCTTATACATGCTTTCCAATTTATTATTCACTATCATCATATCATGCCGATTTCAGTGGCCGTGCAGTCTAAGGCGTGGGTCTGCGGCCGTTCGCTTGCTGGGATTGTGGGTTCAGAAGAGTAGCTGGATTCGTTCTTAACAGTGTTCTTCTTATTTGAACATTTTCGCTTTAAAAATGTTTGAATATGAACAGGTGCAGAAATGGGCATTTACAATTAGAAAAACCCCCACCTGTCAGCAGGTTGTAGCATATAAGTTCTTGGAAATGGCTTCGCATGAATTGTGTTATGTTTATTAACAGGGACTTCTTCCATTGTCACCACACTTAACAACGATCACAACGTTTCCGGCGCCTACTGCTTCCGTCTTCAGGTGAGTAACAACAAATCCCAAGAATCATTTGACCATTGCATAACGATGATGTGTTCGTTATACCGTGGTCAGTTGATTCCGGGGATTAGTTGTTACTTACGTGAAGACAGAAGCAGTCATTATCCGAAACATTTATCGTTACGTTCGGTGACAATGGAAACAATCTGTGTTAATAAAAGTGCTGTTATTTATGTCAGAAAGTATGTTGCGCTGTAAAGGCTGTATGATAAGTGTCAAAGAGATATTTTGTGGGCTCTGTAAAATTACAGCAAACTGTGACCGGAGACCAACTTCACGTTTCACTGTACTTTTGTGGCATCTGCCTTGAGTGATGAAGCAAACCACATGCAAGATATCCAGCCTTGAACTGTTAAGTTCCTTGTTAATCTGCTTTACTTCCTTAAAAGGAAAAAAAGCCTGCTTATGTGAACACTTTGCACGCTACTGTGTGTGAATGCTGTATTCTTTCCATTTCTGACCCTCGGTAATAACAGTGTGGCAGGTGCTTGAACAGGTGAAGTGGGAGAGACTGTGTGATCTCTGTGCAGTCTATGCTGCTGCTGTGATGTAAGGAAAACAAAATGTTTGATTCTAGTGCTGTTGTCATGACCTGGTGGTAGTGTAAACTTTGAAGTTAGAATTTTTTTTTTTTTTTGCATGGGTTATTATGTTGTTTTAAAATGTGGGCCACCAGATGGGCTTTTCAATATTAGTTATCTTAGAAGTTTATATCTGTCAACACGTAAGAAACGTGTATTCTAACTGATTAATTCACAGACTAGTCATGACAAAAGTCTATACCATAAGAATGCAGGCTTTATAAGTTCTGCTGGAATCTCTTTTTTTTTTTTTAATGTCCTTGCCATGAACTGTATGTGTTCACATGATCTTCAGACCTTAACTAGTTGGTATTTTGATTTTAGATTTAACATTACATTTAAACATCTTTGTTATATGTGGAAGAGGGTTCTTCCATTATCCTTTGTTGTGTACCAGATTCAATAAATGTTTTTTTATTTAGGTTGTAAGAAGTGTGTAGGATAAAATTAAATTACAGTATTTTGTGTAAAGAAGTCGGGGTAAGTGAAATTCCTCTTCTTCTTCTTACATGCTTCCAGCTGTCAGCTGATGGCACATGTCTCCTATAAACTTGCTCCGCTCTTGTCCAGAATGTGTTGTCGTTTAATATTGCTTTTAGATCAGCGCTCATACTGTGTATATCCTGGAGTTGTATCGGGCAGTCCGTTCAAATGCGTTCTAGAGTTTCCTTTTGTCGCTGACATAGCGTACATAGAGGAGAAGGACTGAGTTTGAATTTATACAGATAGGACTGGGTTACATAGTGACCAAGTGTTGCTCTTGCGCCAAATGTTTGCATTGCTGTAGGTATATTTTTGTACACTGATATGTTTGCATGTTTTATATTTTGGTGTCATGATTTTCCAACTGTTGAATTTGGTATCTTATTTTTCCAGTCTTGTGTTATTTTTTTTTTTTTCATAGCTGAGGTGCTATTACTGTTTGTGTGGGGTAGGTTGGAGCATAGTGGCTGTCCTGACTATCTTGTCTACTTTTTCATTATTTTCAATATTTATGTGGCTAGGAATCCACTGAAATGTTATTATCTTTTGTTGTTCTGTGAGTTTTTGCAGTAACTGAAATATTTCTATTGTTCTGAAATAGTGAAATTGTTACATAAAAGAAATGCCTAGACCAGGGTTTCTGAAAGTTTTTTACTGTCATAACACTAAATGAAATTTAACAATTTCACTGTACCCCCAATATTTTTTTTATTTAAATAGAAAAGCTGAAACTGGAAACACTGGCTGACAGTGGGGATGCGTTGTACAGTGTTGCCATCAGTACTTGATGGTGTTACGAACGTCCTGAAACAGTTTAAAAGTAAACTGTTTCAGTACAAATTGTACAGTTTCAGGTACCGCACCCATGTCATTGTGTTTCATAAAGAGTGGCCGAGATAAGTAACTGTGTTTGACTAATGAAAACTTAGGGGAATAATCTGCAGTACTTTTATTTAAATGTTTCTATTTGATGAATTGATGCCCAGATTTATCAATTGGTAGCAGCAAATAAATGAACAGTAATTGTCAGTTCACAAGTAAAATTTATTGTCAGTAGTTATTTATTACAACATGTTTAGGCCAACTTGGCCATCTTCAGATAATACCTGAAGATGACCTAAACATGTAATGAACTTTATATTATGTATACCGTGCATTTTAATAATAAATAAATTAATTAATTAATGTTGTGAATAATATGTACTGACAATAAATTATTTGACAGGTAGTTTTAATTTAATTGATATATTGTCACAGTGGGATGTATAGCATGAAGGTTGATAATAGTATGTATCATTTGTAATCATATTTGGTGTCTTTCAGTTCGGACAATAAATGTACACTGGTCAGGAATTCATCGTACCCCTACTTTACCACGCCTCACTTTGCCATTTTATGAGATACTGTATGTCTGCGCCAATCCCAGTGGCTGCGCGGTCTGAGGCGTGGGTCTACGGCCGCTCGCTTACTGGGATTGTGGGTTCGAATCCCACCGGGTGCATGGATGTCTGTCTCTTGTGAGTGTTGTGTGTTGTCAGGTAGAGGTCTCTGCGACGAGCTGGTCCCTCGTCCAGGGAGTCCTACCGAATGTAGTGTGTCTAAAGTGTGTGATCGTGAAGCATCGAAAAGTGAGGCGGCTTAGGCCCCAAAGGGGCTGTCGAGCCATGGGGGGGGGGGGGGGGGGGAATTGTATGTCTGCACTGTCTTTCTTCATTGGATATTGCAATGTTAACTGTGGCACAACAGGCCCTGATAGTTGTTTTCCATGTCAGTTTCTGGGGGGGGGGATTAGCAGAGATGTTAACAGCTGCGTATGAGGTCACACGTGATTTCCTTTGTCAACTCCGCAGTCGGTCCTTAACACTCCCAAGGGTGAACACACATTTCTTCCAGTCTAGCAATGTCACTTCACTTGTCAGTACTTTATTAAATCCTTCACAGAACGCTGTCATCGCTGTGGCCTGTCTGTGGTCTCCAGTACACCCACACGTTTGCTATTAACCACTGTTCAATTGAACAGTTGCTTGTATTGGCCACTGTCAGAACGCAGCTGGCGCCTTCGAACTGCTGTACATCCTTAAGTCACGTACGACTGATGGTATGGCAACATTCAAGTTTCACAGTGTACCAACAGCATGTGGTGTGCACATACGTATTGACTTGGTATATTAGGTATAAGTGTGGTGACTTTCTGGTACCTGTATATTCTGACATACTTCATAAACTCTTGAAACAGCAAAATGCAGTATCGTCTCAAGCCTGCATATAACTCCATGTAAGTGTTATGTTTTAGTACCTTTGTGGCTAGTGGTTACATGAGCAGAATGGACAGATGTGCTGTTACCCAGCTCAAATGTCCCAACGAATGGTAATCCTGGGAGAATTTCTTTACATAAAATTGTTGGGTATAATGCAGGGGCGGCTTGTCCGTGAGGGCTGTGGGGCTGTAGCCCTCCCAGAAATTTTGAGAAAAATTGAATATCTGAATAAAAGTTTTCGTTAGGAGATACGTACATTCCTTAAAAGAATATGAATTAAATCATTTTAAATTCAAATACTCGCAACGGACTCTAAGCACTGGGGAAAGCGAGAGGGCTGTGCCCTGCCCAGACATAGCGCGCTGGCTTCAGCACAGCTAGGCCGAGTGGTGGGAGACAGCCAGTTAGATCTGCGGGCGGACAGCAGTCACTGCAGCTCACAGAGCGTGTCAGGGAGGACTTCTTGTATCTGTTTCTTTCCTAACGTTTCAAACGCTGGAATTTTGATAACCATTTTTACCTAGCTGTTTTCAAGGTCACATTTATTAATGTTTTAATTTCGGCAGCTGTAATTTTAAGATAAACATGATCAAGAACAGTGCAAAGTATTTACAAGGCATAAATTTTTCGCAATTAACTCTCGCCGAGAAGACAGATTAAGAATTTAGTCTTTGAACACCTGTCTTAGTTCCCAGTCATACAAATACATACTTATGTGTGAACATTTAACCCTGCTATATACGCTGAACGTACGTGGTTGAGTGGCTGTGCTGAAAGAAATGCTCTATTAGGCCTTTTCATCAATCGTATAATAATCCTGGTCCCAGCCCCGCTACCATAAGAAAGTCCCGCGAGCCACCACTGATATAATGACAGACATTATTCTGTCATCATGTTTGTAAGTTTCAGTATGCAGGAAAGAATTGTTATATAAATCTAGTAGCTACATTTGGAACCTCATACCATACCAGGTGCCCTGTGTACAGCGGTCCGTGAAGAACTGTCATCAGCGCAAACTAAGTACATTGTTAAGACGTCGGCGTTCTTCCATTTATAAGTAAAAGTAAAGTTCACCCTACAACACGCAGTGAAAGTACAGGGGGAGTGGAGGTATAGCTCTGCTCTTTCTTTAACCTTGGCGCTAGTTGGGAATGACCCGGAGGCTGGGTGGTCCCCAGGGCCGGTCTGAGCGGGTGCAGAAAATCTCGCCCCCACCGGGATTTTATCCCCAGACCGTCTAGCCCGTAGCGAGTCGCTATACTGACTGAGCTAAACCGATCCACGTTTTTCATTTTACACGATATCGAAACAAAAATTGCACATTAAAAAGAAAGAAAAAAAAATCAAATTTCAACACCCTGCATTCAATGACTGAAAAATGCCACTCTCGTAGAGTTTGCAAGACAGTCTTTGTATGTTATCTTATTTAAAATTATGCTAATTTGATGGCTTTCAATGCTGTGATTTTATAATGAGTTTCCTGAAAGTGGTTGGTTCAAAATTGGTGAGGGCGAAAAAGTTTTTTTGGTCTTCATGTAAAGTGGCCGTATATTTTGACCGCAATGAAACTCGGACCATACGTAGGGAATGGCCGTTATGTCCAACATTTGAATTTTAAAGAAAGTCGGTCCAATACGAGCCGAGATACGGGCGTGTGACTACTTCGGTCTCCATGTAAAGTTCTCTTACTTCTTCGCGCAGCGTAACAAAATTTATAACATGTGTAGGGAATGTGCGTTGTGCCCCAGATATGAATTCCTGATGCAATCTCTTTAAAAGGAGCCGAGATAAGGCGAATAAGTACTTTTGTCTTCATGTAAACTGCCCTTAATTTCGGACCGATCGTAGTGAAATGTAGCATACTCTTAGGAAACGTGCGCAGTGAGAGAGAGAGAAAGACATTTCCGAGAACATCCCTCTAAAACGACCCGAGATACGGACGAATAAATACTTTGGTCTTCATGTAAAGTGACCACATCTGGATCCCTCGCAACAAAACCTAAATGTGTGTAGGCAATGTAAGCAGTCAGTAAGATACGAGTATCTAAGAATTCTGTCTAACATAAGCCGAGATAGAGCTAATAAGTACTTCGGCCTTCAGTTAGATTGCCCTTACTTGACCGATCCCGAGGAAACTCAGAAGATATGTAGAGATTATGCGCAGTGACGTATATATGAATCTTCAAGAAACTCCCTCTGACAGGAGCCGAAATAGGGCTTATAAGTAATTTGTTTTCATGTAAAGCGCCTGTAAGATTTAACAGACCATATTTAGAACATGTGTAGGGAATAGGCCTAAGTGTAGTGTTCCAAATATAAATTTTCAAAGATCGCGCACTAATAGTAGCCAAGTTTCTGAAGAATAACTGCTTTGGTCTTCGCGTAAAGTGCCCTTAATTCTAGACCGATCTCAACAGAACTTACAAGGTGTGTGAAGAATGTACCACCCACATACGAGTTTTCAATAAAATCATTTTAATAGTAGCCGAGGAAAGTGCGAATAAGTACTGCGGACCTTGTAAACTGCCTTTGCTTCTTGACCGCTGTAAACGAAGCTACGAACATACGTAGAGATTCAGTCTAGTGTCCCAATTGTGAATTTTCAAGAAAGTCCTTGTAACAGACACCAAGATAGCGGCAAATAAGTACCCTTTTTTTTTCATGTAAAGTGCTCTTAATTCTCGACCGATCGCAACGCATCTTAAGAACACTTGTGGGGTATGAGCGCCCAGTGACGAGATACGAATTTCCGTGAACATATCACACTAATAAAGGCTCACATGCGGTAGAAGAAGTACCTTGTTGTTAATACAAAGCGTAATTCATTCTTGAACGATCCCATCGAAACTTGGAATACTTTTAGGGAATTCGTGAAGTGTCCCAGAGTTGAATTTTGAAGAAACTCCCCCTAACATGAGCCGACATACCGGTGAATATGATATTTGGTCTGCATGTAAAGTGCTCTTAATTCTTGGCCGATCCAAACCAAACTTGGATCGTGTGTAGCGAATGAGCACTGTGACCCTGGCGTGGATTTTCGTGAGTCTGCCTGTAATAGGAGCCGAGTCACTGAAGAATAACTACTTTGGTCTTTACATAAAGTGCTCTTAATTCTTGGCCGATCCAAACCAAACTTGGCTCATGTGTAGTTAAGGCGCACAGTGACCAGATGTGAATTTGTGTGAATGTGCCTACAGTAGGAGGCGAGTTACTGAAGAATAACTACTTTGGTCTTTACATAAAGTGCTCTTAATTCTTGGCCGATCCAAACCAAACTTGGCTCATGTGTAGTTAAGGCGCACAGTGACCAGATGTGAATTTGTGTGAATGTGCCTACAGTAGGAGGCGAGTTACTGAAGAATAACTACTTTGGTCTTTACATAAAGTGCTCTTAATTCTTGGCCGATCCAAACCAAACTTGGCTCATGTGTAGTTAAGGCGCACAGTGACCAGATGTGGATTTGTGTGAATGTGCCTACAGTAGGAGGCGAGTTACTGAAGAATAACTACTTTGGTCTTTACATAAAGTGCTCTTAATTCTTGGCCGATCCAAACCAAACTTGGCTCATGTGTAGTTAAGGCGCACAGTGACCAGATGTGAATTTGTGTGAATGTGCCTACAGTAGGAGGCGAGTTACTGAAGAATAACTACTTTGGTCTTTACATAAAGTGCTCTTAATTCTTGGCCGATCCAAACCAAACTTGGCTCATGTGTAGTTAAGGCGCACAGTGACCAGATGTGGATTTGTGTGAATGTGCCTACAGTAGGAGGCGAGTTACTGAAGAATAACTACTTTGGTCTTTACATAAAGTGCTCTTAATTCTTGGCCGATCCAAACCAAACTTGGCTCATGTGTAGTTAAGGCGCACAGTGACCAGATGTGGATTTGTGTGAATGTGCCTACAGTAGGAGGCGAGTTACTGAAGAATAACTACTTTGGTCTTTACATAAAGTGCTCTTAATTCTTGGCCGATCCAAACCAAACTTGGCTCATGTGTAGTTAAGGCGCACAGTGACCAGATGTGGATTTGTGTGAATGTGCCTACAGTAGGAGGCGAGTTACTGAAGAATAACTACTTTGGTCTTTACATAAAGTGCTCTTAATTCTTGGCCGATCCAAACCAAACTTGGCTCATGTGTAGTTAAGGCGCACAGTGACCAGATGTGGATTTGTGTGAATGTGCCTACAGTAGGAGGCGAGTTACTGAAGAATAACAACTTCTGTCTTATAAAGGGGGTGGGGGCGATTCTGGGCTAATGTGAATAAAGGAATGAATATTTTTCTACAAGATTTAGTGTAGAATTCCAATACCAGACTTTATAGAATTCCGTTCAGTACTTTCGGAAATGAAACGTAAGACCAAAGTAAAGTCCTTCTTAAACTTAAGCACGGTGTCATGTAGGCATGTGGCGAAATGGAAGTACGACTTCACGCGTGACTAACTTCGGCTATAGGCGAAGTTGACCCAGTCGGGTCAGTCGCGGGGAAATAGCCGCTATTACCAGTTGAATAGGTGACTGGGTAGAATTCTGATCCGTTTACACGTGTCGAAGAAGAGGGAAATCTCTTATACAAGCAGGGATTCGAGCACTGATTCTCCGGTCGCCAAGCCCTATGAAATGTGGGGATTGATATTATGAGTTTACTTGGTGTATTTTGTACTATAAAGAATGTATAGTCTGTAGATAAAAATTCAATACTTAATATTGGATAGGTTTTTATTACTAACATGTCTGCGATGGATGCAGAACGTGATTAGATTCCTATCCCTGCAAGGTAAAAACGCGTATGAGAATTTGGATGACTCGCATTGGATGTTACCAACCCTTTAACAGGTAATCTACTTCGAAATCAATCCAGTGCCTCTGAAGCGGGTCTTATCGGCAGCTACAAACAAAATTTAATATATAAATAAGAAGCGTGAAAAAGGCTGGAGACTTTCTGGAAATTAGATCGAGCGTGTACCACATTGGGAAGAAACTGAAATCTCTTCAAACTGGTAAAACAACAAGATTGTGATTTGTCAAGAAGAACTGTACGGGTGTTGCTTTATATGTCGAAAAAACTCGGCATTCATACCTCATGTTTTCGTGTGATACTCAATAAAAATCCTTCATATGTGTGTCGTACTGATCTCAAAGTGCTTGATAGTGAGTGTCGTACTGATCTCAAAAGTGCTTGATAGTGAGTGTCGTACTGATTTCAAAAGTGATGTCGTTGATTCAAAGGCTTGATAGCGAGTGTCGTACTGATCTCAAAAGTCTTGATAGTGAGTGTCGTTACTGATCTCAAAGTGCTGATAGTGAGTGTCGTACTGATCTCACAAGTGCTTGATAGTGAGTGTCGTACTGATCTCACAAGTGCTTGATAGTGAGTGTCGTACTGATCTCACAAGTGCTTGATAGTGAGGTCGTATGATCCAAGTGCTTGATAGTGAGTGTCGTACTGCTCTCACAAGTGCTTGATAGTGAGTGTCGTACTGATCTCAAGTGCTTGATAGTGGTGTCGTATGATCTCAAAGTGTTGATAGTGAGTGTCGACTGCTCTACAGTGCTTGATATGAGTGTCGTACTGATCTCACAGTGCTTCATAGTGTTTTGATTCGCATTGTCTTCTAGTTCTGGCCTAATTTCTTTATTAGGAAACAAATACTCTTAGATTTCGCCCTGTCCTATGAGTTTACACTTTGCCACTTTTGAACCCAAGTACCAGATTTTTACAAAACTTTATATGATATATATATATATATATTATATATGGCTTTCATTCCATCCCTAAAGAAGAGATTTGTGGGATTTCAGTGCGTGTGTATGTGTTTATTTAAAATTTTGAAACAAGGTCATGTTTTCTGAAAAAATAGTATGACGTTTTGTCACTAGAAGCCACCCCCAGCTCAAATGTCTTGATTTTTTACTGCCGCACTTGCAACATGTCGGTTTCACGCTTTTGTTGGATCAACACGAACACCACTCTGTTTACTGTTCCGAAAAGATACAAATAATATATATAATATAGGAATAGGGAGATTTTTTTTAAGATTTCTGGTAATTGTAAATATCAAGTTTTCATTTGCATGAAACCTGTAGTTATGCTAGGCGTTGGTGTGATCGCGATGACTAAGAAGTTAGACTCGTTGAATTTGGTGTAGATTCAGAACACAAACATTAAGACATTGTTTTTAAATTTAAAAAACTTTCAACTGCAATAAATTTTTGAGATTGTGTCCTACAAATTTAACGTTTAGATGGATTGCACTTCAGAAATGATGCTTCTCAAAAGTACTACATTTTAATTTGACTTAAGATTACGAAGTTTATTTAGTATAGCAAGTGGCATTTCCTAGAGAAGGACTTAATCTGACCTTCTTAGAATTTCTCTGAATTATATGAATGCTTGGTTCACTGTGTTGCATATCACAAATCTTATGAATTCTAATTAGAACGTTTAGAGTCTTTAAACTGGCTTCCCTTATTCTTGTAACATTCAGCTAGGTGCTTTCCGCTTACTCCGCTGGTAATAGCGTCGTCAGAGGGCCCACGTATGTTTTCTTGAGTTGGAATACAGCGCGATGCATTGTGGCCTTCGGAATGTTCGCACGGATGAAGGAAGATGGTGGAGTGTACGGGAGCATTAACGGTAGTAACGAACTTCATATTACAGGGTCTTTCTGTAGAGTAAGGGTCTCAGCTGCCGATCCAGTGGCCGCGCGGTCTAAGGCGTGGGTCTGCGGCCGTTCGCTTACTGGGATTGTGGGTTCGGGAGCTCACGGAACATCCGCCGTTGAAACGTCAAGAATATATCGTATACATAAGACGAGCTAGATGGAAGATACAGAAGTGGCATAGACGGCGACAACTTTATGGTAACTATTTAGATATAATAATAGACTGATGGCCTGTGGGAGTGTGGAGTGGAGCAGTGACAATGGGAGAAGACGGAACTGTTCCAGAGACTCAAAGTGAGTAGGGAGCAGGAGCAGGAAGAAACAAAACAGGTGACAAGTACGTAATTTGATAGTCGACATGAGCTGGGAAGAAAAAGGTGGTTAGGGCGGATGAAAGGAGAGGGACCCAGGAGGACGGTGACGGATCGACGGTCAGAAACAAGACAGTGAAATGCAGTGAGCTAATAAGTTTGTGACGGAGGGAAAGGTGATGGTTGGAATGTAACTAAGAATGTTAACTGTATATAGAGAATACTGAAAATAAAACTCAGTTTTATGAAAAAAAAAAATCCCGCCGAGGGCATGGATGTCTGTATTTTGTGAGTGTTGTGTGTTGTCAGGTAGAGGTCTCTGTGTCGGGCTGATCACTCGCCACGAGGAGTCCTACTGAGTGTGTTGTGTCTGAGTGTGATCGTGAAGCCTCGATAATGAGGAGGCCCTGCCCCACTAGGGGTTGTTGCGCCATTGACAAAAAAAAAGAATCTCCGCTGGAACCCGAAATAAATTATGTCGTAATTCACTGAATTCAAACCTAAAAATGTTTTCCAGTGTACGTAAGATCTTCTAAACACAACCTGTCTTCTCAACATGTGCGTTATAAGTTTTCCTTTTCCCTTCAAATTTTCACATCAAAATGTCCGCATAATTGTCGCATTTTCCATGCCCATTAGACCTAAATGCCCACCTACATCATTCTCTTTGATTTACTCCGTGTGATCCTAATAGAATATGCCTCGTCGTGTTTCTGAAAGTAAGTATGGCTGGTAATACGTCAACACAATTATTTTTGTTACAGAAAGAAAATTTCTTTTTATAAAACGCTAAATGTTTCGATTTATGGAGGTATTATAAGCCGTAGATATGTACAAAGAAATGGTGTTTAAATATTTACAATTTTCAATACTAAGAAAGATACCACTTCCTTACAATTTTTATCTATTACACTTATTGTATTAAAATTACACCTAACGCAACCTTAATTAGGTATAATAATTATTTATTTGCCGATCCCAGTGGCCGTGCGGTTTAAGACGTCGGTCTACGGCCGCTCGCTTACTAGGATCGTGGGTTCGAATCCCGCCTAGGGCATGGATGTCTGTCTCTTGTGAGTGTTGTTTGTTGTCAGGTAGAGGTCTCTGCGACGAGCTGGTCCCTCGTCCAGAGGAGTCCTACCGACTGTGGTGTGTCTCAAATGTGTGTGTGACCATGAAACCTCGACGAAAAACGAGGAGGCCCAGGCCCATATAGGGCAGTCGAGCCATAAAAAAAATATTTATTTACTATACTAGTTGCTTCGCAATTGGATTTCCATAGCTGAAGGACATGTTTCTGAGTTTCAAGTAAAAGGTTCCAATAAAGACGTGTCCGAAACTCAACGCTTCTTGTGCAAGGGTCAATGTAATGCTGTCTTGTGTTGACCCTTGCAAAACATCACGCCAGGTTTGCAAGAGGACTTAAGGCACCCTTTGGATACAAAATATAAACAAGGTCCAACAAGACCAATCAAACGCGGCAAGGAAGAAGACAAAAATTAAAAAAATGCAGGAAACTAGTATATAATTCAATCCTGAAAAGCGCTAATTTGAACATATTCGTCACTGTTATAAATAATAGAATTATGCATGCCAATGTAAGGTCAACGTATTCATTTTTATATAAAAACAAGATTAACTTAGAGCAATATAATCAAAATATTATAAAAGCAAAATATGACTAATATGTTTTAATTGAAATAAATTAATGTAATAGGAATGTTATTGCTTCTTAATAATCTTGTAACGAAATAGTTTAACATTTTTGAATATGCTGTCAATTCAGTACTATACTTGATGTTATAATAACAAATTATATACAATAAAACATTTTTACACTACGGATAATTAAGGCTGCATTAAGTTAATTTTTAATAAAATAATATAATTGTAATAGATGAAAATATTAAGTAAGAGATCTCTTTCGAAGGAATTAGAATTCTAAATATTTAACCACCATACTTTTATATATCTACGCATTTTGATGGCCTCCGTGGGTCGAAACATGTAACATTTTATAAAAACAAATACTGTTTTATAATGAAAATAGTTGTGTTGACTGCATTTTCCTTGTTGTTTTCTCACTATGATATTTAGGTTATGTCGTGTCTAATCGTGAGTTCGTCCGGCACATATGTTTTGGTACACCCTATACTGATATGCGCTGTGCATTTCCTGCTCCGTTACATCCCCTCCCCCTTCCTGTCTTACCTGAAGCCCTGAAGCTTTTCTGTTGCTGACTTCTGCTCCGTCATCCGACAGGTGAACATGTTTTGGAAATTTTGTTTCGGCTCCTTCATCCAAATTTGGTTTCCGCTTTAAAGGATGGCCGGTCAAAGTTCCTGCTACGGCGTGGTGCTATGATTGCAGGTAATACTGCGTGTTTCTTACTATTTTGGTCGAATTAGTTTCGTAAGAACGCTGGCCAATATTTGTGATTTGTTGTGCGTGTTAAAAGGGGCCTAGTCAGGTAATGTAATGAAGGTATTATTAAACAGTGTACAAGCAATGCTTTGGCTAATTTAAATGTTGTAATTTATTGTAAATAATGGTAAAAGGTAAAGGTAAAGCAATCCCATTAGAAGCCTGGACAGGGCTCCAGGAGGTTGAGGCTCCCAGATTTCTAGACAATTGACACAAGAAGGTGGCAAGGTTGTCAGCCCTACGCACCGGCCACCTTTACCCCCAGGAAATACTCCTGGTACTCATTTCTGTTAGAGGCTGAGTCGACCCCAGGGCCATAGTGCGACCGAAAGGATTATGTCAATGAAAAATTCCAATGACATCATCGGGAATCGAACCCGCGACCTTCCGGCTTGTAGAGCAGTGCCTCAACCAACTGCGCCACCGCGTAAGGGTAAAGTTCTCCCTAGAACAGGCCATGAAGGCCCAGAAAGGGAATAGAAGTATAGCTTTACTCTTTCTTTAACTCCGGCACTAGATGAGGGTGGGTGGTCAACTCCACGCCCCGGCCGCTTTACCCCCGGGAAAAAGACTCGGCACCCATTGTATAGGAGGCTGGGTGGGCCCCAGGGTCGGTCTGGACGGGTGCCGAAAGTCTCGAGCCCACCGGGATTCGATCCCCGGACCGTCCAACTCGTAGCGAGTCGCTGTACCGACTGAGCTATCGCGGCCCATTATGTGTTTAGATTTTACTTATTGAAGTGAAATATAACTTCTGTTGTAATCTTGTAAATGAGGTTTGGAATCTGCTACAAAATGTGTACCGTCGTGTACATGCACTTTGCTGTGATAGACGTGCATCTTGTAAGTAATGGGATAAGTACGGCGTAATATCACAATATATTCTTCATTAAAACCGCAATAGGAAATAGGAAACTTTCATTTTCATATATTGTGTATTGTCATATAAGTAATACGTAATTTCATTATTTAAGTTTACATCGTGTTAATATAATTCAAACGAAAAGCGACTGTTTAACTAACTAGCTTCTTTCTTTCTTTCTTTCTTTCTTTATCGTGTCCGGATCATCAAATTAAAGATTTTTTGTGCTACCAATTAGGTAAATTGGGTGCATATCGATCAGAATTCTCTATCTTGTATTAACAAGGCGTTTGACAATGCTCATATCTTTACTCTCCAGAAGGTGTGCATTTCTATCGTGCCGGCAGTCCTTGCATGACAGGAGATGTCTCATATCTTGTACCTCTCCACAGCCACAAGGCAGTCCTGCATGACAGGAGATGTCCATATCTTGTACCTCTCCACAGCCACAAGGCAGTCCCTGCATGACAGGAGATGTCCCATATCTTGTACGCGCTCCTGCATGACAGGAGATGTCCATATCTGTACTCTCCACAGCACAGGCAGTCCCTGCATGACAGGAGATGTCCCATATCTTGTACTTCACGCCACAGGCAGTCCTGCATGACAGGAGATGTCCCATATCTTGTACCACTC
The DNA here is from genome assembly GCA_021186555.1 of Reticulitermes speratus. Lineage (NCBI taxonomy): Eukaryota > Metazoa > Arthropoda > Insecta > Blattodea > Rhinotermitidae > Reticulitermes > Reticulitermes speratus. The sequence goes on from JAJKFL010000009.1 coordinate 7,793,863, forward strand.
ACAGCCACAGGCAGTCCTGCATGACAGGAGATGTCCCATATCTTGTACCTCCCACAGCCACAGGCAGTCCCTGCATGACAGGGATGTCCCATATCTTGTACCTCTCCACAGCCACAATACAGGTCGTCAGCGTCTGTTTTGCCCCATTTCACCATATTTGTTTTTACTGGTGCCACCCCTGTTCTAATGCGGTTAAGACAGGGGACAAGGAAGGAGCCTCCACGTGTGCAAGATACTGTGACCGTGCCATCTGGAAAGTACCATTGACGGCGTCCCCTGGAAACGTCTATTAATAGACGGCTAATCCTTCCAACACCGGAACTAACTAACTAACTAACTAACTAACTCAATGGAGCAGAGTCCTTCTTGAGAAGCTAACAGGTCGTCAGCTAGTCAAGACATTCCTCGCATTTTGTGGAACCCGAAAGTTCATTACCGCATAATTTTATACATGTTCCATGCAGTTGTTTAATGTATGTAGGTTTTTATTACCAACTACTGCACAATAACTTTATACACTCCTACATGTTTCGGCTGACTATCTCAGCCATCATCAGAGAGTCATCGTACACAGACATAAGCAGCGTAATCGTGTCTCTGAATGGTAAAATGGACATTTGTCACAGCTGTAGTCACTGATTTTATAGTTTAAATTACATGTGATAAAATACAGTATGTTACTACGTAAAATTTTAAGTACAAAATCTATATAAAATCTGTCTCTCAACCACTTCCAGTTTTTGTGGGGTGGAGACCCCTGGCTGTGGTACCCGGTGTTTATGTCCACCCCACAAAAACTGAAAGTGGTTGAAGAGAGAGAGAGAGAGAGAGAATGTTTCAAGAGAGATTTTGTATAGATTTCATAGTTTAAATTTTACGTAGTAACATACTGCATTTTATCGCATGTAATTTAAACTATAAAATCAGTGACTACAGCTGTGACAAATGTCCATTTTACCATTCAGTGACACGCTGTACGCTGCTTATGTCTATATACGATGACTCCCTGATGATGGCTGAGATAGTCAGCCGAAACATGTAGGAGTGTATAAAGTTATTGTGCGTAGTATGTAATAAAACATAGTATAACGTATATGTTGTGGATGTTTTTGTATTACCATTCAAAGAGAAAGCCGCTATCTTTAATCTGATCCAGATTAATCCGTACTGTCCTATATCTCACTTTTTGAAGAACTGTTTTTATATGTATCCGCCCATCTACGCCTAGATCTTCCAAGTAGTACTCTTTTCCTTAGGTTTCCCCACCAAAATTTCATATACTTGGTTCTCGCATTTCCACTTAGGACCAATCGCCTTACTAGCGACTACCAAAGCTTATGTGTTTTTTTGTGTAATACATGTAACTACTGCCACCAAACATTGATTGGTGTACTAGTTAAGGACTACTCACCGGGCTGATAAAACTTGTGTATTGTGTACCATTGTAAGATTTCTATGCCACGGTCAAACATTGTATTGTGTGTACTAGCGTAAGGACATGCACGGTGAAAACCCAATTCAGTAATATTTAAATAGTTAATTAATTATTTATATTAATTATTAGCACTCCTTGTTTCCTTAATAGGAAATGTGTCAGACAAATGTTTGTCTACCAGGACTCTGATATAGGTTTCATTTAGACACATTTTATTAGCTTAATCTGAAAGCGCGATGTCTCTGAGCAGGCTAGTGCTGCGGTAAAGATGTGTACATTTACTTGTGTGGTTATTTCGAAGTTTCTCGGCCCCTGTGTATTAATGCGGTGGTAATACTGCGAAATAATCCAGAATCGCCTTTGTTAAAATTCCTTTATTGTCGTCATTGTTATATTACTTTACTTTATTTGGCCAAGCAGTTGAAGTGGTGTTGTCAAATTACGTAAGCCATATTAATTTCGCCATTCCATTCGGCACAATGTATGTGAGATGGAAATGGCTTTGGCAGTGCTGTAGGAATTGAGAACTGAGACTTCAGAATCTCATGGACTTGAGTATTTGTGGTTTTTGGGGTGTGAAACATATAGGTAGTTAGATAGGTACAAATAGAAGGATAGAAACATAATGGTTTTGAGCCCTTAAAGACCCAATGCACGCAGGCATTTTTAAGGCCCATTGCGGTCCCAGGTTCGATCCCGGGTCAGTCCATGTGGGATTTGTGGTGGACAAAGTGACACTGGGACAGGTTTTTTCCCCTCAGTACTTCGGTTTTCCCCTGTCAATTTCATTCCACCGGTGCTCCATTACATTGGAAAAACGTAAAAAATTAATTAATCATCTTCATCACAGGGTTGCACAATAAGCCTCAAGGCTGCGGTGCGTCAGTAGCATCTGCTGCGGGGCCCTTCATCACAAAAAAAGGCACATAGTGCCCCCCCTTATTCTCGAAAGATTTTTTCTCTAGGAAATAACTTTATCCAAGCCCCACAGCCTTACTAAAGGCCAGGATTCATCTTGGATGAATTTTCCTCATAACCTGTGGGTCCAGCCTATCCAAGCCAAAAGAGAAATATCCAATTGTGGCTACAGCATCACACTAATATCATATATATGAAGATGACTCAAATTCTTTCCCACTCCTACGTGTCAGATAACCACAAAGTCCATCACATGCAGATGCTTTCTTAGAGTGTTGTGGCCCAACATAAGGCCACAGACACTCTAAGTTATATATAACACAAAAATATATCAAGTACAGGTTGCGGCCCAATAAACATATTGACCGAGCCCTTCCTTGTTAAGTGCATTTAGGTTACACTTATGGATCCCCTATGAAAAGAAATGCTTCGTTTCCAGAGCCTTCTGTTAGATGTCTCTCGGAGTCCTCAGTATAGGAGCCCTCCCTCCAGTTTCCCCTCGCAAAGCTCCCATAGAGACAGACGCTCTGTTTCCAGAGCCTTCTGTTAGATGTCTCTCGGAGTCCTCAGTATAGGAGCCCTCCCTCCAGTTTCCCCTCGCAGAGCTCCCATAGAGACAGACGCTCTGTTTCCAGAGCCTTCTGTTAGATGTCTCTCGGAGTCCTCAGTATAGGAGCCCTCCCTCCAGTTTCCCCTCGCAGAGCTCCCATAGAGACAGACGCTCTGTTTCCAGAGCCTTCTGTTAGATGTCTCTCGGAGTCCTCAGTATAGGAGCCCTCCCTCCAGTTTCCCCTCGCAGAGCTCCCATAGAGACAGACGCTCTGTTTCCAGATAGGTACCAAAGTTTTGGAGCAACGAGCTTTATCCATCTTCACTGTCGAAGCAAGTTAACGCAAGAAGTACTGTCTGCACCTTCTAGCACGACTGGCGCTACGAAACCTATGCATTTTAAAGGAGGCTAGATTTAATCATTTGTCCATCTCATTCGCCGTTGTCTAAGAGCTACGTCTCTTCTTCATTACGTCTTGACGCTTCATCAATTTTCTAGTGGCGCAGGAAGCCGCTTGATATGTAGGGAAATGTGAATAATTTGAATAAGTGTCGGCAGTGGCCGAACGGAAGTGGTTTTTCAGCTTGGATGTTGGGCGAGGATTTAACTCCTCGCCTTAAAAATAAGCATTTTGCTGTATGTTACACAGGGCATCGGGTTTAGAAGGTATTTTTGGAAGAGCCGAACAACAAAAAAATGGATGTGAGATTTGGAATTTGGAATATCAGAAATCTATATATATGTAAAGTTTATTCAAAACACTTGCAAGAGAATTACCAAAGTAAGGTACCTTAAAAGAAAGAATATATGATCGGATGGGAAAAAGAGGGCACTGAACTAGCAAATGATTTTATATATTTATGTAGGTATTGGAATGGTAATTATCACTTGGAGACAGGCCTTTCTGTTACGTTTTTTTTCCATGGCGCAACAGCCCCCAGTGGACCACGGCCTCCTCATTATCGAGGCTTCACAGTCATACTCAGACACACCACACTCGGTAGGACTCCTCTGGACGAGTGGTCAGCCCGACGCAGAGACCTCTACTTGACAACACACAACACTCACAAGAGACAGATATGAATGTCCCCTGCGAGATTCGAATCCGTAATCCCAGTAAGCAAGCGGCTGTAGTCCCACGCCTTAGACCGCGGGGCTTCTGGGATCGGCTGTTTGTTACGTAAGAGACTGATGTAAGCCGTTAAAATAATAGCCTTTCTTAGAGACAGGCTGCAGTGTATAATACAGGTAGGTCCCGTTTTACGACGGTCCATTTTACGACTTTTCACATTAACGACTGTTTCAAAATATTACCTTAAAAATTTACAAAATTGAAAATTAAAAAAATAGCATAATAATAATAACACAGTGCAATACGTATCTTTAAACGAATTCGTAAATCTTGACAAAGAAGGAAAAGGAACCGTCAGAACCCGACGACCCTCAACCAGGAACCTCCCATTAGTATTGCCCCTTTACGCCATTGTCACATAAAATATCAGTGAAATATATACGTACTCAAGCGATGGCTCTACAGGACTAAAGTATATAACTTAAAATTTAATTTTATCAATTGTTTTATGTATAAGTATAAATAAAACATGTGCATTAAATGTTGGTCTCGTTTTACGACTTTTCATTTTACAACCCTGTTTTGCTGGAACCTAACCCTGTCGTAAAACGGGTCCTACCTGTACTAATATGTCGCTGGTTACTTGGAGTTTAAATTAGACGAGTCTGCCGATTTGCGTCTACTGCCATTACCACCTCTCGGTGAAAATTAAACAGCACAGTCGATACAGAATTATCAAATGTCATCTGTGCGAAAAGCAAGGGCTGAACTCTAAAAAGAATTTCACGTTTTTTCTTGGTTTCCATACGTCACGTTACATTTCATATCGATTGCTTGCTGACACACAGCCGTAGTGAACTCGGTGACTCCGCAGACAGCCTGCCACACTGCGCGTAAGTTGTTGTAGGCTGCTTCGTTACGTCACAAATCACAGATAAATATGCATGAAGGTAAGAATTTGGATTCCAGCAACTTCTCTATTTTACGGTACGTAGCAATTTTTATGATAACCGTCCTTTCATCCTCAGGAAATTAACAAACTGAATTCGCAGTTTACCAAGGGCATTTGTCAGCTTGTACTTGACCGACTGGAATAAAATTCATGTAGTCGTCTAGGCTGCCAATTCCAGTGGCCGTGCGGTCTAAACCGTGGGTCTGCTGCCACTTGTTTGCTGGGATTGCGGGTTCGAATACCGCCGGGGGCATTGAAGTCTGTCCTTTGTGAGTGTTGTATTTTGTCAGATAAAGGTCTCTGCGTCGGGCTGTTCACTCGTCCAGAGGAGTCCTACCGAGTGTGGTGTGTCTAATTGAGTGTGATCGTGAAGCCTCTATAATGAGGAAGTCCTGGTCCACTAAAGGCTGTTGCGCCATTGGAAAAAAAAAAGTTTTCTAGGGTTTGTTGTTGACCGAAAGACTGAATTTAATTAAAATCACTTCCGTATTTTCAGAGATGAAACATACTGAAGGACACACTGAGACATCTTTCAAGATTTATTACGTTATCTTGTCTTTATTACAGACGCAGATGATTTTCTATTACAACCGTTTTAAATCGAAGTCATTTATACGCGCCCGTTTGAAATTAAGTTAGAAGTTTCATCTTCTGCCAGAGATTGCTTGCGAAAGGGACGAAAAAAAGTTGCAATGTCGTGCGGTTGATGTGTCTTCGCATGCGTGTGCAAAGCGGCGGCGCGCTCTAAAGAACACTTGCGCTGCCGCTGAATGCAGTGAAGACTGTCTGTCAGTAGCGGTTCGGGCGCGGATCGGGCTGGTTTGAGAGCCCGGGCTTTGTTTCTAGTCGGCGGAAACTTTCGATATTACTTCTCGATTTCGTTTCTCTCATTCCCCTTATAATTGCACGAGAAGGTAAATTCATAGTAAATGCCTTCCTTACATCAAGAAGTGGGATGAAGAAGAGGGTTGGAAGTGAAGATTAAATATTTTAAACATTTTAAAAAAAGATTAATTTAAAATAACTTCAGGAGGACATGGAAGAAAACTTGTAAAATTGTAAGTGAAAATTTAAATTTTACAGAAATTTTAAAAAATTAAAACATTATTACTCTCCACCGCCTGTCAATTCTAAAATTTTCTATGTGTAGCACTGTGTCGACTGAGTCTTTGTTTGTTTAATAACGCTTTTACAGTTATATGTTTTAAAGCGTCGAACGACCTGAATTTTGTGAAACATGAATTGCAAACTTAGGGAAAGTTATGGTGTGTCTTATTTAAATCTACTAGGCCGGAAATTATCTGAATGGATGGAGAAAACCTACAAAACACTGCAATGAGGCAGTCAGCCTCAGTGCTGACTTTCGAAGTGGGGCTTCCTCGAAAATCTTGCAGTATTCGTAACCACAAGCCATTAAATATAAGCGACGGTCTTAGATTAGTAAATAATATCTGCATTCTTTTGAGATATTACACAGCGTAGAGTGGTAAATCTGTACGGACGTTTCGGGACAACCTGTCGATCCCATTTTCAAGGGCGAAGAAGTCCAAGAAGAAAGATTTTTCCTCTTGGACTTATTGACCCTTGAATATGGGACCGATAAGTTGTCCCGAAACGTCTGTACAGAATTACCACTCTACACTGCGTAGAGCGCAGATATTATCTAAATCTCGGCGGAAGCCTGAAATAACGGATTTGATTAGTAAAATTTGTCGCAAAGTTGGAAGAATTTGCTGCCTCATTCGGGGCCTCCGTGACATTTTGAACATTCACTTTCAAGGCTGCAGTTTTCTCGAAACGTCTCTAATTGTTAAGATACTGCAACAGTGTTATACCAAGAAGAATTTAGAGTGTTTGACTTATGTATATTTATTTTAGGGATATTTCACGACATTACTTACCAGTGTATTATTTATAAAAACTCTAACATTATTTTGACCCTGAAAGATGAGCAGGTGGTAATGACTTATTTTAAGGAAATTTCTGAGGAACCGGGGAAAAGTAAGAAGAGACTAGACAGGGTAACCGGTCTGAAAACTATGACCCGAAACAAGGATGTTCCGAGCAAAGCAATGTGCTTGCACTAAACTCTTTCGTGCGGTTTTATTGAAAAGTTATTTGGCGGCCTTTGTAGCTTTAGCGCGTTTGCAGGGAAAACTAGAAAGAGCTTTTAATACATCAACCAAGAAGTGCACTTAATAAAATAAAATTCATGACAAACTCCTACATGTTTCGGCACCGGCGTTCCTACATGAGGGAGTTTTTTTTTTAGAACAAAGGAATACAAACCCAACTCGCTAATCTAGTATTGCTTCGCCCTTATTTGAATGATTAAAATGTTAAAATTCTAAAATACCTTAAGTTTATAAGCATAAAATTACAATATTTAAATATTAAAATTGTGTGTCAGTGAGCCTTCCCAGGTATAAGTTCGTAGTTGTTTATATATATATATATATGAGTACAGTACACTGCCAGACACGACAAGCTTCACACGCTCCATCTGGACGAGATCTTTTCGGCTCACATAAGATCGAGACAGATGTTTGTATGCATGCTCCATACAGAATATAAACAGCTACTAACGTATACCTGAACGGCTCGCTATCACATAATTTCAGCATCACAACATTGTAGTTTTATTCTTATCAAATTTGTGTATTTTAGAATGTTAATATTTTAATTATACCAATAAAGGCGATGCAATACCTAGATTAGCGTGTTGGGCTTGTATTCCTTTCTTTTAAAAAAATCCATGATGATGGCACCCTGGTGCCGAAACATGTAGGAGTTTAATACTTGTGATAAATTGTGTTTTATTAAGTGCATATGTTGGTTGATGTATTAATTGTAAGAATATGCACGGTTTTGAGTGATATAAAATTTAGAAAAGGCGCATCCATTAGTTTCGGCGTGTGTCTGTCCTTATGGAACAAATCGAGAAGAGCTGAAAAGCGTGTTCATAAAATTTCGTGGTATGTAGTTTTGCTAGATTTTGTCAAAACATCCTAATTTTTTAAAAAATTTATAAAGAAATGAATACAGCCTAACAACTGCGTGCCTTTCAGCGGACATTTCTCTCATAAGTCGTTAAATATTCATTGGAACCAAAATTGTTTTGAACAGAATTCGTACAGGAAAATGAAGCACAAATAGTTTGTACTGTAAACTAACTGCCAATTATAGGGTCTTGTCTGAATGCTGTACTTTGGTGTATTTACTACTGATATTATTATTATTATTATTATAATTATTACTGCTACTGATACTACTACTGGGGAGCGCGGTGCACTACGCTACAAACCGGAACGTCGCGGGTTCGATTCCCGATGGTGTCATTGGAATTTTTCCTTCACATAATCGTTTCGGTCGCACTATGGCCCTGAGGTCGACTCAGCCTCTAACAGAAATGAGTACCAGGAATATTTCCTGGGGGGTAAAGGCGGCCGGTGCATAGGGCTGACAACCTTATCACCTTTATGTGCCGATTGTCTAGAATTCTGGGAGCCTCAACCTCCTGGAACCCTAAGGACCTGTCCAGGCCTGTAATGGGATTGCTGAACCTTTACCTTTTTACTGATACTACTACTACTACTACTACTACTACTACTAATAATAATAATAATAATAATAATACTAATAACTGTACATCTGAAACTTTACTGCTCACGTTAATATTATTATTGAATCTATGTTAAGTTATAATATTTATGTTGATTTACGTTCAGCCGTTTTAAAATTTGCTATGTTTCGGCGGCTCTCTGTGCTTTTATTTTCAGGGAGGACATAAAATAGTTGTCTACTTTGTAGGGCCCAATAGACACGTGAAACATCTAGCATTGAGCGTAGGTAATGTGGAGAAATGCAATAATAACTACTGATACTACGAAAATAAAGTTGGTGAGATGCTTAGAAAGCGGGCAGAACGTAAGAAATGCTCACAAAATTTTGTTAGCTTTCAATTAAAAAATGTCACAGCTCTTGTCCCTCCTGCTACCCGTGGCCCACAAAATATTATTGCAAATTCATAAATATGCATGTTGAATTATGACGTACAGATACTATTGTTTAATATAATAATAATAATGTAAACTATACAGCATATTCCATATTACATAATTAAAAACAAAGCGTGATAATACATGAAAAAATATATATACATTTATTGAAGAAATGCTTCGAGTGGGGGCCGATTATTTATATTCATATGCGGGCAGATGGGGGGGGGGGAGAAGCTAACCGACTGTACGACTAAAATGGTACTGGACAGCTATTTATTCTTGAAAACGTATTTATTGCTAATCCAAATTTCGTGTAAATTCCATACTACAGATAAGGGTGTCACCATTACAATGTAAGGGAGCACTCGATTTTCTGCAGATTTTTATACACATTTCTTATAGTAAAGTAAAGTAAAGCTGTCTTAAAAATTTCTCTCACACATTGCTGCATGTCTTCGTAGTAAACTTTAAATGTGTAATTTACTATAGATTGCGTGCCATTGTGGGAAATGACAGTACAAATCGGACAGTTTCATTAGGCAAAACTTTTACTACATGATATACTCGTATAGAGACATTCCAGACTACACGTTTCGTCCTAATAGTCGGCCATCATCAGGTCTGATACAACATGCCACGTTTGTTAGAATTGTTAACTCTCAGTCATTTCGCATAAAAGTTAGTAACGAAGTTCCATAATATTCCACATAAAACGACTTTTATACAATTTAAGTAAAATGTCAGTATATACAAAATTAGGATTTTTAAAGCTACTATATAATATAATGTTAAAAAATAAAATATCCAAATCTAATTGTATAAACTTTTAGGTTTATTGAATTTGCATAATTTTTGTTTCATTTAAAATATTAAGAAATTACAGCACACACACACACTCACACACACATACACACTCAGCATAAATAGCATTTTGTTTTCTCTATTTCTCTATGCATTGTTCAAATTTTTTAAATATATTAATATTTACCGAAAAACTTTTGACATGAAAACGAAAAGGGCAAAGTTGTTAAAAACTAGTTTTGATTTTAATTACAATTTTTGTCAGATTTCTCGTGACTTAACAAATTAGAACTTTCCAAACTATATGATTTCCTTTCCTTCAACTTTCTATCATCCCTTTAGTGATTTTGATATTCTATAGACATTACTTGCTCTCTTCTTGAGTTTCATGCTGCGTCTGACACTTTGCTTCATGCGATGCTGCCTCTCCACCTACGTACAGGTTCCTTTACTGTAAACATTTTTGAATTTTCAGGTGTTCTGCCTAACTCGATCAATTACTCTCTTGTTTCCCTAAGGAAAGAGCTTTTATTCTGCACTCTGAAGGCTTTAACTTATGTTCGGTTTTTCGCTGCCGTGTATTGTGCTAAAACATCATTTGTTAAGTCTCTGACATACTGGGAATATTTTCATTATCACTGACAAGATGATTATGTGAACCTCAGCTTTTAAGGTTTATATTGCTGATTTTTTAGGGCAACCTGTAAAGAAACATAATATTTTTGCACTTGTACACACGTTGTGCTGGGAATTGCTCTCAGTACCCATGCAGTGATAAAAATCAGCGTAAATTTCTCACTTTTTTGATGTCATATGTATTTTATACGATTGCTACTCGTTAGTAGTGGATGCGTATGGAGGGAGACAAGAGGTGAACACAGGGATTTGTTTGGGAAATAAACGACTTGAAAGACCTAGGCGTAGATGGGACGATAATATTAGAATGGATCGTTAAGAAGTGAGATGGGTCATGGACTGGATTGATCTGGTTCAGGATAGGGACAAGTGGCCGGCTTTGTTTAATATGGTAATGGATTTTTGTTACCATATAATGCGTGAATTTTCTCGAGTAGATGAAGAAATATTATCTTCTCAAGAAAGACTATGCTCTATGGAGTTAGATATTAAGTTAGTTAATTAGTCTCTTTATTTGTAGTAGTGGTTGAGTTTTAAAGTTCCTTCGAGGTGCCATGAATTATTTCACCAAATACCATATTTTTTCCTTTACACTTTTCCACAAATTTTCACAGTCATGTGTTGAATTACTTAGATATGTTCTACACTCTCTTCCTTGGTAACGGCAAATTTTTAACATATAAGTCCATGAATGTGAAGAGAATTCTTTAAGTCACTTATACAATGGACGGTTATTTTTATACAGCCAATTCCGATCTTTCCTACATTTTGTTGGCAGCCTGTACTTCATAGTCTGTTAGCTGAACTTCATGACAGAGTGCAAATTCTTGACTTGACTGCATAAGAGTAATATAATATAAGTAATATAATAAGCATAATTTCTGTATTTGTAGCTAACTTCAAAATCTAAGTCTAACTTGTCAAAATGTCTTTTATACAGCTAAACATATAACGTCTTGTATCACTCTTTTCTGGCTATTTCTTTGGACCAGACAGATATATAAATCGCATCCTCAGGAAATAGTTATGGATTTTCCTTAATGCATGCTTGCCTCAAACGTTTCCTAACATAATTTGTAACATATCATGCTCAGCGGCCCTTGGTAGGACAATACGTGTAATTTCGTTGCATTTACATATTTATGCTGAAATTGTTTATAAATACATTTTTCTTGTTCAAATAATCCAAATGTTGAAACCATCGTAGTACATACTTGGAAGGTGGATTGCATATTTCTGAAGACAAAACTGCTTGAAGACTGAATAATGTTGCGGTAAATATTTACTTCAAAAGCTGCCATGTCTGAAACTGGACTTGCTGAAACGTGCTGTAATATTTTGTAGGATGTTGTCTGATATTCATGCTGGTTAGAATATGTTCCCTGGCTTTCTGATTTTGGAGAATAATAACAATATGTCTCCGATTTAGACCCTGTAAACGGCGACTCACCTGTTTCTTCAGCCACTGGTCGGAATATTCTAGCATTTGTCTTTTGCTTCCACCTTCTTTTTGATCATAGTTCTAGCGAAATTGTCTCTCATATTGTCCATAAACATTATAAATATTTTACAATAAGATGTAATGTATTCACAAATACTAATAAATATTGAGTTTTTCGCTCTTCTGGGATTTTACTCAGCTTACGTAAAATAACAATCTACCCTGCGTAAAATCCCAGAATAGCGCAGGTCTCATTTACACCGCGGTGCAAGCCACAAACCACACTAACTTTCTTTTCATTGTGCAACAGCCCCTAGTGGGCCGGGGCTTCCTCATTACCGAGGCTTCACGGTCACACTCAGACACACCACACTCGGTAGGACTCCTCTGGATGGGTGATCAGCCCGACGCAGAGACCTCTACCTGACCACACACAACACCCACAAGAGACAGATATCCATGCCCCTGGCGGGATTCGAACCCACAATCCCAGCAAGCGAACGGCCGTAGACCCACGCCTTAGACCGCGCGGCCTCTGGGATCGGCGAAATTACGCTAATGAGGGTTTATAATTGTACCCGCTAAGTACGAGGGCAGTGTAGGTCTAAACAGTAACCAGAGTACTTGTGTTGACTGACTAACTGGATGACTAACTAATTAACTAACTAACATCCTGGAGAATGATCCTTCTTGAAAAGCTAACAGTTCCTCAGCCACTCAAAGAATACCCTGCAATTTACGGAAGACGAAAATTCTTGAATGTGTTCATAAGATCCCGCCGATTTTCCGTTTCGTAAACTAGATAAATAACCCCCCTCCCCCGTTTTATTTAATTAAGGGACATTTGCAAGATCTCAAGCTTCCGTTGCGGGGTAGTTGAGATCTTCGCTCTTCTGGGGTATTACGCGTGTGGTGGTTGGTAGTTGGTTGCCACCTACCAACAAACGCTGCGTATAATCCCAGACGGGCGAATGCCTCAAGGTCAATTTTAATATTATCGTCACATGTATACAAGTTTTTATCCAACTAATTGCACAATTGGTTTTAATCCTCCTACATGTTTCGGCTGTAAACTACAGCTACAAGTGTTGAAGTTATGTGCAGCGTGCTGTACAATTTGTCATATATAAATTGTCAAATATTTCTCTATATATTACTGTCATTCCATAAATGTGGAGTACAACACCTTTCCCATTTTCCAAGTCAAATTAATGGATTGCGGACCTTTAGATTCGCTCCACTACATTTCTCAAGCAGACTCAGCGAACAGATTTACCATTAACAGTCATTGAATTCCCAACCGTGACTGATGTTTTGGTTCACTAATAGAATAATTTTCGGCACTGTTTTCTGATTGCCACAGCCCTCTGAAGTGCGACAAATGCACAAGGATTTCGTGGACTTAGGACACGCCAAAATTGAAGAGGATTTCCTCTTACACCTGAATAAGGATATTTTTATGAGAGTGAAAGTAATTTTCATTTACATCGAAGTCTTTACTTGTGTGTAATACAAACACATATGTGTGTGTGTCAAAAATATTCAAAATTCTTTCACAAACAACAGAAATAGTGTGAGCAAAAGCGCCTCTTTCTAACACTTACGAATACTGATTTCCACTGGAAGATTATTGGAGTTGCTTCTGTAGTGCGAAGAGGGAGGACTGAATCCATCTGCTCCTCGTTTGGACATTTGGAGCGGCGGTTTATTTCAGGGATTTTAAAACGTTTCCAAAATTTACTCCTCCCGTAGCCGCCGCCCGGCCTGCAGCTCATCGCTAAATTTCCTATCATATTTTCGAAGCCCTCGCGATTTGTATGAAAATATAATTCCCTCGCATCTTAGCACGTTGGCTACCGTGAGGGTACACCGGTGGCTCACGCATGGTAATTCAGGAGGTAATATGGGAACCACCGGTGATCTCACGCATGGTTATTCAGGAGGTAATATGGGAACCACCGGTGATCTCACGCATGGTCATTCAGGAGGTAACATAGAACCACCGGTGGTCTCATGCATAGTGATTCAGGAGGTAATATGGGAACCACCGGTCGTCTCACGCATGGTCATTCAGGAGGTAACATAGAACCACCGGTGGTCTCACGCATAGTCATTCAGGAGGTAACATGGGAACCACTGGTGTTCTCACGCATGGTCATTCAGGAGGTACCATGGGAACCACCGATGGTCTCACGCATAGTCATTCAGGAGGTAACATGGGAACCACTGGTGTTCTCACGCATAGTCATTCAGGAGGTAACATAGAACCACCGGTGGTCTCACGCATAGTCATTCAGGAGGTAACATTGGAACCACTGGTGTTCTCACGCATGGTCATTCAGGAGGTAACATAGAACCACCGGTGGTCTCACGCATAGTCATTCAGGAGGTAACATAGAACCACCGGTGGTCTCACGCATAGTCATTCAGGAGGTAACATGGGAACCACTGGTGTTCTCACGCATGGTCATTCAGGAGGTAACATAGAACCACCGGTGGTCTCACGCATAGTCATTCAGGAGGTAACATTGGAACCACTGGTGTTCTCACGCATGGTCATTCAGGAGGTAACATAGAACCACCGGTGGCCTCACGCATAGTCATTCAGGAGGTAACATGGGAACCACTGGTGTTCTCACGCATAGTCATTCAGGAGGTAACATAGAACCACCGGTGGTCTCACGCATAGTCATTCAGGAGGTAACATGGGAACCACTGGTGTTCTCACGCATGGTCATTCAGGAGGTACCATGGGAACCACCGATGGTCTCACGCATGGTCATTCAGGAGGTACCATGGGAACCACCGGTGGTCTCACGCCAAGCGAAAGTTAATGGCGCGGAGAGCACCGCAGTATGATTCTAACGCTCTGTAACTCCGGGATCGTTATGTAGAGAAGAAAAATTAACCTCATATGTTGGATCCGCCGGTGACTCTCACAAGCGAGGAAAATCGTAAGCAAATACAAGAGTACCTGAGGAACAACTGAGTAAAATGGACTCGGTAGACAAAGTGATAATTTGAGAATAATTACAATTACACACAACCTATACGCTTTCAGACTTGTGTGTGTTTCCTCTTCATCATGCAGCAAGTTTTGTTCGGGAAGGAATGTAACAAAACTGAATGCTCGTTGTCTATAAAATCTTCTCTAGTTCCACTTCGGGTACGCGTGTCATAGGTTCCTAATCTATGGCACGCTTACTCAGGTGTTAAAATTCCCATCTAATACAGCTCTTGACAGCTACATCCACAGCCTCGTTGCCTGAAGGGCGCGTGTAGTTACGTACACATCAAAAGACAGCGCATTTTTCTGCCTTTACGGAGGTGGGAACTTGGCAGAAAATTTCGACAAAACCGGATGGTCTGGAAAATATTCTTGGAGACGGGGACAGCCATTACATAGGAGGTGACATTGTCGAGCTTGCTGCTGAAAGAAGTATGCAGGAATATTGACATTTTAACACTAAATTTATTTCTAACAGACATTTTATCGTCTAATACTCATTTGTTTCTTCAGACTCTATTTAGCTCGGTTTGTGACTCTCGCAGGACTATTTGTAATTTCGTTTCCTGCCTTATTTCTTTTCTTCTTCCGGTTTTTTTATTATTAATTGGATTTAATATAACTTTTTATTTTCTGATACACAACTTGTTCGTTTTGCCGTTTTATAAGTTTTATTTTTTTATAATTTTAGAATGTTGTTTCACTGTACAGGCTTCTTTTCTAGCACTTCTCTTTGGCTTTATTGATCTCTTCAAGGACGAGAAATTTGTAAGCTTGATTCACCTGCCTCACGTCAGAAGCCAGTGACAGGCTTTTTTGAACAAGGAATTGTATATTCACTTCCAATAATAAGCAGAGAATTCATAATCAGCCAAGTGACGCTTAAGTTGTTTTCCCATTATCCATTTTGAAGTGAAGATAAAGTTCAGACAAGTCAAACAAACACTCTAGGAATAAACCTAAATTTTCGGTGAATGTTGAAGATTATATAATAATTTTAGTCCTCATTGTTTTATAAATAATCATAAATATTTAACATTACTACCACCGTAATTAATTATGCAGGGCCTAAAATTCGTTTATGTTACTTTTAAAGAAACTTAATATTTTGTGAAACAAATAAACAATGCAAAATCTGCTTAAATTATTGTTTGTTTAAGGCGGTTTGAAAAAAAAACGCACTTACAACTTCGTAGCGCGAATCTAGACACATTTTTAACGTCTGGTTAACCTCTTAACACAGCACGTGAAACTGGTTGTTGAGTTCGAGCCACATTGAGCTAAGAGTTACAAGTTGCGGCCGCAAAGCTATAACAATAAATACATGGGTATAATATTGTAAAAGTACCACATGATATAAGCAGACCTACCACAAACAAACAAAAAAACCTTTGTTGAATCCAAAAAATGAAATTTTAAAACTGTTACAAAATTTATTTTCTTCTGATATTATTATGGATCACATTTTCTATTTTTGAGCATAGTTCACAAACATGCATACTTTGAAAGATTCCCAGGTTATTTCTCACGTAGATGCACAGTCGAACCCGGTTATAACAACTTCGGTTTGTGCGACATCTCTATTGCGTCAGACATTCTGTAGTACCAATTAATTCCTCACTGTCAAACATAACATGATATTTTTGTATTTTAATAACATTATACTTCTCAGTTATAACAACACTCGTTCATAACGACACAAAATCACGTTATAACCGAGTTCGACTGTATTTTGATTCTCTTGCTTATTATCATTTCGTTTATTTATTTCTTCTTTATACGTGATAGACAGGATAAATTTAGATACACTGTGATGATAATTTAGCTGAATATTTGGCAAATCATTCTCAGTCTTGTCACTGCTGCGTGCAGAAAGTGCAATCAGCTGCGGATTGAAGTCTGTTGAATATTTCCAGAGCTTTCATATAGATATTTGATTAATCAAGTCTGGCAGTTGATGCCTGCAAACAACTTCAAAGCAAAATTTTAAATCAAAGTCTGGCACCAAAGGCATGTTAAGAATTAAAGAGACCTACAGGCGTACGCCGTTGTATTTATTTTAGTAATTTCATATTTCCATAGAATGCTCGCAACATTTACTCACAAATATACTGTTTAACACTAGAAAAAGCAGATGCTTTGTGGAGGAGGAATTGAAATAAATTGAAGGAATATCAGGCCTCCAATACAGAGTTTTGTACTTTTGTGTACTTCGCACAATTTCGATGATTTTGACTTGTTATGCAAATGGATATTATCATTTTCGTTTGTCTGCGTATTTAATCTTACAAGTTACCGATTTGTAATGTGTTAGCGGTGAATTTTTCAGAACAGTAAAACAAAAGGATCAATTTTCTTTTCTCTATCAACAGTGTAATTCCAATTTCATATAAAACTCAAGTAGAAGATTATTTTTTGTCATGAACAGATAAACTTGTATTTACATAATTATGTTTACATATGATTTTTTCTAAGCAGAAAATTATTTGTCGATGTTTTGACTTTGACTTCCACTGGAACCAAGTCAGATAGCACCGAAGTTGGTACCAATAAATGACAATGGATTTCATGACACGATTGTTATTTTTGTGTCAGGGAAACAAAGAACAGCACCGCTTGTTCTGTCAGTCTGTTTTTAAACTATCTGAAGGAGGTGTGTTCAATGTTATAAACTTTGGTGTGAGTTTAGAGGACAAAATGAAAATAAACTCCAATCAACAGTAACGGAGGAAACAAAAGTGTTTATTTAACGGAAATATAGTGCTTGACTCTAGATCAGCAATTGTCAAACTGTGCTCCGTCGAGGAGTGACGCTTCCTGGGGTGTCAGAAAATGTTCTGTGAGAAAAGTTTGATAATGGGAACATTTTCCCCGCTCACTTATATGAACAACACGTTTATTTTCTCTGATACAGTTCGTTTCCTACCCCAAATGTCTGTGCACTACCAGATAGACTTTGACTTCTCGTGAAAACGTTTAAATAGGGTTGTGGTAAGACACCCCAATTTTTATTCTGTGGAAATATATAGTGACGTGGAAGGCATGGGAAATCAAGTGAAAAAAATATTTAAAAGAATTGCACTCTAAATTATTGATTCACAATATCATATATAACGACAATGTGGACCTTCTTCCATTGCTTGTTTAAGAGCACAGTATGAAGTACCTTCGTGTTCTTACAATCGCCGTGTTGCGGAACGTGTGTCTCAGTAATGCCTAAAAAGTTTATATGAAAACTTCAATGTCACATGTAGTATATTTAAAGAAATGAAAGGAAAATTATGTACATTTAAACGCATTTATATTTATGCTACTTATTGGCTTTGTAACAATCTATAACTTAGTAGTAAAATTTTAGGACTATGTGGTTTAGAAAATCGCAAAGTAGGCATAAAGTAAATTCACGTAACCGAAATGCTATAGATTACCTTATATGCGTACAAACAAGTACATTCTGTAATAACTAACATGATTTCCATTGTGTCGGCTATCTCTACTTGTTACTAAATTCCTTATGCTTTAAGAAAGACGTTAACTGTCAGACATAACCTCAATTCCACTGCGAAAAGAGAGAATGAAGGTAAAACTACGAAGACAGGTTTTGAGACCTAGAATTATGATAACTTAAACCTGCACAGCTATCGTGCCACTTAACAGCATAGTTTGTTTAATTCGATTTGTAGCCTTACTGATTCACGTCGAAATTAACTCCACTGTAGGTAATATGATAGCTGTTTCTTTCTCTATTTACTCGATGTATTTATGGATCAAAACCTCTAGGTTAAGGGCGCTGTTTTTACAAATTAGTTTTCGGGCCTTTTATGGGGAATAGCAGTATTTATTAAATATTCTGTTTTGAGTTCATTATGTAGCAACGAAAGAAATGTACAGGCAAATGGAAACAGAATTCATGTGTCAACCACCATGTTGGACTATAACTCAGCATTTAAATAGTATAAAGATATTCCATGGCGAGTTAATGGCCAGTACCAACAAGACCATTACCTCCACCATACTAATGGAGAACAAGATTCTTTTGATTTATTTATAAAAAAAGTGTCTTTAATCGCTGTTACGAACAGAATGGACTATGCGTTTAAGAGTAAAGAAATTCCAGTGACCGAATTCATGAAAAAAGGAAATCACATCACATTATTTTGAGAAGCAAGTTCAGTATTTCCGGTGGCCATATGTTCGCATTTATGGAAAAACTTGCTAGATACAGTTTGAGAGTAATATTTATGTCCGTATTACAAAACAAATAGGCCTGACCGAAATTTTTCACCCCGAGGATTGTCGACCTTTCACAACGTCGACATGCCCGGCCATTGTCGACAACGCCTTCCCACATAGGTCAATTTTAGGGCGGTTCAATGAATGCACGCCTATTGATCCAAAAGTGTCGTTAATGCCCTACTTGATCGGCCGTAACTGACTGTGTCCAATCGTAACCGGCCGATATTGACAGTGTCCAATTATAACCTGCTAATACTGACAGTTTGAAGTCATTCAATCCTGACAGTGTAAATCATAACCGACCGATATTGACAGTGTCCAATCATAACCTGCTAATACTGACAGTTTGAAGTCATTCAATCCTGACAGTGTAAATCATAACCGGCCGATATTGGCAGTGTCCAATCATAACCTGCTAATACTGACAGTTTGAAGTCATTCAATCCTGACAATGTAAATCATAACCGACCGATATTGACAGTGTCCAATCATAACATGCTAATACTGACAGTTTGAAGTCATTCAATCCTGACAGTGTAAATCATAACCGGCGATATTGACAGTGTCCAATCATAACCTGCTAATACTGACAGTTTGAAGTCATTCAATCCTGACAGTGTAAATCATAACCGACCGATATTGACAGTGTCCAATCATAACCTGCTAATACTGACAGTTTGAAGTCATTCAATCCTGACAGTGTAAATCATAACCGGTCGATATTGACAGTGTCCAATCATAACCTGCTAATACTGACAGTTTGAAGTCATTCAATCCTGACAGTGTAAATCATAACCGGTTGATATTGACAGTGTCCAATCATAACCTGCTAATACTGACAGTTTGAAGTCATTCAATCCTGACAGTGTAAATCATAACCGGCCGATATTGACAGTGTCCAATCATAACCTGCTAGTACTGACAGTTTGAAGTCATTCAATCCTGACAATGTAAATCATAACCGGCCGATATTAACAGTGTCCAATCGTAATCTGCTAACACTGACAGTTTGCAGTTATTCAATACTGACAGTGTCGAATCATAACCGGTCAATATTGACACTGTCCAGTCATGACCGGCCAATATTTTCCGTTGTATCCTTCAAAAACCTGCGTGTTCGTGTCCAAGAAATGCTACTTTTGTGAAAATCATTTCAGTGATAGTCATAGATTTCTTACGACGTAAAGGTCCTTCTATCCTTATATTGCATATTGCTTGACAGATGTCGTTAAATTAATATGGACCTTCACTTAATTCCTTTTGTGTAACCGTGAAATTCATGTCAATCTGCACAGTAAACGGCATGCTTCACTTATAAGCGTAAATAAATTTTTACACTTATTTTATACAACTTTCATGCTATTTGGATAAAATTTGTTACAGGAGATACTCATAAAAATATTATTTACTTGTGAGCTTTGTAAAAATCAGCTTAGTGATGAGCATGCTTTACAAACTGGCGTAAATAAATGTTTGTCCATACTATCCACATTTGTTACTAAATTTTGGTGAAATTCGGTACAAGAGACCGGCACATCATGCTGTTGAAGGCTTATGGGTTTCGAGAAAATTGGCGAAGGAATGACTACTTTTCTTATGGGCATTAACGAAACTAAATTTACGAATATTGTACAATGGATACCGGCCCTTTCCAGGGGGTAAAACAGTCGGAGCATGGTGCTTAATTTTATGTTATTTATGTACAAAGTGGCACTGGACAGATTTTTGCAGAGTTTCCCGCGTCAGTATCTTGTCACCAGTCCTTTGTATTCATTCCTTTATCACCGACTCTGTACAAACTTAGTAACTTGCAGCTTCCTTAAGTAACACTTATGAATGAATGGTGCCATTTATTTGCCTGAAAAGTTTCACGAAGCGTAAGAAGTTTTATGAAACCGCTAGTAGGTGTTCATCATTTGGGCAATAGTTTGATATACTCGTGACTCTTAATACATTATTGACATTAATATTCATACACCAGACTAATTAATGCCCTTCGCTACTTTATCATTAATACGTTCTATATTTTAATCATGTCAGTCCAAAAATCATAATTCTACTTCTGAAGCTAATAGGCCAATCGAGCCATTCAGAGTTTTGAGGCGCATATCAGCACGAAAAATTACGGGCGAAGTAAACAAATTTCGCCTTTGAGTGACACAGACGTTGATTCTTATTCTGGAAGTCACGAATTAAAATGTTGGATTGTAGATCGGAATTTGTGAGTAAGACATGCCTTTTGCCAGTATCTACACGCAGATTCCAGGATAATTTGTTACCTTAGATTAAAATATTTCGAGTTCTTCTGCATGCTTTCCGATTCACCTTTCGCTGACCGTCACGTCATTTGATAATTATCACATATATATCTGAATTACTAACAAATTGACACAATAAAACAAAGTGTCTGCGAGATTTTTATCTTGTATGCCTAATAATTAGAGGTAATTTTATTGCTTGTATTGTCTTGGAAGCTTCAGGTTACGAACAACATCTGTATATGCTTATGATCTGGTTTTTTTCTTCCCACATGACAATTTCGCATGCCAGCTCCCAATGTTTCATAAGCTGTCGCCATAAAACCTATAAATATAAAGATGATTCACGAGTTGTGGACATTGCCGTAGGAGATGAATTCCTAGTTCTTTCGTGATAAAAAAATTTCACATAAACATACTTCCGATTTTGAACAGTTACGGAGTTATGACGGCTTGAGACTTAAAAAAAGTAAGGGTTGCTGAAAATATATGGAAAAAATAATAACCAAACATATTACCTGATAAATTTAAAGTATAAATTTGGTTCAATAATCAGATTTTGATAAAATTCTGTAACGAAATTCTCTACAAAACCTTATCAAGCATACACAATTTTCATGAAAAGCGGCTTAGAAAACGTCATGCTTTATTTAAGGACGTACATAAACTTATATTCTAAATATCCATATATCTTAATCGACTTTTGTGAAATTCGTTACAGATCTCAATGTAATTACATTATTTAGTCTTGTGTTTAGTAAAAATCGGTACAGTAAAAGCCGAAATTTATGTCGGGACGTAAATGTGACGTTGCTTTTATTTTCTGTATTCTTCATCTTGTTAGATGAAATTTTCCCCACAAAATTTACACCAAAATAATTGGTGAATTATTTTGAGTTTTGTGAAAATCGCTGGAGTGAAGTCACTTGGTGGCGTAAATGACTTGCTATCAATCCTTTCCGTATTTTATTGTCGTATTTGGATGCGATCCCATATGATAAACACACATATAATGCCGTCCTACATTTGTGGGCTACGTGCAAGTCGCCGCAGTGAAGGCCATATTTTAATTATGGACCGAAGCAATAACACACTAACGTGTCAACTGTGAAAGAGTACAGTACTTTGATAGCAAAGAGCGTCTTAAGCAAATTTAATATTGTATTCACCGTGCATCTTGTATAAATTAAAATTAAAACCAACTTGATGCACGATCACTATTAAAAAAAACTTTAATAGTAGATTAATTAACCCGACATGTTTCGGTCAGGTACCTGACTCATTCATTCATTCTGTAGTCTGTCTTACGACAGGTCCGTAGCCTCTTCCAAGCGAGTTCTCCACAGGGTGCGATCTAGTGCTTCCTCTTTCAATTTCCAGTATCTTTTCTTTTCCTTAAGGTCATCCAGTAGCTGCTTACGTCTTCTCCCTCGTCGTCCCGTCATTTCTATCCTTCCTTCTAACTTTCCTTCAATCACGTGTTTCAGAAGGCAGTTTCTACGCAAGATGTGACCAATCCAGTTAGCCTTTCTTCTTTTTATTGTATGTAGTATATTCCTCTCCTCCTTGACTCTGTGTAATACTTCTTCATTTCTCACACGATCGGTCCAACTGATCTTCTCCATTCTTCTCCAGCACCACATTTCAAAACTTTCCAGATACTTCTGATCTACTTTCCGAAGTGTCCACGTTTCAGCACCATACAAAGCTATGCTCCAAATGTAGCACTTTACTAGTTTCTTCCTTAAATTTAATTCCAGTTTGCTGGTGAAAAGATTTTTCTTCTTGTTGAATGCTGTTTTTGCCATGGCAATTCTGTATTTAATTTCACGTGTACACCTTGCATCACTTGTTATCATGCTACCCAAATAATTGAAATATTCCACATTCTCCAATTGTTTTTGATCTATCATAATTTTCATTGGGGATGGTTGCCTTGAGATTTTCATTACTTTAGTTTTTCCCACATTCATTTCCATTCCATAGCGTCTTCCAATTTCAATTAGTCTATCAATCATGCCTGTAGCACCTTTTCTTCTCTAGCCAGTAGCACAAGGTCATCTGCATATTTCACAGTGCGAATTACTTGTCCTCCTATTTTGAAGTCTCCAAACCCTTCAAGAGCTTCCTTGGTAAGGTACTCGCTGTATAAGTTGAACAGAATCGGTGACAAGGAGCAACCTTGTCTAACTCCTCTTCCAATCTTCACACTTCTTGTCTCCCCTTGGTCCAGTCGTACCTGACTATCTACATTAAATTGCTTAGTCCATATGTTAAACACACATAAGATAGGAGCCTATAAGGTCTCGTCGTATATAAAGTAAATATATATATATAATATATAATATATATATAATTATATATATTATAATATAATATAATATATTAATATATATAAAGTATATAAATAAAAATCACTGAAAACTTTTTTAAAAAAATCAACACTTATTGTGTGATTACAAGTGTTGACTTTTGTAAAAAAGTTTTTAGTGATTTTAGAGACTTGTGAAAAACTTTATATACGACGAGACCTTATAGGCTCATATCTTATGTGTGTTTAACATATGGACTACGCAATTTAATGTAGTATTCCCCTGAAGATGGTCAGGTACCTGACCGAAACATGTCGGGTTAATTAATCTACTATTAAAGTTTTTTTAATAGTGAGTGTGCATCAAGTTGGTTTTAATTTTAATTTAAATCTTAAGCAAAGTCTCTGTAATATGGACAAACTCACCACCTTCCTGCGCCCATTGTCTTGAAATATAGGGAGGCTCAACCTCTTGGAAGTCTCAGGGTCTCTCCAGGCCTGCAGAGAGACTGCTTCACCTTGCTTTGCAGCACTTGCAGCCTTGTTGAGGCTTACTATTATTAATAATCAAGACTATTTGGATAAGAAGTTTAGGACTATGTATTTATACCGCCATTCTGTCTTAAGAATCAGATAAACGACGACTTATATGCCGTCGCCTGTAAGTAAAGTAGTGTATTTGACTCTTGTCTTACCAAATCTGCGGATTACTACAAATAAAATGGGCGAGAGAAAATTTTTCTTTACTTGTCTTTGCAATCAAATCTATCGAAAATCAGCGTGTGAGTGGCTTCTATTTAAAGGGAATAAGCTTTTTGAATGTGAAATTACAGTCCTGAGGGAAGAAGATCTGTGCCATAGGAAGTGGAATAAAGGAGAGGATTGAGGTTTAACACCGCTGTGAGAGCCTCAAATCTCGCAAGGATTGAGAATATTACTTATGAGGGGCTTCATAGTATTAGAGTGTTCAAATTAAGGATGGGATTAGGGCAAGACCTTCAGCACTCTTGGAGGAAAGCAGAAAGAGGTACAAAATGAAAGTCGTGTACGTTGAAGATATGTGAATCTAAAGGGTCAAACTAAGGTCAATATTAAAGCCTTACAATGTTATATTAAAAGCTATTGTGGACACGGTTTCATTAAAGATGATCTTCCTATTTCTGGCAAGAAATAAATAGTATGGTGTGTAGTAAGTTTCTGAAGAACCTGTTTCAAAAGTGTGCTTCATATTCAATTGATACTTCATTCTTCCATCATTATTTGCAGTTTCTAAATTACTTGTTCTTCTGTTGTTCTGTTCTGAACTTTCGTCTCTAAAAAGACTTGACAGAAATTAGGTAATATTAATATTAAAAATAAGCATATTTTGGGCTAATTTAATTTTTGTTCTATCGCTCTACTATAGGTCCTCCCTTACGCGCAGCTCGCATCAAACTCTCTTTAATATAAAAAGCCTATTATACAAACACGAATACATAATGATATGCCATACATTTTCTCTGTACGATTTGTACGTTAAATATAGTATGACTAATGGAATAGAGCTTGAAAGTTAAACTAATACATTTCACGTAAAGAATATCTAGCTACTGGTTCAGCTAATGCCCAAACACTGATTCAGTCTTATTCATTTTAATGCTGTCCTTAAGTAAAACTTGAATATAATGATTGCACAGAATATGGAAGTGCTGAACTAATAAGACAAGGAAAGACAGTTTGATAGAACAATAATAATAATAATAATAATAATAATTATTATTATTATTATTATGTGGACGTACTTGTACACGACATGTATCTGCAGTCAGGTCAGTGTCGGATTAAATAAGTGATATATCTGTAGAGAACACCTTTATAAAATTTTAATAAATTTTCCTTATAATTTTTTAAATTATTACACACGATTAACTACAAATTTGAAAAATATGGAATTATTATAACTGCACAATCATATCGATAAATTTAGAATATCTGGTATGTAGTTCTAATAAATACGGGACAGATATATATTTTTTTAATATTATCCACGCTTAAGTATGTAGGGTACAATACATTCCTTCAGTGGTTTATAGTTAGAGAAGGCAGAGCCATAAAATATCTAATGGTATAGTTATTATCAATGATAAATTGCAAAGAAAGCAGCAGCAAGTGGTCCTTCTTGATGTAAAGTCGATACTTTTCCACAATCTCTCTATGATAACTCCGGAAAGCCATATTTCTCTTAACAAAAACCGTGCCCTCAGTGATAATAATTCTGTATCATGCGCTCGTATATCAAGGCAGGATTATTGGTTGCTTTCAGGAGGCCCATTCCACACATTAATCTCTCCTTAATCACGCAAAATTAGAGCCATTTTCATCGTAATTACCGTAAATAATTGGCAGACAGAACTATAATTAAGAAATTCCTACTACAAATTTTCACAAAATATTTTAATTATGATGACGTAAACAAGGACGATGAGAAACGGGGGGGGGGGGGGAGGGGGCACATAGCGCACATCCTCGTATGGGAAATTTTAGTCGGAAATTATGAAGGAAATAAACCAGTTGTGTGACGTAAGTGTGGATTCGATATTAACATTAAAATACATCTTAGGAAATTTCTATTACGTGAGACTGGACTACATTCATCCAGCGCAGGGTCGTGTCCAATATATGATTTTGTGAACACGGTAATGGACTAGGGTTGATATGGCTATTGAAATGCTAAAAAGGCACAAATCGCCAGGTATTGTTCAGATTCCAGCAGAACTGATTAAAGCAGGAGGTAGGACAATTCGTTCTGAGATCCATAAACTTATTAATTCTGTTTGGAATAAAGAGGAATTGCCTGAGCAGTGGAAGGAGTCAATCATTGTACCTATTTATAAGAAGGGTGATAAAACAGATTGCAGTAATTATCGAGGCACTTCATTCTTATCAGCTACAAGTAAAAGTTTATCCAACGTGCTTATCTTAATGTCAACGCCATATGCAAGAAAAATTACAGGGAATCACCAATGTTGATTACGATGTAACAGGTCAACTACTGATCCTGCATTCGTCAAATACTTGAGAAAAAATGGGAATTTGTCAGCCACATGTAGACTTAAAGAAAGAGTACGGTTCAGTTAGGAGAAAGGTTTTGTGTAATATTCTGATTGAGTTTGGTATCCCTATGAAACTAGTAAGGCTAGTAAAAATGTGAAAAAATGAAACCTATAGCAGAGACCGTGTAGGCAAACATTTGTCTGATACATTTCCTACTAAGAATGGTTTGAAACAAGGAGATGCTTTTATCGCCATTGCTTTTCAACTTTGCTTTGGAATATGCCATTAGGAGGGTTCAGGCAAACCAGGAGGGCTTAAAATTAAATGGTACACATCAGCTTCTAGTTTATGCTGATGGTGTTAATATATTGAGTGGAAGCGTACATGCTATAAAGAAAAACACAGAAGCTTTGGTAGTCGCTAGTAAGGAGATTGGTCTAGAAGTAAATGCTGAGAAAACTAAGTACGTGGTCATGTCTCGCAATCAGAATGCAGGACAAAATCACAACATAAAGTTAGATAATAAATCCTTTGAAAGAGTGGAACAGTTCAAATATTTGGGAACAACCGTAACTATCGAAATTCCATTCAGGAAGAAATGACGAGCAGATTGAAGTCGGGGAATGCTTGTTATCATTCGGTGCAGGATCTTGTGTCTTACAGTCTGCTATCAAAGAATACAAACATCAATATATACAGAATTATAATTTTTCCTGTTGTTTTGTATGGGTGTGAAACTTGGTCTCTCATACTGAAGAAGGAACATAGGCTGAGGGTGTTCAAGAATAGGGTGCTGAGGAGGATATTTGGGCCTAAGAGGGACGGGGTAACAGGGGAGTGGAAAAGACTGCATAACGAGGAACTTAATGATATGTACAAATTACCAGATTTTATTCGGTATTTTATTTATTTATTTATTTTATTTAGATATTTTATCAAGAATAAGGAGGTGGGCAGGGCATGTAGCACGTATGGGGAAGGGGAGAAGTGCATACAGGATTTTGGTGGGGAAACCTGAGGGAAGGAAACCACTTGGAAGACCCAGGCGTAGATGGTAGGATATGTTAAAAAATATCTTCAAAGAGGTGGGATGGGGAGGCATGGACTGGATTGATATGGCTCAGGATAGGGATAGGTGACGGGCTCTTTTGAATGCGGTAATGAACCTTCGAGTTCCATAAAACGCGGGGAATGTCTTGACTAGCTGAGAACATGTTACCTTCTCAAGAAGCTTTGCCGTCATTGGACAATAATATCTTAACATCCCCTAAACTTCCCATAATTGTAATTAAATGCATAATGTAAGTATTTAATTGTGAAACTGACAGTTGCTCGGTGTTCAAGAGATTCCTTACTTTTTTTCAAATCAGAAATTTCATCGCCGTATGTATAAAATGCCACCAATGGACCTTACGCTGAGCCAGCTAAATCCTTCCTTCTCTGACCTTTAAAATGTATCTCCAATACATGTCTCAAATATTTTAATATTTCCCCAACATAATCATGGTATCAATTTTTTAAAGCAAATTTTACTTTTCTGAATTAAAATAATTTTTTTAATGTAAACATCCCTTTTGGCGTACTAATCACAAATGTACATAAATAATATAAAAATTTAAAATAATTTTCATGGAGTCTGCGTAATGATTTATAAGTGACAACATCCGTACATAGATTATAATGCTGTGGCAGGCAGAAAAGAAAATTTCCGACTACTACTTTCTGTTTAAAAAACAGTCATAAACATGATTAAAATTGTGAGGTGAAACGTTAAAAGGGTGATTTATCGCCATTTTGCTTTTCAAACCTCGAAATTATTCAATGTGGGTTAGTTTTAGGTAATTCACATGCCAGTGAAGATTTAGGAAGTGTTGCATTGTGGTTTATGAGTGCAGATCCCTAGTGGCACGTGCGGTCTAAGGCGTGGGTCTGCGGCCGCTCGCTTACTAGGATCGTGGGTTCGAAATCCCACCGGGGGCTTGGATGTTTGTGTTGTGTGTTGTGTGTAAGGACGGTAGCATGGAAACGTAAAGTGACATGAAGGACGGAAAGGATTTAAACAGTACAAAAATGGATCAAAGGGAAAAACCCCGGACAGACAAAAAAAAAAAAATCCCGCCGCGGCCATGGATGTCTGTTTCTTGTGAGTGTTGTGTTTTGTCAGGTAGAGGTCTCTGCGACTGGCCGATCACTCGTCCAGAGGAGTCCTACCGAGGGTGGTTGTGTCTGACTGAGTGTGATCGTGAATGCCTCGATAATGAGGTGGCCACGCCCACTAGGGGATTTTGCTCCACGGAAAACAAAATGTTTTATGACGCTGTGTGGTTTGGTAGGTGATTACCACGACCAGGCACTACTCAGTGTATCTTTATTGAAATATACTAGCTTTGATGTGACGCTAAAGACGAAATAGTGCCATTTTATCATTTTACTTTGATATCTCTCCTGTGACGGGGAGGCAGACTGTCTTACCGGCACTTAGGACAAACTTGCTGCCTCCCTCCACAGTGATGGAATGAGAAAACTAACAATTCAGTAAAATGTATGGGCTGATGTGTCTTTTGTAACTCTGCCGTCCTAGTTGTGCCGAACATCAAAGTAAGATGTAAGCCCAACATTGATCCTCCTCTAGGTCTTCATGATTTGTTACAGGAAGCTTACTTTTCTTCTCTACATATTGTTTTGTAACTGGATTGAATTTTCCCAGCTACTTTGACCCGAAGAATGGGCACATTATTTACCGTAAAGGTCTGCAACACACTTATATCGACAGTATGAAAAAAGCGTGTAACGTCTCATCAGCAGTAGATCAGCTGCGACATGCATCGGCAAATGTTTATACGGTCTATGAAATTTATTGAAATGCATGTAGGAGTTAATATTATATAAGCCGAAGGTTAAATCGTGAATTAAGAATGTATTTATGTGTGGTACACAAGAAGTAATTTGTTTTAATATTTCAGCGCACAATATTTTAAGAGAAACATGGGAGAAGGGCGAGCAAAGCTAATTTAAATGGTATATAAATGTATGTATGTATGTATGTATAAACGTATGTATGGATATATGTATGTAAGTATATAAATATGAACGTATGAATGAATGTATGTATGTCTGTATGTATGAATGTATGTATGTATGTATGAATGAATGAATTATGTATGTATGTATATATGTATGTATGTATGAACGTATGTTTGTATGTATGTATTTATGTATGAATGAATGTATGTATGTATGTATGTATGTATGAATGAATGAATGAATGAATTATGTATGTATGTATGTATGTATATGTATGAACGTAATGTTTGTATGTATGTATTTAAAGCATGTAGGGATGTATGTATGTATGAAGCGAGGTAATGTATGTATGTATGTATTATTGTGAGTATGAGCGAGTATTATGTATTATATGTATGAAATATGTAGATGTATGTATGGGAATGTAAATTAATGTATAATATGTATGTATGTATGTATAAACGTATGTATGGATATATGTATTAGTAGATAAATATGAACGTATGAATGAATGTATGTATGTTGTTATGTATGAATGTATGTATGTATGTATGTATGAAATGAATGAATTATGTATGTATGTATTATTATGTATGTATGTATGAACGTATGTTTGTATGTATGTATTTATGTATGAATGAATGTATGTATGTATGTATGTATGAATGAATGAATGATATGATGTATGATATGTATGAATGATATGTATGTATGTATGTATGAACGTATGTTTGTATGTATGTATGAACGTATGTATGTATGTATGTATGTATGTATGAATGTAATGTATGTATGTATGTATGTAAGTATGAGCGTATGTATGTATGTATGTATGTATGAAGTATGATGTATGTATGTATGTATGTATGAACGTAATGAATGAATGTATGTAAGTTTATGTGTATGTATGTATACGAGTATGTTTATGTGTGTATGTATATACGTGTGTGTATGTGTGTACATGTGTTTGTATATATGTATGTATGTTATGCGTGTGCCTATACTTGCGTATTGTGCGCTTATGTAGATATATATATATATATATACTGTGTATCTCTTAGACATATATTGATAGGGTAGAACAGAAAACCTGGGATGGTAGAAGAGATCAGATTAAAGATTTTTAGGTAACTTATATCCAGAAACATCTTGGTTCGATGCAGTGGAGAGTCAAATTCGTGCCGGCAGTTCGCCTGTCGTCCTACCTACCGCTGCTTCTAACGCAGGTCCAATCAACTCGTAGCTTGCGGCACAGTGTTATGTTGCCCGCGGAGGCTTGGACATGCGAAAATGTCTTTTAAATGTCTTTCCCTGGTAAAGCGGAGATAAAACGCTGAATCAATACCACCCTTTTCCTGGCAAACAATAAACACCCACAGACAACCAAACACACATTCCCAAGTGTCCCTGTCCTAAATCTGGTTTGTGTGTCAGAGGTAGTTATTTGCCGAGATTAAAATAACTTTGTCTTCGATTGTGGACATGTATTGTTACGGGGATGTTTTGTGGTTAACAGCCTGCAGATGTGTAGGCACTAGAGGCAAGTTTCAAGTGTTTTCATTGTCATTTTTACAGACAGTTTATTGTGCATAAGAACATATCCGAGTTAACATCTACGGAGTGTGAAACACAATACATGGTGGAAACAACTATTTGTTTTTAGTGTTCTAGGATTTTCGAACCTCTTAAACTGCTGGTATTGCAGTATACCTAGGTCCAACCAGTTCTGAATTTGATAATGCCTATACAAATATTTGGGCCTTGTGAATTTCATGCTACAAAAGAAAACTTCTGACTAGGACAGACGAACCCGGTTAAAACGACATCGGTTTATGCGATACCTCGCCCATAGCGTCAGAAATTTTGTGGTACCAATTTATTCCTCACTGTTAACCATTACATTACACTCCTAGGATAGAACAACACTCGTTTATAACGACATAAAATATTCAGTCCTTTTCATGACGTTATATCCGAGTTCGACTATATTTTGAGTGTATTTGCGGGAAGTGGGTTCCAGTACTGTAGTAATAAAAAGAAATCGAGAACATTTGTGTGTCATTTTAATGAAAATGTGAGAATAAGTACCTCATTATGAATGCTAATAACATAGACGTGTTTAAAAAACAGTGTCATTTTAGCTGTTAACAAGAAACTTAATGTTGAATGAAATTTCATGAACGTGCAGGAATTTCACTCTTTCTCTCGGTACTACTCCCTTTCAAGACTGGGATTTAAGTTAAACTACTGCAATTATTTCTTCAGTGTTCCAGCAAGTTCTCTTGCTTCCGGAGTGGGGCTTTCCTACTTGCAAAGGTCCTGTCTTTCGAAGTCGACGATCAATGCAAGCGAATGTTGTGTGATGTGAAAAATGTCTTTTTGGATGCTGTCCTTGGTAAATACGACGAGTCTGTCTGCTGTTTTCACCCGCTGCACCTTAAGTGATGTACACATCAGTCAGTTTCATCCAACTGAACAGATGCTTAACTACAACTAATGAAAACATTTGCGCAACAAGTAAGTTTTGCCGAATTCTGACGGGGAAAGTCGCTAGATATAAAATAAATTCGCCATTTCTTAAAAAATAGATAAACTTGCGTTTATATTTTCTACAAGCGATCTCTTCCCGTCGTATCAAACATTGGGTAAAGTTTCTTGATTTTTTTCAATGGCTCGACAGCCCCTTGGGGGCCTAGGCCGCCTCAGTTTTCGAGGCTTCACAATCACACTTTAGACACACCACACTCGGTAGTACTCCTCTGGACGAGGGACCAGCTCGTCGCAGAGATCTCTACCTGACAACACACAACACTCACAAGAGACAGACATCCATGCCCCCGGCAGGATTCGAACCCACAATGCTAGTAAGAGAGCGGCCGCAGACCCACGCATTAGACCGCGCCGCCACTGGGAAGTTTCTTGATAGGGGTCGTAATTACCCAAATTACATTCTTCTTTCCTCTTATGTATCACCACTACATGACATAACGTCTTCTAACATGCTGTGTCCATCAATTTACTAACTTCTGAAAAGCAGCTGCATACAATAGCGCCTTCTGCTGTTGTAGCCACAGCAGTAATTTAGTTTCAGCGTCTGTATCGCCGGAAAAACATTTGCCACCAAGTATTCAGTAACCAACAACTACACAAATATAAACTACTTTATAGTTTTATTAATATCGATGCATTCCCCCACACGTGTTTCGGTCCATAGACCATCTTCAGGCGGTAACAAGCTACTGCACTTCACATCGCATGTTTAATGTGCCGTAGAACACACTTGTCTCAGAAGTAAGTTGTAAAAACACATTTGAATTTGTAACATATGTAAAACTGTATAGTAACTTATAATTTTATCGTATAAGTTAAAGTCAAAAGTTAAAATAGCAGTGTTGTCACTTGACTTTATCTCTTGACTTTAACTTATACGATAAAATTAGAAGTTACTATACAGTTTTACATATTTTACAAATTCAAATGTGTTTTTACAACTTACTTCTGAGACAAGTGTGTTCTACGGCACATTAAACATGCGATGTGAAGTGCAGTAGCTTGTTACCGCCTGAAGATGGTCTACGGACCGAAACACGTGTAGGGGAATGCATCGATATTAATAAAACTATAAAGTAGTTTATATTTGTGCATTTGTTGGTTACTGAATACTAAGTGAAAATGCAACGTGAAAGCAATATAAAATTTGCCACCAAGTTTTCTTTCAGTGGACTCAAGAGACGGAGACCTGTCTGGGAGAATTCCGAGTTCTAATGCGGGTGATAAACAAATTCCAATTTGTATTCCCGAATTATCTTCTGGGTTGGGTTGCACCCGCTCCATGACGGCTGACATTGTCGTGCATAAGCAGTAAGCTTCTTCTAAGCATTCCGGTCATTGTCTGTGAATTCAGCCCTTACGTGTTCGCAGAACTTCGCAGTTCGATGTGGCATTAATGGCTACACCAGGTTTCTAAAAGCAGAGAAGCAGTAATTACACTTTTGGGTCTCAAAAAATAATCAGCATAACCTTGTCCACTGATGGCATAACTTGAAAGATTTTGGTTATAGGAGAACTGGGATGTTTCCGTTGCATGGATGCACGTTTTTATTTGGGTTGAAGGCGATGTGACCCACGTGTGAATCACGTGTAACAATCCTGCGGAACATGTCTCCTCCATCAGCCTCTTAGCGACGGAGGTGTTCCAAGCAAATCCATTTGGGTCACGTTTTGTCCAGGATGCAATTATCTGGGAAGCAACCTAATTCAAACATTTAGAAAATACAGACGATGATGCATTAAGCTGTAGGCTAACCCGTGTGAACATCCTACTGCATCTGCTTCATTGCCAATACGTACCCTTACATCGGTTCATATCATTGCATTCATCTGGCTCACCATCACAAGTGTCCTGTTTTCCACTGGACGATCGCTTCTGTCATTGTATTCCATTTCTGAATACACTTGTGCGAATTTCTCAACACGATTGTAACCAGACTTATATGATAAAAATTCTCACACTACACAGGAAGCATGCGTTTATTAATATTCTTTGCAGAACATCCTTTCGCCCACATAAAAACTTACCACATTTTGCTACTCTGTGATTGTACAATTCTGCAGAACAGGAGCCACCCCTAACCACTCAAGACTTTATGTTACTTACACATGCGCAATTGACCTTCGTTGTAAAACGACCCAGGAAAATTCTGCCACATTCTCGTGCAAACTCAGACACATTTGGTGCGTAAGTACTGCGCTGTGTTTGTGACCTAATGACACACCTTCGTAAATGGGACTTAGGCTGTGTAGGCGTAGTGTGTGTACGCCAATGTATGTGGGGGTTCTGTCATCGCCATCCGATATGCAACGCATTAATTTTCCTGGCAGTTGAATAGAATGTCTGTAAAAGCAATTTCCAAAACTGGAGGAATCCTTTATTTTCTGAAATTTTGTGAATAAAAGCTTGAAAGTCAGCTTATTCGATCAAATAAAACACTTTGGCTATATTTATTTATGTAAGCTAAAGCCACATCATGCCCCATGCTTCCGATATAAACCTTAAGGGACCAGCAAAAATTATATTCTAAAAGGGCACATTGATTCGGAATTCTGATTTTACAAAACTGACCCTACAAGTGTCTGAGCAGATCGGCAAACAAATTCTGTTTTATCTTTTGGGTAATGTTTGGTTACAATACCTTCGCGGCTCTTTGGATCTTTTGTTATATTTGTTTGTGGTGAAGGGCCCCGCAGCAGATGCTCCGGACGCACCACAGCCTTGAGGCTTATTGTGCAACCCTGTGATGAAGATGATTAGTTGTTTTCATTATTCCTTGCAATGGAGCACCGGTGGAATGAAACTGACTGGGGAAAACTGAAGTACTCGGGGAGAAACCTGCCCCAGTGCCACTTTGTCCATCACAAATCCCACATGGACTGACCCGGGATCGAATCCGAGCATCCGCGCTGAGAGGCCGGCAACTAACACCCTGAGTTGTTATATTTAGTGCAAATTTTCTCTAGTAATCTCAATACCTGACGAAAGGGGAGCCCGAAGGTTGCCTGTTATTTGAAGATCTCATTTCTTTTGTGAAAATATAAAAAAGAGATTAAATTAAGTTATAAACCAAGTTATAAACAGTGTGAAATTTATAAAAAAGAGACTTATATCATTCTTTATGATTTCCTGCTTTCTCTATTTTACAAAAGTTTAAACATCAAATATCTTTTGTAGTATTTTCCGCTAGTACCATGTGTCCTCTCACAGTTTAAGATTAAAAGAGAACATCTGTGGTTTTGAATACGGGTATAATATGTTAGCTACTCAACTTACAATTCGCATACAGAAATATAAAAATAACATCGAAGCGCTGAAGATTCGGTTAGGTGATTCTTACAGGGCCCTTCCTTAGCAGCATTTGTAACTGACTAGTTGATTCATACTCAACTTTGTGTTGCACTTCCAAGTGCCTTCTGAGTTTGTTCCTACAGAGAAAAGACAAACTAGGGGGTAACATATGGGAGTGGTCAGGGGTATACACACACAGCACGGTAACGAGAGCTACTGGAAAACAAGACAGGCAATGTACGTATAAATGTAACACTGAAGAGCCTTCGCGTAACCATTGTTGCCGTGGAAAAGCATTAAGTATTATATATTCTGGATGTGTCTGTAGTCTTAGTTATCCAGCATACAAAGCTCATGCGCCGTGTTATATTGTCATCTGTGGCCTCTCTGGTTTTACCATATTTTACCACATTACCTCACAAGAGACGATTTTCGAAAAAAAATTATCGAAAAATATGTGTTTTGATTTTCTCTGCAACTTCGTCTGAAATATTTATCTTTATAATAAGATCTGAGTTAGATGCTATCGTAATTATACTTAGGTCTTCACGTTAAGTACCCGTTATTCTTGTTAGATTATAAAGAATATTGAATTTTTTCGCCAGATTTTAGGAAAATCCTCAAATATCAAATTTATGAAAATTCGTCCAGTGGGAGCCGAGTTCTATGCAGACGGACGGACGGACAGAAGGATGAACAGACAGACAGACTGACAGACATGACGAAGCTGATAATCGCGTTTCGCAATTTTGCAAACGCAACTAAAAAGCAGTTTAATATTTAGGCTTACAAACAAGTAAAAATTATATCAATTACTTGCACACTCCAATAAACCCACTGATTTTGAAACAGCTCCATATACAAACAACAACCAAACAAAAAGAAATATCTATATATATAATGACAAAAAGTAATTCAAATTTCTCACGTGACAGCACCAGGCATGGACACAAAAATCTGCTCTGGTGCGATTGAAATAATAATTTTAAAAAAGCCGAAACTCGCTTTAATTGAAATTTTATAGTTGGTTGCGAGCGCTTATGTGTTTGCACGATGACTAGAGAATTTCATTTTCACGGCATAGCACGTATTGTGACACAGTTTGTTTAAAGAGGGTCTCATCAGGACTCAGCACTGCAAACCGGAAGGCGGCATCGGCAGGTATGTAATAACGATGTCGTCCGCTCTAAGGCAAGGAGTCGCGCCGCAAATGATGTCCTCCAGATCGCAGGCTGATAATCACATTATAGATGGGGGTACCGCTTTAACCTGAACATAGCCAAGAACCGCTAATTTAGTTTGAGGGAAATATTGGCATATTACGACCTACTTGTCGATATAACACATTTGAATCAATTTCGCGCAATACCTACTCGACAGTATAATAGCTTTTATTTTAACCAACATATGCACTACACCTTGTCGTCATATATACCCCTACATATGTTTCGACTACTTATTAGTCATCATCAGGGGGATCAAAATATATAAACACAGACTACACATCCACTATAATAGTTGGTTCACATTCAATGTTAAAATAAGATGAACTATGTTCACTATAAAAACATGTAGCATTCTTGCTTCAGTGGTTAAAATATATAGGTGCGTTTGTTTTCCTTTTTGGATTAAAACGTTTAAAATTTATTTAAATTATTGGCAGCTGGTCTTGTTTCCTTCTCAAATGGCTGGTGAATTTATCTGTGGCGTGTTGTTGTGCCGTGTTCTGTAGGCTTCGCCTGATGGCTGCGTTGTGCTGTGTTCTGTAGGCTTCGCCTGATGGCTGCGTTGTGCTGTGGCGTGTTGTTGTGCCGTGTTCTGTAGGCTTCGCCTGATGGCTGCGTTGTGCTGTGGCGTGTTGTTGTGCCGTGTTCTGTAGGCTTCGCCTGATGGCTGCGTTGTCTGTGTTTATATACTTTGATCCCCCTGATGATGACTAATAAGTAGTCGAAACATATGTAGGGGTATATATGACGACAAAGTTGTAGTGCATATGTTGGTTAAAATAAAAGCTATTATATAAGACAGAATGCACGGTGAATATAATGTGAAATACTCGACAGTAGTCACTCAATAGGATTTATACATAAAAGAATGAAAATACATTTCCAATAAGGGACCTTATCTCGAAACTTAAAAATAGTTTGCGTTTTTAGTGAAGCTAAGCAAGAAAATCAAATAAATTACCAACACACAAGCAGCCATAATAGAATCTTTGACGTCATTTCTCAATTCACAACCTGTTCGTAAAGCACCCAGCTCACTCAGTGTTTCCTAAACAGTGACAGAGTACAGAGGCCGGTATAGCAACAAGGGACCCAGAAAATCTATCCACGCTTATGTAAGTACTAAAGTACATAAACCCCACAATTTCAGCGCCCTTTTTAGGCGCGATGGCAAAATTGCGAACAGAAAATACTATTTTAAAAAAACTGTATAGTTCTTTAAAACATTTAAAAAAAACCCGACATATGTTTCGGCTCCTCACTGAGCCATCTTCAGGGGTTTATGTCACTAAAACTGCATATATTTACAAACGTCTATTCATTGGTTCACTTTGTAAGCACAATTTTTATCACCTTCACTGTTATTGATGTGCACCGTTACTTTGAATTTGTGTTGAATTGATAAACTAGTATTTTCGTATATGTTATTGTACGGATGCATGGTACTGTATCATCTTATTCCGTGGGGTGTATTCTTATGGTGTGTGCTGTACTTGGACGTGTGTAAGTGTGTCGAGTGTGATTAATACGTAAATACAGGAACATCAAGGAAAAGCTGCAGAGGACCAACGCGTCTATTTGGCTCAACAAAACCTGCAGGCAGAACAGCTACAACCACAGTATATCAACATTGAAGGTGAAAAAAATTGTGCTTACAAAGTGAACCAATGAATAGACGTTGGTAAATATATGCAGTTTTAGTGACATAAACCCCTGAAGATGGCTCAGTGAGGAGCCGAAACATATGTCGGTTTTTTTAAAAATGTTTTAAAGAACTATACAGTTTTTAAAAATATAAAGTGCATCCAGTTGGTGTTTTTTAAAATAGTGTTTGTGATAAGATGCACGGTGTTTTTAGAATAAAACTATAATATATAATATAATATTAATATATAATAGAAATACTAGCTTCCTCGAGTCTGTCTGTCTGTCTGTCTGTCCGTCCGTCCGTCCGTCTGTCTTTCCGCATAGAACAACTAGGCTCCCATTTGACGGATTTTTTTGAAATTTGATATTTAATGATTTTTCGAAAATCTGTCGAGAAATTTAAATGTTATTAAAATCTGGCAAGAACAACACGTACATTACATGAAGACCTATGTATATATATGCTCATATATTGCTGAATTCTTCTTAGAACGAGAAACGTTTCACGCAAAATTTGTAGAGAAAATCAAAACACACATTTTATGTTCAACATTTTTCCGAAAATCGTGCCGTTTATGAGATAATGTGGAAAAATATGGTAGAGCCAGACAGGCCACAGACGAAAATATAATACGGCGCATGCACTCTGCTTGCTGCATAACTATGGCTAAAAATACACACTTTATAATTTGTAATACTTATTGGTTTTCCACGGCAACAATGGTTAAAGGAAAGCGCCTAAATGTTACGTTTATACGTACATTGTCTGTCTTGTTACGGTATAATCTAGCACCAACCACTTATTGAGTTATTCCTTTACAGTCAATCCCTATGGAGAGCAACCAACAAAAAACATACATGTATGTACGACAACAACACACATTTGTCAAAATTACTCATATATATATATATAAAGTAAAAAGACAACATTCCCTTTGCACCCATCACTGATTAATTTCTACAATTCTACTGGCAGGCACCGATTTTAATAATTTTAATAATTCTGACAATTTTATTAATTTATAATTCACATTATTGTTATGATTATAATTAGAAATATTCTCATTTTCTAACTGATTATTATTAGACCAGGTACTTTTGTGCGTTTCCCAATCCCTTACTTGCTGCATGCCCAAAAGGACTCATTTTCTGAAAACGTATGAAATTTTCCTTAATATAGACATGTGATCTCCAAAATTATACCTCGTTCCCTTTTTTTATTTTTTAAACTTTATTTATTTACATGCTTGGTAGATACAACGTTACTCATCAGACAAGTATTACATTTGTCCCGAACACCAAATTCCTTCAGCGTAATCCATCTAAACACTCCTTCTATGTAGAACATTTTGACAGGCTACGTAAGCGTAGTGAAAAATCCGTAATAAAAAACACTACCGATGCAGATGCTCGGAATTAGAGCACTCTATGTTTGATTCGCTTATGGATATACTTTCGATACATTGCTTGAAGGTCTTGTCTTGAGTAATTGCCAATGTCCCGTATTAAGGGGTTGGAATGGTACGTGCAATGATTGTAAAAAGGAAGTTGCCATGCGGGGAACATAGGTTTGTATGGTTTCCACTCCTAGCGAAGCGTGCAAGTCTGTGATTGGCGTATTCCGAGGGGCATCTGCTATGACCCGGAGGCATTTATTTTGCACTATTTATAGCGTTCGGAAGTTAGAGTCACTCGTTGAACACCACACTGGGGCCCCGTAAGTTAGCATTGGTCGTATTGTAGCCATATACAACCGTAGTTTTGTGTGTGGAGACAAACTCGAGTTCCGGGCCAATAGGGGAAATAATAGTGCCATAGTGCCTAAAGCTGCATGGGCAGCCCTGAGGACCTGAGACGTGAATGTGAGGGAGGAGGTTAAATGTAATCCCAGGTATTACCTCGTTCCTCTTTCCATATATGGACTACCGTCATCTGAAGTTAATGAGCGGTATTTCGAGTGCATTGGTTACAAATTGTCGAGTGACGTATTGAAATTATATGCCTGCTGAGCAAGCAGAGAGTTAAGATGTTACGGCCGTGGCCTATTTAAGGATACTATCCCTTTGTTTTTGGAATGGCTGAGCGAAACACAACTCACCCTAGAACTGTTCTTACCGATCGAGATTTGTAAAGCCTATTTCCGGAATACAGTTCTACAGCTTCACCATTCTATGCTTTATATTTCTTTGAAAGTATTAGTTTGGAATGTAACAGTATCTAAACAGCTGGAATAGTTTTACAAATCTTTATAGAAGCTTGTCGTTTATGGGGATTAAGCCAGGACATCTGTGTTCAAGATGTTCAAATCCCGTTCGATATACCCTAATTTGTATGTGAAAAAAGGAGCTTGCCATGCATGAATGAGGAAGAATGAGTACAAAGTGTAAAGCAGAAAACAACTCTTTTCCAATAACAGAGAGTATAAACAGAGAAATAGCCCCGTTTTGATACTACAAAAGGAGTTCTTATTTGTTACATTCGACTAAACACGCAGCGATGGATATCGGAATGCATTTGTTCAAGCAACAAACTGTTCTGTATTCAAAGTCTAGACACAGGGGGTCGCAATTTTCTGCTTCATAACCTTGTTTCAAATAAATACTGATTTTCCCGTACAATCTTAAATTCAGATAAATTGATTTCTACTTAGTTATAATAATATAATTCTTGGCTCACAGCCTGTATGGCTGGGCCTCTCTTGCCGAGGTTACTAAGTCATGCGCATTCATGCAGTGGTGACGGCCAGCTAGCCGCGCTTAGTGTCTATCGATCCTGATGTCATGGAGGCAATTTGCTACGCACATTTTTATTATGCCGTAAGGTTCTTTTACATGCCGTAAATCTACGACATGGGACGACGTTTTTCCCTCCGAAGGAAGTGTGCTCCGGATTTATCATCCTTAAAAATCCATCGACCTCGTCGGATCGAACCCGCGAACTTGGTCCAGTGGGAGCACGCTAACACTATCCACGAGGTCGACTCGTTACTTAGTTACACACATGTTATCATTCTCTTGCCTGATCCTACCGCCA
This sequence comes from Reticulitermes speratus, assembly GCA_021186555.1. Taxonomy (NCBI): domain Eukaryota; kingdom Metazoa; phylum Arthropoda; class Insecta; order Blattodea; family Rhinotermitidae; genus Reticulitermes; species Reticulitermes speratus. The sequence goes on from JAJKFL010000009.1 coordinate 7,835,286, forward strand.
GCCCCACAAGAAGACACAAGTCCTGTCAGTAAGTAAGTACTGCAGTCGCCAATGCTAACAGCGGTCAGTACACACGGGCCATCAGACGGCAGCGTCTACATTAACCACGTTATTCCGGCTCAGTCTTTTGACGTAAACACTCAGACACCGACTGGAACCAAGTTTCAGCAGCACACAACACGAGAATGATTTATAGTTTACAAGACAATAGGATACCCTACTCGATCTTTATTTGTCTCTCAGATGCATTTCAGCAGTAGCGGATGTCATGTAATGGTTACATGAAGGCTTGTAATATCTTACCTCATATTTCTACGAAATCAGCAGTTATGTTTTCAAAATTATCAACAGTTATTTTCCTGCTCTGTTGTCTTTGTAATGCAGACAGTGCTCTTCTGTAAGTTATAATCTCATTCTTGTGTACCATTTAGAAATTTATGAACCAAATCCTTACGGCGACGTGCAAGTAATGCCGAAGGTTTATGGACGGAACAGGCATACACAAAGAATGGTGCGGTTTTAATGGAAACTATTACAACGCACCATTCTTTTGTGTATGCCCTGTATTTATTTCAATTACATTTTTTTGTTTACACGAGGAAAATTTATTTCTTACTACAACTGCATTTTTTTAGTTACTTGTAAATTTTATTTAAGAAAATGAGTGTTGTCATAGTGAAAATCGGAGATTGTAATTTATTTAGATTCAACGCTTTTATAACTAAATCAAACTCTATGGAGCAGATTCCTCCATGTGAAGCTAACAGGTCTTCAGCTATTCAAGAAATTCACAGCATGTTATGGAATCCAGAGGTTCATTGCCGCATTTAAAAAAGCCCGCCACCTGTGCCTAACCAAACCGAAATTATTTTGTATAAATAAAATCCTTTCTGAGTAAGATGTTGCCACAAAAGTAGTTAGCCTGACTGATTGGGATATGAAATTAAGTTTAGGCAAAACTTTGTCTAGTGCATTTCATATTCACAAATGTCACAAAGACATGATTTATCTCAATTTGTCTCTAATTTTGCTGTAGGATATGCAATTAGGAATAAGGAATATCCGAAATAGAAAGGAGGGACCGCAAACTGAAGTTTTTTTTCCACTATATTACAATTTTTTTCCTACGGCTCGACAGCCCCTAGGGGACCTAGGCCTCCTCATTTTTCGAGACTTCGTGATCACATTTTAGACACACCACATTCGGTAGGACTCCTCTGGACGAGTGATCAGCCCGACGAAGAGACCTCTACTGTGACAACACACAACACTCACAAGAGACAGACATCCATGCCCCCGGCGGCATTCGAACCCACAATCCCAACAAGCTAGCGGCCGTAGACCCACGCCTTAGACTGCGCAGCCACTGGGATCAGCATATGACAATTTACTGCGCAAAAGTATGAATATGACTAAAGTAATGGAGGAGATCAAAGAGCGTTGTCCTTCGTAAGGGCTTCGGTCTAGAATGAATTCTGAGATATTAACTATGAAATACGGGATCGTGTCTCGTCGACAGATTGTAGCACAGAATGTGAGCACAGAGATGAAAGGAGCGGGCGGAAGGAACAGGAATCTGGAGAATACCGCGTAATGGGAAGCTTAATAAATTGTATTAATTTTAAATATCCTTAAGGTAATAAGCTCACATTGGTAGGATTGGCAGGGCATGTGGTACGCATGGAATATAAAAATTTCACAAAAACTATTATCCTGGAGTGGTCAGAATTGGGGATTATATAAAAATGAATTTTACAAGGCGTGAAGATGTGGAATGATTTTTACTGGTTCGGGATATAATGAATGTTTGACTGTTATGAGTGCGAGGAAGAATTTTTCTCTTTTATATTTTATGGCGCGACAGCCCCTAGTGGGCCAGGACCTCCTCATTATCGAGGCTTCACGATCACACTCAGACACACCACAATCGGTGGGACTCCTCTGGACGAGTGATCGGCCCGACGCAGAGAACTCTACCTGACAACACAAACACTAACAAGAGGCAGACATCTATTCCCTCGGTGGGATTCAAACCCACAATCCCAGCAAGCGAACGGCCGCGGACCCACGCCTTAGACCGCTCGGCCACTAGGATCGACTTTCCTGTTCCATACAGGATAGTAATTAGTTGACCCGCTGAATGAAGGTCAACTTCCATACGACGAACTAAGCAGCAGTGCTGTTTGGTCCCTGTCACCAAAGGCAGCACATCAGACCTTATTGCAGGGTACTGCATTATGTGACTGAGCCTCCGTAATCGTCTTTGCCTTTCAACTTTGGTAAATGTTTAAAGGCTTCCCGCTTACGGATTGCTGCTGCGTATGCTGCAATACATATGTCGACTGATATTCGTTCTCCTCACATTCACAGCGCATTTGTTCAGAACTAAACTGCGAGAAGGTTGATAATCTGCAGCTATCTCGTTTTTTGTGGGCCGCGACAGCTCAGTCGGTATAGCGACTAGCTACGAGCTAGACGGTCCGCGGATCGAATCCCGGTGGGGGTGAGATTTTCCGCGCCCTTCCAGACCGTCCCTGGGGCCCACCCAACCTCCTATAAAATGGGTATCTGGTCTCTTTCCCGGGGGTTAAAGCGGCCGGGGCGTGGAGTTGACCACCCAGCCTCATCTAGTTGCCAGATTTAAAGAAAGAGTAGAGCTATACCTCTGCTCCCCCTCTGGGCCTTCATGGCCTGTTCTAGGGAGAACTTTATCTTTATCTCATTATGTGCCAAATAACTTAGTTTGCTAATAAAGTAAGAAAATGGCATTTCTTCAGCGCCACACCTCCTGACATACGGAATTATTCAGACAGGGTGTCTCTTGATACGGGATTTCTGTTGAATTAGGAAGGTGCAATGTGACGTCTACGAAAATACAACCGAGGGAAATGGGATGGCTAAGGCCGTGATCAGAGTGGCGCCGACATCGGTCGTCAGACATTTTCGTCCGACGTCGGCCGATTTAAATCGGCCGATAGCTTGGTCACAGTGCCGACTTTACTTCGTCAGTTGTCGGCAGAATGGACGTTCCAACATTTCTGTGTTTGGAGACGAGTTCTGTGTTAAGATATTTGTTATTGAAAAGAAAAAGAGTCCATGTAAATGAAATTTATGCATCTCGAGAAGAATTCGACGAGTATCATACACGCTTTCCTCAATTGCTTGAACAAGTGGACAAATTTTACGAGTATTTTAGAATGAAGAAGGAAACTATTGCTATTTCAGCCCACAGCAACATCTCTGTCGTGGAACTGTTTATCTTGTACAGACCATAAACTTCTCCTTTCCTGAACCAAACTAATTAATGTTTCGCAGTCCATCATGATTTATGTCATAATCGGCCGAAAAAAACAAACTGAATTGAATTCGACCGATCTCCGTCCGACATCGGTTGTAATCGGCCGACAAGGTCGGTTGTATTGAGACCAAGCACATGCCTTCCAGCTGGTTTGAAAAGATCGGGCGAGTTCGGCCGACGTCGGTCGTCGACCATATCGGCCGATGTCGGAGCCACTCTGACCACGGCCTAAGGGTTGCAAGGCGGACGTTAAACGCGGACACAGACATTGACAGGTATATAAGCGAAGCTATGGAAGCCAGTGGTCTTCGTGACGGGATGAATCCCTTCACATTTTCCTAGTTAGTTTTGTGTGTAAGTTAAAAAATGTATGATTTATCATTCACGTGTGATTAGCATTACACTCAATGTTAGTCATATTCCGTGTAGTTGCCTTACACATAAAAGTTTACTTCCAACTACTGCACAAAACTCATTTCTATGCTCCTACACGTTTCGGCTACGTATTTTAGCCATCATTAGGGAGACATAACATTACAAAGACATAAACAGTGTGGCAAATATACATATAAATATATAATTAATTGTAAAAAAAAACTATTGTATATTTACCATTTGCCGCCGTACAATACGCTATAAAATACGTAGCCGAAACATGTAGGAGCGTAAACCATGCTTGGTGCAGTAGTTGGAATTAAAATGTTTATGTCGTTAGCATTATTTCAGCAAGGTCTTTGGACAGTGTTAGCACAAATGCTAGGCAGGTACCCCACGCTCGGAGGATAGGTGCCCCCACAACCCACTTTTCGTTAAGTGTCGTCACAAAGTATGGGAGGTTATTGACCTCTTGATACTTAATTCTTAGATGATGTAACAAAATTTATTCAACACAGTTTACACAGATATTAAGGTCGTTGCCCCCACCTGCTACTAATTACACCCTAATTAGCATTGGGGTATTTTATAAAGGTGGGAGTCTAGACCGGCTGAATAACGATCATATTTGCAAAAGAGGCTGCCCCGTTGTGATAAGTGCTTTGTTGTTCGCTACTGAAACACATGTATTGCAACTTTATTCTCCATACTGAAAAATTGATAGAGGCAAAGAGCGTCGAATAAAATTGGACGCCCTCTCTGTAAGCGCTAATACAGTCGGTAGTTACAAAACTTAGATGCATCATTGCTATTAACACTTAGCTCTGCCAGACAGCTGTGGTAAGTACAGCCACAACATTATCAAACGTGGAGTGTAGATTACCTTCAGGTTAAACACAATTTACACGTTTCATATGTACTGGTTGGGCATTTATAAGTTCAGGGCGTTTCATTTCAAGTCGATTTTAGTTAAGGATGACGTAACATGGACACTGGAAGTCTTCTCTTGCTAAATCTAATTTTTTTTGTTTTATTGAATGAAGTTTCGAATTGCTTTTATTGTATAAAGTTAAGTGATATGATCATTGAAGGAAAAGTAGGAAAATATAGAATGTTCACATGAAAGTTTTACAACTCTGAATACGTACAGCTTCCGAACTGGAACACATAACATATATGGTAAAGCAACTCAGGTCTATTGCTATTTGTTATTAATATTATTTCATTTACTAATTAATTTGATTATTATTTTAAAATATTGCAGAAAAAATGACAATGTAGACACCCCACGGAATGATCAGAATGTGGCGTGGTTCATTAAATTTAGATTAGACCTTCCGACGCAACGTACGTTTTGAGCGAAAAGACGAAGGTAACCACCAAGTAGAGCATCTAGAGGTCAGAGGTTTAAGAAGTTCATGGATATTGAAATCGTCCTTCGGCGAACAGGATCCGAGCGCTCAAACATAACAAGAGGGGTTTCAGATCCTAAAGTTGTGACGATTCATGGGAATTAGCCTGGTCTCGATGAAACACGCTACACACTTTGCTTTCCCTGGGGTGTCAACATTGTCAATTTTACTGCACGCAATAAAAGCCATTAGAAATAAGGTACATAATGAAATAAGTGTTAATAAATACAAATGCATTTAGTGTGTTTCTTTAACATAAGCCAAAGAGTGCATTACGGTAAATGATCTCATTCAGAAGTTGTATTTATTCAAATTTGTAAAGGTTTTATGTGGACATTCTGTATGTGGAGGGAAGAAAATCCGCCTGCATTGTCCTTACTCGGCCAGAAATTTTAGTTCTGATCCTCCAGAATTCGCAAAAGAGCGTTATTTACTGAGTTGACAAACTTGAAATTTTGTTCTTATGTAGGTGGCAATGCACAAAACAACACAATGTATTGTATTGGTACTTTAATAAATGGACATTTCAACATTCACATAGGATATAGTACATATGTAAATAAATGAGTAAATATTTAAATAAGCAAATAAATAAATATATAAATACAGATGCCTACAACAGCCTGTTGTTGGACACTATTCTATGCCGGTCTCATTCATCGTCGATCTTGGCATTGTGCTTATCCAAGATTCAGCAAAATATTATATTCGACTATCTTCCTAGGGCTTCGAAATGGATATTCTCCAAGAAGTGTCCGCTTCAAAAGCTTGTGTGCTTTCTACAGTCTCCACAAGCTATTTCCATCCACAGTCTGTCGTTTGACGAACTTTTGGTTTTAAAATAATATTGAATTAAGTCGGGAATATAGCCACTTTGTTAGAGGCGAATACACTTATAGGTGGATTACAGTGTTAGGGAAGAGTACTTCATAACCACAGAGATGGAGGTGGCAGTGTCCGTAGTGACACTGTGTGGCATTAGTGCGCTGAAGTAGCAAATGTTAAGGCAGATATATGCAAGGCATCTCATGTTTGAAATCACAAATTAACGGGCTTTATTAGTTGGTAAAACTTTTTGGAGCAGCTTTATACCTCACTTGAGCCAGGGTTCGGTACCAGAAGGAACGAAAATAGCATTAGAGGTTAGGAATTCTCGATTTAGGGGATTCAAATTGCAAGTTTTATGATTTTACTAATTCTCTACCTCTCTACCTACCTACATGCCTACCTCCAAAACTACCTACATCCCTGCATACTTACATTTAATTATCAATCAGTCCATCCATCCATCCATCCATCCATCCATCCATCAACCCATCTGTCAGTCAGTCTGTCTGTCTGTCTGTCTATGAATATGTCCGTCTCTATTACTCTGTTACCTCTCCTTCGACCCTATATTCATTCCTCTCTTCATCCTTCACTCTGACTCTCTGTCTACCCCTTTATATGTCCTTCTATCTCTCTGTCCGTCTTTTCGTCTACCGGTTTGTATAATCTACATTATACTACTTTCCCAATGTCCGCTTTAATTGATTCCTACTTTTCCACATTCTTTTGCTGTCGTCTTCCCTTTCACTCCTCATTTCCCAATTTTCGTCCCACAAATTAATTTGTTGTTTTTTTTCCATTCTTCCGTTATCTCGAATTTCTGTCTCTTCCATTGGGCTTGTTTCTCTTTATATGTTTCTTTTGGTTTCATCCGTATTCTTGTGCTTTTAGTGTCGTTGATGTCACTGCGAAGCGCCTTTTCAAATAATTCTCGTCGTCTGTTTCTCTGCAGGCAGGTAACATCTCCAGAAGCGCAGACATGATCTTCATTGAATTTCAAAAGGATAAATTTGATGAGAATGTTTCGAGCCTTGTCAACTTTGATGAATATCGGACAAAGTGTACAAACACTTGGCTCGAAACACATGGGGTTTCGAGCGTCTCCGGCTTACATTTCATCTTACGCGAAAATTGGAAGTTATTCAGTATGTTTAGACTCTCTTGGAAAGACGTTTTCTTTATATCTTCAATGATTTTCGCATTAAACTAAGTACTTGGGAACCTCACTGTTTAGCGTAACATTTTTATCGCATTAAAGGAACAGTGTGTGACTGGTTTTGAATGTGTTACTAAGAGACGGTGAAGGTTTTTAAGTATGTGTTGCGTAATATATTTTTATATATCTGCATTCGTTACGAGCATGCTAAAAGTACTTGTTTCTTTATACCTGTCCATCCGTCTGTCCCTTACTGAACAATTATGCTCCGGCTGAACGGATTTGTTTAATTTTGTACTGGAGATTTTTTAGTTAAAACCTTTCTTGAAAATTCTGATAGTTTGATTAAAGGAACACGGAAGTGACAGACACTTCACTTGTAAACCTGCAGGTGTCTAATATATCCCACCAAGATTGGTCTTCTAAGATGAAACAAACACTTTTCTCAGTGATCTACACTTTAAGGCCTAACGAACTATTACGTAATTGAGAAAATTTTTGTAATGTTCTCGGCCAAGACGGAAAAGCCGTTAGCTTACGAGCAATCCGTGTTAGAGTTCAAGGTTCCACTGTCGCAGCCCAGCAGTACGTCTCGTGACCAGGAATGGCAAAACGAACCACGGGAGGTCGACTTGGCTTCGCGCAAGCCTCCGCTCTTAACTTTGGTCAGTTGGGTCTTCAGTGTCTTCTTCTTTTCGTTCGTCCGTTGCTTTTATTGGTTGACTGGTTGGTTGGTGGCCTGGTTATTTTTTCTTTGTTCTCTGTGAAATACGAAATGAGGCTGAAGAACTAGTTGAGCTTTGACTTTAATGCAGGCTGTGTTCTAGGCTGGAAATAAACTCAGGCTGAACAAAGATTTGATCATCAAAAATCGAGCATGATTGATTGTAAACGTCAGTTACCGACGTTTAGGGAAGTCGATTGTTATTGTCTCGTTTACGATATTGCAAATAATGATCGATTCTATATCTGTTGCTGAGGTACTTAAAAATCTTGTAGTGTGTAGAAAGATTCATTGTTTTTCTGGGAAATAATCACGGGTTTAACATCTAGGGAATAAAAGAGGGCGAATACGCCGGAAGAGTTAAACTGTACGGGTTCTACTGTTTTGCTTTAAACTATCAGAGAATTATACGTTAGGAGGACAGCAAGATACTACAGTTTAGAATCTGTTTGCTTCTTGCTGGCATTATGTCATTCTGAAATCTGCAGCGTCAGGACGCTCTGTTAGTCCCCAGGCTCTCTGAAATAAGTCTCTTATTCGTCCGGCCAACAAGGGAATTCCAATTATTATAAGAAGGCAATCTCATTTCACAAAATTGCTCTAACTCTTTTGGTACCTTTTATAACTTTATATAGGCTTAAAACTTTCTTTTTTTCTCTGATGCCAACATTCATTTTCTTTGTAGTTCATCTTTCCTTAAAGTTTATTATACTCAACCTTTTATTCATTTCTTCTATCTAATTCGGTTTTTATTGTCCGTTATTTATTGTATAATTTCAGTACACAACAACACAAACCATTTACTTTACATAATAATTTCTACATGCTACCATTTTAGTGACAATAATTAGGGAAAAAACACAAACAAAATCTTACACGCACACACATATATATATATACATTTGCGATAATATAATACAATGACTGATTTAAAATATATTGCAGACTATATTGTTTGGTAACATCATTTAAAGTGATAGGGACCCTTCAGGCATCATATCTCAATCAAAGCGTCACTAAAAATGTCATTAAATTCCAGCTTCTTGTGACATGTGCATTATGGGTTTAAAATATTTTTTAATTCAGTTTCATAAATTGCAGAATGTTATAATTTGAATTGTAACATAAACTTGTTCCATAAAAAGTGCATAGTTTAGTTTGTAAATATTGCATATTAACAAATATAAGGAATGACAACAAAGTTTAATTGTGGAAACGTGTAAAATTAATTAATTAATTAATTAGTGAGTGAGTATATACGTAAGTCGTGTTCCACTCCTTAGGATTATCCTTGTAGTATACTAGTTACGAGAAAATCGACATATTAGACGAAAGTCTCCACTATAACCTGTCCCTTGCTGTGTATCTTGTCGCGTATTTTATGTAGCTTTTACATTAATTGTGAAATGCTCTATGATATTCTTACACACACAAATTTTACTGGACCAATAGGTGAATGAATCGCACGTAATGAGATATTAAATTGTTAATATACCATTTTCAAGCTACATACGTTTCATATATGTCATGTTATATTATTTTATTTCGCTTGAACCAATTTAATTATATTTCATCTCATATTCAAGGGTACGGTATGATCTTTCTACACCTATCCGTATGACCCCTCATGATGGCGAGGCGCCAAATATTTTAGATTTATAATTAATTAAATACTCTCTAAAACTATATTTTGTTGGTATTTCTTGTGTAATTAAACTTTATACATGAAACGTGTTCTATAATATTGCCTATTAACCCCTTTAAATGGAATTTAACCCACATTAAATATTAAGCACGTACCGCGCTGTAAACACACTTAATGTCCTTTATAGAAGCCTATTAATTAATGCCGTATAGGGAAATAGGCGCTGTTTATTCTGATATCCGTACAAAACACATGACACTTTCCGCTTTAAAGTGCAGAATTCGTTAATATTAGAACACATATTACATATATTTGCGACTGGGTTTAAAGGATTGATACACTTTTCTGTTACTGTAGTTATTTCTCACGTAATGGTAATATTGGACAAGATTAACAGACCAGCTGAAGGGGGGAAACGCTATGGAATGAAATTGAATATGGAAGAACTGACGTAATGAGAATCTCAAAGCAACAATCCCCAATAAAGGACACGATAAATTTAAAGCAACCAGAGAATGTGGAGTATTTCAAATATCTGGGTTGTCTGATAACAAGTGATGAGAGACGTATACGTGAAATTAAATCCAGGAATGCCACCGCAAAAGCGGCATTCAGGAAGAATAAGAAGGGGAATATTTTCATCAGGATGTTGGAGGCAAATTTAAAGAAACAACTAATGAAATTTCACATTTGGAGCATAGCGCTGAAACCTCAACACTTTAGAAAATACATCAGAACGACTTTGAAAGGTTTGAAGTGTTGTGCTGGAGAAGGACGGAGAATATATTTTGGCCCGATTATGTTGAAAATGAAAATGTATTCAAGAAAGAAAGAAACATCCTACATTCAATGCAACGAAAGAAGGTTAACTGTAGTGGTGACTTTCACATTATATTCACCGTGTATTTTGTATAATTGACTAATTCAAACCAACAAATGCACAAAGACAAGTTATGTCATTAATCAATAAATTATTAATTAATAATTAATTAATTAATAATAATAATTAATAAATTAATAATGAATAAATAATGTAATTAATCACATAACTTGTCTTTGTGCATTTGTTGGTTTGAATTAGTCAATGTAGTGGTGACATTTTGCGTAATAACTGCCATATAAAAACGTATTGAAGGAAAGATAGAAGGAACGGGAATAAGAGTAAGAAGACGTAAGCAGCTACCGGATGACCTTAAGGAAAAATAATATATTGGAATTTGAAAGAGAAAACATTCATTTGCATTCTGTGGAGAACTTATTTGCTTTGGAAGAGGATAAGGACATTTCACAAGAGAGACAACGCAATGGATATATTCCTAATACATCCATTAAGTGCTGTGACCGATCATTTTACAGTGTAGCCTTACCAAATAAATATTTATTTCCTGAAATTTTATGATTCCACGAAATTAAATGTCGTTACCTTTTAGCATATATTCAATGCTTGTGCTATTCTTACTAGTGTCATTTTCTCGGTTCTTTCAACATTACGTTCTTGTTCAGATATTGTCATTACTTGTAACGTTCTGCTATTCTTTGCAGGATGCTAAACGACTTCATACTCCAATCCTGTTTACAAACAGTCGTCTCATATAACATTGCTCTTACCAGTCATTCCAATTATTCATTGTCTTTAAGCATATATATATATTCAAAATCTACTCTGAGTTTACTGGTAATATCAGTATATAAACGACAAACTGTTTAAAAAAATTGTGTTTAGTTTGTACATTTGCTATACCGCAGGTTTTGGTCAGTCTTTGTGTGAATTACTTTATGTTAAATGTCACGTTTGTGCATGAAGGCATAAGGTTATATGATTATTCGTCTATATAAGATTTGTGTTTCCACATTACACATGCCTTCTGGTCTGGTGGTCCTGTTGAAAGTGTCGCAGTTCTCTTTGAACTTATTTCCATTATGTTATGCCTGCGTAAACGCCTATAGGTAAGTCTTGTTTTACGCCCAATTGCGTTTCTCAGAAATTTGGCTAAATCAAAGAGCTGTAAATTTAAAAAAATTTCCAAAAAAAATAAAGGAATTCGAAGGGGTTAGGGGCAATCATGCCAATGAAAACATCTTCACGTAAGGTATATATATATATATATATATATATATATATATATATATATACTGAGTTATCCTTCGTTAAGTACGTAGGCTGCCTCCGAAATACTGTACACCAGGATCCACTACACTTATACAACCCTCTTAAACAGAAGTACCCACGTTTTGCTGTTTAACATTTTTATATCTTTCTACTTTCTGCAAAGGTTGCTAGTTTGTTTTTGTGCGGTGTTACTTTGATTTGATTTCCTGATGATGATTCCTTGGAGATCGAAACAAGTAGGAATGTTCAATATGATATTGTAGTATAAATATGTAAGGAACAGTATTGTGCATTTTGTTTGTATGAGTGTTGTGAATATATACATATAATTATTACAGTTATTGATATTAATATAGAAATAAACAATTAATAACGTATGTAATTTGGAAATTAATTGTAAACAATTTACGTAAACTTAAGTCAGAAGTTAATAATGAGTCGCGGATGGTAGATTTTCCAGGTCGTCTGTCACAGGTTTTCTCACTGCCGCAGATGATTAATTGGCTCAAAGACTTCACAGCACAATCAATTTACTAAGATTTAGAATTCTTGCTGTTGTTAGGTTAGGTTTGCTGCTGTGCCAGTTTAATATTGGTAGATATGGTCGGTAGTTCAGGGGTTTTTTTAGTCGTCGTCGTCTCTGCGAAGCCAACCGAAGGGCGTAAAACTGAAAACAAGAGGACGTAAATTAAGAAGTGGTGTAAAGTGGCAAGGGACCTTACAGCAAAACGGAGTAAAACAAACAGAAGTAAAAAAAAAAGTTATATCTGTGTAATACTGCGTTCTATTCTGCTCATACGGTTTACGTTTTTGTATCACTTCGAATAGATTTATGTACTTGCTACGTACTTGTTCTGTAATTTAAGTTTCATAAAAATTCGCATATAGAGTCAAACTCGGTTATAACGTCACGAAAGGCACTGAATAATTTATGTTGTTATAAGAGGGCATCGTTCTAACCTACGAGCTTGGTAAGAGTGAAGGAAAACTATCTGAAGACAAAGTACAGACCTGTTGGGATATTACTTAAAATTTAACGCTGTGATATATTTTAAATTTAAATTACAATTAACATTTATGAATAACAGAATTTACTGTATTATAACTGTAAATCTGCATATAAGTTTACAGTAAAACGAATCATTACATTAATTAATTAATACCACAAAATATCTGACGCTATAGACTAGGTTTCGCATAAACCGATGTCGTTATAATCGGGCTCCACTTTGTGTGTATCTGTTCCAAGACTTTCATTTTCTGGCCTTTATTCGTAGGCATATTCTGATGCATAATATTTTCCTTATGCTTTTTGAATAACGACTATGTGTTTAACATTGTTGCTCTAACATTGTTGGTCTAACATTGTTGGTCCCTTTCTGTCGGCTACGTTCCGCAGCAAAATTTGTTTATACAGAGCGCCACATACAGATATCTAAAGCGAAGATTTCGATCCAAATGGATCAAGTCCTTTAAATATGGTTAAAATATTTGATGCCTGTTTACATGTAACTACACACGTTGTAAACATTAACATATCAGATAATTTTAACGAAGAATATATATACAACATATTGGCCATAATATTCGTATAATTATATTTGCAGCTACTATTGTGTATATTTATCATTGTGCATGTGAAATTGGTGTACTGACATTATATATAGTCCTGTGTATTGACGTCTCCCTGAGGTTGGTGATTTATCGCTGAAACATGCAGGAGGGCACATGTTTATGGATAACTCATAATTTCATACAATTTATGTGCATATGTTGGTATATATGAATGGTTACAAGCACATTGCACGGAATGAAAGATATTAAACTAAGGTAGTGGGTTTAGGATAAATTGTATTTAAAGGTGAACACTTAACACAGAAATTGTACTGCTGATATGGTGTTTATTAACCTTATATGTATATATTATATTGCAATTCTAAAGTGCGTTCTGAAGGATATTAATAGCATATTAGCACAATTATATAAGATTAAGACAGTTTTATATGACGTATTAATTTAAGATCAATAGCTTCGTGGAATTTGTTTGTTGTGTGCAGTTCTTAAAAGTAATAAAAATTAAAACATTATGTTTCGTGGGCAGAATCGGTCCCCCTAAAGAAGGGGGACTGATTCTGCCCCCCCCCCCCCCGAGTGTTTTGTTTATATTACTTCTAAAGCACCAGGCAATGGACAAAGACCATGAAGCTATAGATTTTGAAGAAGAGTGAATTAAATTTGAGGAATCAGTGCTATCATTCATTTCCGAAAATGTTTCCTTCACTTGTGCTTGGGCTATCTATGAACGGAAAGACTAAGTTGCAGGTAACTACGAGTATAATATTGCGCGTTGCTTCATGAGGAACATAGGTTGAGGATTCGAGAAGAAGGTGCAAAGGCAGATACCGTGGCCTAAGTGGGAAGACGTGGCAAGAGGCTGGAAGAATTTCATGAGGCTCTAGATGATTCGCACTCCTCACAATTTTTTTTTTCGTGTGATTAAGTCAGCGAGGATTAACTAGGCGGATCATAAGGCACGCACGGTGAAAGAGCGAAATATATATAAATAGTTATAGCTGGAATACCTCAAGCGAGAAGAACGTTGAAAGACACTGGCATAATGAAAGGATAATATTAAAATGGATCATCACGTAATTGGGTGGGAGGATGTAGAATAGATACGTTTGGTTCATGAGAGGGACGATGGCCTTGTAAGAGCCGTGACGAATATTTAACTCTGTTTATCTCAAAACCTTGTAGCTTCTCGAGGAGGACTCTGTACTGAGAAGTTAGATATATACATATATAAATAAGTAATATCTAGAAATAATTTAGTAACACTAAGACAGAAAAAAAATCTTTTTCCTTTTATTTTGTTGAGTAATTTCAAATTTGAGCACAGAAAATCATTCTTTATTTAAAATAATTATTTTACGTCGTATTTTTTCTCCCTTTGAAAACTGCTGCCCGGGGCGGCTTCACTACTCGCCCACTACGCCCAGTACAGATGTCTCCCTTGTATGTGCCAGTTACTACTAATAAGACAGTACAACTGTCTTTAATCCTACTTGCACAATGTTCTGAAAAGTATATTACAGCCTCTGCTTTTCTGTGGTAATTTCCAGGCATTCAAGTTAACAGACAATTATCGTACTGACTTCTTACCGGCCTGCATCTTATAACTACAATTATAGGCCTAACTTCCATTTCAAGCGCCACTGTCTAAATTGCATGTTCAGTAATTTTTAGTTTTTTAAACCAACGAATGCACTTTTTATTCTCGTATTTTGTTCAATTCACTTCACAGTGAAGTGAACTTATCAATGTACCCCTGATGATGGCCGAGTCACGGCCGAAACATATGTAGGGTGAATTGAACAAAATACGAAAATAAAAAGTGCATTATTTGGTTAAAATACTAAAAATTAATGTCAAGATGCACGGTGAACACAACGTGAAATGCATGTTCAGTGTTGTCTGCAGTCAGTTACTGCAGATTATCTGTCAGTAGGTGCTTGATTACATCAAAACTGATGCATTGTGTTCGTACATGGTCTTTCTTTCGTTGCAGCTGCAGGACACCTGCATCCACCAGGACATCATGTGACACCTGCGGTGCTCAGGACAGAACTATAAGGAACTTACTCTGCTTCAGAATCCACATTATCTACTTTCATATCCTTCACGAACTGATTCAGCATTTGGTAAGTTCACTTACCAGAAACTTTCTGCTTTCTTTTTATCATCACTAGTACACTCTTTGATTGGTACCTCTGAAAGAGAGATGTTGAAGTAGAGAATTATTGGCACGGGCGCCCGCTAATTCCCGCGTTCTCCTATCATGGCACAGAATGATGGAGGGATAAGAGGCAAAAACGAAGGACGAAAGCCAAACCGTTTGCTGTAGTGCTGTCTCTGTTGGGCCTGCCCACATAGAGTGTGCAAAGTGGAATGACAGCTCTAGAACAGCGCGTGGTGTGTGTTACACGTGCCTAGTTCTGGTGAACCGAATTCAGACTGAAGAATGTAACAAACAGTTGTCTAAACTTTGACAGAGGCACAGGTTCCTCTGCATCCGCTGTCGTTTTATCAACATACGCCTGATAGAGTTTCTGTGCTCTCCGTCACGGAAATATTTTTTGTGTCCTTTTTGCTGTTCTTTAGTGCCCTCTGCCGATAAAATTAGTAACAAACACCAAAGGCACATTGAAATACACATTGTGAACAACCTTCACATGATGAAAAATTCATCCTTCCTGAATCGTTTGCTTGTTCAAAGTGATTCCCTCTGTCAATCTCTTGAAGGAAGGAACACAGGCGCAACGTTTTTGCATGGAATATTATGCATATTTGAATAACCACGTAATTCTTCCCCTATAAGCTGACAGAATATTGCTGAATAATGCATGGAGAAATCGCAAGAAGTTTCCAATTTTATGTCTTTTTCCCAGTTTTCTATAATACAGATTTCTTACTTCAAGCCACAGAATTAAACACACGTGAAAACATGTACTTATGTCAGAAGTACAGTCTTCTCCGAAAATCTTAACTCAATTTTACATATACCAGGGATATTTATTTTGAATTAAACAGACAGGGCTAATGACACAAGCAGGAGTCACATGTTTTCTTCCATATATTCCATCAAACATTTACCATATCCAATAAATTTCAAATAAAAATTGCCAATAAAAACGCGATGTTCATTTTGAGTCATTTACAAAGGCTTTGTAGGGTAAGCCTCTTTTGTGTAAATGTATAAAATCTGATTTCAGGCTGCCGCCGCGATGTTGATGAAATCTGATTCCAAATATGGGATTATTTTATCGTTGGTTTATTGGACCTGCATGATCAACAAATGAGTTGGACTTAGAAATTTTAAATGTAGGAACGTAGCACCAAATATAAAAGATAGATACCAATATGAAACATAGAGTAAAAATGTTCCCCTCTTTTATGGAACTCGAATGCTCAGTATCGTGGTCACCAACACTTCTTTTATTCAACCTATAAATACAATGTATGCGTGTGATCGGTTTTAATAATATCCTGTCTAAGAATAGGTCTTACAAGTGGCCTTTTCCCTTCATAATTTTTATCCCAACGTTCGGAAGTTTTTCTCGGTGTCTTTTTTCATGGTGCAACAGCCCCCAGCGGGCCATGCCTCCCTCATTTTCGGGGCTTCACGATCACACGCAGACACACCACACTCGGTAGGACTCCTCTGGACGAGTGATCAGACTGACGCAGAAACCTCTTCCTGACAACACACAACACTCACAAGAGACAGACATCCATGACGTTGGCAGAATTCGAACCCGCAATCCCAGGAAGTGAGCGGCCGCAGACCAACGCCTTAGAAGCGCAGCCACTGGGATCGGGTTTTCATTAGTTTACCATGCGTTTTGCTGGACCTGCCTATCTCACGTCCTTAATTAGTCACCGGAATATTATGTGGAGAAGTGGACATATTAATAAAATTCTCACTGTGTCAATATTAGATGATTTTGTTACTTTCTCACTGTAATATCCAGCATTTTCCTTGACACACGTTTCAGGAATATCCTCCATTAACGCACAGACCAAATTTCACACTCATACAAATGAAATTATTTTATTATAATGGTCAAAATTTTGAGAGGAAACACAATACGAGTTTCTGGACACAAGGTTATCAAATTTTCACAGATTATAATCTGGTTTTAATTTGCTAAGAACGCGTGTTAGAGCATCCCCGTTTAATTAACCTGATCTTCGAAGCGCACCAGGAACGCAATAACAAGCACAGTTATGTGGATTTTTAAGATAAAGTTTAATAATTGACAACAAACGAATTTGGCGTGATAACGAAAAATAAATTAATTACACTTTCCCCACTTGGCGGATATTTACCCCTTTTTAAAATATATAAATTGAAAATAAAGGAAACGTGACCAAAGCTGCGGTTTAAACAAACACAGACAAAATGTTTCGCTTACGTTTAACGTCGGAGCAGAAAATCTGTCAAATATTTCTCATGTCCAAAAAATGGAATTTGCAAGCAGCAAACCGAAACGAAAATTTGCACGAAGTTGAGTCTGAAAGCTGGGACCAGAGTGATACAAGAAGTTATTGAGTGATGGTAGGAACTTCTGGACGGAAATGGAGGACGGTACCTTCGCTGCGCAAGTCAGCCTGTATACAGCGGAAATGTACCGGAAATACGTATACTTACACACGTCACAATACATCAACATATTAAATCGACATAGGAGCGCCATCTATAACAGAACAATTAATGTGGAAGTGATATGAATTCAGATTGTTTGCGAAAGAGGTAAAATTGCAATTAGTTGCAGAATTACAAATTTCAAAGTACATTGTTTTGTACCGTTGTGAATTTTGGTTTCTTACTTTAAAGGAAATGTGTGCCTTATAATATTTAAATTTAAAAAGTTACTACGTAGGAGAGTAATTGAACCTAAGAGAAAGAAGTAAAATTTAAGAAACCATGATGAGCTTAGATATTTGCCTGTCTAAAAAACGACGGTCACCATCGAAGAAAATTACGTGTTAACAATTTTCATAATTTACCATATAATTTAATATTTTTAGAGTAACTAAAGAGAGACCATAAGATATGCGTCGTAAGTAAGACGTAGATTTGCGCTCTTCTGGGATATTACGCATCGTCGAGTGGTAATCCTTTACCGAAATTTCGGGGCAACTTAAATTTCCCATTTTCAGGGGCCAAGAATTCTTTTCCTTCTTGGACTTCTTACCCCTTGAAGATGGGACCGATATGTTATCCCGAAACGTCGATAAAGGATTACCACTCGACGCTGCGTAATATCCTAGAAGAGCGCAGATGTCATCAACATCGCGGCGGAAGCCTGAAACCAAGTATGACGTAGTTTGTCAGGTGCGTGAGAGGAATGCGTAAAAATTTTAGTTGAAAAAATTCAATTTTAGAATTATATGTTAGACCTACACGTAGATGGAAGAATAATGTGAACCATAATTTTAAAGACATGAGTTGCGAGGTTGTGAATTGGATTTAACTGGCCCGGCACATGGCTTCTTTTAAACACATTAATGAACCTCCTTACCAGAAAAGGCCGTGAATTTCTTGAGCTGACGTGTGACTATCTGGGTGTTCAGATATTTCTGCTCCATGGAGCGGGTCAGACAAATGGCTTAGAGTACAGTCAGGCACGTGACTGCAGTGCGGGTCGACCTAATTTCACTTTGCTTTACGAAATGAACCTGTCGGTGCACACAGATGTAAAGTTCACGGTATAAAATGACATGAAAGGCACAGAGGTGGAGTGCAGGTACAGTTCTACTCTTTCTTTAACCTCGGCACTTGATGGGATGGATGTTTAACGCCACGCCCCTCGTGCGCACAAAGCAGGTATAAATATATGGCTTGAAGTTGTCACAATTCATATCTTCAGAAATTTTAATTATTAAAACAATCTTAAATAGTACAATACTGAAAATGAAGGTAGCGCTAGGGAAAGTTAAGGTAAAGTTATTCTTGTGCAAGCCATAAAGGCACACGTGGAGTGGAGTTCCTTATCTTGGCACAAGATGGATGTGAGTTGTCAGCTTCAGCCTTTAGCCGCTTTACCCCCAGTGAAATATTCTCCTATTAGCCACTGGCTAGGAGGTTTGGTAGGCCCCAGAGCCGGTATGGATCCTGCGGCTAAAAAAAATTCTTTTCCTTACTAGGAATTGAATCTCGTTCTCTTTACGAAGTGACGCGGGTTGCAGGACATGTCTGAGTAGGGCGCGCTGTCTCTTCGCGAGATTTTTCAGTGGCGGTCAGATTTAGATCACGCTTCCTTAACGCTTCTGTGGTTCCCGTGATTTCAGGCTTCCGCTGCGATGTTGATGAGATCTGCGCTCTTCTGGGGTATTAAGCAGCGTCGAGTGGTAATCCTTTACCGACGTTTCGGGACAACGTATCCGTCCCAGATTCAAGGGTCAAGAAGTCCAAGAGGAAAAGAAAGCCGGCAAGATGTTACTCAGCTTTTATAGGGGAAGGTGTGGGTGGTGACTGGTAATTAGTAAGCTTGATGACAGCCAGTAGGGTTGGAATAGCGTGAGGGAGAGAGGAAAATCTTGACCCTTGAAGATGGGACCGATACGTTGTCCCGAAACCTCGGTAAAGGTTTATCACTTAACGCTATGTAATAACACAGAAGAGTGCAGATATCAATTTTGTAGTTCACTTACCTGCAAATTCAATACATCTAGAAAATCACATTTAGTTATTGAGAACGACAGTAAATGTGATATCATTCGTGTATTAGCAGCTGATTTCAAACGTATCAGGTTTGTGAGATTTGCACAGCGGTACTGAGAAATATTCCGTCTTGTGAGGTATGACACCGTGTAGATTCATATATACTTACCAGTGTTCGGAGGATCGTACTGCCTCCATCGTCAGGGTAGGCGAAATATATTTTTATATAGTTATGTAGTTGCTTATCCTGCTGAAAATGTTTTACACGCATGAAACCGATTTCTATCAAGTGTGTGGAGACTATAAATGACGTGGTTTTACGCTTTATTGAAGGACGCTCTGAATTGCTGAAGTTGTTTAAAGTTTGTTATAGGGCGGTTGATGAATGATGAAATAAAATAACGTGAAGAAAATTTTTGTGACATAAGGGAAGTAATTTAATGTTGAGACTGAAGAAAATTGAACAAGGTTTGTATCCGAACACTGAGTTCGAGCCCAGTCGGGCATTCCCACCCCTCTACGTTTGGAAAGGAAAACATTTGTGTGTTTCCAGCCTCAGTCTGAGAAAGGATCATCTGACACTCTGACCTTCTAGTTTCGCTCTAAGATATGGGTGGAGGGTCAGAGGGCAATAAGAAACGGGAGTGAGGTTGGAGACAAGTGGGGGGGGGGGAGTAAAAAAGAAAAAGAATAAAGGAACCGGCGTCCTGCAACAGTCGGGTGTTTAGAAAAGAATTCGGCAGTCGACTCTGAGATATGTACTGATGTAACTAATGAACGTGAATCCCAAACGATAATAGTCTTCCTCGTCGTTGAGGGTACTGGAGATACCAACAACGGACGGCGACAAGCTCTGAATAAACCGATTTCAGCCGGTATTATAACTGGACACTTTCCGAAAATAGGGCTCTAAACCTGTAATAACCTGCTTTTCTTTTTAACGACGTACCTTCTTATTAAAACTAAAATTTTTTAAGCTATGAATCTACTGGAGGCTTTTGCTGAAGGTCAGTTTCATTAGGTGCAACTTCATAAAACTTGCCCTAGTTCTTAACCCTACGGAACGCCTATTAAAAGCTCTTTGTCCTGTTTCTAGCCGAGAGACAACCAGACAGGCACTGAAAGGCTCTTCATCACATTTGTTATCTAGGGCTTTCACGAAAACTTATTGGCACAGTCCACTTTAACTTTAAATCGGACTGATATAATGAACATAATCCCAGTGGCCGCGCGGTCTAAGGCGTGGGTCTACGGCCGCTCGCTTACTAGGATTGTGGGTTCGAATCCCACCGGGGGCATGGATGTCTGTCTGTCTGTTGTGAGTGTTGTGTGTTGTCAGGTAGAGGTCTCTGCGTCGGGCTGGTCACTCGTCTAGAGGAGTCCTACCGAGTGTGATGTGTCTGAGTGTGATCGTGAAGCCTCGAAAAATGAGGCGGCCTAGGCCCCCAAGGGGCTGTCGAGCCATTGGAAAAAATAATGAACATGTGATTGAAGCTTACACGCATGTATGCACGCATCTGGGACAAACTGTAAAATATCTGTGGGAGCGAAAATTATCAATCAAAAATTAGAGAGAATTATGGTGCAGACATTTTATGCCGAAATTCCTTTCTGTCACTTTTTTCGTTTTTGGGATAATTAAACAAAATTAATACCCTTAATAGCTCAGTTGCTAGACCGACTGGGCTACGAGGTAAAAGACGAAGGAACCGTGGTTCGATTCCCGGCAAAGATAAGAAACTCTACTCCAAATAGTCCAAACCACTTATGGAGACAAGCCAGTCTCATATGCAGCGGATACTGGGCGAAAATAACCACAGCATGAAACTGAGGACTCGCCTTCATCTAATGCCGAGGTTTCTTTTGTGGTGAAGGGCCCCGCAGCACATGCTACGGACGCACCGCAGCCTTGAGTCTTATTGTGCAACCCTGTGATGAAGATGATTAGTTTTTTCGTTCTTCCTTGTAATGGAACATGGTGGAATGAAATTGACATGGGAAAACCGAAGTACTTGGGGAAAACCCTGTCCCAGTGCCACTTTGTCACACATCCCACATGGACTGACACGGAATCGAAACCGGGTCTCCGCGGCGAGAGGTTGGCGACTAACCGCCTGAGCCATGACACGGCCTAATGATGAGGTTAAAAAATGCATGAAGCTATACATCCTCTTTCCAGTATGTTTTCCTGGCCTGTACAGAGACAACGTCTGTCACAGTGCTGACTGATATTTTGGACATTGTCTATGGCCTCAGGCTTTAAGAAGCCCGCAGTAATTCGGAGGCTGAATATGGCTCCGTTTCAGGTGGAAGGAAGAATGGGGGCAACCTTCTAATTTAGGCCCATTAGAAAACGGTATTGTCAGCCCCGAAAACTGGCATTGAGATTAACTTTTTACAACAGGCCCAACAGATTAGGCCCTTCCCTTCCCCTCCTCTTCCATATGAAGAAGAAGAGACATCCAGCTGGTCAAACACCTTGCGGGTTTGTAGCTTTATACTGTGGAAGATGCCTTTCGCACAATTACTCTACAAATGCTCCGACGTATGTCACAGAGGACATTGAGGCGCATCCGTTTGTGTGTCCAGCATCAAGGTGCACATACGGATCCACTGGACATGTAACCAAGACTTATGTGATTCAAATTAATTATGATTGCATACTGGTTGGTTTACGGCGACTTCTCGCCCACGCTGTGCTTTGGAAAAGGCGCGAGATTTTGGTACGAACAGCGACTCGCTACGGGATGGACGGTCCGGGGATCGAATCCCTGTGTGGGCGAGATTTTCGGCACCCGTCCAGACCGGCCCTGGGACCCACCCTCTCTCCTATACAATGGGAACCGTGTCTCTTTCCCGGGGGTAAAGCGGCCGGGGCGTGGAGAAGACCACCCACCCTCATCTACTGCCGGGGTTAGAGAAAGAGTAGAGCTATACCTCTACTCCCCCTCTGGGCCTTCGTGGCCTATTATAGGGTGAACTTTACCTTTTTTATGTGATTATATAGGGTCGTCAGAATATCACGGGTTTGACATTTGTTTACGTTGTATAAAGAAAAGAATTAATGCCCTAAGATTTGTACGTTATGTAGGCATTTCTATCCTTGATATTGTCAAGATCCCATTCTTCTGGGATAAGACTCTATAGTAATGGGTATGATCCCAGAAGAGCTGAATCCTAATTTCCTGACTTGTTACATTTTTAAATATTACATTGTCTACAGGAAAGTTTCATTAACCCGGTGCCATACGTGAAGAAGGAGAATTATGCAGAATATATGCGCGTAGGTATTCGTATGGGTAACAAAAAATTAATGTAGTTCAAAATAATGTCATTTTCAGGATAGCAAGAAATTTAGTTGCAAGTGGTCTGTGTCTGAGAACAACACAGCTGTTACACTCTTCCTCTGTGTACAATATTTGCGTCTTAACTAGGAAACAGATTTCTTTATGCAGATCTCTGCCTTTCTGAGATATTCCGTGATGTTGGTTCGTAGTTTGTTGCTACTTCATTAATGAATATTTCTCACACCTCCATATCCATCAGTTTTGCATTATCAGTTACTGATTTCGGAAATTCTTTAATTCAAGTTTAATTTTTGGTTTCATTATTTTAAGGTCCGCAAACAGTATAAAAAATAATGTCACGCTATCTGTTGCTGTTTTGTTTCATATAGCAAGTCAGTCTTATTTTTGCTTATACGTACATCAGGCGGCAGTGACTGCCAAAAGCAGTCTGTCTTTATGAAGCTGTCGGTCCATGTAGCAGCACTGACTTTTGCGGCCAAATAATTAACATCTATGCATTGACACAACTTGCACTATCAAGCTGATTGCATTCTCATGGAAATGTATTTCAACAGTATCTGTTAATTTTTATATATAAAAGTGCACACTGCTTATACATAAAGTTTTAATAAATCATTTGTTGGTAACGTATTATTTTGTAAATAATACCGAAATGGTGTAAGGAAAATAACGGAAAGATTGGGTGGCTGAAGGGCGCCCGTAAAAAAAAAGATTTTTTTGCAATTGCAAGTTCTTTGCTTTAGGTCTGAAGAAACTCATTCCTCCACAGATTAAAGGTAAAGATGCTAATGCAGTTTTCGTCTTCAGAAATTCAGAATGAACGTCCTGGAGAATATCTGTGCTTTTCACGATCCAAACCAAGTTCCAATTACTACTTAGAATTTAAATCTTTGAAATGTAAAATTTCCCTAACTTCCAATGAAACCTTTGGACTTGATAAATATTCATGCTGCGTTTTTATACAGGTACCCGGCTGACTGCGGAATCCGCTCATAATGTTTACATTTAAAGTCTTTATTACATGGTATCTTACCCCATGCTAGGGAGTTAAACATAACATCCTTCAGCTATCAGATATTATTAAAATGTTTTAAAGAAGCTATTAATAACTACCTGATGTTCTTGTCTAGAAATTGCTAATACCGCGCGCTACATAATTCCCAAAATTTCGCCCTGTATGTGGATTGTTCTTCTTACATGCTTCTTGTGAAACTGTCTCCCAGAAAAGAGTGACATGGCTTCAGATAGGGCAATCAAGCAAGCCACAAAATTTGACTAATTATTCAGTTCTAAAAATATTACGTAAGACATCCATTGAATTATTGGCTGAAAACTCTTGTACTATCCAGCTGAAAGAAAATGTAAACCATCTCTTCACTTATTTCATTAACAAAATTATGCTAGAATTTTTTTCGAAACAGCTTTCTGAATGTACTGTGTCCGAAATTGGTATGGGTCCCGATATTGATGTAGCACCGTACCCACACTTTAATATCACGTAACTGAAGGTTGTGTATTTATCTGGGATTATATATCGACCAGTGTCTGTTATTCTGAGTACTTAGATGGCTGTTTAATAAAATATGCTTCGTCTCTAAAACAAGTAACCAGTGAGTGGACTGCAGCAATAGACACTTCTTCACATAACCAGTTAAAGGAAGCAGCCTCGCTGCACTCTGCCTCCTGCAGTTTTTCTACACTTATACACTTATGGGTCCGGGGATCAAATTCCGGTGGGGGCGAGATTTTTCCGCAGTCGTCAAGACCGGCCCAGGGGGCCCACCCAGCCTCCTATAAAATGGGTACCGGATCTCTTTCACGGGGGTAAAGCGGCCGGGGCGTGGAGTTGACCACCCACCCTCATCTAGTGCCAGGGTTAAAGAAAGAGTAGAGCTATACCTCTAATCCCCCTCTGAGCCTTCATGGCCTTTTATAGGGAGAACTTTACCTTTATCTTTAACTTTATAAATTTTTTTTTGTTTTCAGAAGAAGAATTTTTTTGGTCCGTCTGCACAGGTAAATTGGACACATCGGCTTCCTCTGATAACAATTTTAAAACCCTTCTTGTAGATTTTGTACATTGTTTATTCCTTGCTTTCTGACACAGAAACTTATGTAACACCAACAAATTCACCACTTTGCACTTTTTCATACTATCCTTTACACAGCTTCTACATGTTCAGGGAGCTGACACCAATGTTTCTATAAAACCTACAGCAATAAATTGATTACAGCGTAAACGTGGTTAATTTTGTAACTTTTTTAAAAAAAACAAAGTGTTGTACACTCTCATCAACATTATTATATTACATTTATGTATAATATTTTAATCAAAATCCTGTAATAGTCTGTACTATTGCTATTACAACGTATGTTGGCCAATTGTGACGTATTATATTACTGTAAGTTTTATAGAAACTTTGGTATCAGCTCCCAGAAGATGGCGTGATATAACGCCGAAACATGTAGGAGCTATGTAAATGACAGTACTAATAAAATATAGAATAGTGCATTTGTTGGTGTTACATAAGTCTGTAACTTGCAGATTCTTTAATAGATTGGACTTTGTTTACACGGTCCAGCCTTCGTCCCTCAGCGGTTGATTTGTGATATTGACGGAAGGGTGATATTATTCCGAAATACACGTACTTCAAATGGAGGCTGACCACAGTAAAGCCTTCTCTAATTCATGATTATGCTAATGAGAAATTATACGTTATCCATGGACGAGGAAGTCCCACCACAGTTTCTTACCGGTTAGATGGCGAACCCATTCGATGTGTGGTGACTGAAACTTCATCTTAAGTCTGCATCTGATCCTTTGCTCTGCACTCAGATCTAAGTGCTTGCTGATCGTGATTGGTACCACACTCTAATCATCCTTTCAAAACCCTGTAAGCCGCCTCAATTTCAAAATGGACTGACCTTCATGCAGCCTTGCCCGAAGACAAAATCGATAGAAATCTGAAAATAACTGAGGAAATGATAATTATAACTTCCTGGTTAGCTTCTCAGCGTATTAGTCGATTATAATAGACCAATAGGCTGATAAGTTAACCAGCGCCACCATGAGACCTCAACAATAACCATTTCTAAGTGTTAGCCTTTTACGAATAGGCCAAATTTATTTTTGAATTTTGTCCAATTTCTTTTTAAGTCATTCCTCTTAGCTCCAAATATTTTCCTAAACACCCTGTTCCCAGGCATTCTGAAACTACTACAGACTAAATTGTAGTTTTGTGCAATTAATATTCACGTGTTAGTTAGCAGACGTAAAGAATATCTAATGTCAACAAACGTTCCCCTATATTAATCTTCTCCTATTTTTTCACATTTATGATTCATTCCTGGTGTCCCAAGTAATTTGAACTTTGCCAGATTCTCGCAGGATAGAATATCTTTCGTTATAACGATTTTATATTCCACTCTAGTGATAAAAAATCAACTTATGCAGTGCTAACAAAATGCACAAAATTGTTTTCAGATATTCTATAATTCTTGCTAGTCAGACCTACACGTTTTGATCCTCATGGAATCATAATCAAGGATTCTTATCAAAGTATAATTTCACAAAACTGAACCAGCAATGTATATACATATTAAAGAATATATAAAAAGCGGTGAGTGAAGATTTAGGCGATTATCTGTCTAACGCATCCCTGGTATACTATGTTTTGAAGATTTCCAATGTATGTGTAGCAGGATGAGACAGTAGGATGCCTAGCAATTAATATGGGACATCTGAAAAGAATTGTCTGCATTTTGTTTGATTGAATATTGTGTGATTTGATTATCGACAATGAAAAATATAAAATTTATGCAGTGCTGTCTTTGTTTGGTACTAGAGCAATCTGTTTACTCGCGTCCAGTACAACAGCTCTTTCTGTTACTGTATTTTTAATTCCGTAGAAAAGTATATTAATTTTTGACACGTTTCAGGAAGGCAGGTAGACCTATCCGTTTTTCGACGAGTTGCAAAAAAATGTATGAGCACTTTTAACACGGAAGTCAGTGTACTGAATACATTTGCTTTATTCATGAAACTTTTGATAGGCGCAGGCTACAGTGAGTATGGTTCACGTGCAATAATGGGAATTTGATTGATGTTTCTCGAAAGAGGTTGGGATTTATAAGTTGACGCAACTTTCGTGAACCTTTGGCTTTCATATCCCTAAATGGAACGCAGTCTAGCGTAACGTTCTGAGGTACTCTGCGTGACCAGAATAACTCAAAAGGCATGTCTGTTGTTTAAGTGGAATTCTGAAAGAAATTTCCCTTTGTATGTCTTACTACTTGGTAGCTTATTTTATATTTTGTTTCATATGCACAAGTTACATATTCCGCCGCCAAATGTGGTAAGAGAAGTCTTGAGGAGGCAAAGTGGGGACAGTACGTGTTATGCTGCATTGGTTATTTGGAACAATTTTCGTATACGTCTATCATTAACTGCGTTTTATCAACTGCAGTGACTACTTAGCTTCGAGTGATACGAGAGACCCATCGTTTTAGATAAACATGACAGAATGTGTAGAGAGGTGACCGTGACCTCTTCCAAATTGTTCGTCTGAAGGAAATGAGAAGTCAAGAAAAAAAGTCAAGGTATTCTATATATCATGTCTAAAATTCGAACCTGGCAATTTACAGTCACTATTTAAAAGGTCTACTTGTTGAAACACACTCTGCTTTTCACTGTCTTGCTGTTTACTTCCAGAAGGAACAATTTTTGCTGCAAAATATCCATAATTAATCACACTGCGAAGACAAAATAAATGTCTTTCTTTAACAGGAATTTACTAAAAACATTAAATATAACATATTTCATAGGAACTTTAAGCGCATAACTTAGTGTAATATTGTTAATATCTAATTATTAATATGTTCTCCTCAAGTACAAAGAGATATAAACATTATAAATATGTTTTCTCATTGTTTTTCTCATAAACTTCTATAATCATGCGAAACATATGCTATGTAGAAATACCGTAAGGGCAAGTATTTTTATGTTTCTCATTTTTAAAATGGAGGTACGAGTATGTAACGCTGTGGATTGGCAAAAGTTATTAAAATAACAGTAGACAATATAGCTGATGAATTTTCACTTTTTTTTAAGTTTTTTCTTTTTAGTTTTTCGTGTTAGTTTCACTTAGGTAAATTCATCGCTTATTTATTTGTAGTGAAGATACTTACTTGTACTGTGGGATCGTTTTGTCTTATGGCTATGTGTTTTAACTACCATTGTGTTCCACCTGCTATTTTTTGCACAACACATACTAATGGCTTTAGTGATGTGTATTTATTGTTACAACATTGGGTTGTATTTATATTAATTTTTGTAATTAAACCAACAAATTTTCATTACTACGATTGTACTCTAAAACACAAGCTTAACATGCAAAATTATATGTTTTGGCGTTGTGACCTTTTGTGTAAAGACAGACTAAACGGGTAATACCAAATTACATCGTCAAAAGGAATGAACTAATGCAACAGCGAAAACTGAGTTTTCTTCAATACAAAAAACTGATGTAATTAAATCTCATTAGCGAAAATAACAATACAAATTAAAATGACGCAAAACTCAAATGAGTTACACTTTCATTCATTTTATTTACAATTACTTTAAAACGTCCTCCGTTGTACAGTGTTCACATTTCTTCATTATGACGAGAATTATGCTATAGAATCCCTTTTTTAAAAAGGACACATATTGCTTAATGATGGAAGTTCCTGCCGATATATGTTAAACAGTACAAAATGCTAACAGTATTTATAAATTTTATTTGAGGAAAATACGTCTTAAAATAATCCCAGGTGTTTAGTTTAACAAAAAACACATATTAAGATGCACATAATTTTTGTAGTTTGAGAGTTCTTAATAGTGTGGATAGTTTGATTTCTTACGTACAAAAATTTTGGGAACTATTCGCTTGTGTTTTTAAATATCACCACGGAATCAAAATTTACCGAAATATATTTAGTAATTTTTAGAAGAACTCAGTGCTACTTTTCAATTTTAGTTTTCAAGGGGTTAACTCTTCAGTTAAACTGAGAATCCTGGGAGTAGAACAGAGTTAAGAAATTGTTCTAATGCCATTTAAAAATTTAGATGGAATCCTAAGTGTCGTTACGGACTTGTTACGAGCTGGATGATGGGGGTGTATTTTTCACAAGAGCTGAGAATATTTTCTTGTTGTTTCAGCCTTTGGAGGCCGGTCAGTTTGTACGGGGCCTCGTCAACTGCCAACAAAGAGTATTATATCTAAAGGTGATACAGCCATCTAGTACCGAGTGTACGAAAACGTGGAATTTTACCTCCTCTTCCCCCTGCCTCTTCAGAGTACTTTGCGTACTTTAGTTTACCTGTAGAAATTTAGAAGGAACTTGAAAAGTTTCGTTTTAGAGACCGATATGTGTTCGAAACAAATTTTCTTTTAGCGTAGTGGGCAGAGTGTCTAGGCCACGGGCTGGACGGTCCGAGGTTCGAATTTCGGTAAAGGCAAGAAGTTTGTATCTTCTCTAAAACGTCCAGGCCTGCTCTAGGGCGCACCCATCCTCCTATTTAATGGGTACCGGGTTTCTTTGCAGGGGTAAAGCAGCTGGGCTTGAAGTTAAACACTGACCTCCATTTAGTACCGAGTTAAGAATGAATGGATCTATAACTTTATTTCCCTATACGCCTTCATGAGTGGATAAGGAAAACAGTGGCAAGTCCTCACCAAAGAAGAACTTAGCCTTTCTTTCTAAGAAAAATAAATAATTTTTCTTGTAGAAGACGTGTATAAAATGGACGATGGTATAATTCCTTAATTTTTAGTGGTTTTTATCACCGAGCGCTTACATTTTGTAAGTGTGCCAAGCTTCCGCTTAAAAAGTTCACTTATCTTTATTTGTATTCTGAGTGACGTGCTTGTAAAGCCCCTCGCAGCGCTTTGCACGTGCTGGTGAAGGCTGGGAAATATTTTGCAGCACTCCAGGCTGCAAGCATCAGAGGCGACTTTATTTACAAAGAACGAAGATCTGAAAGACAGCTAACAGTTGTTGAACTTGCGGCATGATGCTATTTCGTTTCATTTTGGCAGAAGTCCCTTCATCTTGGCAGCTGACTTCCTGTTTCTGTGGCAGCTTAAGCCGTTACTGTCTCTGTCACTCTGAAGTGTTGTCTGTTTGCTGCTGTGAATTAGACGCGTTTGCAGTACCATTGAAATTTAGCGTATTTCAAGACATTTTCGTTTAGCCACATATCAGGTGGACCCAAACTGTAGTGCTAATAATTGAAAAGGCTCTATTATTTTATTTACCTTATCATCATCATCCGTCACGAGTTATGCCTTAATAGACTTACTTCGGCCTCGTCTAATAGTCTCTTCAAAGGTCTTCCAAGTCGTCTTCGTCCGTTTGGTCTATAATTCAGCATTTATTATTATTATTATTATTATTATTATTATTTTACATAATCATTGGCATAAAACCCAATTATTTTGTGTATAAGGATCAGAGTTGTGAAGCACACAATGTCTCAGTAGGAATTGTCATTCTTCTCAGTCACTAAAACTTACCGTAACCTTTCTATTGGATTAGGGGGTAATCAGATATGCCTTCTGGTTCAAAGATAAAAAGAGCTCCTCCTCTTATCGCAAAATAAGGATTTGATGGAACAAGTGTAAAAACGCGTAACTTTTCATTCCTTGTATTTTAATGCTACATTTCTACCGTGTATAACCTGAATCGACAACTAGCTGGACTGTCCGGGGATCGAATCCCAGTGGAGTTGAGATCTTGACGCCCACCCAGCCTTCGATGCAAGTGGTACCGAGACTTTGCCGCGGGTAAACGACCGGGGCGTGGTGCTTCACATCCACCCACTTCTAGCACCAAGGTTGCGAATGGGTTTGGGGCTATACATCCGTCTCCCCTCTATGCATGCATAGGCATGTCATTGAGTGATCTTTACCTTTACACCCTTAATCATCCACAAAATTAGAAGTCATTCCTGAACACTGTCTTGCGACTACCAAACTGCTTTTGACATGTCACCAACAGCTTTGTTTTTAACATAATTTATTAGGATAAGAAATATACTATTATAGGTAGTGTTTTTTGTAGGCGGTAACGCTGGGTTTTCACTACATATAAGATGAGAGTGGCGACTACTAGAGGAGCAGGTCCATCACCTGTTTCAATGGCTACCTGGAAGTTGGTAACAGGTAAAACTAGACAAACAGATGTATATATTCGTTGATGTACTTGCGGATGTAAATAAAGTTTTATTATTAAATATACTAAGTTTTCAACATTTGTATTATACCTCAGTTTGAATTAAATGTTGATATGTGGGTGCAAAAATTTTCCAAAAATTTATAATCCAACTCAAATTCTTTGTGCGGGAAAGGTGACATGTATCTAGTTCCATACTGAGGACCTACAAGTATTTGGTGCGACCTAAAAAATTTACTTCCAACGGCGACCTGGCGCTTGGGAGTTTTGTACCCGGGAGTTAATATACATTACTTTCATAGAATTACGCCTTTGATGCTTCCCTTTGTGTTATATTGAACTACTTGGTAATGACCCAAATGCGTCTTTTCATATTGAAGATTTATTAAATGTAGTTATATAGTCGCAACTAAATTTACCTTAAGAAAAATTGCCGTCTATACAACTAGTAGATATATCTTTAATGTGGCAACATGTTTCGAAATCAAAGGGTCATCTTCAGGCCAGTGGTATAAAATACACAAAAGGGATTTATAAAATGCATATGATGTGTTTTACACGACTGATCTGAAGACGACACTTTGAGGTTGAAACATGAAGCCACATTGAAGATAAATCTACTAGCTGTTTTGAATATAAATCTACTAGCTGTTTTGAATATAAATCTACTAGCTGTTTTGAATATAAACCTACTAGCTGTTTTGAATATAAATCTACTAGCTGTTTTGAATATAAATCTACTAGCTGTTTTGAATATAAATCTACTAGCTGTTTTGAATATAAATCTACTAGCTGTTTTGAATATAAATCTACTAGCTGTTTTGAATATAAATCTACTAGCTGTTTTGAATATACGTAATCTACTAGCTGTGGTGAAGGCAATTTATTTCCCTTATTATAAATCTAACACATCAGGATGACAAAGGTAAAACTTGATATTGTTGGTGGTTGTGTTAAGATTGGCCAGTCCTTATTGAATTTTAAATAAAACTCTTATTCAGCACACATATTTTGAGTAAGTTACTCTCCGAAACTGTGCCCTTCATTAACAATAAAGTGCCCTTTGGGGATATTCATGCATCTCGTGTTATAATGCGTTCTTAATGATCTGCTTCATGTTTTGTACCGTGCACTGATTTTAGTGTTTCTCAATGTCATCGCAGTCCTGAAACAAATAAAGCTATAACAGAAATACATATGTGCGCACGTCCTTAACGAGAAACATACAAATCTGGACTGGAATAGTACAGTTAAGCTCTTTTCTTTTCTCGCAAAACACACGGTGACTTGCCGTGAATTCCGACTTCCGCCGCGATGTTGATGAGGTCTGTGCTCTTCTGGAATATTAAACCCGTCGAATGGTAATCCTTTACCGACGTTTCGAGATAACCAATCGGTCCCATCTTCAAGGGACTTCTTGACCTTGAAAATGGAACCACTAGGTTGTCCCTAAACGTCGGTGAATGATTACCACTCGAGCTGCGTAATATCCAAGAAGAGCACAAATCTCACAGAGTGACTTGACAAATTGTTTTCTTGTTGTAGTGGTGAAAGGAGCTGCCATGTTTGAGGAGCCTTAGCAATATAATTGCGAGAAGCTACTGCAGTAATACACTGCTTAACTCTGCCCCGTTTAGTTCTGTTTCCTTATAGCGCGCTTGCGCCAATGATCGATAATTGCTGACAGTGGCAATTACCGCATTATCGCTAACATTCATTTAACCATTCAGTGCGCTTCCTACGGAATATCCGAACTCAGCTACTGTGTACATTACGTTCATTCTCTGGCAAACACGTATTTTCTAGCGCCTTTCATTCATCATGTCTGGCGAAAAAAAGAGCCTGCAAGTAATGTTAATACATCTAAGATGCAAAGGAAAAGCATGTGCTTGGAATGTGAAATTGCATGCCTGTTGGAAGCTGGTGAACCTAAAGTTGATGTCGCTTCTTTAAACTCGGCAACATCCACGATAGGAACAACTATAAAAATTGCAGACAAGATAAGAGCTTCTGCAAATAGACCTTGAAAATTTCGGTAACAAAGGTAACTTGTCCAAGGAGTCATTAGCTTTAAGAAATGGAAAGAAATCTGAGTATAATTAGGTGTATAATTAGGGTTAATGACAGTCGACCGTAAACACAGCAGTGCTGTTGAAGCAGCATGAAGATCAGTGAAAATACGTGCCTTACGTAAACACAGCAGTGCTGTTGAAGCAGCATGAAGATCAGTGAAAATACGTGCCTTACGTAAACACAGCAGTGCTGTTGAAGCAACATAAAGACCTGTGACAATACGTGCCTTACGTAAACACAGCAGTGCTGTTGAAGCAACATAAAGACCTGTGACAATACGTGCCTTACGTAAACACAGCAGTGCTGTTGAAGCAACATAAAGACCTGTGACAATACGTGCCTTACGTAAACACAGCAGTGCTGTTGAAGCAGCATGAAGACCTGTGACAATACGTGCCTTACGTAAACACAGCAGTGCTGTTGAAGAAACATGAAGACATGTGACAATACGTGCCTTACGTAAATACAGCAGTGCTGTTGAAGCAACATGAAGACCTGTGACAATACGTGCCTTACGTAAACATAGCAGTGCTGTAGAAGCAACATAAAGACCTGTGACAATACGTGCCTTACGTAAACACAGCAGTGCTGTTGAAGCAACATGAAGATCTGTGACAATAAGTGTCTTACGTAAACATAGCAGTGCTGTTGAAGCAACATAAAGACCTGTGACAATACGTGCCTTACGTAAACACAGCAGTGCTGTTGAAGCAACATGAAGACCTGTGACAATACGTGCCTTACGTAAACACAGCAGTGCTGTTGAAGCAACATGAAGACCTGTGACAATACGTGACTTACGTAAACACAGCAGTGCTGTTGAAGCAACATAAAGACCTGTGACAATACGTGCCTTACGTAAACACAGCAGTGCTGT
This sequence comes from Reticulitermes speratus, assembly GCA_021186555.1. Classification (NCBI taxonomy): domain Eukaryota; kingdom Metazoa; phylum Arthropoda; class Insecta; order Blattodea; family Rhinotermitidae; genus Reticulitermes; species Reticulitermes speratus. The sequence goes on from JAJKFL010000009.1 coordinate 7,869,533, forward strand.
TGAAGCAACATGAAGACCTGAGACAATACGTGCCTTACGTAAACACAGCAGTGCTGTTGAAGAAACATGAAGACATGTGACAATACGTGCCTTACGTAAATACAGCAGTGCTGTTGAAGCAACATGAAGACCTGTGACAATACGTGCCTTACGTAAACATAGCAGTGCTGTTGAAGCAACATAAAGACCTGTGACAATACGTGCCTTACGTAAATACAGCAGTGCTGTTGAAGCAACATGAAGACCTGTGACAATACGTGCCTTACGTAAACATAGCAGTGCTGTTGAAGCAACATAAAGACGTGTGACAATACGTGCCTTACGTAAACACAGCAGTGCTGTTGAAGCAACATGAAGATCTGTGACAATACGTGCCTTACGTAAACATAGCAGTGCTGTTGATGCAACATGAAGACCTGTGACAATACGTGCCTTACGTAAACACAGCAGTGCTGTTGAAGCAACATAAAGACCTGTGACAATACGTGCCTTACGTAAACACAGCAGTGCTGTTGAAGCAACATGAAGACCTGTGACAATACGTGCCTTACGTAAACTCCTGTATCCACAAAATAAAACGTAGAAAATTGTACACACGTGGACACCACACAAAATAACAAGAGTACGGCAGAAGTCTACACAACCGACCTTCCTGCAGGACCAGTCTATCCGGTCGCACGAAGATCCGTACATAAGAGTACAGGATAGACACTGGCCTTTTACATTAGCACTGCACATACATCCACATGTTACGGTCCGACGCCATTTATTTTATACATTTTTATACAATTTTTTATACCTTTTATACTCACGTTTTTATGCTTATATGCTTCTGTATTTTATACTTTTTATATTCACATTGTTAATACATACTTTTTCTTAGTCAATCCCCCCCTACCCCTTTTTTATACATATAATTGTACAAAATAAGGGGATTCCTCTTACTGAACGTAAAGAGTTTGACTTTCATAGTTTTTATAGGCCTTATGCTGGATCTACAGAGCTGAAACCGTTAGCCTAATGTGTCAAAAATTTATGTGTTTTTGTGACTGTAATTACTGACAAGAGTGAAATATACTGTGCATGTACATACTGACAGTTATGCCTAATATTTAAGTTTCGTAAGAAAGTTTCTCATTATGTAGAAGTTTATTGCATGCTCAATAAAAGCACATTGTATTCTTATATTTGTATGTACTGTAGTGACTTTTACCAATAATGTCTCAATAGAAATTAATTATTGTGATATTTGTGTACGTATTTACACGTATCCTCATTTACGTAATGTTTTATGGCCCCATTTAGCGCTGTTTCGGTTGGCCCTCCATGTTCTAGGAAGGTATCCTAAGTGTTAGGCGGTGCATTACTCTATTATCTTCGCCATGTTTTTCCTTCCTCCTCACGTATGGGAAAATCGTCTCACAGTAGACGAGTTGTAGTGAATTTTGTATGGTGACCAGTTTCAAATTCAGGTAAAATTAAAAAAAAGGACACATTACACCAAGACATAAAAATTTATAATATCTCTGCATCTATGAGGTAATTTCGAGGAGTGGTTTTGTCTCACCCTTTACTAGTAAGTAAGATAAAACTAGCGAGGCTGAAGAAATAGTTGAAGGTCTAAACCTAACATTTTATCACATTAATATCTCCACCAAAAAACCGAAATAAAGTAGTGAATGCGTTCAGAATGCAAATAAGAGTGGTTTATTTTATTAGTTTAAAGTAGTACTCGAAATGTTACTTTCTTTTTTCACTCAAAAATTGTTACACATAGGACTAATGTAATATATTTGTATTCTATATTTCGTCTTTTAGTCTTCTAATTATGCATTCCATGTGACACCGATATTACAGACAGTTGTACGTTCACTAAGTTTGGCCTTATATTTCAGATAACACACAATTCTGACAGATGAGTTTAGGCTTGTCTAAATCATCCTCAGTGTCGTCACAATACAGCTACATAAAAACAGGCCAATATTTGTAGACAAAATTTACAAAATAAATGTAGAATTTGAAATAAATATTTTTGTATAAGTAGGGATACGTGAAATAAGGAAATATTATAACCGGTATTATTAGGTATCAAAATTTATGTTTGACAGACAGGACAGATTTGTTTAGAATTGTAACTTTAGTTTAAGGGTGTAAAAGAAATTGTAACTCATGTGTATAACGTCTTAGAGAGGACAATAGAGACAGTTTAGGTCGGGTATAGCAAGCTAGCATGTTCGCCGTTTGTCAATGTCAAAATTAATGGTTTAGGGAACTTTTTGGAACAAACGAAATTCTACACTTTGACAGCTTTTGGACGTTTTAAATCAAGTGAGGACAGACACTGTATTAGTCATGCTGCACATTAAGACAAACTGGTAGGACGTGTGTAGGGGTTAATACGAGTAACGACACGGGAACATAGTTAAGTCACTAGCAGCCAATGACAAGGAAGTATTCAAAATTGTAACTTTTGGACCTATTAGGAAATAGTCAAAATTAAAAGTTAGCCAATTGGAGACAGTGGGAAAATTCTGAGAGTGGAATGAATTTAGCCGGGATACCCACGACCGCGTATAGACGCCAGGCAGTTCGGATTTAGACGTTAGTGGGAGAATAACTGATTTAGGGCACGCCGATTTTCTCAGATATATTTTGAAAGTTTGTAACCAATTAATTATCAGAACATTATTTAGAAAGTTTGATAGTGACTTCCATTGAAAAATGGTTTATAAGACAACAAAAACTATTCGGTGCCACTTTCATAACGAAATAAACAAATTAACTGTAAGCAATTTCAATAAAATGCTAACAATACTGAAATCAATAAGATAAACCAGTTTGCTGCATTTCAAACGCACCCAATAATTTCTACAATTGTTCCTGCGCCTTTGACGAACCACTTAGATTCCCTGAAATCAAGAGTTTTTTTTTTCTAACTACTGAAAGCGAAGAACCGGGTGTAATATGTTATTTACATTTGCTTACCTGATTCCAACTTAATTTCCTTACTGTTATTTACAATGGTTTATATGCTTGCTCTTTTTCAATTTAGTCTCTGAAACGTCGGATGAACTGAAAAACCTGACCCGGCTGTCAGTCCGAGAAGACCATATTACATTCTTGTAATCATAAATGTAAAAATTTTCATGTTGAATATTAAAGGCCCCTTCGGTAGTACCTTCAGAAGTTTCGTAATTTCTTCAACGTTGCAACGTTGGCGTGTTCCGGACTATCAAATGCACGTTCCTAAAGTTTTGAGAAAGCAATTATTAACTTCGTCATATCTGTCAGTCCGTCCCTATGGAAAAACTGTTGTCCTGCTCCCTGGATGTTTGTGAAAATCTGTAAGAAATATTTTTTCTAAAATCTGTTGGGAAAACTCAGATTTTTAAAAACATAAATAAATCAACAAGCTGTATATATAAATAGAAAGCTGTTTACTAAAAATACATAAGCACATTTACGGTTTTATTCCTAACGGCATCATGATTTCCGTCGAGAATAACCGATAACAATAGCAAGCGAAAATAATCGATACTGCTCGATAATAATTTAAAATACTTTATATTTTCATGCGATTTACGTGATGCATAATTAAAAAAGTAAGAGTACATATTCAAAATATTTACCATTTATTTGTTGTCTCTTAAAATGTGAAATTCATTCTACATAGATTACGACTGACCTAGTCCATATTCTATAGTAAACAATGTTTTGAGTTAAAACGTCTTGACTATTTGAGGTGGTTATATATATATATATATATATATATATATATATATATATAAATACTAAACTCAACAAAATCAACGTAGAGTTTAGGGAGGAACATTGGCTGGGGATATTTGAGAATAGAGTGCTGAGGGAGATATTTGGGCCTAAGAGGGACGAAGAAACAAGAGAGTGAAGAGGATTGCATAGTGTGGATTTCCATGATCTGTATCCTCATCACATATTTTTCAAATGATCAAATCAAAAAGAAAGGCAAGGGAGTGGCATTTAGCGCGTAGCGGGGAAGGAAGAGGTACATACGTGGTTTTTGTTGGGACACCTGAGGGAAAGAGACCATTTGGAATACCTAGGCCTAGATGGAAAAATGATATTAAAATGGATATTCAAGAAGTGGGATGGGGCATTGACTGGATTCACCTCGCTCAGGATAGATACAAGTGGTGCGCTGCTGTGAATGCGATAATGAACCTCCGAATTCCATACAATGCTGGGAATTTTTAGCTTCTCAGGAAATATTCTGCTTCATGGAGTTAGTTACTTGGGTGATTAGTTTGTGTCCGTATACGTCTTTCAAAATTAGTGAGTTCAGTTTGTAAGAAGTACACAATATTGCACAAAATGACACGTGTCATACGCCTATAGGGAATATTCCAGGAACGTGTCAGAATAGCTTAATGAAGCAAAACGTTTTCCAGTAAAGGAAAGAAACAACACAGAATTGTATCAACCCGATGTAAATTAAGTTACACCGAAGATGGAGTCAGCATATTATTAAGAAACGTCAGAAAAACCATTAGACTACTTGCTGCAAAACACCTGAAGACGATCTTTTGATTCAAATTTCAATGTCTGTTTTTCGTGAAGAGTTTGATAGTTCCAAGGAGCAAATAACGCATTTCTTAACCTTGAACCTGACTCTGTCGCTTTTATCGGTTTCTAAAACTTTCATTTTAGCTCTTTATTCTTAGAAACAGAAGTCTTATCACAAGTCTTATTTCTACGTCAGGACCTTCCAACAACCTGCTGAAAGTTCTGAGCAGCGTCACGTCTCCTTCCTTTTTGGCAGATACAAAAGTCTGCGAGAATGAAAGGCTTAACTGGAATCTCAATGCAAGACATTTCACACAAATCTGCTGATTTGTGTAGTCAGTTGCAACAACTTGCTCCAAATCATTAATGTTACCAACTGATGTATAAAAGCATCAGTCCCATTATATAATTACTCGCAGTCTTGTCGCTAGTCACTTCCCTTCAAGTCGCCTATGTTATACACCATGCCCACTTCCTGGTTATTTCCCAAGTTGCTTATTGGAGACATTCTGAGGACTGACATATACTGTCACTAAACGGATATCTCTAAGATATATAAGTCAAATAAAATTCCTAACAGAACTTTCTTACATTCGGAAGAAATTTTTCTGCTGCATCAGGTCCATGCACGTAAACAAACCACAATTAGCTTAAAAGTTTTCGAGCTCCCTTCCACAGAGTAAGAAAACAAGCAGAAGACATGTATTGTTAAGGAAAAACTGAACGTAATTGGAACTAGACTGAAGACATCTCCAAGCAAATCATTCTTCGACTTGCAAAGCAAAAGGCGTGTTGCATTTTCAACGAGAAATGCTTCAAAACACTTGCATTTGCATTAATGAAAGGTACTCTTGTTTAAAGCCCTCTATGGCACGTGTTGCGAAACACGATAGAATTTTGTGATCTCTTACCTGAATGGTTCCCGGGGGTAAAGCGGCCGGGGCGTGGAGTTGACCACCCACCCTCATCTAGCGCCGAGGTTAAAAAAAGAGTAGAGCTATACCTCTACACTCTCTCTGGGCCTTCGTGGCCTCTATAGGGTGATCTTTACCTTTACCTTACCTGAATGGAGTGCATGTAGGCGCCACATACTACTATCACAGTCGTTACATATTATCTTAACATGACAATTCTATACAGAAAATCTCATGTTAATTAATGAAGTGCAATTATGTGACGTCACTTATTGCTGTGTGTATTGCGTGCATCTAGGATAATTGAGTCTATATTTCGCTTTGAGACCATTATCTTACACTGAAATGAAACACACCTTCTAACATAAGTTTATAAACCTGTCCGACTACAAGACAGCCTATAGCTTTTATTATTATTGAAATGCTACAGTTTGCATCTCAAAGGACCCTATGCCTTAATTTTCAGTTTTTTTAACCAAAGAATGCACTTTTTTATTTCTGTTTAATTCACCCTACACGTGTTTCGGCCGTGACTCGACCATCGTCAGGGGTACATTGATAAGTTCACTTCACTGTTCACTGGTCCATTTGGTATTATCATACAACCGTTACAATGTTTAAGGCTATTATTTACATTGACAATCACCAGTATACACAATTTCTTCAAGTAGATTTTGAAATGTCTTGGTGTATACAATATTTATCTTGTTTGAAGTATATAGTATAGCACTGTATATTGTTGTTGGTAGTTGTTGAAATCATTAATATTATTAACCTTTAAAGTACCAATGTTAGATATATCTAACGCAGCCTGCAATCCCCAGTGGCCCAATGTTAGATAAATCTAACGCTGTGCACGCGTGACGTTTTTCAGCTCTGACAGTGTTTGCTTTAGCAGGAAACCCAAACAAACCCATTGAGGGCCCCACCAGCAGGTCTGGAATTCGTCATGAGCAATGATGTCATTTATGGCGGTCCGGGTTTCGATATTATTTATGACCGAACTTGACCTTTGTTTATCAGCTGAGGAGGTGGCAGGCGAAATACAGTAGACCGTTGTATGAGGTTGAAACGTAGAAGCTGGACCAGGAAGGGCTCAAGTTTAGTCTTCTGGCAGCTTTCGTAGTAGTATGGCGTATCTGATATTGTTTTGCATTGGCGGACTGGCATATATATAGTGTGACAGTGGCGGATTGGTTATGTACTTCAATCCACAATTTTTTGTAACATTTATTGACAAAGCTTCAGGTGGTATTTTTCACAGTCGTATTTGAGGTTACTTTATCGGCGCCGAACTGGTAAATATTGCATAACTTCAGTGGCGGATTGTAAGGAAGTACTCCTTACTGATTATCTCTATTTGTTCTTCAGTGTTTACTGACACAGTTTCATCTGCATTACTTTCCCAGTGACCCAATCATTATTTGATAGACAAATTTTATATCAGTGGTGAATTGCCAATAACTTTCATCTATCCGGTTTATTTGGGACCCCTTGAAATGGAACCTCAGATGTGAGCTAGATATTCAAAACCACTCCAGCCAGACGAAATAGAGGAAGTACTGATGGATGAGGAATCTGGAGGAATTGGAAGAGACAGACGAACTTATGGAATCTCGTGTGCAGTTCTCATCCTCAGAAGACGAAGATAGTACTGAGGAAACCGAAGTTACGTTTCGAGAAGTGGCATACGCGTGTGAACCTGAGTCGCTAGACACAGAGAGCAGCGTTCAATGTTGTGGCGTGAGTCGACACATATCGTTGTACAGATGGAACAGAATACATTTGCCGGTGCAAATAAGGGTTGTATATTTCTGTGAACGTAACATCACACATTCCTACGGTGTAAAGCAAGGGGTAAGTACAATAAAAATCCACAGAAGTGACATAAAATATATTACACTAAATAACTTTTGAATTTATCAGAAAGTTCCGCGAGTACGTTTTATTGCTAAAAATTGACACTTCGTCCATAAATGTAGAAATTTACTCTCTTTCAAACAGTTTTCATTTCATAATTCTATATTATATAGGGCGGAAAATATATCTGTTTTTGTGGAGGTCTGCAATTCTAAGATTTAAATGCCCGAAAAAGTCGGGCCAGCAGGAGACTAGGGGTTTTTAAAAGTCGGTACGTTAAAGGTTAAAATTGTTATTACTAAAAATTGTTAAAATTTTTAAAATTGCTGGCAGTTGGTCTTGTATAGATGTTGACGTCCGTATGCTGCTGTTGTTATTGTCCTGTTGCGTGCATTCGTTGGTTAAAAAAACTGAAAATAAATGTCAAGATGCACGGTGAACACAACGTAAGACTCTATGCTTTGTTTAGAGAATAGTTTCAGTGACAGAGTAATAAACATGGGACTGCGACCTTCTCATGTGCCCGAACTGAAGTCATTTTATGTTTGTCGCGGAACACATTAAGGGATGAAATCTACCAGTAAAGTAACAATTCTGTCACTAAAGATGAACTGACGGAAAACAAACAGAAATTAGTTTCTTCAATTTCAGCAGAAACACAACGTGCAATAAACAGTGTGTCTAGTCTAGCATATCTGCCAGCCGAAGGAGTAAAATATTTGGTAGTAATTGCAGTGCATTAAACCAAAACGCGTGGAACCACATTTGCGGCAAACTGGAAGAGCGGTGATCGTTTTACTGTCTGCCGTCACGCGAAAGGTTCCGAGTAAAGACGACGTGTGGAGTGATTTAAAAGTCTATGTAACACAATTATCGTGGATAGTAACTCTACTGGAGAAGGTAATATAGAGAGGCTCTGTGTTTCGTCATTCTCTCTCTCTCTCTCCCCCCCCGTGTTTCGTCATTTTCTCTCCCCCCCCCCCCCCCCCCCGTCAGGCTCAGTATTACAGAGCGGGCTAGGCAGCAATGTAGCTATGAGCGGGTTTGTAAATTCTGTTAGCGAGTTCCGCGTTCGGATGGACAGAATCTACATGGGATTTAACATGTTTCAATTCTAACAAAATTTATCATACGTACCAAATAAAGCTTCATGAAACAGAAAACTTATATTCATATTACATGTTGTATAAAAATTTAAAGCGATTTTACTGTAGTTATTTTTCCTCAGTATGAAGAAAATGTCTCAGATAACAAAATCATGTTCGATGTGGTGTTTCAAGTGTAGATGAAATGTGGGTTTTGGCTCCTGGCATCTATTGCAGAATTCCAAAACATGCAACATCAAATTTAATTTTATTTGCCGTTTTTTGTGCATGTAAATATTTGAGTTTTAAGTCATACCCCATTGCACACGCAATACACAGCGCCACAGGACACGATCGACAATAAATCAACCACACGCTTGTATGCATGGCCAATAACCAGTTTTTTAAAAACCGTTATAATGTTTTAAATGCTAATATGAATTCTTGAAAAACTATTTGTATATAGTTTATATTCTGAGTTCATAAGGCATATTTATTTGTAACCACTACTTAAGACATAATGTATTATTATTCTTAATTTTTAATTGTATAATTTTATGCATCTATACACTTTTAAAATTGTGAGCTGCGTAACTACTTCTACTGTAAAACCACCTGTCGTGTATTTGGATGCAGTACGTACTTGTAATTCTTTGATAGATAACCCCTGAGGATGGCAATTTATTTGCCGAAACATAATATTAATTTTATATGTAGAGATTTTGAATACAGTTTATACTTCTCAATTATCTTGTGCATTTATTGGTTTTGACTTAAATTCACAATAAAATGCACGGTACATAAAAAGTAAAGTGTAAATTTTTGTTTTTCGTCTTTACGGATGGAAATTTGTGGAAGATATTTGACGACAGGGCAAAAGAACAATTCTGGGACCAAGGATAAAAGTTTATGTTGAAGACAATGGGAGGGAGACTTCAGGTTTGGACGGCATTGTGGATGAAGGTGTAAGGTGTGTGAAATATTAGCGAGAGTCTTGAAATTTCAGAATAAAGACAATGTTATGTTGAATAGCTTTACAATTTGAACAGTTCTCCAAATATGATGAATAGCTTCATAATTTGAACAGTTCTCCAAATATGATGAATAGCTTCACAATTTGAACAGTTCTCCAAATATGATGAATAGCTTCACAATTTGAACAGTTCTCCAAATATGATGAATAGCTTCACAATTTGAACAGTTCTCCAAATATGATGAATAGCTTCACAATTTGAACAGTTCTCCAAATATGATGAATAGCTTCACAATTTGAACAGTTCTCCAAATATGATGAATAGCTTCACAATTTGAACAGTTCTCCAAATATGATGAATAGCTTCACAATTTGAACAGTTCTCCAATTATGATGAATAGCTTCATAATTTGAACAGTTCTCCAAATATGATGAATAGCTTCACAATTTGAACAGTTCTCCAAATATGATGAATAGCTTCACAATTTGAACAGTTCTCCAAATATGATGAATAGCTTCACAATTTGAACAGTTCTCCAAATATGATGAATAGCTTCACAATTTGAACAGTTCTCTAGATAATTGTAAGCAATAGGAAGTTTAAGATAAATGTGTTAAAGTGTGGATGAGGAAAATACATACAATTGTAGCTGGATAAATTGAACAGAATGTACCACTTTTGGACGTAGTCATTCATTGGGTGTGAGGGCTAGATTTGGAAGAAATGGTGTTAGAATGTGGACAAGGCTTCACTGGCTCTTAAGTTTGGCGGACTATTGAGGACATTACATTGAATATCGGGATACGTCGATATTAAATTGCTGTCCTGAGGGATAAACTTTGTTTTATGAAGTCACTGACTCAGTAAGAAAGAAAGATAAGTTTCCATTTGTTACATTTATGTGTTTTTACTATTATTCTTACCTAAAAAGAACAAAATCCTGTTGCAATAGTAGTGCTATGTGACAGTGACCAAATGTAATTTAATTTCTAAGTACCTACTTTTTATGTCTTTCCAATTTAAGGAGCAGAATGCGATTGTAACATCACACTTCATCACAAGTAACAAGAGACGAAATTACAATAGAAATGATAAGTCCTTTAAAACAAATTATGTTACAAATAGAAAATCGAACATCATTAGAAAGTTATCACTGGTTGTGGTCTTCATTTAGAGGTTTCAAGAGTAGTCGATATATAAAAAAAATATTTCACATTTTGTTGCGTCAAGTTAAACAAATAAAATTGTTGCAGAAGTAGGGTCTGTATAACTTGTAGTGGCGTTCTCTGCTTATTTAATTAAGCAGAAGGCTAGGAGTGACACATATTACGTAGTTTTAGTGTCAGTCTCTCTTGAACTTCGACACTACACTGAAATGAAAACAGTTGCCCGCGCCAACAGCCTAATACCGGAAAAGGAGCCGCCATTACGTGTTGACTAACCCGCAAAATGTCACCCTTTTATGGACCGTTTGCTTAAAGTTAATAAGATTAACGCTTAGGCGTACTTGGAGGCGGATACGTATAAGTACGTATAAGGACTTGGTTACGGACTGGGCTGGAAGTTAGAGAAACCGTAGGTCGTTTGCTGGCAGCAGTATAAGCTTATGTCTTCTCGAAAGGTCCAGACCGGCTCTGGAGATCACACAGGTTTTTATTCAATCGGTACTGGGGCAGTTTACTCGGGATTAAAGCGTCATGAGCATAAATCTAACCACTTACCTCCATTTAGGGTCGAGATTAAAAGGGAGCAGAACGGCACATCCCTGTCCCTATCTTCATGAGACGCAGGGGTGAAACGTTACTCCTACAGCCCCTCTTAAGAAATCGTATCTCTCCCTCTGCATGTGTAAACCTTAAAAATAAACTTTATATTTTTCATTCCGTGCAATGTAGATAACTAATTCGCAACATTAATACCAACAAAACACATAATATTGTTTCTTGGTTATTTATATTACAATATCACATAAAATATTCCATTTTATATAATATTTTAATATGAATATCTAAGAAACAATATTGTGCATTTTGTTGGTCTAGTGTTGCAAGTTACTTACAGATTTTACATTACTTGTACCGTACATTTTTAATTATATATATCTTATGCAGACAAATATTTTAACTTAGGGACGTTTTAATATTGTTTTCAGATATCATTAACCAGGCACATCTAACGGTATTTTAAGAATTTTATATACCAATAATATAGCTGTTGTAATTTCAACAAAAGAGCCCCTGAAGATGAGCCTTATATAGGCTAGAAACATGTTGGGCAGCATTTAATAAAAATTGTGTTAAATAACATAAAACAGTGTACATTTGTCTGCATAAGATATATATTATTTACAGATATCCTGCAGACGTGTATGAAATTTATACAGTGGGGGGATTCGAACTCAAATTTTTAATGCAAATTTAATTTAGTAATATACCGGCCAGTGTAGGCACATTTTTCATGAAGAATATACTCTACTATAATAACATTTTTCAAAAACCTCTCAGTCTAATTCCTGTTACATAACACACAAGACACCTACATTCATGTATGTTATGTTACGTAGCTAAATATCTTTGTCTGTTTACTCAAATCTTGCACAAGCCATCATAATCTTAGTATTTCGATATTTATGGCATTTATGGGGCTTGGTGATTATTGCACTGCATATGTGCTGAGTTCATTAGTTTATTGAGGTGCCTGCATAACACGTTGTCCTATCGCGAGGATGAATGTCTGCTATTTTGTGGCTAAGGATATAATGAAATACAACACTGAAACTTACTAAAGTTAAATAATACTGTCTTCTTCCCTTCCCTTAATTTACTGTATTGTATTACTTCCTTCCCTTTCTTCCTTCTCTGCTATTTTCATTCTTTTAACTTATTGTTCTACATTGTCCCTTTACACTATCCCCTTGAGTTCTTGCGTTCAGGTATACTATACTCGTACATACAAAGGTAAAAGGTAAAACAATCCCATTAGAGGCCTGGACAGGCCCCGAGGGCTCCAGGAGGTTGAGACTCCCAAAATTTCCAGACAATCGGCACATGCGTGTGATATATTGTATACATGTATATAAATTCCGTTCCTGCCTTATAGAGAAGAGAGTCCCTGTATCGTATAATGGCTAGTCGGTAAATTATAGTTTTGGGGATTATAGGTATTTATTTGGAGAAATATCCGGAAGACACAAGTAAATTCTTTGTGCAAAATAAAGTTTCTTAAATTACATCAGGTGGTACGTAAAATTACCACTGGGCTAGACGAGTGTTCATAATTATGGGCATCATTAAGAACCTTCGTTACAATTTTTTTTCTATGGCTCGACAGCCCTATATGGGCCTGGGCCTCCTCGTTTCGTCGAGGTTTCATGGTCACACACATTTGAGACACACCACAGTCGGTAGGACTCCTCTGGACGAGTGATCAGCCCGTCGCAGAGACCTCTACCTGACAACACACAACACTCACAAGAGACAGACATCCATGCCCCCGGTGGGATTCGAACCCACGATCCTAGTAAACGAGAGGCCGAAGACCCACGCCTTAGACCGCACGGCCACTGGGATCGACCTTCATTACAATTACGTACCTAAAAATCCGATACCAGCCCTATTTCTCTTCGTCAAGTGTCCCTATTTTACTGGTTACCTAGTATTTGTATGACGTGTTCAGTATCTAAAAGCGATGTGCATTTGTCATTGTGTTCTGTACCTAAGGCGCTATAACTTTTCAACACTTAATACAGCTTTTGTAGATCCCGGTGGCCTTGCGGTCTAAGGCGTAGGCCTGAATCCATTTGATTGGCGGGATCGCGGGTTCGAATCCTGCTGAGCACATGGATGTTCGTCTCTTGTGTTTGTTGTGTGTTGTGTAGGTAGCAGCCTCTGCTACGGGCTGATCACTCGTTCAGAGAAGTGCTACCGGATGTGAATCTGTGTGTCTAATTGTGTGTGATCTAGTAACCTCAACAATGAGGCGACATGGACCCAAGATGTGTTGCTGCGTCACGGAAAAAAATACGCATTATATTTATCCCCTTCGGCTCATTCTTTCCAGTTCTAAACTTGAAAATCCCTACGTTATGTGATCTATGAGCCTGTCAACCCTGCACCTACATATACAATTTATTCTGAGTTATATCACTTTCCTTTCACGCCTTACATATCCCTCTTACGTCTACTCCTTCTGTCTCACTAACCTCCTATTACATTTCATAGATCTTTTCTAGAATTCATACCAATTTACGGGGGACGGTTGCCTAAATATCTGTCTCCAGCATTCATGGTTTGTTCCTATTTTAAGTGTCAAGACTCCTAGAATATGAGGCAACATCGAATAGTAAATAGTTGATAATGTTTCGGAGGAGTTTTCAATCTCCATCTTCAGGATATTTTGACTGATTAAATTGTGAATACGAAGACAGCAAGCTTCTCCATGGGCTGCTTCGAAAAGCTAACCTATAATGTCAGTAATTCTCTACAAATCGATAAGGCGTTTTAACCAGCACCGTCGTGAGAATCTACAGTCTCGCACCCTACATTATTTATTTATTTATTTGTCACTAACTAACTAACTAACTCCATGGAGCAGAGTCCTTCTTGAGAAGCTAACAGGTCCTCAGCTAGTCAAGAAATTCCCCGCGTTTTATGGAACCCGAATGTTCATTACCGCACTCACAACAGCCCTCAACCTGTCCCTATCCTAAGCCATATCAATGCAGTCCATGCCCCCCATCCCACTTCTTGAAGATCCATTTTAATATTATTCTCCCATCTACGCCTGGGTCTTCCAAGTGGTCTCCTTCCCTCAGATCTCCCCACCAAAATCCTGTATGCACTTCTCCCCTTCCCCATACTTGCTACATGCCCCGTCCACCTCATTCTTCTTGATTTGATCACCCGAATAATAGTTGGTGATGAGTACAGATCATTAAGTTCCTCGTTATGTAGTCTTCTCCACTCCCCTGTTACCCCGTCCCTCTTAGGCCCAAATATCCACCTCAGCACCCTATTCTCGAACACCCTCAGCCTATGATCCTCCCTCAGTATGAGAGACCAAGTCTCACATCCATACAAAACAAAAGGCAAAATTATAGTTCTGTATATCTTAATCTTTGTATTTTTGGATAGCAAACTGGAAGACAGAAGATCCTGCACAGAATGATAAAAAGCATTCCCCGACTTCAATCTGCTCGTCATTTCTTCCTGAATGGAATTTCGATCTGTTAGGGTTGTTCCCAGATATTTGAACTGTTCCACCCTTTCAAAGGATTTATTATCTAACTTTATGTTGTGATTTTGTCCTGCATTCTGATTGCGAGACATGACCATGTACTTAGTTTTCTCAGCATTTACTTCTAGACCAATCTCCTTATTAGCGACTACTACAGCTTATGTGTTTTTCTTTTTAGCATGTACACGTCCACCCAATATATTAACATCATCAGCATAAGCCACAAGCTGATGTGTACCATTTAATTTCAAGCCCTCCTGGTTTGCCTGAACCTTCCTAATGGCATATTCCATAGCAAAGTTGAAAAGCAATGGCGATAAAGCATCTCCTTGTTTCAAACCATTCTTAATAGGAAATGTGTCAGACAAATGTTTGCCTACCCGGACTCTGCTATAGGTTTCATTTAGACACATTTTTACTAGCCTTACTAGTTTCATAGGGATACCAAATTCAATGAGAATATTATACAAGACCTCCCTCCTAACTGAATCATAGGCTTTCTTGAAGTCTATAAATAGCTGATGCACTGCCTCATTGTATTCCCATTTTTTCTCAAGTATTTGACGAATGTACAATATATGATCATTAGTCGACCTGTTACGTCTAGATCCACACTGATGATCCCCAATAATTTCCTCTGCATACGGAGTTAACCTTGTCAGAAGGATGTTGGTTAGAATTTTGTATGTGGTTGATAAAAGTGATATGCCTCGTTGTATTTGTCACTATTGCTATAAATGTTACCCAAGTAAATCTGTTATATTACTTGACCCTTTGTGCTCCATTTTGTTCCTTCTCAACTCTGCCTGCTTTCTTGAATACTGCTACGGCATTTTAGATTTTCTTACTCAAAGCTTCAGCCTCCATTTATCACAATATCCACTTTATTTAATGTCTTTTTAGTCCGTTTGTTGTGCAAGACCAGACCACCAATCTTCAGGGTTTAGCAGCCGCAGCCTACTTGGGTTCACTCTCACTGTTACGTCCCTAACTATACCATTAGTATACATCAAGTGGAAGGCCAAAACCCTGTAGTTACCCACCTCACTCCAATCCATCTTCGGGGTGGAAGAATTATAAATTACTATAAATTTTTATTTTGCTGCTAGAGACCCTTCTAAACCTCCATTCAAAATGCGCTCCTCTTAAAGTGTGCTTTTATTTGCTGATTGTTCTCGGTCGATATTTCCCGTAATACTTTGTCCGTTACAAATCTCGTCTCGCATTCTCGACCATAAGATAGGATGTTAATGTTCCTGCGCATATCATTTAAAACTGTAGATGTACAGTCGGCTTTTAACCTGCTGTATTTGGTGTTTCTGCACTTTGTAATTTCTCCTCTCCATATGTATTTCACTATTCTTTAACCATTTTTCTTCAGTGCATTTTTGTACCCATATTCTCCAGTGAAACTAATAAAGGCGTATGGTAAATTAAAGTTTCTGCTCCACAATTCTCTTTTAAACCCATTGAAATCAACTCACATTCTATTATATATTAACCCAGGGAGCTAATATAAATACTTTTAACTTCCACTTCATTTCTGCCATTCAGAATATCAAAATTCTTTTTCTCGCAACATCAGTCAATACAAACATCTCTTGCTTAAATCCTCTGTCTTTGTCGTGTCTCTTATTTAAGCTCAATGCAGTATTTCTTCTGACTTCTCCTTTACCTCTACCGGCACAAACACCATTAAATTCCTGCCTTAAAGCTCATACAAATAATTCACATTCCTAATCCTTGCCTTTCTCTTCCTAAATAAAAACAAATTTGGATTGAATTATTCCAATCTTCGAGGCCACTCATAAACAAACCTACAAATTTTTATTGTGTAATCGTCATGATCTTAAATCCCACCCACAATATTTCAATTAATTTCAATTTATTTTTTATTACTTTACTTATCTTATGTTTAAGCAATTATTCCCGGGATTCAACCGGATTTCAGTAAGCGCAAATTTTGTTTAGAAAGGAAACCCATAGTGACATGTTTATTAGTATCTCAGTAACAGACATACTAGAATGACTCTGAAATGACCTATTGTCTATATCTTATCTGGATGAAATTGTGGAGCAGATTTAATTTAAAACTCATGTAGACACTTAAACTTTAACTCTCAAGCGAAGATCTAAATTATTTTCAACATTACCTGTTTCACATCCTGTAGTTTGAATCAGTAATACACGAATAAGGTAGTGAAATTTGAGAAAAATAGGGAAGCGGTTTGGTATGAAGTGGCTTTGATAATATGCTTGAGCCCTTGACTGTCACCTTCACTTTACATTCCATTTATTTAGTACTTGTTTATGCACAGGTTTCTATGCTTTCATTTTGGGTTGTTTCACAAATCCAGATTTTTTTTTATGGTTACAAATGTGAAGATTCTATCCACTTCAGAACCTTCTTAACTTTATCTTGAAGAGATAAATGATTTAAACACAAAACGCAGCTTCGGAACGAATGTATACGACAGCTTAAAATTAACACACGTGCTGCCGTCGACCGCAACAAATTTGATTAGTTTTCGTCAATATATGCTACATGTTTCGGTTGTACTGACCATCCTTAGGCATTTAAATACATGACTTTAAAATTCGAAACAAAATGCATATGTATACATTTTAAATTTGTGAGATCTTACAAATTGTATTTTAAAACTCAAAATAAAAGGCTTATATATATATATTTTGTAAATTTGTAAGAACTTACAAACTGTACTTTAAAACTCAAAATAAAATGCATACATATACATATTAAATTTGTGAGATCTCACAAATTATACTATAAAAATCAAAATAAAATGCATATATATATTTATTTATTATATTTGTGAGATCTCACAAATTTTACTTTAAAACTCAAAATAAAATGCATGTATATATTCTAAATTTGTGAGCTCTAAAAATTAATATAGGACATCATTCACTAAACCCTTTTATCCACTTTACTCACTCTTCGAATAGTCCATTTCCGTCTGCATATTTTTACTCTTATGTTACGTCAGCAGTTTTGAAGAGACCGTCTGTGGAGGCTTTGTTACCATTTGGCCTGGATATTTTTAAACGTTATCCAGACAGTTCACGTGTCTTGTAAAGTGTATTTGGACTCGACTGGTTAGTACATATTTATTCTGAAACTACAGTGACAGGCTTTCAAAGTGGATTGACAGTTTCTCAAGATATTCATGGTTGCAGCAGCAGATGTCTTTTCAAAGTCTCCAGTAACCTCTTTGTATTATTCCATCAGTGCTACTGCCAGCAATAGCAGCTTCAACATGCTTCATGAAGCAGCCGCACTTCACCAAACCTGTCCTTGTTTTAATCGCCTTCTTGCAATGGGGACTTCCAACATTTTAATGTACTCTTAGAATTGAAATCTGCGGTCTTCTGGGTAATTACACGGCGTCGTGTGGTAATTATTTACCGACGTTTCGGGACAACATATCGGTCCCATCTTTAAGGGTCAAGATTCCTTTCCTACTCGGAATCTTGACTTGTGAAGATGGGACCGATACGTTGTCCCGAAACGTCGGTAAATAATTACCACACGACTCCGTGTAATTACCCAGAAGACCACAGATTTCATCAACATCGCGGCGGAAGCCTGAAATCAAGGTTACTCTTAGAATTGTTGCTACACAAGGTAGGCTCCTATTACTTTGCGTTTAGTTACATAAAACCTTTACACTTTTATTGTATATCAAGTCTCAAAACTGAGAGGTTTTTTGTATTTCAAGTCAATGTTTTGCTTATAGATGACTGACACAATGTGCACCTTCTTTATCACTCAGTTTACTCTACAACACTACCATTTTTTAAGACCAATCAACATTTTTTTCATTTCTCCAGTCCAGCTTCATATTGCCTACAGGAAGACACTGAGAAGACACAAATTTTCAGTTTTCTAAGTGAGATATAATCAGGAATGATGGCTGTATTTTAGCGTTACGCAAATACTTCGCATAAACAGGTACCTCCTGAATTGTAGATTATATCAGTTGTTCAATCTAGCAGAATGTAACAGTTCACTAAAGCTGCCACTTTAACTACTGTGTTTTTATTTCAGCTTTATCGATATAGCTAATAACCTGTTCACACTGGAAGTACCGATGCATTATGTTAGCCCTCAGCTTAAATGATAAGTATGATATTCCTGGCATGTCAGTGAAACTTTTTTCCTTTTATTCTACTCTGTATTCACGGCAGACTGCAACTTGTTCCGATCACTACCCAAACTACTTCAGTTTACGACTTTCCATTATGTTTCATATTTATTTTAATATTATCCTCCGTTTAAGCTTACGGTTTCAAAGTAATTTTTTTACTTTACTCAATGCCACAAACAATATAAACATTAGATCTGTGCTCTTCTGGGATATTAATCAACGTTGAGTGATTATTCTGTACCGACGTTTCGGGACAACATATAGGTCCCATTTTCAAGGGTCAAGAAGTCCTAGAAGAAGAATTTTTCTGTAGCTTGGGGTAAATACGAGTTAACCAAGCCAAATCGAGCTATGCACCACACATTCCTAATAGAGAATATATGTGTGGTAAAACTGGAAATGATGAATATGCTACGTATATGTAAACGTGGGCAGTTTCTGAATGTACTAGAAATGCTTTGTGTTTGCAGAAAAGTAAATAAGGCGCAGAAGGACGTCTAAAATATTATGTATATGTAATGATTTGAGTCATACACCAGCATCTATGCCGCTAGCTCTGTTCTCTTTGTGACAACATAAAGAGCAGTTGTAGTGTACACATACTGAGGACTGTTCTAAAGCGGGACTGCGCGCTATAGAGCGGAACATAGCGACGAAAGACGCCGCCAGCTCTGAAATACTCTGTTCCTCGTCAGAAAAAGCGTTCAATATATCTCAATAAATAAACCTGTTTCTGTATATGGTGTTACTAAAAGCTTTTCCATTTTTAACTTTATTTATATTAATTAATAATATAATAACCATGGCTCGGGCCTCCTCTTGCCTCCTCTTTCCGAGGTTACTAAGTCGTGTGCATTCGTGGCAGTTGGTGACTGGCCAACTGGCCGCGCTACTATTCTATTAGCCAGAGACTATGTGTCCGCCAGAGCCATCTGGCAGGCAGTGCGAAATGGGTGAGAAATGGAGGCTTTTGAATTTAGCTTACGTAACATTTTTATTCATGTCCGTAAGGTTCTTTTACATGACGTAAATCTACGACATGGGACCGACGGCTTTACTTCCCCTCCGAAGGAAGTGGTGCTCCGGATTTTTATCACCTATTATCCCTCGGTCGGGATCGAACCCGCGAACCTTGGGTCCAGTGGCGAGCACGCTAACCACTAGTCCACCGAGGTCGACCTAGCAGTTTTTGTCATTTCAATGCCTGTTTTTTCAGAAGAAAAAGAATAAAGAAAAGTATGTATAAATAAATAAGAAAGGCAGAAATAATGCAACAATACTATCATACAGGAACTTGGAACCTTCAGTCAAACAAAGGAGGAACCATTATTACAAAGAATGCATTGGCTGTGCCTTCCGATTCAACAGTATCATTTTAGCAAAGTAATATATGTATTTGTAACAGTGACTGTGAAATTAATAATTTGCTACAACACACTGCAAGGAAGAAGGTAACGTCGTCACAAAACGTGAATATGTAAATGGAAATTTATTTTTCATTCAAATCATCTTCAAACTTCAATTACTGCTCTAATTTTTGTTGTTCGCTCAAGCACACTTAGCAGATTTGTGTAGCGACTTGCAAAAAAGTCTATTAATTGGCATTCTCTACAGGATAATCTGATGATGTGTTTATCTGTTACGAGTATTGTTTGAAAAATAAATTATATTATGTTGTCGGTAAATATTTTTATGAATTTGTGATATAATGTACTCTATGGTTATGTAATATGCGCATTATATATTCGGCAGTGAACATTCCGGGGACAAACTCGGCTTAATCAAAAAGTGAAAATTTATGGGGCAAAATGAGCGACACATTTCTTCCACAATTTTCCTTTGTGATTTTGTATTACATTTTCAGTCTTTACATTTATTTAGTACATAAGTATTAACTGTTGCATTGCTGACAACAACATAAAGATAAAACTTCCTTGTTTACTCTGTATCAACCTGAATCAAATAAGGATTTTAAATAGCGTTTGTATATTTAGTACGTTTGGCGTTTCATATAGAACAATGAACTACATAATTTATTTCTTGAAGCCTGCATATTTAAAACTTTTAGGGGAACTAGACGTCTATTGAATATATAATATCGTAATAACTATCGAAGAATTAGGGCGTGAGGGTATGGGAAGAATTGGGATGACTCTGTACAGGGTCTCGCGGCTGAGTTTTCTGAAATTAACTATATTTTTCCATGCGTTATGTAAGCAGGTAATGTTACTGCCAGCAGACCCCGGACATTCAAATTCACCATTTGACCAATCTTTCGACAGTTCCATCCACTTACCCCCATAATAACAATTGCACACTTATCCCACCATATCCATATTTGTCTTTTAGATTCAGTCTTCCTTGACAGTCTCCCAATAAAAATTTGTTAAGCATTCCTTTAATTTCTTCCGTGATTAGTCGCTCGGCTATTCAAGATATTTCTTGCCTTTTGTGGCACCTCAAAGACCATCAGCAAATAACGGCCTGTACTGTGAGCCAGTCAGAACACTCATATAAACTTTCTCTTAACTGCCCGTTTCAATATTATCCTCCCATATAAATCTATGTATCTCTGTTTCAGTTTCAGCCATTAAAATTTTGTGTTTATTTCTCATTTCCCTTTGAGCAAGCCTACTGTCTTGCTTTTCAAACCCAATTCTTCCTACTTTGATCAATTTTGAAGTGTAATGTTATGAACCTCTCGTTACGTAATTTACTCCGTCATCCGGCTACTTCTTGCAGTACCCACATATTTGTCTCGGAACTCCTTTTTTCAAACCTTGATAACTTTTCTTGTGATGAGAGGCAAAATTTCACATGTATAAAAAACTGAATCTTTATACCAGTTAATAACATACAAATTTGATTCCCTTTTCTGCTGTCGTGGTACCAATTAAGATGTGAAGCTTTCTTAACTGCCATTTTACGTTAATTAAGAAATTTTTAGAGGTTGTTAAGAAAGGCTGGTTTATAATTTGTAAACTTACATTGCTCTGCTTCCGTTTTTCAGCACAAATCCTTAACCTGTCTGTACCAATTTCAAACGTGTATCAGCATCCTGAGTTTCCAGCTGTGTCCTGTTCCCCAACCTGTTTTATTTTTTAAAATTCCCTTATCTAAATTCGCTTCACGTCACGTATGATGAATCAAGACACAGTCGCCTGTGACATGACGTAATTATTCAAGCAGTCCAAGTGCAGCGGGTAATTTAATTCGGGGTGCCTTCTCAGCAGAACATTGAACAGAGCCCCCCCCCCACCTTCCGCCCTATTTCCAACTGTGTGCACAAGAAACTTTACTTCAACGTAGATTGAAACCTGTTTATAACGGAATCCCAAGGGATATGAACTTTGTTATGTTACACACAGGTTTCTCTTTGCCTAAGTTACGTATATCTAGACAGGTTTTTGCGTAACTCCATGACACAATGTCCTTCTGTGTAAGCCAACAATGCTACATTGTCAGTTACTCAAGAAATTCCCTGCAATTTACTGATCCAGAAGATGCATTACAATATTTACATGAAGACGCCATTTGTCCTTATCTTGAGCCCGATTAATCCGTCCGTCTCCTCATTCTACTAGTTTAAGATACGTTTTA
The DNA here is from genome assembly GCA_021186555.1 of Reticulitermes speratus. Classification (NCBI taxonomy): domain Eukaryota; kingdom Metazoa; phylum Arthropoda; class Insecta; order Blattodea; family Rhinotermitidae; genus Reticulitermes; species Reticulitermes speratus. The sequence goes on from JAJKFL010000009.1 coordinate 7,891,912, forward strand.
AAATTATCCTCACATTGATCTTCCAAATTATCTCGTTCCTTTAGGTTTCCCAACCAAAGCCCTGTAAGTATTTCTTTTCTGCCGTGTTGGAACATACCTCGTCCCCTCATTCTCCTTGATGTCGTCACTCTAATGATATATATGGAGGAGTCGGGAGAGGGAGAAGAGTTGGCACATTTTTCACGTTATAATTTTTCACATTTTCTCTGTACTTGTTAAGTTGAATGTAACGGCACGTATGGCTAGCAACACTCTTGGGCTACAATCCGACTTACACAAATATGACGCTATTCGTAAGGAATAGGAGGGAGAGGCTTTTGCCCTAACCTCTGCACGTGTGCCAACCTGCCCCGCGGACGGGGTACGTTGGCATATGGTAAAAATAAGTGGAAAATCAAGATGCCAAATTTTCAAGGCCAAAAAGTAACAGGCAAAAATTAAGATAATGTTTTATAGAAAAAATTTGTCTGACAGGGGCGCACCCAAGGGGAGAGGCTACCGGACTGCAGTCCCACAAACCCTCCAAAACCGAAATTGAAAAATCACAGATTTTCTAGATTTGATGTCAAGAGTTTTACGTGATTTCCCCTTCAGCCGAAATCAGCCACTGGAGTCAGCTGATGACTAGTGCATTAGAATATTGAATAATAAATTAATAAAATTTAAAAACCAATAAGATAGGACACTGTGATTGAGTCATGGAACATGTAGTTATATTTGTATGTATATAAATGCAGTTGCAAACAGTGTTGTGTTAGAGTTCTTATAATATGATTTTTAAAATCAAACATAAATTATATGTATCCCCCTCCAATGAAAAATCTGGCTGCGGAACTCGTGTCAGTTACACGTTGTACGCAACAACGCGGTGCTATTATGGTAATAAATAGTTGAGAAACAATAAAAGTTCGGCAAAAAATTCAGCATATTTACTTGAATTAAAAAAGAAAATCAAAAGGAAAGGTAACTCAGTATGACACTAACCTACCACCAGCAATACACGTAACTCAGTATGACACTAGCCTACCACCAGCAACACGTAACTCATATACACAGTAAACTCAGTATGACACTAGCCTACCACCAGCAATACACGTAACTCAGTATGACCACTAGCCTACCACCAGCAAACACGTAATCAGTATGACACTAGCCTACCACCAGCAATACAGGTTTTCATTCTAAATAAAGTATCCCAATCCCATGAGACTGGCAATTTAAGCAACACATTTGGGGGCCATCAGTGCATTCTTCAAGTGACCGCAACTTGCAGTCTGTTGACTGAATCCACATTTATTGATGCGCCAAGACAATAGAAGCAGGATTATCTCGGAGTCTTCTTCCTCTGTGTTGCCTGCATTTTTTATTTTTTATTTTTTACTTTTTGCATTCGGCTCTTGTAAATCTCGCTGTTAGATAAGTGGCACGCTCCTCTTTCTAATATAGGCCCAGTTCTTCTCTCATTTGCTCCGAGCCCTCTGTTGTACTGGTGTCAAAGCATATTTGACAGAGGTATCAACCAAAAATGACAGTTATTCTCTTGTTCTTGTTTACATTCTTACGCTTTTTGCGTAAGGTTTAGGGATGTTTCGAACGTCCTCTGGAGTAGCAGGATGCGTTGCAACTTTTGAAGCAAAAGATGATCATTTGGGAGAGTCATCAAAATCGCAGGAAGTTGACTGTTGCTACCGGAAGCTGCTGCCTCCATAGGAGGGGCAGCTATGTCTGCAACGTAATCTTCCATAAATTCCTCATTTTGAAAAATACCGCCGCTGAACAGGTAAATTCCAAAAAACTGGAAACCTGCTTTGGTATTTGCAGTAAAAAGAAGTCAGGTGCGAAGGTGTGTTGACGATACAAGGATTGTCATATATTGTCACTGTTGTGCCTGTATGGTTAGTTATGCAGGCATCATAAGCTCGGTTCACATACGTTATAAGCGATCCGTTGACAGACCTGTCAAGAGGCTGGAGTTACGGCTGCAGTGTGGAGGGAAGTTGACAGTCAAGCCATTCTGCTTGCAGTAATCTATTGCCCGTATGGCCAAAAGCGAATCATGGTTGTCCAGCAACAGAACTACTGATCTCTCTTTAGAAGGCTTAGCATGTGCCGCGAAATGTTTTACGTATCTTACACAATGCTCCTTCGTCATCTACCCAGAGGGATTGACGGTGTGTTCAATGACAGTGTTGGTGAGGTGCTTTTACCTCACCCTCCCTTACCCTTTTGCAGTATCTTGCCAAAATACGAAAATAAATCTGAAAATCCTTCGCCGCCTTCCTTGTTGACCTTCGACTTTTCCGCAGAACTCACAGCTTGTAGCAGTGCTCAAGACCACTTATTTAGGTTCTTGAAACGGAGAAAGAAAATCACACTGGTAAACAATTAACCACTAAGTTTCTAACCGAAACTGGGGCAAGTTGACACAGTAAACCAACATGCCCCACGTTGAGTGTGCCGACCTGCCCCGTCGCCACGTTTGTTTGTTTTAGACTGCATGATCCTCAAACACAATGGAAGTCTACAATTCTCTCTAGCTCCAATGTTAGCCAAAAGGCGGTACCATTCATGGGTGGCACAATGTCACGTGTAGCTGTAAACAAACTTTAAACACAAAACATTTTATACAGCGATGAAAAAATTACTTCCTGCGGTGTACAAAATAAAAAACTACACCACACTTCAGTCATAGCTCACAAAGCGCTGACGCTTGTTGACCGCTCTCAGGAGAAGTCATTGAACAGTACAGATTGACAGGTGCTGCTATCCTGCGCTGTATTTTGGAGTTATGGCCCTTATGCAAACTTACCCCTGTAGCCAACTAACCCCCCTCTCCCCTACAAGTCATTCGGCTCCACATTATGCACTATATCTAGGTAGATAATATATCAAAATATCTAACTCCACTACATATGTGCTTATATATAGATTTTTGATCCAAGTAAAAAATCAGAAATCCAATTTTCTCTGCAGATTACACTGTTAGTGAGTGTTACACCTCAGTGAAACAGAACGTAATTACTTATTTACCTTCTCTTTAAGTAAAGAATTGAAGCTTAAAGGGGCAAAATTACGATTTATTTCACAACATGTGTAAGGTCTTTTTAACCTTGTAACACATAGTGGAAATGTTTTTTTGATAATTTTATGGGGAATATAAACTTTATATTTGATCACGGAAATATAACGTTTGTAAAAAAAAAAAAAAAACTGAACAATTTCACTCTGAATTTTGTTTGCAGACATTATATCTCCGAGGTACACTCTTCCTGATTCTTTCGTGTTTGAAGTAATTGTCATTTCATGCGTGTTTGGTGAATGTTCCAGCAAAATCCGCCAAATTGTACATTGCATGCAACAGTATATTTTCAGGAGAAGAAGCCCAGTGTCTGTCAATGTTCCGTTTAGAGCCCCTAACGTGAGTGGTAAAATATGGATGCACAAAGTCAATGTACTATGCTTCACAGTTTGCTCTTTATGGTTTCCGGATATAAGTCGCTTCTATTGTCGTTAAATTTTCTGCTCATCTCATCCCTATGTTAAAGGCATGAGATTAAAGCCTATAGACCAGTGATTCTCAGACCCAAAATCATAATTCACTTGTCCTATCGAAATAAAGCATATCAGTTCCTACTCAGGACCCCATAAAATAGAAATAGGTTTGAAGTGTAGGTTTATAGCATGCTATTTCAAATAACGAGTAAGGTAAAATTTAGAGACAATTTCACGAATACTTCCAAATTTAATTTTTTTCTTAATAAAGTTTAGGCTAATACATAAAACATCAGGCTTTATAATTTTGTTAGTAAAGCACCAACTAGAATGAACTCGCGACCCTCGGTTAGAGAAATCCTGTTGTATATAATCACCTACTGCTGATACCTCCCCTTATACAGATTGAATGTCGGCGAGTCGTCGTAATGACTGATAAATTTAGTGTGGGGAAAATACCGCAAAATATTCCAGGAAAATGGGTCACGTTTCTGGGTGTATATAATCGTTAAAGTTCAGCGTGGAGACAGCCCTCTGTATTCTGCATGCAATCGAATCACAAAGATGTGGTCATAAATCTGGTAGGCAGGAAATGTCACTGTTAATGTCACGGAACTGAGTCAGAAGCGAGTAAATTGCGCTATATTGTTATGTAATGTATCTATATTTGCATAATTTTATATTTATGACGCAGGAAATATCATAACATTAGGTCAGTGTTATCTCGGACCTAGTACCTAGATCAGTGTTTCTGCATCCTTACTGATACCGTGGATCCGTTAAAAGCACAGGAACATATCTTAAACGATACCTGCGCATAATGTAAACATGTTTGTATCGCGAAACTTCTACAGTCCCGAGGAAATGTAGTTCTGTGGATCAAGCATAAAGCTCGTTAATTTAGCAAAGGACTGTGTCATATTCGGCGAAGCAGATTGTACTGCTCTAAAGCCGTTACTCTCTTAACGCCTGTAATAACACCAGATAAAAAAGGATTCGCTGTAGCCTGAAGGCGTTAAAACAGAACACTAGCTGCTATATTCGTCAGAGGTAATTACATTTTAAATTAAGTGACTACAGAATCGACGGTTTTTATCACAATCCTTTGACAGTGGACCGGTAACAGTCTCTCGTAATCTGCGATATTTCAATTTCTTACACTCTTTTTGTTGAAGATTGAAATTCTCTAAGCTGTTAAGCCGTGCTGATTTACCGTCGTTTCTGGGGATTAAGTGCCTCAGTCTTAAAAATAAACACTTCAAAGTTGCAAGATCAAGAAGATAAAGGCATTACGCTTTTCGGAAATGTCGGTAAATCTTCACCAGTCGCAGAGGCGTAAATTTCAGAAATCGTGAATGTTCTTTCATATTCTCTATTTATTAACAGGATGTTATTACGTAATTTAATATTAGGTTATCATCAACTGTCTAAAAATCTCTGAAATACTACTATTACTTGTAGGTGTTCTGATTTTTCAACAGTCAGTTCCTTTCAGATACATGAAATAAGGTCCATGCATTAAAGTAGTGAAACTAGGAAAGTACTACTTTCTGCAAGGGCCTGGGATTAGCCAAATGCTTAATTATTCTTTACTGCCTAAGTGATTAGCAACTTCTCAAGAAGGACTCTACTACACAGATTTAGCTTTTATTACTCAGTTTCAAATTTATTGCCATTTCGTACCTTTTAGAAATCTTTCTCTTGTGGAGGGCGAAAGTGTGAGACGCGAGAAAGTGTTTGAGGAGAAGGGTTGAGGAAAACATTCGGACATGAGGGGCCAACAAATGCACAAGCTTAATAACAAGTATAAGATGTATTTACAACCCCTACATGTGTGCGGTGGCGCAGTTGGTTGAGGCACTGTGCTACAAACCGGAACGTCGCGGGTTTGATTCCCGATAGTGTCACTGGAATTTTTCACTGACATAATCGTTTCGGTCGCACTATGGCCCTGGGGTCGACTCAGCCTCTAACAGAAATGAGTACCAGGAATCTTTCCTGGGGGGTAAAGGCGGCCGGTGCGTAGGGCTGACAACCTTACCACCTTCATGTACCGATTGTCTAAAAACCTGGGAGCCTCAACCTCCTGCAGCCCTAAGGGCCTGCCCAGGCCTGTAATGGGATTGCTTTACCTTTACCTTTACATGTGTACGACGAAACACTTCGCCGTACACGTAACACACAACGCCACAGGACGCGAAAGACAATAGATCAAACACACGCTTGTATACACGGCCAACAACCAATTTAAAAAAAAAACCTTTACATATTTTAAATACCAATATCGCTCCATGTAAAACTATTCGTATAACTCCATAGCTCCATGGAGCAGAGTCCTTCTTGAGAAGCTAACAGGTCCTCAGCTAGTCAAGAAATTCCCCGCGTTTTATGGAACCCGAAGGTTCATTACCGCACTCACAAGAGCCCGGCACCTGTCCCTAACAAACTATTTGTATATAAGTTTTATATTCTGAGTTCATATAACTTATTTATCTATAATAACTACTTGACATATATGTATTATTTTTCTTAATTTGTAATTTTATAATTTTAGGCATCTATATGTTTCAACATTGTGAGCGGCTTAAATATTTCTACTGTAAAAACTAACTATTGTGTATTTGAATACAGTAAGTACTTGAACTTTCTTGATGAAATCCACTGAGGATGGACATTTATTTGCCGAAACATATGTAAGGGTTGTAAATACATTTTATGCTTGTTAATATTCTTGCGCATTTGTTGGTTTTGACTTAAACTCGCGATAAAATGCACGGTACGTACAGCATAAAAAATGAGGGCTGAGTTATTTGAGATCTTTAGGGCCTTATGTAAGAAGGACTACAAGACTTACATTGGGATAATTTAACATAGGAGGCCACAGTGAGTTCTGGAATATTTAAATATAGGGAAACCTGAAAGAAAACACAAATTCAGAATTATAAGAAAATATTAAAGGATAATATTAAGCTAGAACATAGGAAGAAATGTGTGGGGATTTGACTTGAATGGAACTGGCACACATCTTAGCCAATTCACATTTTGGAATATGTCAATATATCCAGACTTTGCTCCACGTGTCTTTTATTTTCGAACATATTTTCTGTTTTAGACAAACGTTTTACTTCTTCATACAGTTTATCCACATATCCGTTTATCTATGCTCTGGCGTCACAAAGTTGTAAGACGTAAGAATTGTGCAGCTGCCTTTACTCAGCTGTGCACAGCTGCAATACAATTCACCATACAGCTGTAGGTAAATTATACATGCTGTGTAGTGAGTTATACAGTGACGTGTACAGTGAGCTGTGTAGTGAGTTGTAGATCGAACTGAATAATCTATACAGTGAGCTGTATGTTGAAATGTAGGTCTATAGTGAGCTGTATAGTTGGCTGTATGGTGAGTTGCATGATGGACTGCACAATCAGCTGTATACGTATATTAAAGCAATGTGCGTAATGGCAACGTCAGTGAACTGTACAGAGCGCTGTATAGTGCTATGTATATTGAGGCATGCAGTGCGCTGCATACATTAGATGTATACAGGTGTGTATGCAGAAGTGTACAATAGTAATAAATTTTGTGAGCTCTATAGTGAGCTATATTATAATATGTATAGTGCGATATATCTTGCTTTTCAAATAACCTTACTCTGTTCTGTTTAGTTACGGTTAAAATATGGGGCATATGTGCTGCTCCCCGACATAGCGTACATCTTGTAATTCAGTGTTTTTTATTTATTGTATTTATCAACCGACTGCTTGTTTATCGGTGCTATCATATAAAGCGAAACCACAAAGTGGAGTCATTGGCTAAGATTGAGGTTAAGTTGCGATGAAACTGATTAAAACTCGTCTTTAAATAAATGGTTATTAAACCTATAAGGACGAAGTGTAATCTTGTTTCATTTAGAGACTCAGTTCCTACCGCGCAGTAAACACTCTCCATCTCGGTTATAAACAACCTATCAGATAATTCTGTATAGGGTAAAACTCACTGTTTGTTCTGGGATACATACAAAACACATAAATACACTGAGTGGGTATAACGTAGAAATTTTTATGCTAAACCTGGTGGTACATACAGTAACCGCTAGGCCTAAAAAGTTTAAACGTGGGCCAAAGAAAGGAGAAATTCTGTGTGCTTTTCATTAGTTTATTTCGGCAATGCAAACAACGAGAAACGAACAGAGGTGCACGAGATGTTTGAGATTCGAGTGCTTGGAAGATATATTAAGAAGAGAATCGACCGAATAAATTTTCGTGGATAAAAGAGGATATTCACTTTAAAGAACAAATCTTTCCTACAGGTAGATACACAATTACAAAACAAAATACATACAGTAAATACAAGTACACACATTACAAAAACATCCACACCTTAACAAAAACATCCACACCTTACAAAAACACACACAATACAAAAAAAACACACGCACATTACAAAAACACCCACACCTTAAAAAATCCACACCTTAACAAAAAAATCCACACCTTACAAAAACATCCACACCTTAACAAAAACATCCACTCCTTAACAAAAAACATCCACTCCTTAACAAAAACATCCACACCTTACAAAAACACTCACACACAATACAAAAAAAAAAACACACACATTACAAAAACACCCACACATTAAATAATCTCAATACGTTAGAGTATCCTCAGTATAAAGTCAGACCAAAGTACCTGATACTTTTATCCCCCAAGAACCCAATTCACTTCATCATAAACATTCACAAGCTCCATGTGCATTGACATGGACAGTTCCTCAGGAAGTACTTCTTCTCGGGCGATCAGCAGCGCCAACTGGTTTAAATACAACGTTTCGGGGCCTGGCCTGAGGATGGGGACGGAGTCAGTCCCCGAAACGCTGTATTTAAACGAGTTAACGCGGCTGATCACCGAGAAGACTATATTGAATCACGTCGCCGCGAAAGTTTTAAAAATTATACTTCAATACACGTGACTTTTCTATACTCACTAATTACAGTGTAAGTCTGTGCCGTGAAGTCTGGTGAACAGAATACAGGACAAAATCACAACCTAAGAATAGTGTGGCAAATTTAAATATGAAAAACAAACTTAAAAAATTAAAAATTGCGTTTATGAAGACGTTAAGAGTATAGCAAATTCAATGAATGCCTTCTACTAGTGGTTCAAGAATATCTTGTCTTTTCGTTTGCTATATGAAAGTATAAAGATTAAAATACGCAGAACTGTAATTTTGGCTGTTAGTAAACTTGGTCTGTCACATTGAGGAAGTGTCAAATATTTAGGGTCTTTGAGAATGTGGTGCTGAGTAAGATGTTTGGGCCTGAGAGGGACGAGGAAATTGCACAGTGAGTAGGTTCATGATTTGCACTGACCAATTATTGTTTGGATGAGCAAATCAAGTGCGAGCAGATGGGCAGGGCATGTGGTATCTATGGGGGTGAGGAGTGGTGCATAAAGGGCTTTGATGCTGAAACCTGAGGGAAAGAGACCATTTGGAAGAACTAGGCCTAGATATAAAAATAATATAGTAGGAGCGTGGACTGACTTGATTTGGCATAGGATAGGGACAAGTGGCTCTCTCTTTTGAAGGCGGTGATAAACGTTCGGTGTCTATAATATGAAGTGAATTTCTTGACTAGCTGAGAATCTATTAGCTTCTCAATAAGGGCTCTGCTCCATGGATGTAATTAGTTGGTTAGGTAGTTACTTAATTCTATGTAATTGCTCATTTACTGGATGCTATCATGTCCCATGTCTTCATTGTGCCAATAAAATAAACCGACGTGTTTTTACTAAGTTCTGCTTTTAAGGGATTAGTGAATTAAGTTATTTGTCTATATATTTTTTAAAGTCTTCTATGATGTGACATGTGTCTACTTCTATGGAAGTTTTAATAATTTCCTCTCTATTTTACGAAGTTTTCCCCAAAGGCGCATGCTAGCTTCACCTTCTGAGCCAGCAGTTTTAAAGTATAAGGCTTTATGAGTTTTAACCGGAACTCTTTGTGTACCTTATTGGAGGAAAGTGAGGTAAAAAAGCTATGTCCCTAATTAGTTTAGTGTGTATACGGTGACTGACAGTATCCATGATGGAGTGACAATTTATTTTGTCCTTGAAGCATTAAAAAGTAGCAGAGAATGAAGAAGCTGTAATATTAAAGAAGGTTTATGGGTGAAAAATGCAGATCGAGTCATAACAAGTAAAAAAGAAACCAGGACTGATAAAATCGACGATAACAGGCATTATAATTTTTATACATTTTCGAGTTTATTGGTACTTGTCAGCGTATATTTATTTTGGAGGACCAGGGAATATTCCAGCTTCGGCTGAAGTACTGCCACTTATTTTATTACGATATTAATGAGAAGTAGAACCTGTATTGCTTTACAGCTTAACACAATTTTTAATATATTTATGATAATACACTTTACTCTCAGGCAAAATATTTGAGAATAAAGAAACGTAAAACATCGCCAATATAGAAACTGAACATAGACGTTACATTATACTAGTACAAGAAGTAACATAGACGTTACATTATACTAGTACAAGAAGTAACATAGACGTTACATTATACTAGTACAAGAAGTAACATAGACTTTACATTATACTAGTACAAGAAGTAACATAGATGTTACATTATAGTAGCACAAGAAGTAACATAGACGTTACATTATACTAGTACAAGAAGTAATATAGATGTTACATTATAGTAGCACAAGAAGTAACATAGATGTTACATTATACTAGTACAAGAAGTAACATAGATGTTACATTATAGTAGCACAAGAAGTAACATAGACGTTACATTATAGTAGCACAAGAAGTAACATAGATGTTACATTATAGTAGCACAAGAAGTAACATAGACGTTACATTATACTAGTACAAGAAGTAACATAGACGTTACATTATAGTAGCACAAGAAGTAACATAGATGTTACATTATAGTAGCACAAGAAGTAACATAGACGTTACATTATACTAGTACAAGAAGTAACATAGATGTTACATTATAGTAGCACAAGAAGTAACATAGACGTTACATTATAGTAGCACAAGAAGTAACATAGACGTTACATTATACTAGTACAAGAAGTAACATAGATGTTACATTATAGTAGCACAAGAAGTAGCATATACGTTACATTATACTAGTACAAGAAATAACATAGATGTTACATTATAGTAGCACAAGAAGTAACATAGACGTTACATTATACTAGTACAAGAAATAACATAGACGTTACATTATACTAGTACAAGAAATAACAAATGTTACATTATACTAGTACAAGAAATAACATAGACGTTACATTATACTAGTACAAGAAGTAACATAGATGTTACATTATACTACTACAAGAAGTAACATTCTTTTTTTCAGTGTTAAGAATAATATAATTTTATATCACATAATACCCAGCAGTATTCATTCAGTAGGTACAGCATAAAATTTGTCTCTAAACGTATGCAATATATACTGTATAACTTCCGGATATAAACTTGAAGTATATACCGCATATCATCTGGATGTAAAGAGGCGGTATGTAGCACATAACATCCGGATGTGAACAAGCAGTAAGTACTGCATAATATCCCGATATAATCATATGTAACACACATACCGGCAAAGTCTGAATATAAATATGCAATATATGCCACATAACATCCGTATGCCATCATCTCCGGAGTTTACATGTTCAAATAATCAGCTGGTCACAAAAACTTGGAGTAATGAGTTTTGGAAAAAAATGTTCACAAAAAAAGGGGCTTGGATAAGAACATTATGCTGCAAGAGAAATTTGCAGAGAGCGGTAAACAACCTGTTACTTGCGAGCAGTAGGGCATCTTTGTGATAAACAGCTATGGAACTTATTAATGTGTCGAAATGAGGGTCCATGTAGATCTAATGGGAGATTGTGCTGGACTGCACCAAAGGCATGATTGAGATAGAGATAAATGAACCAACCTCCCCTCTTGAGCAGACAGTAAGTGTGATCATGTTTATGTAAGCGCTCTAGTTAAATTTTTAGTACTGATTTTTATTCAATAAGTCTGCGTTGAAGTCAGTTTAAATATAAAGCACAGGGACTTTGTTACTCTACAATACTTCCCAAAGTTAAGAGGAAATTGCAAAGTAATTTTTTCCTGTAGACGATTTGAAGGTGTATGGAGGGCGCATAAATATGGCTTCACTTCCTCCTATTCTCGGCACTAGATGGACATCAATGTTTAGTTTTAGGTAATGATTGCTTTATATTCGATAAACATTGAAAAAGAGACCGAGAGGTACAGAGAGTGGGTTTGGATATTGTTGAGAAGCGACCATTTCTTGCCTCAGACAGAAGTCGGAAAGTCCAAAAGTACTCTCAAATCCTTACTTATGCACAGTATGTAAAAATTGTTATAGGTCTGAAATAATGTAGAAATGCCATTGCCCTTCTTAAATGTAGACAGAATTTGTAACGATGTTGGCTGCTACACCCGCCTCACATTTGAGTTTTCAATTCTGACTCTGCCGCTTACACGCCAAGGGGGTTGAGGTTACGGCTCAAGAAAAGGAAATTTGTTGTAAGCCACTGAATTCATCATAATGAGATTCTCGCATTACTAGACAGTTTGATTACAAACACACTTTCTGTTAACATTTCGTGGCCACAAAAAAAAAAATGCTTTCCTTATATATTCGTAAAAACATAACTTGCTTAAGTATTGGTCTGTTCAGGATCAGTCAAGTTGTCTCTGTCTCCTGCAAAGTTGTTTATCCGTGATTTACGACAAATTTCTGCTTCATGAGCGATATTCAGTAGCCTAAAAGAATCCAGGTCTTAAACCAAAATATAGCGAGTTATGAGATCTGCGCTCTTTTTGGATATTACGCAACGTCGAGAGATAATCCTTTACCGACGTTTCCGGACAACATATCGGTCCCTTCTTCAAGGGACAAGAAGTCCAAAAGAAAGCCTTTCTTCTTCTTCGACTTCTTGACCCTTCAAGATGGGAACCGATAGTTTGTCCCGAAACGTCGGTACAGAACTATTATTCAACGCTGCGTAATATCGCAGAAGAGCACAGTCTCATGTGCATCGCGGCGGAAGTCTGAAATAACAAACCTTCCATATGTAGAAGTTAATTTGACAGACTGGATGCTCTCCATAATTGTATTTGCCATCATACGTTAGCACATAGTTTCACATTATGAACTCATTTTCTAAGATCGGCCGAGGTATTTAAAACGTCTCCCGCTTGCCCACTTGATCCTTTCTATTCTTGAAAGTGATTCGCCTGTCTTTTGATTTTGCGTCCGAGGTGGCAGCAAGACTTAATTTTGGATGGTTTTTAGTCCTCACAATTAAGAACCTATCGCTAATGTCTGCCTAAAGAGGAATATCCTCTTCGACCTAGGTAGAAATCTCCTGAGGTTCCGAAATATGGAGGTAACCAATCAATGTTCTCAGCAATTGTAAGTTTTATTATCCTCATAACATACTTATGAAAAAAATCAAAAGTAAGTACTGCAAAGTATTTGCTTTACGGTACTGCCTTCTATGATTACACCTAACCACTCTGAAACACATATGAGGAAAAATATTGCGCCAAGCTGGCCGAAACCGCAAGCCTCTTCTTCACTGCTTGTTTCTAGTATTTAGTGTTACCTGATTTTAACCCAGCACGATTTCCGGGACGGAACCAGTTTCTTCTTCCCTGGCGCCTCGATGAAAATTCTATAAGTCGATATTTTTTCTCTGGATCCTTCCCCACGCACCCTCCTGCCGCGGTCGATATGATTGTCAAGACTGCGAAGAGTCATTGCCACATTTAATTGTCTGATGCTTATGTTCGTGTGCTGCTGCTTTAAAACGCGTCCTGTATCCTCGGGCCACCAGCGGAAACTCATGCTCCTCGCGTCCCTTCCTCTTACAACGTCAATCCTGCAGCTTTCTCAGTCTAGCCTTTTGCTTCTTTGCTTTCTCTTTCAAGCTTCGGAGTGTGTCTCGTCTAAGGCGTGGGTCTTCGGCCGCTCGTTTACTAGGATCGTGGGTTTGAATCCCACCGGGGGCATGGATGTCTGTCTCTTGTGAGTGTTGTGTGTTGTCAGGTAGAGGTCTCTGCGACGAGCTGGTCCCTCGTCCAGAGCAGTCCTACCGACTGTGGTGTGTCTAAAATGTGTGTGACCATGAAACCTCGGCGAAAAGAGGAGGCCCAGGCCCATATAGGGCTGTCGAGCCATACAAAAAAAAAAGTAATAATTATACGGCCAGTTGCTCTAATTACATCTATCTCTTGAGAATCCCTAAGGGTGTGCGTGTTTTTAAAAGGACTATAATATCCTGATTACTCCCAGATATTATTTTTCGTTTAGAAGGCATGGCAATATAACTCGAACTACTGAACTTTGTTCAGGCGTTAAAATCCACGTTTCAGGAAAGAGGCAACGGAAAGTATAATTTAAATGATAAAGTTTTGGAGAGTTCTACTTTACGTAGATGAACGAACACAGGCTGTTTGTTCGGAATAGGCAGCAATCAAGTGGATTGTGTAGCCACTCTAATGATTGAAATACGTGTAATAGTTTCTTAAGATGTAAAGGGACTACGTTTGCCTGACTCTTAGAAAATAAGCCATTACTGTTGATGGAAAAGCGCAGTGCTTTCATTGAGAGTTACAAATTGTTTTCATTATCCTATCTTTGTATTAAGAGGCTATTTTGGTAAATACTCGTACATGCAAGAAGTTGAAGCATCAAAGCTCTGTTAAAATCACTTCTCGTAAATCTTATTTTGATTTGTTTAACTTATTCTTCCTACCACAGGACGTTTGGTGTCTGCACTCACTAACTTCTTGATCTTGGTCAAATGCAGTTCTGCTTTTAAGAAACCATGTAAATAACAACAGAATTCTTGTATCTTTTATTCACATTCCTACGCCTACCATATATAGATCAGCTCTTTCCTTCTCCAAGTTAGATTTTCAATTGCAGTGGTTCTTAAATGCAAACGAGGCCTACAAATTGCCTTGGTTATTTAATGACGGTAGTCTGTCAATGTTCATTTCAGCAGAATATAAAAGAAGGTGGCCGTAGCCGATATCCCATCATGATTGTGTTATTTGCCCAGATATATCCAGGAAACTCACAAACATTCTCGGAAAATTAGCCGAAAGGGCAGACATTTTTAACTCCAGTTTTTCAAGTACTAATTACGTAGAGGCATTTTCATGCAAATTGTAATTCCCTTTAGCATAAACGTTACACATGACTTTGGATTGGAATCCTAAATTTCCAATTTTATTTATCGGAAAATAGTTGACTCATGTCTTTACAAAAATTTCTCAACCGAAATCATACACTTTGCTTAACTTTTTAGGTAGCGCAACAGCCAAAATCGGGCCTAGGCCAACTCATTGTTGATGTTGCTAAATCACACACAATTAGACACACACACACACACACACAGCCGGTAGAACTCCTCTGAACGAGTGATCAGCTTGTCGCAGAGGCCAGTACCTAGACAACAGAAAGCAAACACAGTAGACGAACATGCATGGACTCAGAGGAATTCGAACCTGTAACCCCAAGAATCTAGCGGCCGTAGACCTACGCCGTAGACCGCACGGCCACCGGTTTCGGCAGCTTCCTCACTTGTTGCACAGGTTTCCATATCTCAAAACCTACTGTAATGAAACTGTATATCTTACAATAACTTGCACTTTAGGTGATTGGTCAGAGCTGTAATTTTTCGTGAGCGGTCACAGGATTTAATCATACTCAAGTACGAATTACTTTATTTCTTGCAAATGTTAATATATTACTGTTTTATTTCTAGATTAATGTGAAGAGTCTCACGGATTCTACGTCAAAATTTTACACGGTCACCACCATTATAATGGGAGGCTTACGAGTAACGATTCATAAATTTTTAGGAATATGTATGATTCATTGCCTACCTAAGTCCGACTGGGACCTAAATGGATGATCCGAGTGATCATCATTTTGTTATCTTGCATTCTCATCAAGAATTACCTTAAAAATGGCATATGTTTAGTATATATTTGCGGCACAATACTTCAACACCCTATGTCAAGTGGCCCTAATGTCGCTATCACATCAAACGTTTGTGCATTCGTACCGATTGCTACAAAATTTAGACGTAGGAAGTTGTGGTGGTCCTCAATAGCAGGCCGTCTATACTAATTTAATCACATTCGATCAAACCTTTCAAACGTTAAAAGGAGAAACTAAAAGCAGTTAGTGTTACTATGTTCGTTTTCTCCTTAGAAAAGGGAAATAGGTTAAACAGATAAAAATTGTTTTTTTTTGTAAATTTGGATATCTGACTTGACCAGGTGTAATTATGGATTTGAAATGTAACCTACTATTGTAACCTACCTAAAATATGATAAGAAGGGGAATGATGTGGTTTTTGTCAGGCTGTCCATTCACATACAAAGTAATGTATCAAAACCGGCCAAGGCCGTCATTCCACGTAATTACTGGCTACAATAACCCTATTACTGGACTCTATGTACATAACCAATGTACAAATTAAACGCCGAGAAGCAAAAGAGTGAGAACAATATCGTTTAACTTAGGAAAGAAAAGTAAGTACAATTGTTTAAAATGGGCCGCGGAAAAGTGTTTTCTACATTCTAGAGATTTTCTGTATAAATTTATATAATTATGTCCAAGTTTATTGACAGGGCTAATTGTGTGGTACAGGTTGTTCATGAAAAAGTGATAATCGTTTATTGGGTAAGAATTTTTACATTCTTCGTTTAATCCGAAGTTTCATTACCGTGTCCCCAACAGACAAACAAATCCCGCCAAAAGTCTCACAGCCAATTTCTTTTAAGATTCATTTAATATAAGCCTCCCGTCCTACTTATTCCCCAGTATCGTCTCTGTCTTTCAGTTTTAAAATAAAATATTGCTTATATTAATCTCCAAATACATTTATCTGCAGTCTGCGTGCTTTCGGATTATTACAAAATTTTGAAATGATCAGCTTACACTGAGTTCTAATCATGGGATTAAAATTTGCATGAAGCAACATTGAATTATGGGGTAACTTCTAACTGATACGGAAGGCCAGAGTTCTGAGTTTGACACCTTTTTTTAGCAATAATATAACTTTCAGTTAAATAATTGCCAGATACAGTTTTCCATTCCCGATGCAAGGAAGGAACTTTGCAACAACAAATGAGAAGGTCAGTTTATGGCTAAAATTGTATTTTTGTATTTCAGACTTTCCAAGTTCCAATCTTATTTCGAATAATAACAATACTTCTTTAGGTTTTACCCTTTTCTTTAGTCTCTCCAGGCGAATGCAAAACCAGTGCCTATAAATAGAACAAAACTACCCCCTTCTACATTTTTACCTGCTTGTTATCACTGACTGTATTATTGTCTCATTTCACGCTATGTGGACGTTATTTAATTTAAAAGTACATAAACTAAGATAGATCAAGCTGTAATGTAGTGAATTTTGGGAAAATTATTCGATTGTAAAATTTAGAAAAAGCTGTTATAAATTAAGTTTTTAATGTGTAGAGTCTTCGATCCTAGAGAAGGGTAGTTTGTAGAGTCTGATCTCTCGCAGCCCCTTCATTGTTTATTTATACATAGGACAGATGGCGGCACGCTATCGGATCGGGTCCCAGGACTCCAGTTTCGAGAACCTGGTTCTTACCCTATAGTGGCGCAAAGTCTGGTTTTCCAAAACTAGCACAACGTGCTGGAGGGTTGGGCTCATTGCGTCACAAAACAAACACACTTGAAAGCAGAAACATTTCAATTTTAGCCTTATTGAATATATATATATATAATTATTGAATATTATATATATATATTGATTCGTACGTACTGGAAGAGTTTTAAAGGTTACGTTTACCACGTACTATGTTACTTACTGCTTTATTTAACGAGGCTTTCAAATTATAACATTATATATTGTCGGTGATAGTCGAACGTATGCATAAGAAGCATTGTTAGAATGATAATGGCAGAGAAAATGCAAAGAGCTCGAAGAAAACTGCCCCACAGCCACTTCTTTTATCACAGATTTCACATAGACTACTCTGCGAATTAACTGGGGTCTCCGGGCTGAAATTCCGGCTACTATTATTTTCATGGTTACTAAATAAAAAATTAAGAGCTAAGTTAGGAAGTAAAATATGTGCGTGAAATTTCAGATGAAATCACTTGTAAGATCATAAAAGAGGTAAAGGAATAATGGTACAGATGTCTCTGTGCACTCCACTTAAACATATGGGGCGTGTATGTAGACTTCCATTTATTTTCACTCTCGGCAATTCTCCAGGGGAAAGAGTCCATGTTACCTCTTGAATTGAGTCTTGGCTGCCCCCAGAGCAGGTCTGATCACTTTGGTGGGGAGAAAAATCGCTGGAAATCTAGCCAAGGTTCCTCAGCTATCCAGCCCGTGGCCTAGTCAGTGTACCTGGCGCGCTATCTCAGCTTCTACCTCTAATAGCAGAATACTGAGATGAATTTTAGAGAAATGGGTCCTTGTGGTGTCAGCTGGGTCCTTATGGTGTCAACTGCAACGAAGTAGCTGGAGATGGAGTTTATTTATGGGCTGTACTAAACATGATATATGGAATGGTTTGACTGTGAAAACTATGTTATTCTTAACATGAAGTTGGTTACAGTTTGGGTATGAAACGTAGAATGTGTACGAGATTAGTTTTGACGGTTATATCTGTCTGCAATAAATAAACTTGAAGGGTGAAACAGATAAACTGTAGGCAGAATATGAAATACAGCCATTGGAATATATTTTAATTATTCTTTTACTTGTCCTTGTCTTTGTGTCGTTCTGGAAGGGTAAAGAAGAGACATCTGTACCTTGTCTAGTAATAATATTAAGCCTTGCACTTTTTATTTAAATATAACTAATGACTGCTATCCTACGAAGAGATAAGGTTTGTAAAGTTTAGTAATTCTTAAAATAATTGAAGACAAATGTAGATCTGTTTTTATGGGGTAAAGTAAAGGTAAAGTTTTCCCCATCTGCAACATGAAGGCAGATAGAGGGAGTAGAGGTGTAGCTCCACTCATTCCTATCCTCGGCACTACATGTATGTGAGTTGTTAACTTCACATTCCGGCCGATTTACTCCCGGGAAACAACCCCGATACCCATTAATTGGGAGGCTGCTCGCTGGGCCTCAGAGCCTGGCTGGACTTACTGAAGAAAGGTTTCTTCTCAGTGCCGGGATTCGAAATCCGGACCGTCCAGTCTGCAGACTAGTCGCTATACTATCTACAGTAGCCCGTCTCCTACGGGGTAAGGAAAATGGGAAATGTGTGTTTGTGAGTTTCTTTGGGCGGAGAAAAACTGAGCGAAGTAGAAAGGGAAAGTAGCAAATGCGTTCTGTAGAACAGCAAACGAATGTTCGATAAAGGAATATATTTGAAGTTACACATGAGGAAAAAATCTTAGTAGCTGTTTCTTGACAGTAAAGCACAAGGAAGTTATCAATAAGTCTTTATTAACATGAACGAAAAAATCAATTACAGTGTCAACAAGACTACATTTGTTAGAAAATAGATCTATGTGTCTAATTGAGCGACATGTTTAGATCTAAATTAGGTCATCTTCAAGCCATTAAACAACATTAAAACATATTGAAGAAGATAAATATATGATTAACTAAGTTATGTAATCACTATGTTGGTTTTGTCTCTCACGTCTCTCACATTCAATCATATCTTCTTAATATTGCTGCTAAAATCATTATCATAATAGTGATGCAATTGTCACATTTCCTGTTTATGTAAATATTTACAATCAACACTCAACATTTCGCAACTTTATTATTAGCAACTTATGTCTTTGCAAAACCAAATTCTAAACTGTTTCATTAAATATTTATAATAACCTTAAATTACAAAAATAATTTGTGCACAAAAATGAGAATAATCGTGCAAACAAGCATCTTTTTACCATCAACATAACTTTAGTAACATTATTGTTAGTCATCTTGATAAGGCAATATGTTTTAACTTGACTCGTGAAGATGGGACCGACACGTTGTCCCGAAACGTCGGTAAATAATTACCACACGACGCCGTGTAATTACCCAGAAGACCACAGATTTAATCATGGTCATCTATCAGACCACAGTATAATGAAGTACAAAATATTACGATTACATTAAAACATTTTTTTCAATAGTCTGACATCTCAAACTATTTAACACACATTTTAATGAAATTGTAATATTCCCACTTTTATTATTCTGTATGGCCTGAATATTACCATGACGTTTTAATGTGTTACCTTATTAATATGACTTATTAACATTAATATGACGTATTAACATTAATATCAATGAAGTTGTGTTGACCTTAAACAAATGCTTCTTTGTAGGATTATAAAACACAAGTGGATGCATAACATTAAATGTAAAGTGAGAATAATTACATAGTGGTTTACTCTGTCTTCACCACAAATACCATGGTAACTTTTTAATACAGCCTATTATATTTTAATTTTTATTCACAAGTTTTCTTGCTGTGCCGTGCCTAAATCTCGACATTCCACGGAGATCCACCAGACTATATCCTACATCCCTTACAAATATGAGTTGGGCTGTTCTGTCAGCTCCCTTTCACCCCTACCTTTCACTTTTGTACCCGACCATAATTTACCTAATAAGCTACGTTTTTCTACTTGATCACTCTGCAACCCAGCTCTGAACTACGAGCAGCGAACTCCGGTTTCGAACTTCATCTACCAAAATTTGGTCTCGGGGAAAAGGATTGTTTGAGTCCCTGGTAGTGCTTACATCTGAAGAATATTGTATCAGATCGGCGGTACCAAGTGTCCGAAAAGATAAGGTTCTCGGGTCTTAATCAACAAGTTGGTTAAAATTACATTCTTTCTGTTGTATAGGTTTACTGCATATACTGTAAGTACGGGGTGTGTTACTCCAATTGTTATAAATAAATTATTGATGTTATTTTGGTGTATTGACGATATACAGGGTATACACAAAATAATGGTGCGGATTCCCTTTATTCACCATTGAAACCGCACCATTCTTTTGTGTATACTCTGTATGTGGGGTCCACCCACGCTAAAACACGATTCATGGTAATAAGCACGTTTCATTGCAAACTTTGTTTCCTCGCGATCTACCTTATTCAATCATAAGGACCATTGCTGTTTCGCGGATCAGGCTTTGCGCATTTCTGTGGCACGCCTTAGTTAACATATAAGTATTAGTGGGGAATTCAGCACCGCGGGGATGACGTTCTTTAAAGTACGTGCAGGTGAAAAACTACTGCTACTGCTTTCCTGAAGAGAAAGTTTTCCTTTCTAATTACACATCAGACCGTGAAGTAAAGCTGCACGCTTCTGTAACTTCGCTACTTGGACGACGGTAAATAGGGTCTGGTTTGAAGAAATAAATTGGGCCCGAGGTATTTTGTAGTAAACTGGAATGGGCTGATAAATGGTTGCAGATATTCAGCGCAGCGTTCTAATTTCGCTGAACGTAGGCATTAAGATGGAATAAAAGTATCGATAATTATTGAGTTTTTCACTTCGTTATTTATGAATATTACTGTATTAACGGTTCTGACACGGTGTAATTTGGTAAATGTTTACCAGTGTTTCAATTTCCCATGAAATATCGGTTTAATCTACAATATTATACGGCTTCAAGGTCCGGAATTTTGAAAACATTTTCAGTTTAGTGTGCTTTGGCCATGGATAAGTTAAAGGAGACTTGAAGCGGCAAAATGTTACCAAACAAATCACGATAAATAATACAATAAAAAGTAACAAATCTGAAATTTACATTTCTCAAGGCGAAGAATGTTGTTCCCTTCTGGGATGTGACATTATACTTCAACTATAAATTTATACCAGGGTATACGGCGTTACAACTCAGAAGATAGCATTCGTCAAGATAGGAAGTGTCTCATAGCGTAAGTTCGCCTTCTTTTATTTTATTCCTTTAAAAGACACAAATTTAACGTTCTGAAAGTATAAGAGTTATATCAGTGCGTTCATTCTAATGTCTATCCTGCCTTCTTACTCTGTTCCTGCAACACGGTGAGTCATATAACAAGATTACTACTTCTACTATTTCTTCTACTACTACTACTACTTCTACTACTACTAAAAATGTGAAATGTATTCAGTCAGTGCAAAACAAATTCCTTTCCAATTTCCCTCTTACGTTAATGGACTTGAAGGCTGTTTTTCTGAGCTTTGAAATTTAACAATGTATGACTAAGATTTTTTTTGCAGTCGGCGTTGTTTGCTTTGTGAATTGAAATGATGTTTTTGCACACAGGCAAAATGTGTTTTTTCAGCGGCAGAGAAACTGGGTGCTCCTAACGAAGTAATGGAAATGGAGAATAGAAGATTGCTGAAAATGCACTGCCCACAAAACCCTAAGAAATTACGTATCTTCAGGCTCATAATCATATTGCTTGACATATGAGAGACCTCAAGTAAGAAAGAATACATACAAAATTAATTTAAGGAACTTTCTATACAACCCAATTTTTTAAATTGGAAGATCTACTTGTGGCTAAAATGGTATTCCACAATTGTCAAGTTCGTAAATTTTCAGGTATATCTGTTAGAATACTGTGAAACTCTTCCATGTTACACAAGAAATATATCTTAAAATCACTTCGCCGTTGACATTTGACACCAGGATGGAAGAAAATTATCGAGCCGTCTCTGTAAAGTACAGCTGGCAACTTATCTTTCTTGTACAACATAAAGTAAGAGTTGCCCTTTACATCTATGCAGTGTTGATAAGAATGGTTCTCCAATTACGCAGTTCAGCCCACTTTTTCATTGCAAAATAACATAATGTACTGAGCGCTTTCTTGCTCCCCCACACGGGGCGTGAAACACTCGTATATTAGAGGTCTTCAGCACACCTGCCCCTTCATGCAAACCCACAACAGGACCGTTCGTTTTCTCTACCCCAATTTATAAGCATACAACTTGAGGAAACTTTATGTATTCTACAGCACATCCTGACACTCAGTGCCACATGTTTATGAATCTATGAGGACACGTCATATATCCTACAACAGATCCTTACACTCATTGTCACTTATATCATGCATCTGTGAGGACACCTCATGTATCCTACAACAGATCCTTACACTCATTGTCACATATTTCATGAATCTATGAGGACAAATCATGTATCCTACAACAGATCCTTACACTCATTGTCACATGTTTCATGCATCTATGAGGACACCTCATGTATCCTACAACAGATCCTTACACTCAATGTCACATGTTCCACGCATCTATGAGGACACCTCATGTATTCTACAACAGATCCTTACACTCAATGTCACATGTTTCATGCATTTATGAAGACATCTCATGTATCGTACAACAGATCCTGGCACTCAGCGTCACATGCTTAATACGTCCGTGAAAATATCTTTTATGTACTGCAAAAATCCTCTTTCTCAATATTATATGTAGTCTAACAAATCGAAAGTTGTAAAGATTAAGAGCGGATTAATTCTGGGAACTTATTACCATTCTGTTCAGTATCTGATACCTTCTCGTCTCTTGCACACAAACATAAGGATTATTGTTGTCATGTATAAGTACCAGGTCTCGTATGTGTCAAAAGCTCAGGTAGAACATAGACCGACATTTGCCTATAAAGAAGATGCTAAAGATAATGCTTCAAATTGTGAGTGAGGAATTAATGGAAACTATAAGTACCTGCCTAATGAGTACCTTATATTTATAATCTCCACCAACATACATTACTGTTATTGCATGAGCATATATAAGATGTGCGAGCAGGTAGCACTTAAAGTCAAGGTGAGAGATACGTACAGTAGAGTACTTTAGTTGGAAAACATGAATGGAGCTCGCCGCCTCTACTATCCAAACATGGATTTAGGGGTAAAAATAGAAATAATTCTAAAGACGTAGTGTCGAGGAGTGTGACTTGGAGTCTTGTTTTTCAACATAGGGACCAGTAGTGGAATCTTGTGGACACAGAGGTGACATTGCGATTTGTTTGAAAAGCAGGACTGTTATTGAACAGTTCAGCGACTATCAGCTTCTCAAGAGGGACTTTTTTCAACGTAAGTACTTAAATACACAATCCACTGGTGCCATAAATTTGCTCAGTCCTAGTAATCCGGACTGTATATACACAGTAACAGTGATATGCTGCCATGATCTCTTCCTATTTCAGTTTGCCTTTGAACGCGTTTCCTCTAACTGAAATATAGATCGGCTGAAACACTGCAGGGACGGTTATGCAGTACAGTACATACAACAAAGACATTTTAGATGTTCGAAATCTTTATTTAAAAACGGGACATGATGTTTCATTTCACAAAATGTGGAAAATCAGGATTTACAGAACACGGATATCGCAGTTTATTTGTTTTAAACATGCACTCTTACATTCTGGGCAAGTTTTCGAAATAGTGTGCAGAAAAATATTTGGGTTTCAGGATTTTGTTAATAAATAAAGAGCGAATTTTTAATAGTACAGAAAGAAGAGTGTTGTGAATTACATGTCAGGTAGTGAAATCTGGGGTCTGCGGTTATGGCTAGGATTTTTGTGACAATAAATGCACATGGAATTTTAGTAGAAAATTTGTATTAATATGTCCACTTGAAAGAATGAACGTAGAATGTAGGTTGATATTGAGATACACTTTTGAGATGTAGTTTATTAAAACTGAAATTGGATGATATTAAAATGGGGTTTGGTATTATCGGTACTGACTCTTGTTTTCCTACTATCATATTTTTAGTTACATCGAAATAATATTACGTATTCCTAAGTATTTATCTAGAAAATACTCATGCCCAAACAGAAGTATTTTTCAAAGCATAATACACAGTTTTGCTCCTATTTACACTTCATTTATTAGGACCGTTCATATTGACGCACCGCATCTACTCATACAGGCTATTTGTTTTTGTAAAATTCCAGAGAAAATGATAGACAGTAACAATATTACAAGAAGTAAACACAAACCTCTTAATCTCAGAAAATGTAATTTTATAACGAATTCAGTTAATTAATTTTCACAAACCCCAACCTCTTTACTTTAAGCTCATAAAGTCACCCGAGAAAAATATATTGTGAATCCCAAATTTTAATAATAATAATAATAATAATAATAATAAGTCAATTACTTTTTCTATTGCAAAAAAACTTCAGATAATGACTAAACTTACACACTTATATGCATAAATGCACCACTCATTATGCCATCTGCATTATGAACGTATTGTAATCGTACACTGAAAAGTGTTCTCAAAATTCAGAAATGATGATTCTTTCTTACAAACCACCAACATTTCGCATTAATTTATTCTTCGCTCATCAACAATCACGGAGATGAAAACGAGGTGAAGACAAAGAACTGGCTTGATGCAAAGGCTCAAAGCAAAGAAGACTTGCGGTTTTGTGGGGCGGGGGGGGGGGGGGGGGGGGGGGGGGAGGGAGTGTAACCTTGTCAGGTTTCTTGTTAATCTCAGAAAATTGTTTTTAAAATTTTGATAATCTAAACTTCGTTTACGTGTTCCAAAAAACTGGATAAAATTCTGTATTATAGATTGACGGACTAATATCACTGATGTTGCAAAAACGTAAATTTTCTTAAAGACGAACAGTACGTTTCACCAATATTTTTGATAAATTACAAATCTTTTGCTTTGGCTTCTGGTACGCTTTTGAAGTTCAACGAAACTTCTGAGGAAGTCTGTGCCCTGATGTAAGTTACTGGAAGTACACTACGTCAGATGGCTGCACGCTCTCATATTGCTACCAAAATATTGAGTGGGATTATTCATACGTTGAAGGGACATTGATGTGTTCAGCATTGTATTTGTGTGAGCAGTACTCCTGCTTCAAATGAACCATTGTGTCATTTGTTTGGGCAAGTGGTAATGTTTCAATGCCCTTCGTTCGAAAGGTTACACATGAAGATCAAGCAAGGATCTGGTCTTTTGGCAAGGATAAAGATGAAAAGTGCCACGTTCTAAAGACTGTAGACCAATTTCAAGATAGGCTTTGGTGTGCCTGGTTTTTCAAGAAGCAATGATCTGTCATCTCTTCTTCTAAAGGCTGTAAAATAACAGATTGTTCAAAGTTCTTGATGCTTAGCCGATTTCATGAAAATCAGTTTTTTTAAACGTCACTGAATATATGTCCTAGAAGAACGAAATTTTTAGAGTATCATGCAGATTTATGTGACAGTTCATGCAGACCCTTGGTATAAAAAATACGCCACCTGCAAGAAGGACGTCATCTGCAAACGTAATTATACAATTATATAATTTTTAATGACGTCCATAACGAAGGTTTGGGATTGGCATATAACAGGCCTGGGAAGAAAGTTACACGAACATTTAGAGAAAAGTGCTTGAAAGGAAAAGGTTACTTGTTATACGTAGATGTAGGAAGAAAAATAATATTAAATTTAATGAAAGAAATAGGGGTGGTAGAAGGGTTAATCTGAAGTGCTCATAATATGGTGCAATTACATGCTTTCATGGAAAGCTTTTTGTGAAAGGGGAAATTTTCTGGTCACTTGCAAAATTATCAGCATCTAAATAAAAATCCTGCGTCACGAATATGGCGAATTATAATTTTCAGATAGCTCTGGGTTTTGTCTCTCTTTCATTAGCTACTGCCTGTGGACCGTCTTTTTTTTTTAAGGTTTGTTGCTCCGAATTGGAGAAGTGCGTAATGATGGATCGGTGGATGCTGAAAGTACACGTGACCTGAAACCAGATGTTGCTGACCGCCATATCAATCTTACCAATCTGTTCTAAATCTCGTCATGTGACACAAAATGTTGTACACAGTTGCCAAGCGCGTTAGTAGGTTCATCTTATTTGAAAATCATTTTCTGAATTCTAAAGTGCTTCATTTAAATTTCACACTGTTGCCACCGTGCATCTTCGTCATATTAAATTAAGTTATAGACCAACTGATGCACACTAAAACTACTTTTTTAAGTAGCTTTATTATTAAAATTGTTAAAAATTGTACCCCTACACGTGTTTCGATCCTAGGATCATCGTCAGGGGGGTTTTTTGCTAAAAGCTACAGTAGTTTTAGTGTGCATCAGTTGGTCTATAACTTAATTTAAGCTTCATTTAAATGTTTATTGCCCAGTTATGCACAGCACTTTTTATGGCTGGTAGTGGTGATGGTTGTGGCGGTTGTCGGTGGCTGGTGATTTTGTTGTCTTCTGACTTCAGCCAAGATATAAGCCTTCTATAACTGCAAGGTGGGAAAGATTTTTTGCTTTCGTAAATATTAGACAGTTTGTATCGGTATCAGAAAGAACAGAATTTTCAGAAATGTCGTCAAAAATTTAGGTTCCGAAGTAGTAATGCGGTATGATGTGTGACTCTCCATAACTTGCTTACCAAATTACGGTTCAGTTTCCGTTACAATTGTAATCACAAGTTCGTCTCCAGTGAACTCCCAAAGCAATTTTGTAACACGTGCTATTTGCATTTAGCTACAGGAAAGACTACAACATGCAGGGACAACAAAAGCGCACAAGGAGACATTCAGAGTACAAGTGGATTGAATGATCACCACTTTCCGAAATCAC
This sequence comes from Reticulitermes speratus, assembly GCA_021186555.1. Taxonomy (NCBI): domain Eukaryota; kingdom Metazoa; phylum Arthropoda; class Insecta; order Blattodea; family Rhinotermitidae; genus Reticulitermes; species Reticulitermes speratus. The sequence continues at coordinate 7,919,032 of JAJKFL010000009.1, forward strand.
TAGAAGAATTATGTTTGTAAAATATTTGTAATATATTTTCAATAATTTATATAAAGACAATACATTTCTTACAGCTTTATTCAACTGGGGATTTTGAGGGAGAGCGAAGCTGAAAGTTAAGAATTGTTTGTTTAATACACCACCAGAAAAAGTTCCTGCATATATATATTTCTGTGGTATAATCGCTTTATCTCAAATCATAATTTAATTCAGAATACCGCATTATAGGAAATGTATATTTAATAATTGTAAGGTTATGTGAGTAATATAATTCATGGCGTCTCTGTACCGTATTGAACAATACTTCAAGTAACTTAACAGGAAGAAAATTTTTTATTTAGGACAGACTTTCTCATTAATTAAGTAAACGATTTCTTAGGGTTTATAACTTCTCTCCTCACATTGTACCTACTTAGGAAGTCTGTTTTAATGTTGTTAAGAGCCATATATTTCTGAATTTGACTTCTTTTCCATTTTTGAATTTTCTAATTTTGACCAGGAGATAGACACAGGACAGACAAGAAACTCCGTCCGTTAAATGTAAAGTAATGAATGAGATTCTATTATTAATGAGATTAGTATCGATGCATATATCGATACTAATAAAACATAAAAGTAGTTTATGTGTGTGCATTTGTTGGTAAACTGAATAGTGAGATACGAGGTTCTGACAGCTGTGTTGAAGACTCAAGGTTTGTGGGATGTGATGCAATGTAAACTGGTAAATAGTTACCGGTGTTTCGGGGTAATTTAATCTCTCCATCTTCAGAATAGTCCGAGTTTAAGCTGGCTTCTCCAGAACGCTGTTAACTATTTAAGATTCTACACGGTATCTTATCCCAGAAGACTTGAAATTGCCCAGGTGAAGTTTAGTAAGACTGATCATAATCTACATATACCCAATCTTGTTTACGAGTATTTAAAACAGACAGGTGTTGTACACTCGTGTAGTGTTTGGTTTTGCAATGAAGATTACAAAATTAAAAACTTACTGTGTATCCCTTTATATATTATGCGCTTACGTTGTTTTAACGACACTGAAATATTAGGATTTGAAGTTCCTGAAATTTTTATAAGAAATATTTATTAAGACAACAACAGCTATAAAAGGCGCAGGTGCGAACTTGGAGGTTACAGCCGCATAATTCACTTGGCTGGAGTTTTAATTTCTTCACAAAGTAGAAACAACAATAGAGTGACTTTCATAATGTTGATATATCTGTAAGCTTAGAAATCTGTAGAGTACGAAACAGGCTTCGTGACTTCTACACTGAACTGCTTATTGTTATTATTTGTCTACCGCATTACAGCTTGAAAAGGGGGAAGCCACACGAGCATTGACTAAGGGCCTCAATATGGAAGCGGCCTTAAAAATATTATAGAGAAATAAAGTGTTTGAATTGCCTATCCTCATTGACCATGAAATATGAATTACTGAATCGGCTTGAGTTTTCTGAATAATCGAAGTTTTCCTTTGGTGAAGGCAAGTGGAACACAACATTACACAAACCCTATATATATACAGATAATAATTGTTTTTATATTACTGCTGTCATTAAATTTCGAATTATTTATCTAAGTCTCCTTTCTTAAAATAACATACTTGGTCTAATTCAGACACTTAGATATAACGTGAAATAACCATTTTACTTTTTACCCGTTGATTGCTCGCGGTGGCGCGTTGGTTGAGGCACTGCGCTACAAGCCGGAAAGTCACGGGTTCTATTCCCGATGGTGTCATTTATATTTGTCATTGACATAATCGTTTCGGTCGGACTATGGCCCTGGGTTCGACTCAGACTCTAAAAGAAATGAGTACCAGGAATATTTCCTGAGTAAAGGTGACCGGTGCTTAGGACTAACAACCTTACCACTGGGAACCTCAACCTCCTGGAACCCTAAGGGTCTGTCCAGAATTTGCTTTATTTGTTGATTGTTAGTAACTGAAGTTTGCAGTACCTCTTTATAATCGGAATCCACACATCCTCTAAATAACTTGACGCTTATGGCCCTTAATGGGTTTCTTTAAAAACTCACCATGTAGCACCCATTTTACCATTTATCAGTCCATGTAAATTTCGGTAAAGTATTACGTTCTGTTTAAATGCAATAGTGTGTGGGGGGGGGGGGAGAAAAGTTTAGGGCCAATGCCCTGCAATCCCTTAAGACAGACCTGTACCTAAGGCTTGCAATGCCCTCCAGTCCCTTAAGAAAGACATGTACCTAAGGCTTGCAATGCCCTCCTATCCCTTAAGACAGACCTGTACCTAAGGCTTGCAATGCCCTCCAGTCCCTTAAGAAAGACATGTACCTAAGGCTTACAATGCCCTCCAATCCCTTAAGACAGACATGTACGTAAGGCTTGCAATGCCCTCCTATCCCTTAAGACAGACCTGTACCTAAAGCTTGCAATGCCCTCCAGTCCCTTAAGAAAGACATGTACCTAAGGCTTACAATGCCTCCAATCCCTTAAGACAGACATGTACGTAAGGCTTGCAATGCCCTCCTATCCCTTAAGACAGACCTGTACCTAAGGCTTGCAATGCCCTCCTATCCCTTAAGACAGACATGTACATAAGGTTTGCAATGCACTCCTATCCCTTTAGACAGACATGTACCTAAGGCTTGCAATGCCCTCCTATCCCTTAAGACAGACATGTACGTAAGGCTTGCAATGCCCTCCTATCCCTTAAGACAGACCTGTACCTAAGGCTTGCAATGCCCTCCAATCCCTTAAGAAAGACATGTACCTAAGGCTTACAATGCCCTCCAATCCCTTAAGACAGACATGTACGTAAGGCTTGCAATGCCCTCCTATCCCTTAAGACAGACCTGTACCTAAGGCTTTCAATGCCCTCCTATCCCTTAAGACAGACCTGTACCTAAGGCTTGCAATGCTCTCCTATCCCTTAAGACAAACATGTACCTAAGGCTTGCAATGCCCTCCAATCCCTTAAGAAAGACATGTACCTAAGGCTTACAATGCCCTCCAATCCCTTAAGACAGACATGTACGTAAGGCTTGCAATGCCCTCCTATCCCTTAAGACAGACCTGTACCTAAGGCTTGCAATGCCCTCCTATCCCTGAAGACAGACCTGTACCTAAGGCTTGCAATGCCCTCCTATCCCTTAAGACAGACCTGTACCTAAGGCTTACAATGCCCTCCAATCCCTTAAGACAGACATGTACGTAAGGCTTACAATGCCCTCCTATCCCTTAAGACAGACATGTACGTAAGGCTTGCAATGCCCTCCTATCCCTTAAGACAGACTTGTACCTAAGGCTTGCAATGTCCTCCTATCCCTTAAGACAGACCTGTACCTAATGCTTGCAATGCCCTCCTATCCCTTAAGACAGACATGTACGTAAGGCTTGCAATGCCCTCCTATCCCTTAAGACAGACCTGTACCTAAGGCTTGCAATGCCCTCCTATCCCTTAAGACAGACATGTACGTAAGGCTTGCAATGCCCTCCTATCCCTTAAGACAGACCTGTACCTAAGGCTTGCAATGCCCTCCTATCCCTTAAAACAGACATGTACATAAGGTTTGCAATGCCCTCCTATCCCTTTAGACAGACATGTACCTAAGGCTTGCAATGCCCTCCTATCCCTTAAGACAGACATGTACGTAAGGCTTGCAATGCCCTCCTATCCCTTAAGACAGACATGTACCTAAGGCTTGCAATGCCTTCCAATCCCTTAAGACAGACCTGTACCTAAGGCTTGCAATGCCCTCCTATCCCTTAAGACAGACATGTACCTAAGGCTTGCAATGCCCTCCAATCCCTTAAGACAGACATGTACGTAAGGCTTGCAATGCCCTCCTATCCCTTAAGACAGACCTGTACCTAAGGCTTAAAATGCCCTCCAATCCCTTAAGACAGACATGTACTTAAGGCTTGTTCGTCGGTCACGAAGGTTAGCCCTGAAGTGACATAGCAAATCGCGCTATCACTTATCAAAGCTGACGTTTTTAGAATTGAGGAGACGCTGCTGAATATGTGTACACGTAAAAGCACTCGGAAACACGGCCGAGTTGTCTCTCGGAACTTGGCACTGACGATTTACAAGAAGAGTGCTTCGCTTCGACACGGCGACAGCCTCTTTCACATAATTTGACACATCCTGCTCGCCGGCACAAAGCAGGCTACTTGAACCGCACTGAATATTATCACCACGTTTAACAATGTAAACTTGTAGCGACTCAAATATTGAAGCTACTCTTCGCCTTTAATGGAACCGAACTCAAACACGTTAAAAAATACCGAATACTTTAATACGTTTCCTTCTAAGCCTGCCTTCCAGAATGTTCATTTTGATTTTCCGATTAATATTTCGTACCCATCCGCAGAAGCAGAAAACCAAGTGGATGCGAAGCTGGATGTGACTGTAGCAAATCGAAAGAACATGTTGAATTCAGTGAATTTTCTGCTCGTAACAACTCTGTGACGGAAAGGCTGAGTCACTGAAATTATGCCATTAGAACTTAACGATTCTACTACGTACTATTAACAATAATTGTAAATTTCAGAGCAAAAAAATAGCCGACAATTTCATTTAGGTTAAACTGTAATTGGAAAAGGAATATTAATTCCTGAATTTTGTAATATTTAGAACCAAAATCACTGTCAAGTGATTGATTGGCGCCGTGCCTCCGCTCTCACTATACGCTTTCATGGCTTTGCAAAGAAAAACTTTACTTTTTTACTTATATCTCCTTCTTCGTTAATTTATCATCACAAAATATTGATTTGCTTTATATGCAGTCTATTAAATGACTGGAATTTTGCCAGAATGCAGGCCAATGTTATGGAATTGTGGGATGATTCACGTAGAACCATTTTGACTCAAATTGGAAGAAAAACGTTTTGCTGTACCTGAAGGTTTCCCGACATCTGCCTGGACAAAATGAGGAAAAAATATGACGAACGTATATTGATAGTCGGTATCGTGACCGACATTAGATAAGATCAGCTTCCAAATGCAAATTGCTCCCTGAACTGCTCGAGATCACTTGCTTTGTCGAATAATGTTACCTTCATTCTTAGTGTAAACAAACAGTAAAAACCTGATATAATTTACACACTTAGAATCTATTGGTGATCTATTGCTTTCAATTTTATTATCTTGATTTCCACGGTTTAAATAACTTTAACCTGGTACCGAACTCAAATAACTTACCATTTTTCTTTTTTACTTTTCATGCCTACTATTCGCACTAATCTTTAGGTTCGTAACTCCATCATACCTTCGACCACCCGCTCTCAACACATTCTCTCTGCAACGTGTTTTAATGCCTATCAATATAAGTGTCCTCAGCACCGTTATAGACCTAACGGTTTTTTTTCATAAGTCATAAAGCCTGTTTTTTATTTAACCGCTTGTATTCAGCTAAGGGTCCTTTACATTATCAGCCCTTCGTTTTTCTTCTCTTCCTTTGACCTTGATTTACTACTATTTTAACAATTGTTTTAAAGATAATTTTACTAATCAATTTACGAAATTAGAGGAATTATTTCGCCAAATCTTCTGGAAAGTATCACGCCTTGTAGCCGAACATTATTGGAGCAGTTCGGCTCTCCCTCCCCACTCCTTTATATAGAGTAGGAAGAAGAAAGGACCAGGTGTCCCGCGCCAGTTGGCGTTCAGTAAAGGAAAGGAGTAGACGAATGGTATTGTGCTGATGTTTGTATTGTTATAATGGAGAAATAAAGTTAAACCATTGAAAAGAACAGTCTCGTAATTTGGTGTATATCAAATTAAAAAGTAACCAGCAACGATCGGTTACAGCCTATACGTATAAATATTTTGATTCATTCTGAAATTTATTACCTCTTAATTAACTATAAAACCTACTATCTAAGTAACTAATACACCAAGAAAATAACCAACTAACAAAAGAAGACAAAGCAAAGATCTGTGTGAAGAAAATATTTCTTGAGGAGGGAAATGTCTTTCGTCTGATCAGGAGAATTCACACGTTTTTAGAACTTGAAATTTCATTTTCATTTGCAGATGATCCGTGTTTGAAGACATGCTTGTTCCATTAAAACAGCCTGTTTAATACAAGCGACAAACAAACCAAGACTTAAATATCCCTTCCACCTCAAGACACAGGCAGACCCAGTCTCCGAAAAATTTTGGAATTTTTCAACCCTCAGAGTATGGACAATGTCAGAAATTTCGGTTATAATTATGATAATACCTAGAGCCAGAATTATTTTAAGTGTAATTCATACTGTTCCCTTTCACCCAAATTATGGACCTATATTCCAAAGCTTTAATGTAATATGAAAAGCAGCCACGCTCAGAATTTTAACCATATTTCCGCTCTCTCTAAAACACGTTTTCAACAATATGTTGAGGTGGACATAATATGAACCGAGTTGTTGGCTAAAGAACATCATAGGCCATTTGTGGCCATTAGTGGAACAGGCCTATATTGTTTTCCTCTGAGAGGGTGGAGGGGGAAGACATCGTCACCTCTGGTGCTGCTAAAAGCCACATTGTAATAACGACATAAAATTTTCACCATATATATTCCTGTGTGTACGTGTACAGCGTCTCTTTACGTAACAAGTGATATGATTGGATGAGACGCTGTGCAAATGGATATTAACTTTTAGCATCAACACATTGACACAGGTCTAAATTGTATTTGTTGTGATATCAAGAATTTTCAGTGCCATATATATGAGTATATATATATATATATATATATATATATATATATATATACCGAGTCGTTTATACTCATTTCTGAGTGTCGTGACCCTACTGGCACGAAGCCATAGGTTGTCATGGGAGAATTTACCAGCGGTGGTTTCCCGTTCCCTTCCGCCGTGTACGATTCTATTCATCCTGATATGACTGCTAAAGCCCTCTAGCAGCCGATGAGGAGACTCGGGTGAGAAATGGCAGCTAAATTTTGCTTACGAAACATCTCTATGCCCGTAAGGTTCTTTTACATGCCGTAAATCTACGACATCTGAGTAAGTAAAGAGAAATATTGTGAAATGGTGTGTATTTCTACATTAGACCGTCGATTGTTGCTCCGTAACTCCTTATTATATACACAGATTATAAAGAAGCTAAAGGGTTGTTGATAGCCCAACTATATTTAGTAAATTCCTACGCCGTGCAAGCTTAGTGTTTTCCAAGTTTACTGTTCTCTTATTAACTCAGGACGTCTTACAGTGTCAGCATACTAAATTAAAGTATGTTCCTTTATTACTAAAAAATAGGCTTGTCATTTCCCAGGCCTTTATTTGTGTGTCGTGTTTGTTTCCTCTCAAATTTGGCATCAAATTTCTGCCATTTGTTACAATCGTTTTAATAATACAGCGGATTTATAAATCTGTGAGGTAAAAGCAAAAATAAGTACGGACATTATTTTATATGACAACTGTCATTATTTTCTTCCTTTTGCATCGATTTTTTCATAAAGACAAATTCTCAAACTGTCTAGCTTTCAAGCTGGTTGTCTGAGCGTTTATGAGCTTCTACTATTTGTTATGCCTATTTTATACGATACATAAGCAGATACAGGTGCTGAATGAAGTGTTCGGGAAATCGTCTAAAATGCGTGAGAGTTTCCCATCAACAAGTTCAATTGTGTACGGTAGAGTATACGTACTAAGCGACTGTGTTTTCAGCATTCTACGATACAAATCGTAAAGCAGGGCAGAAGATTGCAAACTGGAATTTTCGTATGATACATGTTGGAAAAACAGATCTCAAAATCTTTCCTCTTAAAGACAAAATTTTTTTTTCAAGTCCGTGGATATGTTATACCTCAGAATATTTCTCCCATGTTAATCCACGAGGCATATAGCTATAGTACGTGATGTGCTATGGACAAAACTAGGATAATTTAGCCCAATTATTCTGAATCTATAAATTTACACATGGATCTTACACATATTCTGACAACATTCTTGCTTTAAAATTCTCCTTTTGTTAATTTCAATGCTTTGTTTTTTTTTCTATGGCTCAACAGCCCCTTTTCGGGTGCCTAGGCCTCCTCATTTCGAGGCTTCATGTTTACACACATTAGACACACCACACTCGGTAGGACTCCTCTGGACGAGTGACCAGCCCGTCGCAGAGACCTCTGCCTGACAACACACAACACTTACAAGAGAGACATCCATGCCCCGGTGGGATTTCGTTTCTTTTTGCCTATCCGGGTTTTTTTCCCTTTGATCTATTTTTGTACTGTTTAAATCCTTTCGTCCTTCATGTCACTTTACGTTCCATATACCGTCCTTACAACAAACACAACACAAACATCCATGCCCCCGGTGGGATTCGAACCCACGATCCTAGTAAGCGAGCGGCCGAAGACCCACGCCTTAGACCGCAACGGCCACTGAAATTGGCCAATGCTTTGTTTACAGAGTGACTTTGTTGACAGAAAAACAATCATAATTGGATTATTAACTCATTCACAAGAACCGAATCCGTGCTGTGATTTATTACTTGTAGGCATGTTAAAGGATAAAGCTTACAGTAATATCTCTCGCACTGAAAGCAAACTGAAAGAAAGCATTCACAGTATAATTTAAGTTCACTTTTATCATCAGTGAACAAAGTAGATTATTATGTGAGACAGGTGCCTGATAGCCGAAGGAAAAATATCCAACGGCTTGTATAATTAAGGCCAGTAACACGCAAAATTATCTGCAACATATTGAAAAAGAGTGCGTGGACCACGACGCAAGGCAAGCTCTTAACAGCTGCGATTGCTGCCCTGCCAGCCGAAAGGCGAAGCGCTCGAAATGAAAGTGATGTAAGTTGACAGATAAAATAAAATTCACGCAGTAAATATTTATGCTTATGAAATAAAGTATGGAAAAGGTCTTCGAAAAAGAGGCAAAATATAAAAATATATTTTTTTTTGTAGTAAATAGATAAATATGGCTGCTACATGAGATCTCTATATGGTTTTCGGTTTATCACCATAATTAACACAACAGTGGCGTAGATGTTTGGAATTTTATTCAAAAATCAATAAAAAATTGCCCAACACTCAGACCAACAAAATTTATAATATTCTTTCATATACATTTGTATTATATATCACACAAAATATTCCTACATGTTTCGATCCCCAAGGGATCATCATTAAGGAATAAAATCGATGCAATACTACGTAAGACTACATTAGCAACTTTGTATACAGTAGAAATGATGTAAAAGTGCCAAATATTTAAAATGTACACAGTTCTTTGTAGAATAATTTTATAAGTGTACTGGTTCTTGGTATACTGTGTCTCGGAGGCAACCTACGTACTTAAAGATGGATAAGTAGAATAACGTTTAGTTAACGTAAATTTTAATGGATAACACAATCTTTAACAAAAACGCCGGGATTCTACATTGGTAATAGAAATTATGTTCTCTGTGTGACGTTTGTTATTTTGTGCGACAAATATGATAGAGATGTAATCTATACTTTCACTGATAAATTCCTCACAAAGTGGCGGTAATGATGATAATGATGATCATCATTATTATGATCATCATCATGATCATCAACATCATGATCATCAACATCATTACAGTGGTAAAACAATTGTGACAATACTACTCTTATAATGATCATTTATAACGTCAGATTGGAACTAAGAGATAAATTACATTATATTATCGGGCTACAAATTTATGTTTGATAAATTAATCATTAAATACCTGAGGGTTTTAAGACTGAAAAATATATCATGATTTCTATCCCGAAAACTTTGTTGTCCTTTGCAACTTCAGTAATTTTCGTTGCACAAAAAAGGAAGTGGGAATGAAATTTGTGGATATGAAAGGGATTTGAGTGTAGGTTGTTAAGTGAAAAGAAGTTTTGGGAAAACGGTAGGACAGTTACTTAAATTTTATTTCACAGTAACATTTTTTGGGCATACACACCACACCGCCAAGAATTAACTTCGTACACTAGCTGTCGGTGTACTTTCCAACGTAATATTTTATTACTATACCTCCAGTTGTGTCTGATAGATCACACGGACCTACAGACGGATGCACTGTAACCGTACGGACAGGAAATGGGGGAGAGATGACTTTCAAAGCTGTAAGATATGTGTGTGACAGGTCGGGTATCTGTACCTGGAGTAAGAGTGTGAGGGAACAGAGTTCTGGAGTTAAGGGCTCTAACCTCTTTTTGAGGAGTCAGTATTTTGTTTTTTTTTGTCTTTGGGTTGAGATGGGATGGTCAGTTGGTCCTTGAATTTGGGGCGAGATGGTCGGTTTTGTTTTGGACTAACTAGTTAAGTAGAGAAGATTGTGATTTATACTCGAGTGTATGATTAACAAAGAAATAAAGAAAAGTATAGCAAAGAACGAATATGAATGCCCCTGGAAGCATCCCCGTAGATTCCCTAGAGTGGAGCTCGTGTTTCTGCTGACTATACAACAGCTAGTCGGTCACAGCAAATCACCCCTTGAGAATAACTTTAATTTTTTGCATTTCGTAGGGAGTACATATTTTGTTCGAAATAACAGTCAGAATCATTAAGGATGTTTTAATTTTATCAGAAATATTAATTTAAGGATAGCGGGTTGATTAGTAGACATTTCAGTAATAATCCAGAAAGTAAAGAAATTTCTACTCCACACGTATAAAATTACCTCGCAAGAACAAAGTATACTTAAAATCCGGGTAATTGTAGTAAATGAGATTAAGGGACATAAAATCTATTTGTAGGGTTCTGAATGGTTTTAATTGCCGAGGATACATTTGGATATATAAGAGAATTAAAAGGCAGATGAAGAAAATTATATATAACGAAAACAAATTTCAAAACTTCGGCCAAATATTTAGGTGATGAAATGAAGGAATTTAGAAAATACGTAATAAATAAAAGTGTATAAAGTTTAGGAACACGAAATGGTTAATTATAATGGAGTAGGTGGCGCGCACATGGCACGTCTACAGTCAAACCCAGCTAGCTTAGTAGAGCAGAAAGTCTGGTTCTCGTAATAGCAGTAAATGTAAGAAGCTCATTTTAGACGCGTTCGCAAAACTGCAAAAGAGATTATCAGCTTCGAGATGTCTGCCTTCTGCCTGTCCGCATGGAAAAACTTGGTTTCCACTGGACGAATTTTCACGAAATTTGATATTTGAGGACTTTTCAAAAACCTGTCGAAAAAAAAATTCAAGTTTCATTAAAATCTGACAAGATTAACGGATATTCCACATGGTGATCTGAGTACATTTATGATAAATTCTCGCTGAATTATTCTTGGAATGAGAAATTTTTCAGACAAAATTTGTAGAGAAAATAAAACACAATTTATGTTCGGTAAATTTTTTTTCTTCCAAATATCGCGCCATTTATGAGATAATGTGGAAAAATATGATAGATCAGGACAGGCTACTGATGACAGTATAATACGGCGCATGCGCTTTACATGCTGGATAACAAAGGCTACAGACACACACTCAGAATATGTAATACTTATTGCTTTTCCACGGCAACAATGGTTAGGCGAACGCGCCTCAGTACTACGTTATACGTACATTGCCTCTTGTTTGTTTGCAGGCTGCCGCACCCTTCCGTTTCTTAAAAAGCAAAATACCTTTGAAGTTCCTGAATATATATTACAGTTAGTTTCATCTAGATAATGGAAGCTGCTGCATTTGTTTGCCAAACCTGTATATTGCTTGTTATAAAACTATCGTGCGTCGCTGCATCAAAACTCGCACTTTCTCACAAATGTAAAGTGTTTGCTTATTCCTAAACCAGCCTTCTGAAGCTGTACTCTATAGCTCTTAATTCCTTAATGCTTGCGTGAAACATATCTGTCTTTGTGACGAATTTGTATCAAAGTTTTATTACATTTTCAACAAAGAAAAAGAAATTCCTAAAGGATAAGCAACTGAAGTCTGAGGCTGTTTTTAGATATTACGCAGCGTCGAGTGCTAATCCTTTAGCGACGTTTCGGGACAAGGATATCGGTCCCATCTTCAAGGGTTAGGAATTTCAAGGATAAAATGACTTCTTGAACCTTCAAGTCGAGACCGATACGTTGTCCCCGAAACATCGGTAGAGGATTATCACTCGACGTTGCGTAATATCTCAAAAGAGCGCAGATCTCATCAACATCGCGGCGGTAACTTGAAATCACAACTGAAGTCTCTTTAATTGATACTCATAAACGTGAGGAAAAGCAGAAACCACAGAATTTCGGCAATAATAAAAAATAATCTCTTCCTTATTCTATATTTTAATGGAGAAGCAGGCCACACATATGAGTTTGAAATGATTATATTTCAAATATACAATAATTGTACACGATTTTGGGTAAATATATAAGCAGTAAGGCAAAATCACATGAAAAGTAATACGTAAAACGCTTTTCAGAAACCATGAAGCTAAAATCTCTTTATTTTCAACCTCTAATAGACTGTCATAATACATAAATTCACTGGGTCTTCTAACAGCAGATATGATGGCGCGATGGTTTGGAGATATACAGTTTTGCTTTTGGCATACGACTTTGTTATAAACACTGACATGATCCTGGGAATCTGCAATAGATTATTGATTTCCATAATGATCAAATGTGCAGCCTTGTGGGTATTTCTACTCAGAATCCAGTGATTTACATAACTCAGTTTGAAACAAAAAATGGAGAAGGCGTGGTTTTATTTTAGGGGTCCTGCTTGTGAGCAAGTTAAAGACGTTCGGATCCCATAAGAGGCGGGAAATTTGAATATCTTCAAGCCATTACCGTGAGTAAACTTGAGATAATAGGGGAAACGAATGAATTTAGCCTTTGGTATCAAAAAGGGAATGATAAAAATGTTATTGTTTTTTCATGTGGCCTGCTGCAAAAATGTTAAACCTTCGAAGACTGTAGTCAATTTACACATATCCAATTAAATTAGGTTATAGACAAACTGATGCACACTAAAACCACTTTTTAAGTAGCTTTATTATTAAAATTGTTAAAATTGTACCCCTACACGTGTTTCGATCCTAGGATCAACGTCAGGGGGTTCTCTGCTAAAAGCTACAGTCACTTCAAACACATGATTTAAAATATTCTTTCGGCACTTTAAAACTCATAAGTTAAAATCTTGTAAAAAAGACTCGTTAAAAGTTGTAGAATTATAAAAGTACTGTTGATGGTAGAATGCAAAAACCCCCTGACGATGATCCTAGGATCGAAACACGTGTAGGGGTACAATTTTAACAATTTTAATAATAAAGCTACTTAAAAAGTGGTTTTAGTGTGCATCAGTTGGTCTATAACCTAATTTAATATGACGAAGATGCACGGTGTCAACAGTGTGAAATTTACACATATCCAGTTTCTACTTCAAATTATTTCCATTAGAACGAGCTATCACTTAATGTTATCTGAGAAATAACCGCTATTTCTTCTGGAAAGAATCACAGGATCTAAAGCAAACTGTGTGTGGGCAGAGTTTTGAGTTTCTTAGTTTTGTAACAACTGTAAAGGTATATGTGATTGAACTGTAAACGTAGTTATCACAGGGCTTTCAAAAATTGATTCCTATTGATTTACACTTATTCAACGATAGTTGATAAAACCGGGCCAGTTCAGCAAAATCATATTCTGCCTTACTCTCTCATGTGATAGGAATGTGTTACTGTTATTCTGTTAAATTTTTCCTGCCTTAGTATTTAACATAATTCTGTTTGCATATTTTATAGCCTATTTTCAGAAAAGATTTTATTAATGATGGTGTGTATTTTGTGTGTGCCAGTCTTGTCATTAATCTTTCTTAAAATATTGTTTATGTAATGGCTGTTATGTGCCGATCCCAGTGGCCGTGCGGTCTAAGGCGTGGGTTTTCGGCCGCTCGCTTACTAGGATCGTGGGTTCGAATCCCACCGGGGGCATGGATGTCTGTCTCTTGTGAGTGTTGTGTGTTGTCAGGTAGAGGTCTCTGCGACGGACTGATCACTCGTCCAGAGGAGTCCTACCGACTGTGGTGTGTCTCAAATGTGTATGATCGTGAAACCTCGACGAAACGAGGAGGCCCAGGCCCATATAGGGCTGTCGAGCCATACAAAAAAAAAATGACTTATGTAACGAATATACAAATTATATAAATAAAAATGTCAACGAAATATGAACAAATATACATACACATATATACATTAAACTTCACAGTTGCACTTTATTTACTACGCAGTAAATTCCACGGGCTGTGTAGCGCTCAGACCGTGGATAAAATATGCTGTCTATATTTTAGCATTCCGCCAAACAGTAAACGTTAAGAGAACTGAAATAAGCCATTGTGTCCCTTAAACTATTCTGCATCTCTTTGTTGACGGATTTCTTGGCACAGGCCACATGATAATTTCCTGTTGTCCTTACGGTCCGACCTCGTCATGATTGTGTGAATAATTCTGGTGATGCAATTTCGCACGCATGCAGTGATGTGCGTACAGTAACACTGTCCAGATGTTATCCACCTTGCAAACTACAGCGAACTATGTGCCACTTCCACAAACGCGATCATAAATACAACGTATATTTTTGAAAGTATATGTTAAATGTTACAATGTGACACATAGTCCAAAACTTTTAATTAATCTCATCCTACTTACAATCGTTTGGTCTAACGTTCTGTTCATCCGTGCCTCGAATCTGATTCGTAGGCAAATATGACAGGTTTAATAGTGCAAACGCCGTCTGTATTCATTGCGATTTCTTTACCTAGCAAATCTTTAATGTACAAATGAATCACACGACCAAGCCACCGTTACGGTAAATAATAAAATATTGGCCAAATTAGTAAATATTGATAAAATTTTGATAGGCGATATGAATAAAGAATTTGGTTATTTAAGTATATTTCCTTCATTTTGAAGAAATCCTGGGACAATTAACTCGAAAGACTGCGTTGCCAGAATGCTATTTCAATTTACAAAATTATGGGAAATGTTGAAAATCAAAAGGTTTTGCATGTTTTGTGTAAAATTAAATTGAAAATCTACACTGACGATTCGCTGATTGCTCTCCACAAGTCTGTCTGGCCGTCGGTCCATCGCGTGATTCTTATACAGGTACCAGTACTAAGTTTAGGATATACTATTGGCCAAGCAGTAAGGGGCAAGCCATCCGAGCAGAGAGTATAGATTTCGATGTTAGGCCGCGTCCAGACTTGAGCATTCAGCTGCGACTTAACAGCGTAATGTAACAGCGATTCGCAGGCCAGGAAGGTGTTGCTGTAACGTTCGTTGTGTTCGGTTCGCTGCGCGGGCTGATCCACCCTGCTGTCGGTTTTCCAGCGCGCATCAAAGGATGTTACGTTACGCCGCTAGAGCAAGTTCGGACGTGTTTCTGTGCTCGCTGCGATCTTCGCGTCGAGCTGATACTGACACTTATCCACAGTTCTGTTTCACAGTCAGTGTGCGGAGCTACAATGGAGTGGACGCAAGACAATACTTTGGGCTTTACTGAGTTACACGAAAAAATGTCTGTTCTGTGGGATCCGAACCATCCCAGATATTATAACAAATTACACAAGCATCTTCCCACCAGGAGCAGCGAACAACTGGTGGATCACAGCGCGCAGCCCGTTCGCCGGAATGCGCGCCGTTTTGTCCGAACCTACACCGCGGGTCGAGCAGAAGAACCCCGCGCTCTTACGTTGCGGCAGATTGCTGAAGTCTGGACGCGGCCTACGACTTTTATTTGCCATCTGAGTACGAATGTGACGATAAGTGATACTGTTGTCACTTGGCGTGCACGGCTCATTACCGAAAAGTTAACACTGGAAGGGCCGTGCCATGGCTCAGGCGGTTAGTCGCCGGCCTCTCACCGCAGAGGCCCAGGTTCGATCCCGGGTCAGTCCTTGTGGGATTTGTGGTGGACAAAGTGGCACTGGGACAGGTTTTTCCCCGAGTACTTCGGTTTTCCCCTGTCAATTTCATTCCACCGGTGCTCCATAACTTGTAAAAATGAAAAAACTGATCATCTTTCTCTTCATCTTCATCACAGGGTTGCACAAAAAGCCTTAAGGCTGCGGTAAGTCCGTAGCATCTGCTGCGGGGCCCTTCACCACAAAAATAAAGGAAGGTGCTGACGAAGGTTCGATCAAATAAATCGGTTTGCTCAAGCCAGTACAATTATCTGAATTACCCAAAACAACCATTCAGTGTTTGAAAGGTTTCACTGATTTTTTTGTGACGTTCACTTGATATTCCGTAGTTTGATTAGTTTTTGTTGCTTTTCTCTTAAACGGTTCACTCATTCAGAGTATTCGTTACCATTTTGGAACGCACCACGGTTCAATTCCGTCTGATTTTGCATTGCACTTCATTTCGGAACTGCAAAGTTGGAATCTATAGAAGGGAAAAAAATCAAAATTTTGTTTCTGTCGGTGTAACTTACGGTAAACATAGATAATCCGGTTACAGTTAATCCGGATGTTGGATAATCCGGAACGACAAGTATAAAAAATTCTATTCACAATTGAATACGGTACTTTAAAATACACACGGGATTTAGGAAGGCAGATGAGTCAATCTGCGCCGATGACGACGCAGACAGAGACGGAACGTACACTCCATTGTTGTCAAGCCTTTCTTGTTGTTCAGTATCGTTGTTGAATCTGAACCGGCCGGACGCTATTGTTTATAACGATTCATTTGCGGATCTCACAGAGTAAGAAATTGCTGCAGGTGTTGTTAAGAATTTTGTTATGGAAGAAGGATCAGATAATCAACTAGATTACCCACAAGAATCTACAATTAAGAAGAAATTTCTTAGCTCCGCAAGGGATTGCATTTGTGCAGTAATTAATTGTGTGGGCTCTTCAATAAATCGAGAATTGCAGGCGTATTGTGAACATCTAAGAACTGTGAGAGAGATCCTAATTAAAGTACAGTAGCAGAGGTCTCTTCACACAAAACTTGACAGTTTCTTAAACCTACATTATTACGTTCAAAAACAAACAGTCCTACAATTCCTGAATCTTCTATCGATGCATAAATATGCGTATTGTGTCTTTCTAATTAGATTTTAAATAAAGGCTCTACAATGCTATTCTTTATTTATTTTGATATTTTGTAAATTAAGACATAGATATTTTGTTACAATATCAGCATTACCTCTATCATTAAATTTTCACGTGTAGGTTTTCCAAGGTTTTGTATATTAGGGCTACGTTTTGCTTCGCTAATACGAATTATCCTTCAATCCGGATTACCTCTCCCCGCAATTAATCCAGTTTAACTAGGTTTTACTATACCAGTACCTGGATTAAGATTTGAAACATTTTTTAATTGTTGTCTTTATTTTACATTTCGCGATTTCTTTTAAAAACATTCGTTTATACTTTATTATTCTTGTGCATAGTTCATGATTAATGTAATATAATTTCTTGAGAAAAGACAATAGCGTCGTACGTGTGCCTGTTGTATCAACAATTGAGCCTGTCCAGCCATTTTCAGGGATTTCGGAACGCAAGGTTTGCCATCAGTGACCGCCGTGGGGTTGCCAAATTTTAACTTATTGCGAACTGTAATATCGACATTGCAGAAGCACAAAATTGTAAGGCAGGATCGCAAATAACATCACTTGCTTCAGAGCACTGCAGTGATTTATACTTGTGTAATGAACATTTAAATATTACAAATACAATTTTAATGAATTTTCTTGTCGAATGCAAGTAAGAAACATGGCAGGTCTATGAGATTACAATTTGGTCTGATTGCGACAACCAATGTATCATTCGAACTACAATTTTAAAATTAATATTCGTAAATATAAAGTATACACAATTGTCACAAAATATATCACAAGTAAAAATTCTATACGAAATAAAGTTCTTCAGGCACAAAATATAAATATGAAAGCAATGATAATTTCTGGTTTCATTTCCGTTACTTCTAAAATAAGGAAAGCAATACTTATTTTCTCCTAATAATAATAATAATAATAATATCGAAATACAACGTATGGGGAATGTGAAATCTATGATTATACCGGTAATAGTTGGAGCCACCAAAATAGTAAGAAAAGGCTTAAAGAAAACTTTAGAAGCCATACCAGGAAAACATTCAACAGATTCACTACAAAAGACAGCTGTACTTGGAACATCGCACATAATACGGGAAGTACTGCAGTCTGAAACTTGAAGCCTGAGCGGTGGGCATCACCGTTGGTACATGAGAAGTGCCAGGGAGAAAAGGTTCAGGATAAGACGGAAGATACTAATAATAATGTAATAAATTTTAGTGTCTACGTAAAAATAGTCCATAATTACCACCTCAACTAAGATGGAGACAACTTATTTATTAGCTCACTAATCTATCGCTCCTAGTACTTGTGTGATTCCAGTGAGACAATTCTGCGCTACAGACGTGGTATTTCTACCACAGGGTATGTAGGACTTACTTTATGGTAATATCTTGGGCTGCATGGAAGCTTATCCCTACCTGTGCTAGCGGTCTGCACTGACTTGTGTAGCAATGAAATATGTTTTAGTGTATTGGATTTAGCAGTGCAGAAGTGATGGACTAGTTCAACAAGGGAAAGATTTGACCTCATTCTATTCCTGAAAAATAACATGCAGTATATGGCTCTGAGATTTCCAAATTCGTAGCATATTTATTGCAGTCACGTGAGGATTTACTTAATTACAGTTTGTTTCTGTGTGCTAGGTACGCGAATCTCATTTCAGTGATTATAATCGTTTATGCATTTAAAGAAATATATATATAAATTACAGGGTAGTCAGGGCAGACTGTTAATTGATCAGTCTTCGTTCTGGCTAGAATAAATTAGTTCGGGCTTCGGTCGGATGTTAAAAATTCGTAGAACACCAGGTACCTAGAAATATTAAGGGTTTACATACGCAATAGATTAGTCGTAATTATTATAGTAATCAACTGGCTAAGAGAGAAAAGGAACTACTAATTAATAAGGTAATTGGCAAATAATCTACAGTTGCGAAAGCAGATAATGGGAATACAATAATTAGAGTAGATGTAATGAAGCACAAGGGAAAGATAAATTCATCAAAAAAATTTTTGTTTAATGAAAACAGAATTCACCATTAATTTCCCATAACAATTATAACTATATTCAACCGTAAAAGTACTGTAGTATTTAAGGTAAAATATATGGGCTTAAAACCCAAAACTATCAGTTATTTAGGGGTTAATAAAATACATATATATGGAACACCCATTAGACCCATTACAATATGGCGGTGTATTCAGCACGCAAGTTACAAAAGCCTGTTGTCGATCTGTTAACAAAGTCTGTTTCTCTCTTTTGTTATTTCAATGTTAACAATACGCCTGTGGGGCCCACACAGCCTGGGACGTGAAGATGACCGTCCACTTCCATTTAGGGTCCAGTTTAAGAAGTATGCCTGCCTACTCCTCCTAAATGCCTGGAATGGTGTGGATAAGGACAAATACGTCTTTACATTAAACATGAACAATAGGCAATTAGGTATTTGTTAAATGGAATGAATGCTTACCACATAAACACCACTGATAAAGACAAAAGAAAGAGCAATGATTGGTAATATACTTTACAATAATCAATATCACTTCAATGCTCTAAATCTTTAACCAATCTGAATTCCTTCTACTAAAAAAAAAAAGGAATCGAAATCAATATGTGGGTAAGCTGCTCAAAATGCTAATTTCAAAGTTATAAACACATAAGTTAGACATATTTTTGTGTTAATTTCTTCTAGGTTTCCTTCGCTTTTATAGTAATTACACGTAGCTTCTTACACTTTTGTTCCAATAGGGTCAGCGTATTTATTACACCTTTCAAGAATAGTTAAATCATTCATACTGATAAATCCCCAACTTGTCAGCTAGTAATAAAAATCATGTCAATAAATTAATAGACGCTGCTGCTTATATTCACGTATGAAATATTATTGGCTACTTACTCTTTTGCCATATTAGGGATCATAACAGGACTTTGACTAGCTAAAATAAAAGTTTCCGCAACTGCTGGATTAATTAGTTAATTAATTAGTGGCAGCGTGGTCCTATTTTCCGGTATTTTAACAGATAACTGGAACACACACCGGAAAATAGGACCACGCTGCCACTAATTAATTAATTAATAAAATATACTACAGCAAGTAGTTTATATATACCAATTGATTTTACTGTTAATTTTAATAACTTTTAGCAACTTTACAATACCACTAATTATACAAAAACTTTATGAAGTGATAATAACAAACACTGACTCACTGTTATGACGTAAACTTAAGAATTGGTCTATGTAACAGCTCGCTTAAAACACCCCCTGATGATGGCAATATAATTGCCGAAATGCCTATTGGGGCAATTTTTCAATAAAGAAAAGAGTGACAAACTTGTCTTGGTGCGTTTGTTAGTAGAGATAATCAAAGATACAAAGATGCACGGTGAATATAAAGTGAAGTTCACTGATTTTCTTGTTCTTCGTATTTTCCTTCTTATTCTTCTTCATGTTCTTTCATTTGTACTTCTTCTCTATCTGTCTAAATGTCAGTTTTCCAAAGGTTAATGTTTCACAGTTTATAGTGACTTCAAAAGAGGACGAGTCTAGTTTAAACGTGTTATGTAATGTTATACAGCAAGCTGGCAAACCGGATAGCAACTCGCTGCTGGCTGCTAGGTCCGGCGTTCGAACACCGGGAGTGGGGAAAGGGGGGGGGATGCGAAAATTTCTGGACCCATCCAGACCGACTCCGAAGCCGATCCAGCGTCGTGTAAAACTGGGGGAAAGCGGATCGGGCGTAGCGCTGAAAAAACACACCCTTCTAGCGCCGGGTTTGAGTATGGGTAGACCTATACATATACCTACCCTCTGTGCCCTTTCGGGTTGTTACGGGAAAGCCTTAAAATATACACTTAGCTTTTCACATAAAATTGTTGCGCTGCGATATATCGTGTAAAGTAGGGATCGATTAGACGTAGCTTCAAAGCGCGAGACAGATAAGGTGTAAACTTACAGTGTTAATGTCATCGAAATTTGTTATATTTTAAGCATATGGTTAGAAAGACACGACCTCCGAATTACGAATTCATTCTTTTGAACTCATGCTAAAGAAAGATTCAAGAATATTGGAAGACACAAATAACGGCAAATTTTCTTAATCGCCAATCTTTCCTTTAGTGCAGACAGTGCCAACGAGAGGGGGCAGATTATTGACTGAAGGTTTATACATCCTTCATCGACTGAGGAAAAAAGTCACAATATTTTCGAGGTTAGATCTTCCTTTACATTCTAGTGGAGTGAGAGTAAATATTACTGACTAGCTCTTCACATGAAGTTTAATTTTTTCTCCATTCACCTAAAGATGGAAGCTGACCTGCCGTAAGGAAAGTTGTGATTTTTTAAACTAAAACGATGAGCGATATTCAAAATTTCATTCACGGCTATGATCGTATACCTCGCGTAATTGAAATATTTTGCATTATTTGTGGAATACCCCACATTCTTTTCTTTCAAATATATACAGATATATTGTCTGTGTGCGCTACATTTTCAGCTTAAATAGGCTTAGTGTCCAAATTACTTTGCATTGCAACACCATGCAATGTTGAGAGAACCTTCAAAATTTTTTGATAAACCTATTCTTTTTTTAGAAACTGTAAAAGTAAATTTCTACAAAATGGGGACTCTTTCTTGAATGGTGTTACAAACCAGATGATCCTATTGCCTTGAAATTGTCACAGTTTTATTAGTTATGTATTTTACAGGTTAATTTCCTCAGCTCCGAGGGATTTTCCAGTGACTTCCTCGTTTTTCTTTCATCATGCCCACCGGTCAACATATTTCACGTTTCGTCTTCATCATTATCGTCCTTCCTCTTTGGATCGGATTCACTTGTACGTCCACAAACAGTAAGTATTATGCACACATTGATCATAACTTCTCAGTTGTAAGTCTCACAAGTACTCTAAAATCATCCACCTGTTATCTTATGAAGACATTTAAAAATTAATGGCAATTTAGCGCAAGAATACAAAAGGCGATACGCGTGTTTTCCATGCATGATTTCATCGTTTACAATCTAAGGAACTTATATTTACATTACATTAAAATATGCAGTCTAAAGTTTTGTTTATATTGCGGAGAAACTTTATTTGAAGTCATCGTTAATTAACAGAGTTAAACAGTTTATTATTGCCACGGAATTAATCGCTTCCCCTATTCTATATTAGCTTGCAGTATTTCCATAGCTGATGTTAATTTTAGAGGAAACGTGTCAATTCTGATCCTTCGGTTGTCCCGGGTACGCTGCTCATTACCTCATCGCATACTGAAACACTTCCCTCAACTAAACCCCCATTCAAATGTAAACTCTCCTGTGTCTGTTGCAATTATTGTCGTACTCTAATGCAAGTCTTTACACCGTCTGATCTCAGAAGTCACAACAGAAATTCATTTCTGTATCATAACCAGACAACGACAGTTTTAGACATGTCACGGTGCTGTTTCTACTAAAAAGACAATAAATAACAGGTAGGTCATTATTTTTACTCCCCGGGGTTTCCAGTGCTGCCAAAATAAACTTCATTCTAAACTGAATGTACCACTAATTTTTTTA
This sequence comes from Reticulitermes speratus, assembly GCA_021186555.1. Lineage (NCBI taxonomy): Eukaryota > Metazoa > Arthropoda > Insecta > Blattodea > Rhinotermitidae > Reticulitermes > Reticulitermes speratus. Next base: position 7,941,607 of record JAJKFL010000009.1, read on the forward strand.
CATTATCTCGTGTTTATATAAGTTTAAATTGTCTGATTAAAAATTCTAATTAAATTAAAGACCATATACCTTATTATTATCATACACATTGCTTTATGATTTTAGTGTGTGTGTCTGTGTGGAATATTTCCCAGAATTTTCTTTCTCGGTGTTTTTACTTTGGTGTTTTGCATCTTCAAATTACTTCCGCACGGTACTTGTGTTAGTAATTTTCCAAAGTTAACTCCGCCGCCTAAGAGAGATGAAGTTTACACACTGTAAGAACGATTAGCCCTGTCGACCTTGCAGACATACATAGTCGGTCTTAGTAGTATTTAGAATGAATTAAAGGAAACCAACTCTATACATATTTGTGGCAATTAAACTGTATTGTGTTTGAGTTCGTTCCCAACTGCGGCTTAAGTGATCCTAATCGACCAGTCCCTGACGATAGATGTGTACAAAATATTTTTAAAATATTAAATAGCAGGGAAAGCTGGAAAATCTGACATCACCTATCCTAGGATTGAATTTGGTTTCCGCAGTGGAAGCCGGCTATTAAACTGCTTATGTTTTCAGAACATTTATGTTTCGAACCGGCAATCCGTCTGTGGACTTCATGAAACTGGATTTCTTTAGCATTTCTTCTCTCGCTTTATATATGAAAACAGCCAAGTGCCCGTCATATGACGTGCTACCTCAATATCCACGCGCTACTCCACGGCATTTTTCAACGATAGATTGTGTTCACAGAGCAAACCAACACTTAATTCAATCTCAGCAATTGTTGTCATAATAACAAATTCCCTGTATCATGTCTCAGTTTGACTAAATATAATGGACCTGTGTTCAGGAATCTTTTCGTATCTCACACAACAATCACACGAAAATTATTCAGGTACCCTTCTCAAGAAGGTTTGTTTAAAAATAAGTACATTGAATCTTTATCAAAAATTACACATTTTCTAACATTTCTATTATTTCAGGTCTTGGTGTTTATATTTCACCCATTCTCAAATGCTGTTATAACACACCAAGGTCTTGTTTGAAGCCCTAGTTATTTTCCTGAAATGTGGGCGTAAATCAAAAAGCAGTAAATCAAGAAGAATATTCCCACTAGAAATAAGGGGTTAGCCTAATAGAACGCAGCCAGGAAAAGGGCGTTAAACTGAAAATGAGAGGGCGTAAATTAAGAAGTGGTGAAAACTGGTAAGGGGCTTTTAAAAAAAAGGCGTAAAACAAATACGTAAAACAAAGTCTAAGCATGTTTGATAGAGAGAAAGAAATCAAATAATTTTCCACCCAAAATAATTCTTTTATAAATCATTTCATTTTCATTTTAATCGTTTGCATACGGCAAACGCTATCCCGTATTGCTATGTTTTATTACGCTCGCTGAAGCAAGACTTCTAAAATGAGGTGTATGTCCGCCCGTTTGCTTGAATGAAATTTTTACCTATCACTCCACGATGTAGAAACACCGCAGACCGACCTGAATCGCGCGGATTAATTATGACTGTACTTGGCATGGCAAATTTCATATTCACCATAAACTACTGACAATATTTCGGCTATATTTATTTTCTGATGAGTTATGGCTGCTACAGACGGACAGACAGATGCAACAGACACACAGGTACTTTATTTTGTTTCACATGTATGGAATTATTCCTTCACTTGAATGATGAATGATGAAACTGGACTAACGTGTGTGCCCGATTGTCAGCGCCATGAACTACAAAGAAGAAATGGACAGAAGTGACCGAAGCTCCTGTGTAACTCTTGTGTTGTGAAGCAGACATTCTGTGTTTTTCAACACTGTGTAAGACCATTCTCTTCTTACGAAGAAAGTTACAAACTTTGTACTTAAGAATTATACTATTACGTCGAAATTGTTGGCCAATCAACCGTGTCATTTTGAAATGAATCTCAAAAATACCTCACAGTTTTTTGTTTTCATTATTAGGTAATTTTGTAACGTCATTAACCCTTTACAGTGACGCCATCAGTTATGTTAAAGCTACAACTTTTGTTCAGAAATTTAGTCGGAACGTTACGTAGGCATGTGAAGTAAATGTCCTTGAAAATTTTGGACCTAGCTATTAACTAGAAAGTACCAACAATAATGCACAAATTTAATATACAGAGTATACACAAAAGAATGGTGCGGTGTCCATACTAATTACATAGTAAACCGCACCATTCTTTTGTGTATACCCTGTATAACAAAAATTAATTAAAGGATCACTTTAACTCCTACCTATTTAGACTTTTTTATATAATAAATTTGTGCATTATTGTTACTACTTTCTAGTTAATAATTCAGTAAAAAGCACGATGTGAACAACAATGTATAATTCGAGACCTTACGTCAATTGGACACGAGGGCATGATTTGGAATGCCTATTTCGTAATAAATCACGTGACTGATGGTTTTTTTGTTAAAGGTACATAATCATCTTTGCTGGCTGTTGATCATTTGTGCTGGCTTGTTGGGCCCCTCTTTCAGAGTTGCGCTGACACGCTTGAGTCTTACGCAAAGCCATCATTTGCTGTCTGCATATACGCTTGTTGAACCACAGTCAAGTTAAACACCGTTTCGAGAAACATTTGCACAGGGAATCAAAATCTGTGGACCCACGTGAACACAAAACATTTTATTGCGGGTTTAAAATACTATAAACTCATACGTGCGTATTGAAATAGCTTAAAAGAATCAGCATCACTGTAAAATACGTAATTATGATTTCATCTCTTTCTTGCTTATTTGTATTATTATGCACATACAGGAAGAGTTCATGGCAAAGGTCACAGTTTTCGTATTTATACTGCGGCTTGGTAAATATTGGCTGACAGCGCAGGTCACACAGGAAGGAGACACGCTCAAGTGCAGTTATCATACAAAATGTCATGAAATGTGAGCCAATGCTGATGAAAACTGAAATAATCGAAGGCATGTTCTGGGAAGAAAAGTGTTGTGTGCAAACTACTTTGTGTCTGTTCCTTCTAATTAACTAAATGACTGTATCCAGCGGAATCCTTGAGAAAGAAAGACTTTCTAAGCTAATCAAGAAATTCACTGCATTTTATGGAATCCGAAATTTTCAAATGTGTTCAAAACAGCCCTTTATTTTTCCCTATTCCTGAACCAGATAAATCCATCCCAACCCCTTCTATTCTATTACATTAAGATCCATTTTAATAATATCCTCCCATCCAAGCCGAGATTTTCCAAGTTGTCGCTTGCTCTTGGTTTCCCTATCAAACCCTTTATGCACTTCTCCCCCCATACCGACACATGCACCCTTCCAGCTCGTGCTCCTTGATTTGAGCACCCGAATATAATTTGGTGACGACTAAAAATAATGGCGCTGTTCACTAAGCAATTTTGTCCAGTATCCTGTTACTTCCTCCGTCTCAGGCCGAAATACTATCCTCGGCATCCTGTTTTTAAAAACTCTTAGCTAATATTAATATGTAATGCGGGAGACCAAGTTTCACATTCATACTAAACAACAGGAAAAATCAGGCGCCCACCCGAAAGATTGGGGGGCTATAGAGCTGCAGCTACGCCATATTGAAATTAAGAAAAATAGAGATTTCGCTCTTATGAAGATATCAAAATTTCAACGTAATTTACCCTTCAACCGAAATCAGTCAGTATATTAGAGATTTGGAAAATAAAAAAAAACAGTGTAGGAGGTCGTTGTGATTTAAATTATGTGAGTCATAGAATATGTAGCTATATTTATAATATATACATGCATTTGCAAACAATATTACGTTACTCTTATATTTAGGACATGATTTTTAACAGTATTTAAAATGAAACATGTATTATATAAAGCCTTAGGATTAGCCCCCCCCCCTTCCAATGAAAAATTCTGGTTGCGCGCCTGGGCGAAGTGATACCTAACTTAAACTGTTTATTTCGTCTCCGAAGTTTTAGGTAGAAAATGGAAGGACGAAATATTCTGGACAAAACTGTGGCTGGCCTTACACGAATTTAACCTTTTAAAGCCCAGTGGTTACTTTATGTACCACCAGGTTTAACACTGATAATTCCACATCTGCCCACAGACTGTATATATGTATTTCGTATTTATGTCACAACAAACAGCGATTATTTCTCTACACAGCATTGACTGATTTGTTTTCATAACCGAGACGGAAAGTGTTTACTGCGCGGTACGACCTGAATGTTGAAATATAGTTCACGTTATTCTTAGTCTTTAAAGGGTTAATCTGCTCTTAATATGTTTCTACACGCACTTCAGATTTGTTAATTTCGTACCCAAGTATTTGAACTTTGCCACAGTTTCAATGAATATATTAACACTTTTTATTTTGTAAATCTGTCCTGCATTCTGTTCAGAACACAGGAATACATATACTTCGCTTTCTCAGCATTTATTTCTAGACCAACGTGTGATGTGCAACTACTGTACCAAAACGTCAAAATCTTACTAACGTTCTTATTAGGTTTTGAAGAAATCATAATTCTCTGATTATGCTCATAAATACTCGTAAGAAGTGTAACAAGTACTGAGAACTCAACCTTTGTTACTCTGTGGCAAACGTTGTTATACGTTTATACGTATTCATATGCTTATACAACCTAATGATAGCTTGCTAAAAGTCGAAACATGTAGCTGTTGGTTCATATCCAAATATAAGTTTAATGACGGGTTTGTTTATTGGTTTTTCATGTATTAACACAACATGATGGATCACGTGAAGATTAAAACGACATTCGATAAAACAGGTGGATTTCCTATCCGTGCTAAAATGTATTTTCTTTCTGTGTGTCCTCATGAAGAGTTTCCTACATTTAATTAGCTAGAACACCGATAAAACCTTGACATTTTTAGTTTGGGGTTTATTTCAATATTGTTCTTTATTTTCTCCTAATTTGCCTCTACCAATCAGGTGTCAGGCTCAACTTCCTGTCTGTGGTGGAATATTGACCGTTTGAAAGAGGAATTCATGTAAATAATAGCCTATATAAAAGTCATGTTTCTGACTCACAGAATACATCCAGGAACCTCTCTGTTAATGGCTTTTGCGGAAATATTTCACATTCTTTCTGAGAAGCATGCAGAGCACATACATGCGTTGTGTGGACAAAGGTACGGATATTGTGATGGTACAGAAGCTTCGAAAATTTTAGTATAGTTAATGCGTTACGGAACACTTTGTCACGCACTTATTTAAGGATATGTGCGTGAATAAGTGTGTGGGTTTGTGTAACGCGCATATCATTTACTCATGTCGTTCATTTTAATTCAAGTAATATTTGCACTGTGCTTTACAATGGGGGCGGGATAGTGTAATTAATGTAGTGACAGGGCTACAGGCTGGACGATGCGGGGTTCAAATCCCGGTTCTGAAGAGTTTTGCTTTTCTCTGCTGCAAAAGACTACATCGTTTCTGGAGCCCACCCAGCCTCCTATTCAGTGGAAATTGGGGGCTTTTTCTCTAAGGGTAAAAGCGATCGGGATGTAAAACTGACCATTCACCTCCATTTAGTGCCGGGTTTAAGAATAAGTGGAGCTATATATCCACTCTCCCCTCATGCCTGCATGACGTGTAAAAGGGCAACACAGAAGAATGAAAGAAACTAGGCGTTGCCCGTGAGTTGAGGCCATCAAGGCCATGCATGACATGTTCAGCTTCTTCCATATTGTAATGACGTCTAATTACGAAGATAGTTACCGAAATTTTGATGAAACGTGGTACATTCTTCTACAGGGCAGAAGAGAGTGAAGCAGCAGGTTCCTCCGGAGCTTTGATGCACATCTACAAAAGCTACTTGTCGTCTCCTACCCTATCCTTTCTCCCTTATTTTTCCTCACTCTGTCACAAATAATAATAATAATAATAATAATAATAATAATAACCATGGCTCAACAGCCCTATATGGGCTCGGGCCTCCTCTTGCCTCCTCTTTCCGAGGTTACTAAGTCGTGTGCATTCGTGGCAGTTGGTGAATGGCCAACTGGCCGCGCTACTATACTATCGATCCTGATGTGTCCGCCAGAGCCATCTGGCAGGCAGTCAGGAGACTTGGGTGAGAAATGGAGGCTTTGAATTTAGCTTTCGTAACATTTTTATTCATGCCCGTAAGGTTCTTTTACATGCCGTAAATCTACGACATGGGACCGACGGCTTTACTTCCCCTCCGAAGGAAGTGGTGCTACGGATTTTTATCACCCTTAAAAATCCATCGACCTCGGTCGGGATCTAACCGCGAACCTTGGGTCCAGTGGCGAGCACGCTAACCACTAGTCCACCGAGGTCGACTCTGTCACAAATAGACCCTAATATTTCATGGGGTTATGGAGTTTATTATTGTGCAATTTTCTCCGAATGCCTCACGAATTTATATCTGAATTTTACACACATGAGTGGTTGTTTTTATGTTCATTATGTTGGTGTGCTGAGAGATATATAAATACTTTCACAAGTTTAGAAAGAAATATTAATATGTTACAGGACGTAAATATAAAAAATACGTATCGTGAGTAGATCATGTTGCAAATGCAATGAAACACGCTGTACATCGCATAACACTGAATTGTTTTTTGTCAGAACACAACACAGGCTTCTGCTTTCTATATCTACGTACTATTGAATGCTCTGTATAATTCGTAGTACTTTCTAATTATTATTAATTTGATAAAATTAAAGAGGATTAGATAGGCGGGGATTGTGGAAGAAGTGGAGGGGAGAGATGCATTGGGGCGTAGAGGTTTTTGTTGTAAAACGTAAGAGAAAGCGACCGTTTGGGAAAGCTAGGCATAAACGGTAGGATAATTTTGAAATGTGTCTTTAGAAAGTAGGATTTAATGTCATGGAACTCATTCCTATGACTTTGGGTAGGGAGAAATGGCGGGCCTTGTGAACACTCTAATTAATGTTTGGGTCGCAATAAATTCGGGAAATTTCTTGAATAACTAAGGAAGTATTAGTTTGTCACCAAGGACTTCCCTTCTTGGAGATAGTTAGGAAAATTTATATTTTTCTTTTCATCTCTTTTCCCAAAAGTTTTATGAATACGTCAAATTGTTTATTTATCTGGTAACGTTACATTGTACGAAAATTTATCCGTGTATTTATCCAAAACTTCCAGTAGGTTCAGTTTTTTTTAAAACCTCTATGTATGTATGTATGTTCAGTGATACTCGGAATAACATGCAAGTTTGGAAGCGTGACTGTTTGTAATTCGATACTGCGCAAACAGTATCAGTCTCATGACAAAACGGAATGGTATCAAATACCTGATGGCTGTATGCTCGAAGACAGAGACTAATTAGCAGATATTGGTTATAGATTTCAGCTTAACTAATTAATTAAGTAAAGTGCTGTGTAAGTACAAACAGAAGTAACTATATAATATTTGGCTTATAATAATTAGTACGTTCTTAATTAGGAAAGCAATTAAATGGGATAGGTAATATCATAACAAGCCCAGTGGTCATGCGGTCTAAGGCGTGAGTCTGCGGCCGCTCGCTTACTAGGATCGTGGGTTCGAATCCCACCGGGGACATGGATGTCTGTCTCTTGTGATTGTTGTGTGTTGTCAGGTAGAGGTCTCTGCGACGAGCTGGTCCCTCGTCCAGAGGAGTCCTACCGAGTGTGGTGTGTCTGAGTGTGATCGTGAAACCTCGAAATGAGGAGGCCTAGGCCCCCAAGGGGCTGTCGAGCCATAGGAAAAAAAATCATAACAAGAAGCACGAATATCAGTAATAGAAAAACAACTACTTAAGCTGCTGACAAGCTAAGGAATGAAGTGCCTAATAATGACAGTAAATAACTACAGTATTACTTAAGAAATTGTCCTGTAGTAGAAACCAAATCCTTTGAATCTCTTGTATGAAAATAAAAGTCTGTAGTTTCTCTTAATGTTGGGATACAGAAGCAATATTACGAATAATGTAAGCGTCAAGATTTCCTGTATTTCTTTTTAGTCATGTAGCAAGCAACAGGCAAATTAAATATGCATACGAAAATATAGTCGCGAAGCCTATAAGAAGAGATGGATTAGAAGACATGCCTAAGTGTTATAAAAGTATTATATATAATAACCATGGCTCAACAGCCCTATATGGACTCGGGCCTCCTCTTTCCGAGGTTACTGGGTCGTGCGCATTCGTGGCAGTTGGTGACTGGCCAACTGGCCGCACTGCTGTTCTATCGATCCTGATGTGACCGCCATCTGGCAGGGAGTCAGGAGACTTGGGTGAGAAATTGGGGTGCTACGGATTTTTATCACCCTTAAAAATCCATCGACCTCGGTTGGGATCGAACCCGCGAACCTTGGGTCCAGTGGCGAGCACGCTAACCACTAGTCCACCGAGATCGACTATAAAAGTATTAAAATACATTAAAAATGAAAAAGTAGTAATGTTGTGAACTGCCTCCAAATGCCCCAGGATAGTGGAAAGTGACGGAATTTTTAAACATGCCAATAGTTGTTCAGGTTCCATAACATTGGAAAAATTTTTGGTTTAGGTGTAAAATAACCACTTCTGAGGAAGGATTATTCTGAATTTAGTTTATTAATGTCTGTGTCTTGCCACCCAACATCGAAAAACGGTTTAACAATACGATCTGTTGTACAGGCCCTCTATAAATGTGTTTAGTGTTTACGTTTACTAGGCACCATGTGGCGCGGGAAAAATAAAAACAAGACACGAAGCATGTAATTTTAACGTGCCAGCGAAATCCCTTTGTGGAACAACTGGCCATTATCGAGATTAGCAAAATCACAATTGTCCATATTATTACAGCTTTAATACTTGCAAAACACACAAATGAAAATGGTATCATTACTGTATCGTTTGTTCTTTAGAGGGATTTCACTCTTAAACAGTATACTTGAACACTTTTTATATAAGCTTCACTTGTATTCTGGTAGTGTGGGAAGCACTGTGTGATATTCTGTTTAAAATTTTTACTCTTAAATCTAAAGTCCATATGGTATAATAATTTTTAGCCATCAGGAAGTAAAGTTTTATGTACAATGTGGCTATTACATTGCTCGTTTTCAGTTTCCTTGGTCTCTTTTGAAACACAAAATTTCTGTACCTGGAGCTGTTTCCGTCTTATTTATTTGGATATTTGGTCCTGTTTGAAAAAGCTAGTATTCGTGACTAGACACAGAAACAAAATTTCAAGCACAGTGCTTTCTTACTATTTGAGAAAACCCCAAATAAATCAAAATTTCATTCATGAGAGACTAAGAACAAATTTAATTCAGGGAATTCCTGCTACCATTCGGTAGAGAATAATTTGTCTTCCACCTTGCTATCCTAAAATATAAAGAGTAAGATATGAAAACTCTAATTTTGCGTGTTGTTTTTTTTTCAGTGTAAGACTTGGTCTCTCACATTGAGGGAGGAACATAGGCTGAGGGTGTTCGAGAATAGAGTGCTGAGGAGGATATTTGGGCATAAGAGGGACATGATAACAGGGGAGTGGAGAAGACTACATAACGAGGAGCTTTATGATCTGTACTCATCACCAAATATTATTCGGGTGATCAAATCAAGAAGAATGAGATGGGCAAGGCGTGTAGCATGTATGGGGGAGGGGAGAGGTGCATACAGAATTTTGGTGGGGTGACCCGAGGGAAAGAGACCACTTGGAAGACCCAGGCGTAGATGGGAGGATAATATTAAAATGGATCTTTAAGAAGTGGGATGGGGGGCATAGACTGGGCTGATATGACCCAGGATAGGAACAGGTGGTGGGCGCTTGGGAATGCTGTAATGAAACTTCGGGTTCTATAAAATGTGGGAAATTTCGAGTACCTGTTAGCTTCTCAAGAAGGATTCTGCTCCATGGAATTAGTTAGGTTAGGCAGTACCCTTGTTCTGTGAATGTCAAATATGAGCAGAGGCAAAGAGTAATTGAAGTTCTTGACAGCTTTGTTACTTGTATTCTCTTGTGTTTCGATGCCCTGTGAGGTCAGGTTTTTTACTACAGGACCCTCACAGACACTGATGTCACGTTACCAAAATCACTAACATTTAATCCATTTTAATTCTTTCTTTTTTCTTTCTTTCTGTCTTTCTCAGTCTAACCTACGTAATCACTGTAGGTGTAGAGGGTTATTTTTATTCTGATTACACTCAGTAACAAACATACACACTCGGTATAACTCCCCTGGGCGAGGGAACGGCCCGTGGCAGAGATTTCTACCTGACAACACACAACATTTGAAAAGGACAAAAAAACTCATGTCTCCGGCGGGATCCGAACTCGCAATCCCCGAAAATGAGCTGCCGCATACCTAAATGTTAATTCGCCATTAGTATTGGCAGAAACCGACATTAGCACACGGTTACCATTCTACGTTTAATGAGCTATAAGAAAGACACGTGACAAAACGTAAATTTTAACCCATGAAGATTGGGTTTTGAAGTTCCATTTTATTGACACAATGCTTTAGGTGTCAAGTTTAAATTTATTTGAATTACCTGAATTTCAACAAAAATATGCATAGCAGCAAATTTGGATCCTGAGTGTTTATTTTTCTGCTGCTTTTTAATAAGTGAAAATATTTCACAGCCTAAGCTTCTTGGACTTTCTTCTCGCCTATGTTTGCAACCATCATCAAATTAAACAAGGTATTTCTTGGTAACATCAAAACGTGTATTATAATTGTATTGGTATATTGAGTCGTGATTTATGCTTCTGCCATATATGGCAGAATCTCTCGAATTTATAGTGCTCGTAATTACAACAGTAAATGTTTATAGTGCACGTAATTACAACAGTAAATGTTTATAGTGCACGTAATTACAACAGTAAATGTTTATAGTGCACGTAATTACAACAGTAAATGTTTATAGTGCACGTAATTACAACCGTAAATGTTTATAGTGCACGTAATTACAACAGTAAATGTTTATAGTGCGCGTAATTACAACAGTAAATGTTTATAGTGCACGTAATTACAACAGTAAATGTTTACAGTGCACGTAATTACAACAGTAAATGTTTATAGTGCAAGTAATTACAACTGTAAATGTTTATAGTGCACGTAATTACAACAGTAAATGTTTCCGTAGAACAAACATTCATTCATGACACATCTCTGGAAGGTTCAGAAGTGTTGCATTTTGAAGACTTTTCCTAACCTGTTACCTGTGGTTGGCACAGGTCCAGTTTCCAAAAGTTGTCAGCGCAGACGACCAAAACGATAGAAAATGTGAAAAAAGAAGCCATTTTATGTAACACAGCTTTGCCACAAGCATTTGGATCCATCTTAATACTTTAATATTTTGACAACAAAGTGCTGCCGTAGATTTTACATTGTTTGTTCCATGCGTTGTGACAAAGTTACAAACTTACGTAACACCAACAAACGCACTATTCTATATTTTATTCGCACTGCCTTTTACATACGTCCTACATGTTTCGGCGTTATATCACGTCAACTTCATGGAGCTGACACCAAATTTTCTATAAAACTTACAGCAATAAAATGGGCCACAACAAGCGTGCGTATGTTGTGATATCAGTAGCGCAGAATATTACAGATTTTGATTAATATGTTGTAAATAAATGTAGTAAAATAATGTTGCTGAAACCGCGATACTCTTTGTTTTTTAAAATATTTAAAAATTTTAAATGTTTATGTTGTAATTAAATCTTGCACAAGAAAAGCGATAACATAATGCACACAGTTACGATCGATACACCTAGAAGGACAGCTACACAACTCCACTCAAAGTCACCCACCACACGCCATACAATACACACCATACTGGGACGAGATCCAATTTGGATTAAGGATGTTTGTACGCAAAGATTTAATTACTACATAAAAATATAAAATTTTTAACTATTTAACAAACAAAGAGTATCACGGTTTCATCAACATTATTATATTACATTTATATGCACCATTTTAATCAGAACTTGTAATAGTCTGGCACTATTTATATTACAACGTATGTAGGCCCAATTTAACGTAATTTATTGCTGTAAGATTTATAGAAACATTGGTGTCAGGTCCATGAAGATGGCGTGATATAACGGCGACAATTGTAGGAGCTATGTGAAAGACAGTACGAATAAAATATAGAATAGTGCATTTGTTGGTGTTACATAAGTTTCTAACTGCTGTGGTAGATGTTCTGACCTAAGACTGACAGCTGGCGAAAGAAGATGGGAACAGATAGACTTATGTTATGACATCCATAATTATAAGATTTAATAATTCTATTAATGTGATCCAACAAGGAAAAATGTAATAATAATAATAATAACAATAATAATAATAATAATAGTCATCATCATATCACCATAGCCATCACCATTTTCATAAGCGTGAAAAGCACTATTTCTATTTTCATATTAATGGATTACGTTAATTTGTAATTTTTTCCACACTAACCACAAGATTATTTCCATTTTAAATTTTACCCATTCTCGCAACAATAATTTTGAATATACCAAATTACATCCTGAAGAAATAAAAATCACACAAGTGAATAAAGAATTGATGTAGCATCCCTTAGAGAAAATAATAGATATATGCCCCAATTGGGCGATATAGGCTTAGAATGGAATATAACATGCAAAAGGATAGATAATTTAGGAATATGTGGAGTCCTTTCTTTAGTTGAGGATAGTATATAGCGGTGGGCTGTTGTAAACACGTTAACAAATATTTGGTAATGCCACGGGGAACGTCTGAACCAACACAGTGACTGTCAATTTCCCAAGAAGGGCTTTGTTCTTCGGGGCGAGTTAATAACACAACGTATCAACATTACGTCTCCTCTTAAGCAGCTCCCAGAAGAGACGATTATACATTGGTTTATCCCCAGACCAAAGTTTACATATTACAGAGCTGAACTCACGGAAATCAATATCTGAAAGCGATGCTTTGGCGTCAGTTTATTAACAGGAAGATTCAGACTTGATGAATTTAAACACTGTTGCTGGTACGGAGTTTATGTATATTTCACTATGATAACATCTGCTTTCCACGATTATAATTAACTGAAAACGAAAGTGTGAAATTCGCTAAACTGACCCACATATTTGCACTTCACACACAATCTGTGGCAACTACAGCATTTAAAGAGGAACTGCAGAGATCACACAGTTACATACGTGGAGACGGTGCTAACAGCAAGCAGTCGAATTAATTTTATTTCAATGCAACAAATGCACTACACTTTCTTTCGATGATTTCTTGCCCCTACATATGTTTCGGCATAACTTGTGCCATCTTCAGGGGGTCGTCGAGAGTTCACAATCTTCAATACATCCAACTGTTTTTCACTCACTTTCACAACAAATAATTATTGTAAGCCACCAGCACTAAATATCACTTGTTTTTCTGTTCGTAGTAATATGTAAAATCGAAAAACTAACACCTAAATACATCCAAGTTACAGTAAATGGGAACGATCAAAAAAGTACAAACACAAAGAATGCTGCTATTAAATACCGTCTAAATCAGGAACTGAAATACTTTATATAAGAAGAAATGTACACTCAATAAACAATTGTATAATACCCAATTAGGCTAATTACTACAAACAGAAAGAAAAGTGATATTTAGTGCTAGTGGCTTACAATAATTATGTGTTGTGAAAGTAAGTGAAAAACAATTGGATGTATTGAAGATTGTGAACTTTCTACGACTCCCCTGAAGATTGCACAAGGTATGCCGAAACATATGTAGGGGTACAAAATCATCGAAAGAAAGTGTAGTGCATTTTTGCATTGAAATAAAATTAATTAATTGTCAAAATGCACAATATATATATATATATATATATAATATAAAGTAGCAAGACGTCTGTAATGGACTATCCATGTAGGCAGGAATAGTTGAGTCAATGAACACGGAATTTTGGTAGTCAAAACTCTGAAATGTTCCTAGTGGATCTTGAGGAATACATTTTGATAATATGAGAAGATTATAACAAGTTGAGGATAAAGTTTGGTAGCGGTTTTCAAATTGTCTGTATTGATATTGTCGCCCTGTCTAAAACTATTGTAATAACCTCTATTTTTCAGAATAATAAGACACTTGAAGGTACACGCTTACATGTGTTCGTGTGCATAAAGAGATGATACATATATACAAACAAACAAACAAACAGAAGCTTCGGCTCTTTACCTGGGTTCGTCTTGAGTATATTCTGGTAAACGTCAAGGGTAGTAATCCCATAATTTTTATCTTAAACATCCCTTTGTGTTTGTAAGTCTTAAAATAGTTATTTATACCATGGACACAAATAATTGTACTGTATTATATCATAAAACTATTTCGATCAATTATATGATCATCTTCAGCATAATCATCACATAAAACCAAAATTACAATTGCAAATTAGCAATTTTATGTGTAGGAGTGGCCTGAGAATAAGCATGTATTATTCCCTTCCTATACTTCAATTCAACAATTTTTTTATTATTTACAAACTCGCCGTTATTTCAGCGATATTTGAAAAATGGTGAAGCAAATGAACAGTGTTGAGAACGTGTTCTTTTTCACTAAACTCTCGCCTAGTAACCAGACCAGAGATGGAAGTAATAGGGAATATATACATATATAGCTCCGTAATTTCTGAATGTTTGTGATTGTCGAGCGAAATCTCGTAAGTAAACTTCAACAGTACAGAAACTACAAAGTTTAGCAACAAAATTTTCAGAAACTTATTTCAACTGGATAGGGATAAAGTAAAAAAATTAGGTTTTCTGCTTTAGGAAAACTTTATATTTTTTATAAGTACTTTTTTCTGATATTCAAATGGATGAAGTGGCGATGAGTTTAATATGTACGTGGGAATGATTAGCGTAAAAATGAACACAGAATATTTATGGAAACACCACTCAGCAGACGATAATTTGTACGTCAAAAAAGGAGATGTGATTATACCATTAAAATATATGTTACTGGTATGTTTCGAGACGACAGGTGGGCGGAACTGGCTCATATCGTGCCAATAATAAGGGTGTTTAAAATTCATATGCAGTTATCAGGTATTTCACTTTACTTACGGACATGCAAATACAACACTGTGAGGGCTAGCTTCGAAGGACGACACATTTTAGGAAAACCCTACAACTGGGTACGTGATTGGTGCCTTATATATCGTCACAGACTGACAAGCACCGCCTGCATATTGAACGCATTACACGTGCGTCAGTTGCTGCTGTGGCATGGCAAAAAACATGCAAACTTTCAGCATCAAGGAAAATAGCTGCACTTACCAAAAAAAATTTAGCTCCTTTATTGCCAAGGTGTGATCCTTATGGCCTCGCGGTCTAAGGCATGGGTCTGCGGTAGCTCGCTTGCTGGGATTGCGGTTTCGAATCCCGCCGTTGTTATGTTTGTCTCTCTGTTGTGAATATTGTGTGTTGTCAGGTAGAGGTCTTTGCGTCGAGCTATTGACTTGTCCAGAAGAGTTCTACCGAGTGCGTGTGTCTGAGTGTGATCGTGAAGCATCGATAATGAGGAGACCCTGGCCCACTAGGGGCTGTTGCGCCACTAGGGGGGAAATATTGCCAAGGTTAACGTAGATAGACTTTATGTAATCTATATAATATTTTACGGCTTCAATTCCTGAGAAAGCAGAAATACTTATTTCACAACCTTTTATAAAGATAACATTCTAATTTGATTGACAATTAACACACTAAAAAGAGAAAGTTTTTCCAAAGATATAAAGTGCATAGTTAAGGGAATTTATGTAAAATCAGGTCCTGTGTGAAAGCTTCAAATTCCATGCAGCGATACTTTGCCTTAGATGAGAAATTACTCTTCTTATAATTTTTGGCTAATTTTTCTTAATGAATGTGGATATAAATAACAAATATGGATTCGATGGAACTCAGAAACAACAATTAAAGCCAGATGGAAGCCCATGAAAGAATAAAATTTTTTATAACGTCTGAGAGGTTCTCCATCTACCCACACTTATCCTTGCAGAATTCAGTCTTCTAGCTGCTGGTGTAATAGGCATATAGTAGATGGTTTTAGCAGGTAAAGCATCCCATGCCGATCCCAGTGGCCGCGCGGTCTAAGGCGTGGGCCTGCGGCCGCTCGCTTACTGGGATTGTAGGTTCGAATCCCACCGGGGCATGGATGTTTGTGTTGTGTTTGTAAGGACGGTAGTATGGAACGTAAAGTGACATGAAGGACGAAAGGATTTAAACAGTACAAAAATTGATCAAAGAAAAAAAACCGGACAGGCAAAAAAAAAAAATATCCCGCCGGGGCATGGAGGTCTGTCTCTTGTGAGTGTTGTGTGTTGTCAGGTAGAGGTCTCTGCGACGAGCTGGTCACTCGTCCAGAGGAGTCCTACCGTGTGTGGTGTGTCTGAGTGTTATCGTGAAATGTCGAAAAATGAGGCGTCCTAGGCCCCCAAGGGGCTGTCAAGCCATTAAAAAAAAGCATCCCATAAGTTTGCAGTACAAGAGTCTTTATGTCCGCCCTGAACCACATGGCGGCGAAGATTCTAATTTTATAGTTTCCACACTGCCCGTCGACATCCTTCTTCAAAATGTATTCAAATTTCTGATAATAAGTTGATAAACCAGCGTTAATGTAGACACCTGATGGTCATTAGACTCGAACAATTGATAGCTTGCGTCACATCACGTCGTGTCACGTCACGTCACGTCACATCACGTCATGTCAAGTCACGTCACGTCACATCACGTCGTGTCACGTCACGTCACGTCACATCACGTCGTGTCACGTCACGTCACGTCACATCACGTCATGTCAAGTCACGTCACGTCACATCACGTCGTGTCACGTCACGTCACGTCACATCACGTCATGTCAAGTCACGTCACGTCACATCACGTCGTGTCACGTCACGTCACGTCACATCACGTCATGTCAAGTCACGTCACGTCACATCACGTCGTGTCACGTCACGTCACGTCACATCACGTCATGTCAAGTCACGTCACGTCACATCACGTCGTGTCACGTCACGTCACGTCACATCACGTCATTTCAAGTCACGTCACGTCACATCACGTCATGTCAAGTCACGTCACGTCACATCACGTCGTGTCACGTCACGTCACGTCACATCACGTCATGTCAAGTCACGTCACGTCACATCACGTCGTGTCACGTCACGTCACGTCACGTCACGTCATGTCAAGTCACGTCACTTTACCTCGTTTAAGAACAAGCCATTGTAAAACATTGACATAGGAGCCGCAGTGCCCAGGGGTAGAATATCGCTTTAAAAATGGGGGCCAAAGATAACAAAATTTTTAAACCTTTTTGGCCAGATGATGGCGGCAGAAATTGAAAGAAACAGTTGAAACAATCTGTACACATATTACATAACATAACACAAGGCAGTAATTCTGCAATCTAATTAGAGTACAAAGCCGAAGCTTTATAAGGACAACATCTCATTAGATGAGAATTGTTGTAAATAAGCTAGAGACGTAGTTGTGTTTGATCTAATTATGCCTAATGGGTAACAATCCATACAGAGGAATAATGAAGTATCGAATGTCTACTAGAGCTGTGACAGGAGAGAAATAATTTTAGGTAAGATAATTCGAAAGCATAAAAGACAGATCAAACTTTATAGTGGGCGTAGGCGTTTTGTACATTCCCGTTTTAGGCAGGTTTCATTATATTTATATACGACTTGAAGCTTGCACGGCGAGATAATTTAATAAAATCTGTTTGTTCTGATATCGTATTAGATGCTTCAGATGAAATTACTTTTCAGAGACGGATAAGTCTTGGTCATCAGGGTTCTGATATCATAATCCTGGTAAACCCCCGCCGCTTTCAGCCCGATAATTTTTTATTGATACAGAAAAATCAATCGACAACGTCTATGTATTTGTGACTGTCTTTCCTACACACATGGAAACTTTAACTATTTTCAAATAGTTTATATCATTCGTATGTATAGTGACCTTGAATACGGAGCACATTTTACCTGGAGAAAATGTAACTTGCCTACGTCATTTAACCTATGCTTGTGCGACAAAATATTTTCCGGACTAAATTTGTTTCTCCACAACAACATTTACATTCCCATCAGTGTTGTGTCCTTCAAAGCAATGCCTTAGGAACTTTATGCAGCGAGTTCAGCGACTTACCGTAGTCACAGATCGAATCCCAGACCTGTCACTCTAAGGTGTGCTCTAAATAAACTATTCTTTACAGCTTTTAGTATTGTTTGAGCAGCCCACAAAAAATTCTCCAGCCAACAATTTATCGCAATATGTATTAATATATATGAAGTTTTACTGTCTTTCATCGCCATATCAACGACAGACATTATCAAGTTGAATTGTGCTATTATGTAAATAAAATTTGTGCAATGATTTGTTTTGCATTTATTTCTCCCTGCCACCAAAGACTCCATAACTCCATGCTTAAGTCGTACCAAAGAATCAGTCCAGGTCCGAGGCTCTGTATAGTGTTTCGTAACATGGTAATTTTTTAAGGTGAGGAGTTGTTAGCACCTCGCCCAACCCCCAAGCTGGAGGACCACCCCTTGTCTGCTGTCCGCGACTGCATATTCGCAGCTACCCTCCATATTTGGAGGCCGTTCCTCCATCCGCAACCCGAGGACGCGCCATGCCGTGGTGACAGGGACCTAATTTTCACCGTAAAATTTAAAACCTTTATGATTCTCATGGGCTTCTGATGGCTTAGCATGGAATGTAGTACGATGTAATTATTGGCAAAGTATGCACTTGTTTAGCCCGTAGCGCCTTATTAGCAGTTAGAACCTAAATAACTTACGTGTAAAATATATGAGAAAACACTATCGTTACATTTGTATAAGAAGTAATTAGTCAGGGCAAGGAAAATGATTTAAATTAAATTTATGTGAAAATATGTAGAGACAAATATTCGTCTCATGCCTGCCGGGGTGTCTGAAACAAGGAGGTGTCTGATCATTGTTGCCCGGTGTTGAAAGGTGAGACTCCTCAGAACAGATGGAGAGGAAGCTGTAAGTAGGACTTAGCACGCCGTTGTGAAATGAGCATAAAAAATGGCTGGCTCTTTTAGTAGCTGAAGCTGAAATTCTGCGACTCAAACATGTATTTTAATACAGCTTTTTCAAATAATTCCGTAATAATTTGTGCTCAAACATGCATTAATCTCTTTGGAAAGAATATTCATCCCTTTTTGCAATATATTTCATTATTAATGTAACGCATATCTTACGCTTACATTGAAGTTATTATGAACTTTTAAATTGGAAAATGTTTTTCTGGTACGGCTATGTTTTGCTTAAGAAATTCCGTGACTTTGAAATGAACGGAATGAAATCTTGTTAAAAGGAATTTTTTTCCCCCAAAATCACTTGATGATGCACGTACGAAGATTTGTTAAACTCCTCCTAAATCGCTTTGTATAAGCCAGAGGGCTTAGAGAGGACTGAGGCAGTACGAGGCACCATTACTCGCGCCATCCACGGACTCTTTGCTTGGCCTCAGTGCGGTAAGGGGGGTGTTATTTATATAATCGCACACGAAACTTGGTATGTATATTCATGTATCATTTCCAGAATTCAGAAGAAAAGGGCAATATGAAGATAAATAAAAATCCTTCGATAATATGATAAAATTTATATATTTTGGAAGGACCATACAAGGACCTGTTCAAGAAAAAGGAAAAGGAAGATTAAATACCTGAATTCACATCCTTAAAAACGCGTAAATTCCGGTTTGTCAGTGTGTCGTTCTAAACGAAGGGCATATATTGACTATGGTACAGAAAAAATTATCTCAGGAGATTTTGCATTATGTGACATGAAATAACAAATGGGTGGAGAAAATTACACAGTGAGAAATGTTATAAAATGCACTATTCACCACGCATTGTTGAGACAACAACAGTGGAGGTTACGAATTAATTTCTTACAGCACGCAAGTTAAAAATGAGAAGTAGGTATTGATCCCTAAAAACTACCTCAAAGGACCCACTTGAGGACCTGCTATATCTTAGGATTATATTACGAAGGAATGTAAGGACAGGGCGTGAAGCTGTAGACTGAATTCAACTGAAGGAGAACATGAGCATCTGTGGGTTTTTCTGAAGGCGGCAGTGACACTTCCGATCCCTGAAGGCGAGAAAATCCTTGATCAGCTTTCCAGCGAGAGCTTCGACTGTAGAAGTTACGTTCCTTATTGTGTCTGTGTGTGTGGTCCCTTCAGGCTGCACCGAGTGTCTGCCAGTGTGACACGCAAATATCCTGCTGCACTACTGTGAAACGTCTATCAGTTTCTGCAGTCAAGACGCCTCAGAAACGAAGAATCTTTCCACATCCTTCTTCTCTTTCTCATATTCTTTCTTCTATTTTTATCCATCCTCCACTATTCTCTAATTTTGCTCTTTCTTATTCTCATTTTCACGTTGTTTCCTCTATCTTTGGCCATCTTCAGTTCTGCTTCACCTTCTTTTCCTAGGGATCCTTGATAGCTTGGTCGTATTGTGACTACAGTGTGGGCTGGAGTGACGAGGAACTGTGGTTCGATTTGCCGTAGAGGAAAGAGATTTATCACTTCTCCAAAGTATCCAGACTGACTCTGGTTTTCACCATGATTGCTATTTAATGGGCACCGGAGATTCCTTCACCGGAATAAAGCGGCCGGTGCGTGAAACTCACAAGGCACCCTTCTAATGTCGAAGTCAAGTATGAGTGAGCTATGCTTCCAGTTCCTGCTTCACCTTCACGGCACACATAGAGACTTCTTTATTATCTTCCCCTACATTTTCTTCTTGTAGATGCGGTGTAAAAGTAACTGTCGGATTGTACGACTTCTCGATTTCGAACAAAGTTATCGCAGGTGAAGACACGCACTGCACGGACAAAACTACGTACGACAGCGCTTGTTAGAATGGCGGAGGAGGGTTCTCTTTTTTTTTTTTTTTGTTTACTTCCACTTTGTTTTTATGTGAATTTATGTTTAGCCCCGACCATAAGATTATTGGCGATTACAATTTATTTGTTTTAACACAACATTTACCACGTGGTAAAGAAAGGAAAGTTAGAAGCTATGGAAAATGCAGAAACATATAATACTACACCCATTTGCAGATGCACTGTCATTTTTATTGGGTAAAAGTGTTCGCGTACTCGTAGAAGGCACAATGTTGCATAAATATCTTCTTTGTAGTAAAATGAAAAAAACTTACAGCACAATCAACATATCCACCAACAAATGCAATTAATAAAATACAATTCATAATAAGTATTAAAACCCCTACATGTTTGGGCACCAGGGTGTTATCCTCAGGGTGTTATAGAACAAAGGCTTATAAGCCCAACATGTTAGTCTAGGTATTACACTGCCCGTATTAAAATGTTTAAAATGTTAAAATTCTAAAACATAAATTGTTAAGTATAAATTAACAATATCGTGATAATAAAATTATATAATAGTGAGCCGTTCCAAGTATAAGTCCTTAGTTGTTTATATTCTGTATGGAGCATTCATACAAACATCTGTCTAGTTCTTATGTGAGCCGAAGAGTTGTCGTCCATATGGAGCCTGTGAAGTTTGTCGTGTCAGGCAGTGTAGTGTACACAACATAAGCACGTAGAATTTTAACATTTTAAACATTTCAATATGGGCAGTGTTTTACCTAGACTCAGTGGCCGAGCGGGCTAAGGCGTGTATCTGCGACCGTTCGCTTCCTGGGATTGCGGGTTCGAATAGCGCCGGGGGCATGGATGTCTGTCTCTTTTGTGTGTTGTAACACACAACACACACGTTCTCTGCATCGGGCTGATCACTCTTCCAGAGGAGTCCTATCTACTATGGTGTGTCTGAGTGTGATCGTGAAGCCTCGACAGTGAGGAAGCCCTAGCCCACTAGGGGCTGTTGCGCCATCTTCAGGGAGGTGCATTAGAAAGGATAGATACACCGAAATATTAGACAAATATTACAACCAATGCATCTGTCTGAAGATGGCCACGTGATTAGCTGAGGTATACAATGCATACCTGTAGGAGGTATACAATGTATAATATACTTTCATACACATATGTGCATTTGTTGGTTTTGATATCATATTTAATTGCTTAATGTACGGTTATGGATCATTTAAAATTGTGTTAGGCTTATATTCCTTTGTTATATAAATCCTTGAGGATGACAGCCCGGTCTCGAAATATGTAAGAGTTTTAATAAGTGTTATAAATTGTATTTTATTAAGTGCATTTGTTAGTTGATATATTGATTGTAAGAATATGCACGGTATAAAAAATATAAAACTGTTACATTACATAGCACAGGCGTATCATAATGAAAAGTATGTGAGGAATTTAATAGGCATTTATTAAAATGCCCTATATTAAATTCCAAGTGCCCAAACTACGGTGTTCACGAAATTTTCAAACTTAGATTTCTTCATCATGCCGGGCACAGCTTCTTCAGGCGCTGAAGCTGACAAACATACGCACTACACCACGTCTTTAGACGCTGAAGCTGACAAACATACGCACTACACCACGTCTTCAGACGCTGAAGCTGACAAACATACGCACTACACCACGTCTTCAGACGCTGAAGCTGACAAACATACGCACTACACCACGTCTTCAGACGCTGAAGCTGACAAACATACGCACTACACCGCGTCTTCAGACGCTGAAGCTGACAAACATACGCACTACACCACGTCTTCAGACGCTGAAGCTGACAAACATACGCACTACACCACGTCTTCAGACGCTGAAGCTGACAAACATACGCACTACACCACGTCTTCAGACGCTGAAGCTGACAAACATACGCACTACACCACGTCTTCAGACGCTGAAGCTGACAAACATACGCACTACACCACGTCTTCAGACGCTGAAGCTGACAAACATACGCACTACACCACGTCTTCAGACGCTGAAGCTGACAAACATACGCACTACACCACGTCTTCAGACGCTGAAGCTGACAAACATACGCACTACACCACGTCTTCAGACGCTGAAGCTGACAAACATACGCACTACACCGCCTCCTCAGACGCTGAAGCTGACAAACATACGCACTACACCACCTCTTCAGACGCTGAAGCTGACAAACATACGCACTACACCGCCTCTTCAGACGCTGAAGCTGACAAACATACGCACTACACCACCTCTTCAGACGCTGAAGCTGACAAACATACGCACTACACCACGCTGTCTTCAGACGCTGAGTGACAAACATACGCACTACACCACGTCTTCAGACGCTGAAGCTGACAAACATACGCACTACACCACGTCTTTTCCCTTCTGATCCTCTAAAATTGTTTAATTCCGGAAAATTCACTGGGCATTTTCGCCTGATGTCAGTTTCGTTGCAAATTCGAGACTGACGTCATCTACTGGTAATGTTTGAAATATTAAATGCATATTTTGAACATCTAGGTCTTGATTCAGATTCCCATTTCAAGTTGCACATTTGCAAGTTTACTCCACCTCTACTTGTCTTAAGAAGAGTCGCTTCTCTTTGCCCCACTTTCCAAATTAAATTTCCCACTCGTAAGGGTGTAACGTAAGCAGGTTTAAATGCTGACTTTCCGTGTCCGGTTGTTGTACCTCTGTGCCATTACTGTAAGTGGAAATATCTTTAGTGGCGTTACGATTTCAGGATGGACACGGATTATTGGTCATCTCTGGTCCAGTAGTAGTCCTCCATCTATATCTGACAAGCGAATTTGGAGTACCTTTATTTTAAAAATTTTGTTTTTTTTTTTAGGTACAAATTCAAAATCTTGCAGATGTGTAAGGAATGGCCGCAAGTATTCCTGTCATTCTAAGATAATTCACTGTATTTCTCCTGACTGAATTCTCAGATACGACCCTGTCAGTTATGTCGATGGGTTTTAGGGCAACAATACACTCTCGATGGGGTACAGGATCTCTCTTGCTTCCTCGGTGCACTCTATCTACAAAGGACGAATGAATGTTCCACCTGTGTGTTGACTCTCTCCTTACCACAGCTTAGAGGGTTAACAGCCATATTCTTCACGTTGGAAGCTCGGGTTTCTTCCCAGATTAATCATTGTAGGATTTGTATTAGACAGAGTGTTACTGGAATAGGATTCACTCCAATTACTTCGATTTTATCCTGTCAATTCTCATCCCACTAATTCCTCACATTAATTTCTGTATTATCTACGAAATGAGTCCATTACAGCCTGCAGTTCCACACAGATTTAGTCTCACCCAATCCGAAGAACAAAGCACGTTTTGAAATATATGCGTTTCCTAACACTTCAGTCTGTTTGACATGTTAACATCTCTTTACTTTCCATTTGTTAGTTCAGACTGTAGACGTTTTATTATAAATAGCGAAAGACTGGCGATTTAAGAAAGACACTGCAAATACGAGTATGAATACTTCAAGCGCGTCTTTATACGTTTTAAATAAGAAGCTCTATACGCCTGAAAACATATGAACTAAGAATAACTAAACATGAATCTTGTTTTGAAGCCTGTTGCTTTTCTCGAGCACAAATCTTCGGAAACTCGATCAGATTCCCCTCATTAAAGTTAAAGAGCCTATTCAGATGAGCGCCTTCGGGGAGTAGTCAAAATTACTGGGCTACAAAATATATTTTAGTATATGTAAGTACTGTTAAGGTCAAATGCTCTTAGCGTGACACAAGAAGAGAGAAACTGACAAAATTGTACAGGAAGCGCAAGAAAAATAACAAACATTTGTTTGGGGAAAGGGAGAAGACAGTGCACAATAGACGTAACAGTAGCCACGTATACTTTAAGGAGACGTTATTACAAATATTTTGACTTGGCTTAGAAATTCGTTACTTAATTCTACTACGAATTTCACTTATAGGAAACAAAAATTGAAAATGAATTGCTCTACGGACTAATATTTATATTAACAAAGTTATAAATATCCTATTTACTGAATAACTTAACAACAGGCTACACCCTTATTATACGCACTAAAGGGAACATATTTGTATGCCCTATATATATATATATATATATATATATATATATAGGGGCGCGCAGTGGCGCAGTTGGTTGAGGCACTACTCTACAAACCGGAAAGTCGGGGGTTCGATTCCCGATGATGTCAATGGAATTAATTCCTTGACATAATCGTTTCGGTCGCACTATGGCCCTGGGGTCGACTCAGCCTCTAACAGAAATGAGTACCAGGAATATTTCCTGGGGGGGGGGGGGGGGTAAAGGAAGCCGGTGCGTAGGGCTGACAACCTTACCACCTTCGTGTGCCGATTGTCTAGAAATCTGGGAGCCTCAACCTCCTGGAACCCTAAGGGCCTGTCTAGGTCTGTAATGGGATTGCTTTACCTTTTATATATATATATATATATACTAGCTAATACATGCTTCGGCACCATAATGGACAGATCTGGCTCAGGATAGACTCGGTGTTTAACGGGACAAATTCCAACGCATTTCTAAATAAAAGGAATTTTGTGTATATTCCTGATCTACTCGATCTTCTTCATGTGCCATCTTAGACAGGCATACAGAGCACAGTTCGAATTATAAAGTCGCTGCTCATTTAATGTTACATGTTAGTTGTTTGTAATTCAGCCTCGAAAATTTTATGTTGAAAAATGTTATACACTACATGTTTCGACTCAATTATTCCGTTACCCTCAGGGACGCATCATCATACATTTTTTGTAATTATGACTCGTTGTATTGCATCTGTGTTAGAAGACTCTACAGAAGTATCTTCACCTTCGCCTGTAAGCATAATACAATGCTAATTGTCCTGAGTTTCTAGCAAGACATTCTGGTGGAAGCAAGTTGCCCAAACCCAGTGCTGTCTTCTGATGACAGTTACACCAATCAGTGTCACGTCATTCAGTCCAAGTTAGTGCTCGGCTTCCCCCATTTCATATAATTTTTGTTTAAAATGAAATGTTTCTTGTGGTTGCTGGATGCATGTACAATTTCTTGCCCTGCAAAATATAAGACCAAGGTAAAGCGTCAACTTTCACGTGAAAGCTACAGAATGAAGTTTAAGTAGCCGAACTGTTGCATGCGTCAGGCAGTAAATTGCTGGCCTCTTCACGCTGTCACCAAGTCTCAGAAAGTTATCGCTTGTACAGGCTATAAAGCAGGAAAGTATTCGTTAGTAAATTCCATTTAACATCTCCTTCTCCAGAAGCAAGGATTCCCATGACTTTCATGGAATCAGATATCCCTTCTCTTGTTCCCGTGTTAGTAGATCCCTCTACAAAGTCTTATTCTATCCAGGCCAATTCACACTTCCGCACGCTACTTCTGTAGACTTATTTTTACTATTATCATCCTATTACGCTTAGGTATCCCAAACTGCGCCCCTTTTGGTCTTTCCAGTAAAATCCCTTACTAATTTCTCACATTCCTGCATTTTTATGTTTCTCTTACCCTAAAAGCTTTAGAGAATAATGCAAGTTATGAAACATCTCATTATGCGTTACTGCATTGTTGTTAAATAAAAATCTTCTTCCCTGCATTTTGTTCTCAAATGCCTTAAACTATATTCTCCCCTAGAGTGAAAAAAATATTCAAACTCATATACAAATTAATTTGAAATTAAAATATTCTACAGGCCGAATTTTATTTATGGACTCTTAACGTGCTAGGCGTTGAAATAAAGTACAGGGCATACACAAAAGAATGGTGCAGTATCAAAAGTGAATAAAAAATGTATTTCTATCTTATATGGGCACAACATACCCCGTCAGCGGCGGAAACTGTCCAAGTTTCTCATTTGGTAATTACAGTCCTTCCATGTTTGCACCCTGGGTCACACGACACACATCCACACGGTAATCAAACTCATCCCAGACCCGGTGTAGCATTTCCGCTGTAATGGTCTGCAGTGCATGCGTTATCCGATCACGAATTTCATGGATGGACGTGGGCAATGGTGGTACATAAACGCTGTCTTTAACGAACCCCCAAAGAAAGAAATCGCAAGATGTAAGATCTGGCGAACGGGGTGGCCAAGGGAGAAGGTTCTTGTCTCCATTTGCAGCAGCACGTCCGATCCAGCGCATTTCCCCTAAACTGGCCCCGAGGCCACGCAGTAAGCATGAGAAGCGAACTGCTGGTAGCGCATGAGAAACTTGGACATTTGCCGCCGCTGACGGTGTATGTTGTGCCCGTGTAATGTGAGACATAAATTTTTTATTCACTTTTTAAACCGCACCATTCTTTTGTGTATGCCCTGTATTATGAATTAAATTATTGCAAGAAATCTCTGAACTTCATGTTTTAGCTTAGGGAAAGCTTTTCAAATGGGCTAGCACGTTAAAGTCTAAATTTGTGTCTCGTAAAATGTGATAAGAATTTTGTGTAACGTAGCATATTTTATTAGTAAAAGAGGAAAAATTCCTATACTTTAAATACACGCAGGTATAATACTCTACGGAATTACAAATCCATCGTTGATCGTTGTTATTTAAAAATATTTCTTCTAAATGCGTGAAGTCACGAGTTCTTAATGAACCGCAGATTCATTACAGTAGCAAGAGAAGTGTCTTAGATGTAGGAAATATTGCATGCAGGCAGTATCTACATGAAATTTAGGTGCACAAATATAAGTCAGTTAAGAGCTTCTGAAAGAAGAATGACGTTCCTGGCGGCCTGAAAGTTACTGCTGATGACGTGAGATAGAACAGTTTCATTCCAAAAAGGAAATTAATTTTTCGCTGTAAACCAAACCTGGCACCAGGTGCAAGACTGAGCTTCTCACGGAAGTATTAATGGCGACTGAAAATTTCTGGGAAATTACGGTGTGTAGATGCGTGTGTACACACCAATGTTTCGAAGAAATTTACTGTTTTAATCCCCAGAGTAACGGAGGTGTCTACCTTGAAGATAGGCTAAAGAAATCTTCACCGTCATGTCAGTAACTATACAGCAATCTACACAGCATTATATTCCAAAAGACTTGGAATGTTCATTTAAGCAAATACAGACGAACCCGGTTATAACGACATGGGTTAATGCGACACATCTAATATATCTACAAACATTCTGTGGTACCAATTAATTCCTCACTGTTAACCATAACATTATACTCCTCGGTTATAACGACACTCGTTTATAACGACACAAAATATTCAGCCCCTTTCATGACGTTAAAACTGAGTTCGACTCTACCTAGAGTGGGATTAAAATTACCGTATGTTAAAAGACTTTAATATTCATTTAAACAAATACCTAAAGTGAGATTAACTCTAAATATATAGTTTTTAGACTTTTTTGTATTTACTTTGTTATAAGGGGGCACGCGTTAACATAATAATAACAGTGCCTTGGCTATAAGGATTTCTTTCTTTGAAGAAAAAAATCCTGGGGTCTCATAAAACTGTCTGTCCGTAACGTGTCCTGGACAAACGTTCTTATGGTCGGAGAACAGAGTAAGCAGCCTGTCTGTAGAGTAACTTGCGCTGTACCTCCTGAGACTAAGCCCACGTTTCTCTGGACCCCCAGTTTTCTTATCACTTCTGGTTCTGAACTGTTCTCTTTTATTTAAACGAACCTGAAAGCAGTAAAGTGGATTGTCTTATTTAATTAAACAGAAATTTTGCGTTGGCCTGCATGCTTTAAAACGTTGTGCTTCGTGCAATCGCATTTATGTGTTCCGTATAATTGCATTATTTTACCAGAAGCAGCGAAGGAATAATTCATTACAGGATTCTCATTTGTCTATCTATGGGATAATTCTTCTCTCGTGTAGCAGATATTATGACATGGAAATAAAATGATTGTGATATAATTACTTGTGCCAAAGGTCGCTCATAAAGTATCTGAATAAGGTAGCTCAGCTATATTACACCCAAAATTATTAGATAAATATTTCAAATTTAGTGAAATATTCAATATCTTAACAATTTAAGAGTTCTTTGATGATAACTCCAGCAGCACATCATTGCAAGTAAAATTTATTAGATCTACTGAACGAAGGCAGACTACATGACTGACGTCACTGTGGTCAAAACAACAAGAAAAGTCACAGAGAATTTCACACAAGAAGCATCAAGTCATACAGCGCTAAAGGCGAGAAGAAATGTAACTAAACCGCCAAACTGTAAACAAGAAAACAAAAGCTGGAACAATATCCACAGAAGCCCCATCACAGAGGGGCTCCGATTTGCGGCTTTACTTTTTGTCGTAGTAGTACAAATTTGTCCGTATTTTTTAAAATTATAAACGTACGAATAAAAGTCAAATGAAACGAATATATGACGTATGTACCAAACGTAGATTGGGGATATCTGAGAAGGAAATGCTGAGAAGAAGTCTTCGAATTAGGAGACTGGAAATGAAAGCAGGGTATGAATATTTAAATATGAAGAATTCATACTACTGATTCTTCAACAAATATTTTAGGGACATTAAATGAATGAGGCAGGGTATGGTAGGACGTGTGACACACGTGGATTAGTTATGAAATGGATATATATAGGATGTTCAGTATAAGGTGTACCAAACATTACGAGCTTATTTTATGGGTCATGTTCAGTAAAAAATGTTAAATCAACACAATATGACACAATATCAGACCTTACGTCGCCGAGAGGGTTTTAACGTACGTACATGACTGTAAGCGAAAATGGTAAAACACACATGTTTTATCATACTGTAGCCATTAAAATAAATTAATGTGCCAGACAACACCAAAAAAAAAAGCTATCCATTAATTTCTAACCTGCTGTACACTATGTACCTGATGACACCACAAAACAAAGGCAGCAATTCAGTCTTGCTTTACTGTATCTACGACATCAAAATACAATTATGTGGCATGTAACACCACAAATAAAAGACTTCAATTTTTGTTTATGTTACATAGTTAGTACCGTTAGTTAATGTAGTTATGTTACAACACGAAAGGAACATTAGTTTTTATTTTGTGATATTTACGAAATTCAGTTTTCAGTAATGTTACACTGATTACTGTCCAAGATGACTTCCGCCATTCTGTATGCACAATTCTGCGTGTCTGAAAAGAAAATGTTGGTGCCCTTCTGGTAATTTCAGCCTTTTCCCTCACTCTGTCGGTTGATTCCATAATTCGCTGCAATATTTCTCTTACCTGCAATTTTTTCGGCAAGCCATATCCGTCGTGTGACGGCCCAAGAAGTAGACCAGAGGGGTGAGATCTGATGACCTTGCAACTATGTAAGCTAACATAACTATTTCGGCAACATGGCCAAAAATTGATGTCTTTTTCTTTGTAGTATTTTCTGACACATAATTATTTTTCATGTCATGTACGAGTAGAATGGTAAGACTTTATTACTGCCTTTGTCTCTTGGTGTTAAGTGACATGTCGTACAGTACTTTAAAAATTTAGAGAATTTCTTCCTTCTGTGATGTTGTCTGACACGTAACTTATGTGCACAGTGTGATGAAATACGTTATATTATATACACCGTGCGTTTTGATAATTAATTTTATTTCATTCCAAGAAATGCACTAAACTTATTTTCAATGATTTCTTGTCCCTACATACGTTTCGGCATAACTTGTGCCATCCTCGGGGGGGATTGTGAACTCTCGACGACACCCCTGAGGATGGCACAAGGTATGCCGAAACATATGTAGGGACAAGAAATCATTGAAAATAAGTGTAGTGCATTTCTTGGAATGAAATAAAATTAATGATGAAATACGTGTTTTACCACTTTTCTTTACGGTAATTTACGTGTGTTAAAATGCCCTTAGCGACGTAATGAGTTATAATAGGGCATATATTAATTAAAATTAAAACCAAATTGATGCACACTCACTATTAAAAAAAACTTTATAGTAGATTAATTAACCCGACATGTTTCGGATTTAATTTTAATTTATACAAGATGCACGGTGAATACAATATTAAATATATAGGGCATATATTAATATAACATTTTTTACCCAAAATGACACACAAAATGACATCCTGAAATTTGGTACACCTTATGCGGAACAACCTATATATATATATATATACATAATTATTTTAAAATGTAGAAAGTGTCGTATCTGCCCGTATTTGGTACAAGATTTAGGCCCTACTACTCCCTAGGAGAGACTCAATTCTTATATCTGGTTCTCGGCCTGACCAGTAAAAATGAACAGAGGCGAATTTGTATGTAAAAATGATATTAAATATTGATCTAGGAGATATATAAGGTTAGAGCACGGAGGGAGAAATGAATTAATATCGACTTTTCAGACTGTACCATGAACTTATATATTACATCTACTGAGATGAGTAATGTTCTCTCCTCAGGTAAGCCTGCGGGCAGGAGTTTAGCAATGCTGAATGTGTTTAACATCTACAGAATGACTGAACCAGAGTGGATTCTGAAAATTTGGCTAGAATATGCAATAGCCTCAGGACGTTGTAAGTAATTGTGTATAAAACTCAACTCTCCTGACCTTTGCCTTTAATGATAATACGGGTAACCTCTAAAGCGGAACTTGACTGCAAAACAAAGAAGTTACTATTAAAGCTTATCTTGTTCTGCATGGTCATGAAATTCTATGATAAATACCTCACGTCACTCTGCAGACCTGTATATAGGCGATATGTATGGAGGGAAGTGGATGTTGCAGATAGGCTGGGACTGTGGCCTGGATTTGCCTGTCTCAGGAAAGAGTCCAATTTTGGGCTGCCCTAACCTCTGTAATAAATTTCCAGGTACCGTAACAGGCAGGTAATTTCTTGACCTGCTGTCTACCAGAATATTAAGGACTGTTCTCGTTGAATTATTTGGCTATGGTTTTAGGACACTGATGTCACTTCAAGTGATATGTAGATTTGTGGATTTTGTGAAGGAAATGTTTGTTTTACGTTGTAGCATGCAGGTTAAGAATCAGACCGGAATTACTGCAGTGACTCGTAAAGCGTACTCCGTAGTAAGACGGAAATGTCCCGCTAGTTTGTAGCAGATACCCATAAAATATGCTTCAGAAATATCCCCATTGAACAAACTTTACTGATAGATTAGGGTAATTCTTCAATATGCCTTATTCAAATAAAAATTCATAACCATTTTCACAGCGAAAGACTGGACCCTATTTCTGGCCACATATATCCAATCTACGCAATGCCATTTAGTATTTAAATGTACTTGAAATTTCTGTAATAAATTTGTAAGGCTGCACACAGTAATTATTTAAGTTAACTTGGTATTATCAAGAGACTGAAGTCAAAGAATTTACGATGGGCTAGACAATTATGCCGCAGAGGTGAGTAGTCATGTATGGTTTTAATGGGGGAACTTCAGTAGAGCGAGTATTTGGAAGGGCAAAAATAAAACAACATCCCCTATAGTATATTTGCTTCAAATTAGCGTCCAAAATGATGATTAATTATGATAAGTGGGAGTGAAGAAATTTCCCACCCCTGACTTTCTTGAGCTTATGAGTGCCACACCATTACACCATCCAAGATTTTCTGCCTATCATTCCACTGTCTTCGCTGTCTTTACTCCTTTTAGAGCCCAATCGCCGAGACAGTTTCTGCACTCTGCCTAAAACGTCTCAAAGACTTAAGACGAAGTTGTCTGCCGTGGCCACATCAGACAGTTACGATGCAGCAGGCTACTTGGAACACCCCACGTGTTTATGACGCAGAAGTTTACGTAACACTGATTATTCATTAAATTCCAACTAAAACCACTTACAGTTAACAAAAATAAAGTGTATTATCCGATGGTTTACACTCTCCTACATGTTTCAGAGTAAGTAAGCCTTCTTCATGGAGAATCAAGCAAAAATGGAAAGAGACTATGTAAACATAGGTATATATCATAGTCAAATATGTAAAACATATTTTTATGCTTAACACATCTTACAGGGTTATGCCGTTGTCTGCTTAGGACATATTTGAGATGGTTAGGATGCTGCAATCTGCCCAAAACAACTCAGGGAGCAGCTGCCTGCTTGGAACATCTGACACGCGGTTACGATTCAGCTGTCTTCCTAGAATACCTCGGGAAGATGTTATGCATAGTTTTCCTAGCATATTTCAGACAACTTGTAATGATAATTTGATTCCTTTTCAAAACACTGATTTGTAGGTCTCATTCTCTGTCATAAGTAATTATGAATTTATGTACGTTTTACTTCATGACGAATTCAACAACGCTTTATGTAACATCGCAAAAGGCCAAGGCCTAAATTTCAAGTACTGGCCTGATGTTTTTCGGAGTAAATGAACAAAGCTCCAAAGAATTCAGCCAGTATAGTCAGTCCTCTGGCTGAGTTTTCGAATTTATTCTTCTTAAAATGCAACAGGATTTGCACAATCCTACAAACAATGTTCATTCTTGAGTGTTGTTTAAACGAAGCATATCAACCGACTTAACTGAAGTGACATTCAAATATAGCTTCGTATTTTAGAACATCCATGTTAAGGTTAATATTCTCACAGAGTATTTATTTGAGAAAGAATAATATCTGTAGACCTACTGCGGTTCATTCATTCTGCAGTCTGTCTTACGACAGATCTATAGCCTCTTCCAAAGCGAGTTCTTCACAGGGTGCGATCTGGTGCTTCCTCTTTCAATTTCCACTATCTTCTCTTTTCCTTAAGGTCATCCAGTTGCTGCTTACGTCTTCTTCCTCGTCTTCTCGTCATTTCTATCCTTCCTTCTAACTTTCCTTCAATCACGTGTTTCAGAAGGCAGTTTCTACGCAAGATGTGACCAATCCAGTTAGCCATTCTTCATTTTATTGTATGTAGGATATTCCTCTCCTCCTTCACTCTATGTAATACTTCTTCATTTCCCACACGATCAGTTCAACTGATCTTCTCCTTTCTTCTCCAGCACCACATTTCAAAACTTTCCAGGTACTTCTGATCTACTTTCCGAAGTGTCCAAGTTTCAGCATCATACAAAGCTATGCTCCAAATGTAGCACTTTACTAGTTTCTTCCTTAAATTTAAGTCCAGTTTGCTGGTGAAAAGAGTCTTCTTCTTGTTGAATGTTGGTTTTGCCATGGAAATTCTGGATTTAATTTTACGTGTACACCTTGCATCATATATGCGGTATATAATTAAATATTTTGGTTTCAGGGTCCAGATTTTTAATCTTGTCCTATATTTTGGTATGATTCTGATAACAGTTTGAACCTTACTGAGAGAAATAATAAAATGTAATTTCTCTTTTACTTCCGCATAAAACACACTGCAGTGAGCGTGTAAGTCGTTTCTAACTCTTCTCTTTAGGCATTTATAACGTGGTCAAAGTACGTAAATATCTACAACTTTATGAAAAGCTAACGCGCGAAACGCAAAGCAGTATTCTGCCCTGCAAAATGATACTGAAGCTGCACATTTCACTTCCTGCAGTATTATAGGGTGTATCAGGAGATATGATAAAATAGAGTAGGTCTGATAAGGTGAACTACAATTTGGATTGCACGCATTTTTCAAAAACTTTGTGATGTTTCTGTCGATATCCATGCATTTCAGAATTGAGCGTGTATTTGCGATGTTAATCGTACTACACATTACGCTTTCCACGGTCGAAAATTATTTGTTTTCTTATGTTGTTGAATGCGGCTGGGATAGCGACTGGATACGGGCTGGACGGCCTTGGTCGTGGGAATATTTTCCAGAATCATCCAGAGACCCACCTACAATGAGTACCAGACCTCTCTCCGGAATAAAGCGGCCCGGGCCTGGCGCGGTAGCTGTGGCGCTGTTGGATGAGGCACTGCGCTACAAGCCGGAAAGTAGCGGGTTCAATTCCCAATGATATACTACAGCCACGCCACAGAAGAAGCGAATAGAAACAAAACACCCAGACCACAACTGGAAGAAAATATGGCAAAATATCAACAAGAAATTCCTACCGCATTCGTTCCGCACTACATGGTACACGATAGTGCAAGAAATAGTTCCCACTAACAGCAGGATGAATAATATACACCTCCATGACACAGGGCTCTGTATACATTGTGGACAGAGAGACATCGTACAACATAGGTTTAAGGCGTGTACATATACAATAGACTTAAGGCAGTGGACACGAGTATGTATTGCTACGTTTCTGAGAATACACCCAAGCGGAGTGAAAGAAGAATGGACCACTTTACCTGACTTCGACATTTATCCACCTCAAAGACACAATGCAGTAGTGTGGTTCCTTGGCCACATGCTGAGTTACATAACGGACCACACACTACTCTCAAGACAAGATTACATAGATTTCCTGCGGCGAGCAAGGAAAAAAAGTGTACATTCAAAAAAACAGACCGACAAACTGTGGCAAATATTTAGATGTTATCGATTACTAACAAAGGAAGAATTATTGTTGGATGAGATAATAAGAACCAAGACGCAGAAGGATAGAATCTGAATTTTTGTTGTCAAAATCACATCATTTTCCATGACTGTATGGTTTGATTTAGTTTCAGTGAGCTATATATCATTGCTGTTGTACAGAATGAAGAAGTTTAAGTGTAATTATGTATTTGCCATCAAGAGATGATATTCAGTTATAATGACAGTTAAAATTAGTTGATATTTTCTCAATTCACTTCATGTGATACATTTCTCATATCTCATATGCGATACCATTATTAATGCTTGATCATACAAGTATGTGTGTGTAAATCAACATTGAGGAAGGACAAATTGTCGCATTTTGTATTGGTTTCTAAGAAATTTCAAAGAGAACAGATTTTAATAACATACTTATAAAGAAATACAGTAATATGTATTTCAACACAATTGATTGTTATATCTTAGGGCTGTTCATTTTGTGTTCAGTTGGTTTCTGAAATTTTACAAACAAACTATTTTACAACATGTATACTTAATAACTAGTGTACTGGACTTACATATATTCTTGTGTATCATCTGTACATTATAGTAACTTACGTATGATTATGGCATTTGAAATATGTATTCTTGAATAAATATTCTGTTCATATAAAAAAAATGGTGTCATTGGAATCTTTTATTGACATATTCCTGCGGTCGACTCAGCCTCTTAACACAAATGAGAACCAGGAATATTTTCTGGGGAGTAAAGGCGGCCGGTGCGTAGGGCTCCATTTGCCGATTGTATTGAAATGTGGAAGACTCAACCTCCTGGAACCCTGAGGGCCTGTACAGGTATTGCTTTACTTTTTTATCGTTTCGTGTGTGGAGGGATGATTAGACAAAAGTCTGTGTGTACTGTATCTCTGCTGTGTCTCTGTTCATGCAGAAGGTAGCATATGCGGAAGCACAGCTACAGCTGGCAGGATACTTTGAAGCTCATATGGTACAACAGACTTAAGGACGGTACAAATACATCTTATTGAAATAAGAGGCGCAGCACGCTGTTAGTCCATGCCTTCCTTTACTGCCATTGTCGTCAAATGTATAAATTTGAAAAGCAGATACTATCTCACAGCGAATCTTTTTCCTCAGCCTGCGTATTCGTGGTGACTTTTAAATTTTAAATTGCGAGGTATATGGACTTCTAAATTGCCATGGTAACTATTCGTATCACCCGCAGTAATGCTTGAAGAATGTCTGAATTTTGCCCACAGAGTGCATGTGCGTGTTTTATATTATTCTCACAATATATGCAAATTACTTGACTAAATAGCCTTATGCCACTGGCCATTATGACGGACGAGGTCTGTGTTTTCTGTGAGTTACAGCCGCAGTTTTATATATATGTACATAAAACACATGCAGTCCTCGTAATACTGAATTCAACATTTCTGTCCAAACACAGCAAAGAAATCTTGCCAGTTCAAAATTCAAAATTCAGCCCAAATTTTAACTTCATTTCCCTGCTGTATACTCAAGCAGTCTACTTATCATCACCTTACGTTTACTTCCAAATGCTTTATCTTGCCTGCAGCCTATACTTAATAGACACTGGAAGGACGAGCGGGCACTGTCTGGAAATCTGAGCTGTACTCCTTTTTCCCCCATATTATGCTGTAAATGTAGACTCTCTTACTACAACCTTCTTCTTCTTCTGGCTTCAATTTTCATTCTCCTTTGAACACATGAACACTTCAAGAAGCTAGTTATGGTAATCACATTAATCAGGAGAAACCGCTTCTGTGTTACATAGATGAGACTGTTATGTTCACGGTGAGAGTCTTTGTTCATTCTGAGAATTACATGGAACCAAAGAATAAACTTTGTGTACAAAATCAAGTGTGCATTTAGTTAACAATAGACAACCAATCTGTGAAAGCTTCCAAAGATGACAACCAATGTTTATTCCCTGTAACAATATCAGGAAGCAGCGACATGTAGGCAGTGTGGCCTCTATTTCCTTCATCACATAGTTACATAAGAGGATGTTACATACACAATAAATACACAACAGCCTACAAACACAAAGACGTCCTTTGTTAGCCACAATAAACACATCAAACAGATCATACATAACAAACATTCATTCTGCGTAAAATAACAGGACGTGGCCGACGCAATCAGCGAAATTAACACAAGAGGAAACGTATTAAATAAACATGTATCCAAAACGTAAGGTCAAAGGTTGTGATTATCACACCTAAACGGGTCACCGTATTCATATTTATATGGCTCCGAATTCAAAAGATAAGTAAATACAAGTATGTGGTATATGTTCAATAATCACCAACTAATGCACATAAACTTTTTCA
Source organism: Reticulitermes speratus (assembly GCA_021186555.1). NCBI lineage: Eukaryota > Metazoa > Arthropoda > Insecta > Blattodea > Rhinotermitidae > Reticulitermes > Reticulitermes speratus. The sequence continues at coordinate 7,979,208 of JAJKFL010000009.1, forward strand.
CAATAGTTTATTCTTAAAATTCCCCTATACGTATTTCGGTGGTTTGAACCAACATCTTCAAGGGGTCGTAGAGATTTTCAGGCTAACTACAAATTATGTAATCATTTTAGCAACTTTTAATTCATTTTATAGTAATTTATTTTACATACTGTATGAAGTGGACAATATCAGCCCACTCATATTCTACGTATATGAATATAACCACATATGTAATAACTATAAGTCTATGCATATTAATCTCTACGACCCCCTGAAGATGGTGGTTTAAACCACCGAAATACGTATAGGGGTATTTTAATAATAAACTATTGTGAAAAAATTTTATGTGCATTAGTTGGTGATTATTGAACATATCTCATTTGAAAATGTACGGTAAATACAACGTTAAACAAGTATGTGGCTTCGTGGAGCACAGCCTTTCTTGAGACGCTAGTAGTCTCTTAGCTAGTCAAAAGACTTTGCTTTTATGGAAACTAATAGTTCATTACCGTGTTCACAAGAGCCCGTCACATGTAAGGTGTGTCGTGTTTAGAGGTAGCAGAACCCGCCTTAGGCTTACAGATAGAGAACACAACCCCCAGATGTGAATGGTAGCTACAAATATAAAGAAAAAAGAGTGGATTACAGCCAATAAATTGAGTCTTCAAACATGGGAATTGGGAGGGACGAAAACGTGAACTTTGGTGACAAAATTCCTTACAGTTAAAAAAATATGATTTTCTGAAATAAATACTGTAAATTTAAATTGATATACTAGGTACGCCCAGAAAGTAATGCAACACATTTTTTTTCTCATTCACAATTGATTTTATCAAAACTTCAAATATGTCACATCATTACATGAATCTTTGGCTACCTGACCCTATTTTTCGACATAGTTTCCTTCTAAATCTTTGGCCTTACGCCACCGAGATGCGACAGCATGTATGCCTTCGCGGTACCAAAAGTCTGTCGCCATGATCTTGCCGGCTGAGGGAACTGCTTTAAACTTTATCTTCCGAGGAGAGGTCGTGTGATGCCACTCCATGGATTGCCTTTTCGTCTCGGGCTCGAAGTAATGAATCCATGTCTCATCACCCGTGACAATGGTGGACAAGAAATCGTCACCCTCAACCTCGTAACGAGCAAGCAACTCGGAGCAGATGGCTTTTCTTTGTTGCTTGTGCTCTTCGGTTAGGTTTCGAGGGACCCATCGGGCACAGACCTTTGAATATCCTAACTGGTGAATGATTTTGTCGACGCTTCCCTTACCAATACCGAGTACAGCGGCGAGTTCCCTGGTTGTGATTCTCCGATCGTCTCGAATAAGACTGTCGGCTCGTTGCACTGTTGCAGGCGTCACAGCTGTTGATGGGCGGCCCGAGCGCGGGAGATCAGACAGAGTGCCCCGTCCTTGTTCTGATAACGCCAATCGCTTCGCCCAACGGCTGACGGTGCTTTTATCCACTGCCATGTCTCCATAGACCTTTCTTAAGCGCCTGTGAATTGATTCACTCGTTTCGTTTTCTGCCAAAAGAAACTCAATTACTGCTCTCTGTTTAGAACGCACGTCACTTGCAGACTCCATTTTGAAAGCTCACTACTGCGCTGCTATCCAGCGGGAAGCATTGCACCTATGTGCATAAACGCGGGACACTTTAAAGATACAGCACGCAAAATATCATTTTTATCCAACAAAATTGGGCCGAGAAAAAAAATGCGTTGCATTATTTTCTGGGCGCAGTAATATTTAAGAAAAATAAAACTGTTAGAAGATATTTTGGTAAAGGTACACCTAAAGGAAGTATCTAACTAACTAAATCACTCCATGGAGCAGAGTCCTTCTTGAGAAGCTAACAGGTCGTCAGCTAATAAAGAAATTCCCCACGTTTTATGGACCCGAAGGTTCATTACCGCACTCACAAGAGCCCACCACCTCTCTCTATCCTGAGCCATATCAATCCAGTCCATGCCCTCCCATCCCACTTCTTGAATATGTATTTTAATATTATCCTCCCATCTACGCCTGGGTATTCCAAATGGTTCCTTCCCTCAGGTCTCCCCACCAAAATCCTGTATGCACCTCTCCCCTTCCCCATGCGTGCTACATGCCCCTCCCACCTCATTCTTCTTGATTTGATACATCTAAAAGTATTAAATTAATACATGTGTTCAATTGCATCTTACGAGATATTACATGTCCCTGCAATTGCTTGAGAGATTTCAAAACTAAACACTTGATTTGGAGAGAAAAATTCGACTACTGACAGTATATACACTTGCAGGTACCGTACAGTTTAAGTGAAATAAATTGTAGTTTTGTTGAATCGTAATTTCGGTAAATGTATTTAATTGTATGGACCACTGTTTTTCACCAGTGAGATGCCTCCTACTTTTTAATCACGACAACTGGGTGGGTGAAAATTTGAAGCTTGAGAATAATTTCCATTAAGAGTAATATATATCAAATTTTAAAGGGCATATCTTGAAACCAGAAATCCTCCGCTTTTCTACGGTGGTAGGGCCGCTTTCTGACAAAAACACCGGGAGGGCGCAAGGTGTGTAACGTGTAATAGTCTGTCAGTAGTGTAGAAAACATACGTGGAAATACGAAATTAGCAGGTCTTTTTCACAGTTTACCAGAACCAAAAATTACACAGTCGAACCCGCTTATAACAACATCGGTTTATATGTCACCTCGCTTATAGCGTCAGGTACTCTGTGATACCAATTAATTCCTCACTGTTAACCGTTACTCGGTTATAACAACACTCGTTTATAACGACACAAAATATTCAGTCCCTTTCATGACGTTATAACTGAGTTCCACTGTTAACTAATAACTAACTAACTAACTCCATGGAGCAGAGTCCTTCTTGAGAAGCTAACAGGTCGTCAGCTAGTCAAGAAATTCCCCGCGTTTTGTGGAACCTGAAGGTTCATTACCGCACTCACAAGAGCCCGCCACCTGTCCCTATCCTGAGCCATATCAATCCTATCCCACTCTTAGGATCAGAAATTTAATCCTAAGAAAGTAACAGATTTTCTTGATTTCAGGCTTGCTCCGTGATGTAGATGAGATCTGAATTCTTCTGCGATATTACGCAGCGTTGAATGATAGTTCTGTACCGACGTTTCTGGACAACCTATCGATACCATCTTCAAGAGACCCTTGAAGTTGGGACCGATATGTTGTCCCGAAACGTCGGTACAGAACTACCACTCAACGCTGCGTAATATCCCGGAAGAGCGCAGATCTCAAGTAACAGACTTGAATCAAAACCAGTGACATTGCTTAGGTATCGGGCCCGTTTTTTAAACTCGTTCATTGCTAAACATTAATACACAAGATCATTTTTCTTAAGATATTTCCATGGCAAAGTATTGTTTCTGTTGTATGAAAGCCACAAATGACTTCAAATTTCACGTCAGTAGGAGAGACCTGATCACTGACTTCGTCAAATGATAATTAGCTGAGAACTGAAGGGTATGTGAACAGTGACGTGCTTAGAGAAAACTGACGTACGTGAGTCTCTCGATCACACATCGCTCTATGCATTATCCAAAAATACAGCACAATCCTGTTCTCATAAACCTATAGATTGAAACGCCAATATCCTACCCAATAAGTACTACAGAATACGTAGCCAAATGTGAATCAGAAACTTTCACTTCTTTAAATTGCAATGTAAACGTAATGAGTTAAGGGTACAAATCTCAGCACGTGTAGTGTGCGGAATTTCTATTTGACATGAATATGCATAAAAGGAAGTCGATTTCGGTGGCCGCGCTCTAAGACGTTGATCCGCGACCGCTCGCTTGCTAGGAATTGTGGGTTCAAATCCAGCCGGAGGCAAGGATGTCTGTCCCTTGTGGGTGTTGTGTGTTGTCAGGTAGAGGTCTCTGCGACGGGCTGATCACTCGTAAAGAGGAGTCCTACCTAGTGTGGTGTGTCTGAGTGTTGTCTTGAAACCCCGCCAACTAAGAGGCCCTGGCCCACTAGGGGCTCTTGCGCTACGGCAAAAAAAATTCATGAGAAGAAATGTTGTAAACGGACTTGGGAGAAATATAGTATGTGGGATTGGATTCAGGTGGCTCAGAATGGGGTTCAATAAGGGGCTTATATTAAAACAACAATGAATCTTCATGTCCCACACAGAATGGGGAATTTGGCATAGGACCTACTGGTTCAGCTTGATGGCTATCAGCTTCTCAAGGAGGACATTTTGCTATGGGTTTACTAGTTACCTATTTGGTTCGTTAGACTACTGATTATTGAATTAATTAGTTTGGTCTATAGATTAAAGTTTAGTGGTACAGGGTGCTGTGAAGCGTGCTGAACACGGTAACATTACTTGAATCACCTGCGGGGCGAGACTGTAAATGATGCAGAGTTTGGTCTGGTGGTATCAGCTAGCCCGAAGCCATATGGCGTCCGAAATCATTCCGAACACTGGATTTGCAAGAACATCATTCACACTGGAGGAATCAATGATCATAAACAAGGATCTTCTGTCCTTGCTGCTCTGTATTGGTGGTGAAAGATCGTCTATCTCACAGAGAGCTTTGTATATGAGAATCGCGTGAATTTATTCCTTCATCTTGTTCTTTTACTGGCCTTTGCTACAAAACAGTGCCCTGGATCACGTTTCATTTGGTTTGTACTCTTTCCCATCTTATTAATCTGGACACTCCATAATACATAATTTATCAAAAACAAATACAGTCACTGGAAGTTATTTATTATCATACCAACTCATGCACAAATTTTACAATATTATTACTTCACCCCTATACGTATTACCCTATGGTATGATAATAAATAACTTCCAATTGCTACGGAATGCACGGTCAATATAACGTAAAGTACAGTCAGTTCGTTACATCCGGATGGAGCACGGAAGGCCGTTGTATGCCTGGAAGTCATGATATGAAGTGTATTTTGTCTGCTGCAATTTTGGTACGTGCGGTCATTTCCTTAAGGGAGCGTGCCGAAGTTCACTCAACTGTTCTTAATGTCGAGTATAGAAAGGGCTCAAGCGGTGTCACTCCTTACCTTTTATTAGGGAGTAACTATTTCGAATCTTGACGGGGAATCCATATAACCTGACTTCTGCGTGGTTTTGTAGAAGGCGTCTCGGAAAACGATGGCGCAGTACCCCAAATTAAATGAAAATCGCAGCCTTCTAAATCATTACCAATTTATTACTCACTATTCATTATTAAATTCCACGCTTTCATCCTGAACTGCTGATAAAGAATGAATATAAGTACATGCAGATAAATGTTGACCAAATGATACTAGCAAAGGCAGAAGAGAAACTGCAAATTGCACCCAACACATTAAAGAAAGTTGCTCCAAAATACAACATGAAGATATCATCTACCACGAAAAAGGCTATGGCTATATGTGGCAAGAAAATATAAGAACTAAAATTGTTATTGATGATACAATTATTAAACAGGTTACGGATTTTATATACCTACGAAATATGATCCCCAAATTAAAAAAAAATATTACAAAAAATGAATTGGTATAATAAAATAAATGGTAGGCTTACTATCAAATGACATTTTCTTAAAAATATGCTACCAAACACCAAATTACGACTTTACAATATTACATCCAATGCAGAAATAAAGTATGGCAGTGAAGTTTGAGTTTTAAATAAAAATGAATGTCAACAATTAGAAACAGCACAAATGAAATTCCTGAGATCACGTTTTGGACTGACAAGGTTAGACAGACCATCAAAGGTATACAACAATTCGAGATAAACTAAAAGTAGAACACACGGTAGACGAAATTCAGAGCTACCAAAAGAATTGGCTACAACATGTTAAAGGGATGGAACAATTACGAAAACCCAGGATGGCACTGGAATATGAACCAAAAGGCAAACGCGACATAGGTCGACCAAAAACAAGATGGAGAGATCAACAACATCTTCAAGATTGAGTTTTCATAGGATAGGACCCAGATGTCCTACATTTGTTTACATTCGTGATGATGTGATGATGATAATGATGTTGATGAGAAGCAAATAAATTCTGAAGTTTTCACACGGTGTTTCATAGGATTCCCTTCTTCTGGAATATGAAGCTCTGTGGCCTGCTAGATGGTTGTCGACATTCCGAAGGAAGGTTTCGCCTTCATCTTAAAATTTTTAAAGCTCGTAAATATTGAAACCTTGAAGCTGGAGGCGACATTTCCTTCAAAATATCGGGAACCACTTGCCAAGCGACACAAAATTGCATTCCAAGACACCGGAAATATTTAAAAGTAAATGACTTGAGAATGCGTGGAGCTTTAAGCCCCTCCGCCTATACTCTTCATTGTGTTTCGCGTAAACAGTTCATACTTTTTGCTTTCTATAGAACATTGTGTCACATCTCGTTATGTAGGCTTATAATATAAGTAACTGCGCCAAGAAGACTCCGCCTTCGGAATCTATCAGTCAAGAAGTTAATAAAAATTTTTCCCAATTTCAGTGGAAACCGAACGGTCATTACCGCGCTCATACGGGGTCTAACAAAGAGTTTCAATGGAAGCCTAACGGTCATTACCGCGCTCATACGGGGTCTAATAAATAGTTTCATGGAAACCAACGGTCATTACCGCGCCATACGGGGTCTAATAAATAGTTTCAATGGAAACCTAACGGTCATTACCGCGCTCATACGGGGTCTAACAAAGAGTTTCAATGGAAACCTAACGGTCATTACCCGCTCATACGGGGTCTAACAAAGAGTTTCAATGGAAACCGAACGGTCATTACCGCCTCATACGGGGTCTAACAAAGAGTTTCAATGGAACCTAACGGTCATTACCGCGCTCATACGGGGTCTAACAAAGAGTTTCAATGGAAACCTAACGGTCATTACCACGCTCATACGGGGTCTAACAAAGAGTTTCAATGGAAACTAACGGTCATTACCCGCTCATACGGGGTCTAACAAAGGTGTTTCAATGGAAACCAACGGTCATTACCGCTCATACGGGGTCTAAAAAGAGTTTCAATGGAAACCTAACGGTCATTACCGCGCTCATACGGGGTCTAACAAAGAGTTTCAATGGAAACCTAACGGTCATTACCGCACTCATACGGGGTCTAAAAAAGTTTCAATGGAAACCTAACGGTCATTACCGGCTCATACGGGGTCTAACAAAGAGTTTCAATGGAAACCGAACGGTCATTACGCGCTCATACGGGTCTAACAAAGAGTTTCAATGAAACCGAACGGTCATTACCACGCTCATACGGGGTCTAACAAGAGTTTCAATGGAAACCGAACGGTCATTACCACGCTCATACGGGGTCTAACAAGAGTTTCAATGGAACCGAACGGTCATTACCACGCTCATACGGGGTCTAAAAAAGTTTCAATGGAAACCTAACGGTCATTACCGCGCTCATACGGGGTCTAAAAATAGTTTTCATGGAAACCTATACGGTCATTACCGCGCTCATACGGGGTTAATAACTAGTTTCAATGGAAACCTAACGGTCATTACCGCGCTATTCGGTGTTAATAAATAGTTTCAATTGGAAAACCTAACGGTCATTACCCGCCATACGGGGTCTAATAAATAGTTTCAATGGAAACCTAACGGTCATTACCGCGCTCATACGGTGTCTAATAAATAGTTTCAAATGGAAACCTTAACGGTCATTACGCGCTCATACGGTTGTCTAATAAATAGTTTCAATGGAAAACAGGTAACGTCATACCTGCAGCTCGCATCCGGTGTCTAATAAATAGTTTCAATGGAAACCTAACGGTCATTACCGCACTATACGGGTCTAACAAAGAGTTTCAATGGAAACCGAACGGTCATTAGCACGCTCATAGTGGGTCTACAAAGATTTCAATGGAAACCGAACGGTCATTACCAGCTCATACGGGGTCTAACAAAGTGTTTCAATGGAAACCTACGGTCATTACCGCGCTCATACGGGGTCTAACAAAGGTTTCAGTGGAATCCGAACGGTCATTACCACGCTCATACGGGTCTAATAAGAGTTTCAATGGAAACGCGTCGAATCATACCACGCACATACGGGTCTAACAAAGCGTGTTTCAATGGAAACGAACGTCATTACACGCTCATACGGGGTCTAATAATAAGAGTTTCAATGGAAACCGAACGGTCATTACCACCTCTATACGGGGTCTAACAAAAGAGTTTCAATGGAAACCGAACGGTCTTCACACGCTCATACGGGGTCTAATAAAGAGTTTCAATAGGAAACCGAACGGTCATTACCACGTCATAGGGTCTAACAAGAGTTTCAATGGAAACCGAACGGTCATTACCACGCTCATACGGGGTCTAATAAAGAGTTTCAATGGAAACCGAACGGTCATTACCACGCTCATACGGGGTCTAATAAAGAGTTTCAATGGAAACCGAACGGTCATTACCGCGCTCATACGGGGTCTAACAAAGAGTTTTATGAAGCCCTCGTATCAAGTTCCTATAAACGTCCCAAATAATTTACCAATTTTAAATCACTGTGTCCCATCCTGCTTGTATCCTTCTACGTTATGCGTAAATGTTTCTTGTGTTTATGAATTTTGAATTGATTAAAATGCTACTGTTGCGGCCCATTTTAAAATACTGACCAAGAAACTGGTTAAGAAACTGAAAGCCGAAATTTAACGCCATAGCCCACGCAGGGATTCCGGTCTGCGAGTAAAGGTGTAATTTTACAGCTTTCACCAGAGGTCACTTAGAACAAATCCCATATTCCATATGCTGCACGTCATTCTCAAAGACAGACGCTTATTTATAAGGCGTCGTCTTGTTTCTTTGCTTAGACTGAATGCTGAGTTAATGTTATAAAGGATAGAAAGGTAAAGCACACCCTGTACAGGCTTCGACAGTCCCCTTAGGGTTCTAGGACGTTGAGGCTCCCAGAATTTATAGACATTGGCACATTAAGGTTGTAAGGCTGTCAGCCTTACGCACCGGCCACCTTTACCCCCCAGGACATATCCCTGGTACTCATTTCTGTTAGAGGCTGAGTAGACACCAGGGCCACAGTGCGGCCAGAAGGATTAAGTCAATGACTCCATCGGGAATCAGGAATCGAACCCGCAATCTTCCAGCTTGTAGCGCAATGTTTCAACCAACTGCGCCACCGCTTACCCCAATGTTCTACAACGTACACGCTTAAAGCTGTGAGGCTGACTACACACTCTTCATGGCCAGAGATATTCGCTTGTAAATTTTGCAACTATCAAATGCGTAGATGGACAAATCAAAGTTGAATCATTTGCCATTTCCATTCGTCATGCTTGTTTATAATCATACAATTGAACGATACAACCATTACTGAAATGTACAGTTAAACTTTAATAACGACCGACATTTCACAGGATTTAATTTTATGGGCTTGTGGGTACGTCTATTTGATAATGGAAGCTCTAGATGACATATGCTTCAGGCAAATAGATTTGTAGATGATAAATTTATATTTCTCGTTATTTCATGTGTGATATTTTGTAAAAAAACAAGATTTCAATTAATATATTAAATCACAAACCACATTCTGCTCAATATGAAAAGAAAAATTAGAAATACCCGATAATATCACTGCTGATAATTTATTTCCCTACCGATTAGTGAATGCAGGTTAACATTACAGGAAGGTTACAAAGCTCATTCCATTATTTGTATAGGCCAGATCCGTATAAGTGGAAGTTGAGTGTTCGAAGGGGTAGCACCGAATAGAATATTTGCAGATCAGGAAGGAGTGCTAGTAGCATAGTGGAGAAAATTACACACTGAGAAAATTCATAACTTGCACTGTAGTCATAAAAGTTCCGGGTTCAAAACCCCACTTATTCCTTAAGACAATTGGAAACTTCAACTTTAGATTGGTTTTGCTGAAAAGTGGTCTGACGATTTAGCGGTCACAACAGACAAGTCGAGGCCGTACGTATCTGATGGTTTTATGCTCTTCTAACATCTGCAGAAATGTAGCTTTTCTATGGCATCCAGGATGTATTCAGCATCATTATTAAGTAGTCTTACATGTCCATAGACTCTTCCAAAGTGAGTTCTCTAGAGAATGCCATCTAGTGATTCATCATTCAAGTTCCAGTATCTTCCCTTTTCCTTAAATCCATACAGTAGCTGCTTACGTCTTCTTCCTCGTCTGCTTCTCCCTTCTATTTTTTCTTTCTTAACGTGTTTAAAAAGCAGTTTCTACGCAACATGTGACCAATTCAGTTAGCCTTCCTTCGTTTTATTGTTTGTATGATATTCCTTTCCTCCTTGAGGTTTTATAATACTCCTTCTTTTTCCACATGACAAGGCCAATTGATCTTTTCCATCCTTTTCCAGCACCAAACTTTCAGACTATTTCTGATATAGTTTCGTAAGGGTCCAAGGTTTAGCACGATAAAATCTATACTCGAATGTAGCATTTCACTAGTTTCTTCCGTCAATGTAATTCCAATATGTGAGTGAAAAGAGGCTTCTTGTTGTTGAATGCTGCTTTTGCCATGGAAATCCTGGATTTGAAGCAAAAGATGCGCGGTGCTGTGGCTGCAGGCGCTGCACCGGCTACAACTAATTACATAACAGTATTCTCTTTCTGCTTTCAGTAACTTTGAAGGTTATAAAGCACAAATATGTGGGAAATGAAAGGAAACTTAAAAGTTTCCGGTTGGTAAACCCATAAACAACTGGAACGAAAAACCTTGCCTGCAGTTAAGAACAGTCAAATAGAAATGTTTAGTCCCAGAATGCAAGGCAATACCTCTACCTATAACCGATTCACAGAAAGCTGAACATTCTTTAAAAACAGGTTCCTTTTGATACATATCCCTAGATAACACATTCAGTACAGCACGGTAAATATCCAGTGAATATCAGTCTACAGCACTCAAATTTTGCAGAGCTTTAAGCTTATACTCTTTCAGTTTTCCTTCATTTCGTTGTTTCTTTCTTTCTGATTCCCTCACTCTTCTCTCTGCCTTTCCATTTCTCTTCTTATTTATATCCTTCCCGTCGAAGGTATATTCAGCTCTGTGCTTCACACTCTAATCCACCTATAAATTGTATATATCACATTCATCTATCCATTCATTACTCTGTCAATCTGGTATCTTTTCTGTTTTTTTGCTTCCCTCCTTTCTGCTTTCTCTGTTTCTTTCTTTATTGTCTCTTGACAAATATCCCTATTCTTCTTCACTTCCAACTTTTATGTCCTTTATCAGGCACGTCACAGAAATACGACAGACCTTAAGATCAAACTTGGACCCTTTAAGTTCACGAGAATAGTAGGCTTTCCGCTCAACTGCTTTGGTTCTTTTACATTTCCATTCGAAAATTATATTATTTTGTTAAATATAATTTTGCATGGTTTTATGAATAGTGTGGTAGACGCCAGAGATATTTCACATTGTCCTTGTTACGTTTCTAACGTATCTATCTGTTCCCTTATATAAAAATATTCCAGTACAATTAGCTGTATGAAGGTACATAAGTAAACAAATCACTCCTTTGAACGAGGTAATGAATAACCCGAATAACCAAAACCTTGAAGCAGCGTAGTGAATATTTATGAAACTGGTCAAGAAAATTCATGAATATTCAAGTCTTCTGGGATTTTTTCTAGTGAAAGTCCCCGCAGCAGAAGCTACGGAGGCACCGCAGCCTTGAGGCTTAACGTGCAACCCTGTGATGAAGATGAGTAGTTGTTTTTTTGTTTTTTTCAAGTAATGGAATATTGTTGGAATGAAATTGACAGGGGAAAACCGATGTACTCGGGGAGAAACCTGTGCCACTGCCACTTTGTCCACCACAAATCCCACATGGACTGACCCGGGATAGAACCCGGGCCTCCGCGATAAGAGGCCGGCGACTAACCGCCTGAGCCATGGCACGGCCTTTCTGGGATGTCACCATGGGTCGACTGACGTATAGTTACAGACGGAGGAGCACATTGCCTCGTCCTTGAAGTTCAAGCAGTCGGCGAAGAGCGTGATAAAACCATTCGGACCCTGAAGATGCTGGCACTATGCTCTTACGTAACTTCGGTGAAGGGTTTTCAGTCGACACGACTTATTATCCCAGACAAACTGAACCATCAACACCGCTGTTTGAAATTCAAAAATTTAATCTTTAGCCCTTTACGGCCCAGAGGTTTCTTTATGTAATATAAGAAGTAAAATTAAGAAATGCTACGTCTTTACCACAGAATGTATATTTTTTTTACGGATCTCAGAACAAACAGCGATTATTTTCCTACACTAAATTAAACACATCTTTTTAAAATCAAGGCGGATTGTGTTTACTGAGCGGTTCGTAATGAAAGTTTAAATAAAATCATATTAATATTCTTTATTAACAGTTTAGTGAAATCTATGTGTTCATCTGCTTTCACGAAACACCCACCTTGGGTTTCTTCTCTTGACATAGTGTCCTAGTGTTCATTTTAAAAAATAAAATTTTTCTCTATGATTTATACGAGTATAAGGTACGGCTTACTCTTCAGAAAAGGAAAACATTTATGTGTAAGATGTAAGAGCTACTTTGACCTTTCAGCGTGTTACATAAAACACAATTTAGTGTTAAACACGCCAATAAATACTGTTAGACTAAAGGAATGGAGGGGTTTCAATGGGTCGCAATGTGCCTATAAGATATAAGGGACAAATCATGCATGTCGAAATTTAATGTAAACCTCTTATTAAATTACAGCTTGGAAGGACACGTAGATGGCGGGCAACACAACAAGTTATATTGATCAAAGGATCACTGGTTTCAGGAGCGCTGTTTCAACTGTCTGATGCAGCGCACAAGCACTGTGATGTCATTGAATGATAGATTTCAAAGGATATGGAAGAAGGTGTACAAAAGTAATTGATGATAGGCCTACTATGGTGAGAAACTGAAGAAAACTGCGATAAATTCTGTTCAGATAACGTACGTTCAGGCCAAGATTTAAATCCGAAATCTACCGAGCAGGAAGTATGTCAACTGCTGCTCTGTTCCGAAATATTTTTCTCGGATTTTCTCAGTTGCCTAGAATCACCCACTTTAATCCTAAACAGTCACGTAGCCAGGTCTCTTGGCGCACGGGGCGAGTAATCAAAATGAACGCACTTAACATAAATTACGATTTTTTTAATCACAATTATTTATTGATTTTCCTTCTATTTTTCTCAATAAGTTAAAAATTTCAAGCCCAGAAGATTAGTTGTTTTCATTGAAATTATTCACTTTGCCCCCCATTTTGCTGCCCCTTGACTCTGCTGCCGAGAACAGCCGCAACACTTGCCCCTCTCCTGCCCAGGCTACTCCCCTGCTCCATATACAATTCTTAAGCTTCACCGCCTCAGCAACCTTCCTTCTCAAGCCCACACACTTCTGTTAGTAGACATAGACGTTCTTATACACCTACAACCTACATGAGACTTATTGCTCTCACTACGATGACTGCAAAATTTACTGTCTTCCGGGAAGTGACAATTACACCACACCAAAAGTCGTCACATCAGAGATGGCAAAAACTTTGTTTTAATTTCTGTTATTTTTTTTAATGGGGTGAGAAGAAATTCTATACCTATAAAAGTAACTAAAATTATACTTATGTTTATTTTAAACGTTATCCCTGTAGATATAAACACATTCTGAACTACAAGGTAACACGCTTCCTCTTGACAGCTTCCTCCTCATTTAATATGGCTTTTAATTTTCCTTCGATATTCTTTTAAACGTCGACTGTCATTGTCAAGTGCTTGAATTTTACAACTTTTTATAAGCTGTCATAGACTGGGGACTATATAAAGTTATGTATTACGTACGTATATGTGTTTTTTTTATCATAGACCAACCTGCTCATTGCCGTCTGGTAAATTTTACGTACGAAATATATGTACAACGAAATATCCATTTGAAGTTGTATATACCGTGCATGATTAAGATATTATTTACTTACGTACCAACAATGTTTCACATGACAATATAGTGAGTGTGAAAACAGTGGACGCCTAATAACAGTAACCTCTGAAGATGGCTCAGACAGAGCCGAAACATATGTAGGGTTGACTTTTCAATTTATATTGTCATGTGCAACATTGTTGGTACGTAAGTAAATAACAAGAAATATGCATTGTTAACGCCACCCGTAAGTTTACAGTTGCTGATCCTGTTTAGTAGTCCTCTCAACATAGATGTTGAACAGTCATTGCTCGATCAGCTTATTGACTAGGCTACTGGTTCGAATGCCCAAGCAACACTTTACGAATCCAGTGTTCGACAAGGATTTGTTCCTTGCTGCAGAATGTCCAGGGAGGACCTCTTTCCACCAGACTGCTACAGAATGGGCAACTTGAGCTCTTTCTTCGGGTGTAAATTAGTTGAAATTGATCAACCACCCCCATTTCCTGTTAGAGTTAAAAATATGAGATAAATACCGCCACTCTTCCATTCGTCGTAATTTCATTCTGTATAACTATGAACAGCCGATCCCAGTGGCCGTGCGGTCTAAGGCGTGGGTCTTCGGCCGCTCGCTTACTAGGATCGTGGGATTGAATCCCACCGGGGGTATGGCTGTCTGTCTCTTGTGAGTGTTGTGTGTTGTCAGGTAGAGGTCTCTGCGACGGACTGTTCACTTGTCCAGAGGAGTCCTACCGACTGTGGTGTGTCTAAATGAGTGTGATCGTGAAGCCTCGAACAATAAGGCAGCCTAGGCCACTAAGGGAATGTCGAGCCATTAAAAAAAAAAACTACGAACAAGGAAATCTTGACTTCGAATATTAACGCGTTTTATTGAAGATTTCTGTTACGGTAGATTACGTGAACAACAATACTGCCAGTTATAGACCCGATGATTTAATATTCACTGAAAATTCATCTCATTTATGATTGATGTTTTGAGTACAAAAGGCCTCAAATTTACCAGTTTGACAGATGATTAAACGTTAGGTGTTTGTAAAACCCCTGTTTGTTGTACAACGCATATCATCGCCTATAACACATACTCAATTCTACCTCATGCATATTGGACACATCCGCCGAGTTAGCGAACAATAGCTAATTGAACCAACATTTACAACGCCCCAACCCCTGAACAATTACTCTGTCAGCGGTGTGAAGAGCACGCTTTGTGCAGAAGAGAGTAAAACGTCATGCTGCACTGAATTGGTTCTTTCACGAACGTTAACAACCCATTAATACGATTAGTACTTTTCTTCAGTACTCTTCCGAGCCGCCATAGCTTATTCGGTATACTGACCGGGCGATGGACCGATCCTAGTGGCCGCGCGGTCTGCGGCCCTTCGCTTGCTGGCGTTGTGGGTTTTAATCCCGTCCGGGACATGAATGTCTGTCTCTTGTGAATGTTATTTTTTTGTCACATGGAGGTCTCTGCGTCGCGCTGATCACTCTTCCAGAAGAGTCCTACCTGACTGTGATCGTGAAGCCTCGACAGTGAGGAGGGTCTGGCCCACTAGGGGCTGTTGAGCCATGGGAAAGAAAGACTGGGCTATAGCCTCGATGATCGAGGTTTCAATTCCCAATTTGTCTGTCATTCGACAAGTTTACACAGCCTCTGAGGCCTACGCACACTCCTATAGAGTAGAGACTATACATTTTCTTCCCCGGCTAAAAGGGTCTGGTCGTCAAGTTGGCCACCCACCTTCATGTAGTGTTAGCGTTAAGAATGAGTGGCGCCTTACCTCTACCCCTCGTATATGTTTTAATGACGTGCGCAGGGACAACTTTGTCTTTGTTTCCTCTTGAGCTGAGCAGGATAATTCAGCACTTTAAGTACTGACTGCGGGGCTTAGCATGGCCAGATTATTCTTCTTCGTCATCAAGTCGAGACCCCTCTGGGACCCAACCTGCTTTCAGTGGGTACATGCGAGTCCCTTTGTGTAAAGAAGCCGAAGTGAAACTTTTCATTAGGATATATGCACTGCCGAGGTTGAGCATGCGTAGAGATGAGAACCCATTTTCTTCACACCTTTATAACTTAGTGCCTCAGTACAAGACAAATTTCTGATTTACTCTGTTAATCTACAGTGACTGTTTAGTGGTGAGCCGGGTTATGTCGGAGCTGTACTCAACCCCGCATGAGGCAGTGAATGTGGTTTTCTTCCTGAGACGCTTTAGTCACAACATTATGTCTTCGGAGATTGCGCAAATTAATTTCTCTACAACTTAATATTAGTACGGGATAAACTCCATTAATATCCTCTACAACTCTTATACAAGCCACCATATTATATATATATATATATATATATTCCACCAACTTTAATATAATTAAATACAATAACATATAAATATATGGTAATACTCTTATATGTTTCGACCTTTTTCGGCTATCTTCAGGAGGTTTTCAACAAAACGTTACAGAAATATCTGTTATGTCATAGATGTGCAATGGTAGAGATAAAATAAAAATATTAAATTAATTGAAAAGATTATAAAGCATGGTAAATATTTATCGTAATATTTATTGTTTAATTGCAAACAAATATCTGTTGCAGAAAATCATTTTCGTTTTCAGGGATGTATCCTGAAAATGTCAAAATAAGAAAATGTATTATTATATACAAACTTACCACACACTTTAACAGGAAGTTAAAAAACCCCTAACAAAATCCCAGACCGAAAAGAATCTAGATCTTGAAATAATTGAATTACGTTTACACACCACAGTCTTCTGATCCGGGAGATCACTAATATATTCAAAAACACCGATCTAAAAACTGTACATCGTGATTGAAACACAATTTACAAGCAACTACTTTTATGAATAATAGAACAAATAAATTGTATAAAGTGGTATTTATTTTAAAAAATGCAACCCCTGTAATAAATACTATGTGGGACAAACAAGTAGAGGCTTTCAGATTCGTTTTCGAGAATACTTAAGGTACATTAAAACAAATAGCCCTTTAATTTGCATACGCTATACACATACTGAATCAGCAACACGAATGTGAAACCATAAACGACAAGCTGGCGCTAGTAAAACCAGCAAGACTGGAATACGTGTGAATTGTTGTAGAGAAAGTTTATTCATCTCATTATACCAATATCAAAACTTTTGAATTCTTGAAACACACACCCGGGAACAACCCACTCTTCAAACTACTATATGAAATTCAATTGAATCACGCATGCCCGTTGAAAACGTAGGAATTCCTTTCAATACTTACTCAGATACACCTGCAGTGTGCATTCATCTATGGTGATAAAAACAGCCACAGGAGACAGGGTATGCACAATTATACTGCCCACTTTGTTAGTATCACAATACGTGTATCTTTGTACATATTAATATAATTCTTGTTTTGGCATTTTCACCATACATCCCTGAAAACGAAAATGATTTTCTGCAACAGATATTCATTTGCAATCAAATAATACCTATTACGATAATATTTACCATACTTTTTAATCTTTTTTAACCATTTTTATATTTGTGTTTTAGCTCTATATTTGCACGTCTATGATATAACTACACATTACGTATTTTTCTTTGTTGAATATCTCCTTGAGGATGGCTGAAAAAGGCCGAAACATGTGGAAGGAAAATTACCACATGTTTATATATATTATTGTATCTATTTATATTCCAGTTTTGGAATATGTATTGTGACTTGTCTTACTGGACTGAATATGAATAATTTTAAATCCTATACAAAGGTCATTACAGTAATTAAACACAGAATTATTTAATATAACGAACATATAACACATTAGGACGATAAGAAATTTACAAAATTTTGGTAGGAAAAGCCGAAGGGAAGAGATTACTTTCGAGAAGTGCGTGTATATTGGAAGGGAGTAGCATATGAAATATTTCGGAGGTGAAGTTATGGAATTTTTAAGCTGGTTTGAAATATGAGCCCGTGGCAAAATTTATGCAAATAGCTAAATAGATCTTTGGGTTCTGTAGAGAGGAAGGAATTTATTGAGTAGCCAAGCAATTATCATTTTGTCCTTAAATATTTACTACATGGAGTTAAACGGTTGGAATTAACTATAAATTTACATAAATACATACATATACACATACATTCACCGATCCAGTATCCACGCAAGTCGGATTGGATATGGAATTCGTCAAGAACAGAATAGATTGCAATATTTTATTTAATTTGTGTTAAACACAGTGTAATCTGACAAAGTGTAGGGTCTACCGTGACGTGGTATCAGCATGTATTCAGTATAACAGGTATAGTAAACATTCACAGCATTTGGTTGATAGTATTAGGAGTGTGGTGAGACACGGTACCTGGGCAGTGTTTCTTATAATAATTTACGGTCCGATTTCCTGATAATGAGGGCGAAATTGTGTGGTTTGTATTATGTAATATGGCACGATCAATATGTTTCTGGGCTATTCCATCACCACAAATCCCACAAAAAATATTATGGGACTGAATCTGGACCTTCATATTCAAATTTACGTAAATTATTGACCGAGTGGGCCCAGAAAAACATCGTAACTCACATATAATCCAGGTATTCTGTGTCTGCGTTTTAAAGCGGTGGAGTCTCTTCGGAGTACGACTCTACGCATTGAGGCAACACGTTATAAACATTCCTGGTGTCCGCCGATAAGACTACAGATGTCACGCTCCTGGATAACGATAATTTAATGCACCCCTGCAGGAAAACCTCAGGTTTTTATTCTATTCTACGTACAGCCTCCAACCTCAGGAAAACATATCATGATATTATAGTGTGTATCCAAGCAAGAGTATAACGAAACACATGTGTTGTGTTAAATGTACAGGGATTAAATCCTCATGCCATTCTAAATAAAATTGTCATTCTTAAAATATTAGGTACATTATATGAAAAATGTTTACTTTCTTCTCTGAAATTCCTACGGTTTTTTATTACATGTTATGATATATATTTTAGCATAATGGGGTTCTATGCCAGTTAGTAGTGTCTGGTTTCTTGTGACCAAATTTCTATAAATTACGAAATCTCTAAAAGTTGAAGAAGGATACTTCAGCGCCAGGGAATTATATTAATTTGGGTATTTATGGTTCTCTAAGCTCCATTATAAATACGTAGAAATTGAAATGTGGCTAAGAAAAAGAAGATAGGCCATTAGACTATTTAGGCATCAGGAATTACGTGTTTAAAAAGACTCAATGCCGATCCCAGTGACCGTGTGGTCTAAGGCGTGGGTCTTCGGCCGCTCGCTTGCTAGGATCGTGGGTTCGAATCACACCGGGGGCATGGATGTCTGTGTTGTGTTTGTTGTAAGGACGGTAGCATGGAACGTAAAGTGACATGAAGGACGAAAGGATTTAAACATTACAAAAATGGATCAAAGGGAAAATACCCCGGACAGGCAAAAAAAAAACCCACCGGGGGCATGGATGTTTGTCTCTTGTAAGTGTTGTGTGTTGTTGTCAGGTAGAGGCCTCTGCGACGAGCCGATCCCTCGTCCAGAGGAGTCCTACCGACTGTGGTGTGTCTCTCAGTGTGATCAAAAAAATTACAAACCTCGACACTGAAACGGGAAAACCGGAGTAGATAGAAGAGGACGACTAAAAAAAAAAAGACTCAATGATTGTACCAGATTAGGTACATTATAAAAGGGAGATATAAAGGAAGGAACAAAATCTTTATTCGATAAACTGAATGATACATTTCAAGCTACGTAACATTTGAGATTTTAAGTGCATTTTTCGTGAAGTTTCAAGTTTTGTGGGATGTTACGTGGTGTCGAATAGTAAGCAGTTACCTATGTTTTCGAGAAGCCTTCGGAAAGGTTTACACGACCTAATATACCCGACGAAAGGAACGTTCAAAGTTAAAACGTGAACACAATTGACACTTACGAACGGCCATAATGTGTTTATTAAAAAAAAAAAAAAGAAAAGGAGAGACGGAATATTGGGAGACAATTCTTTAGATATCCGTGAAGGTGAAATAAGTTTGAGCCTAATCACAGACTAAAATGAAAATCCGCGTAAGTTTATTATTGATAACGTAACTGGTTTGCAAACCGCTTAGTACTTTTTTTAATGGCTCAACAGCCCCTTGGGGGCCTAGGTCGCCTCATGGTTCGAGGCTTCACGATCACACTTTTTTTAGACACACCACACTCGGTAGGACTCCTCTGGAAGAGTGATCAGCCCGTCACAGAGACCTCTACCTGACAACACACAACATTCACAAGAGACAGACATCCATGTCCCCGGTAGGTTTCGAACCCTCAATCCTAGTAAGCGAGCGACCGCAGACCCAAGCCTTAGACCGCACGGCCACTGGGATCGACTTAGTACATTAGAGATGTAAATTCGATAAACGCATTGTTCTCAGGCATTGTGATTCAAAGCTCGAATATTCCTCATATAGGCTCAGATGTGTCGGGTATTGCTGGGGCGGGCTGTCATAAAAGGGGCTGGTTACAGTCACGAACCGCTTTGATTTATTGCTCAAGTGATGGAGTTAAAACATCAAACAAACAAGGAGGCTTTTACGTACGGATGGAGATTTCTGAGCGAATGGGACAGACAGCGGAATCAGGGACTGTTTGGTATCTGGTTTTGTTAGACCAGTTTGGGCATATATAAAAAACTGGCTATTGGGTTTCCAGTCGATTGAACTGTATCATCTACTCTTAATTCTCAACATATTGATAAACAGATCAAACCCAGTATTCTGATTTTTTAAAAAAAAGCTATTGATTTAAGATAATGCAGCTTGAATTTATTTGGTTAAATTTTTCTACCCTAAATTTACGCTAAATTACGACGTCTGACTCTGTTTCCTTAACACAGCATGGCGCTTCTTGCACACCAGTGAGAAGTGCTATACCACAGTAACCGCTAACATTGAATTAAGATAACAGATATGATGTTTAAATCATTTTGAATAACTTTTCTTAAAATTATTATAGGCAGATATATTTTATATTTGGAAGGTGTAAAAACATGCTTCATTAACTGAGTTTTTTTTAATAGGCTGCTGTGTGTTCTTCACACAAAATAAAAGCTGGAATTGTCATTACTCGATCCAGAGGGCCTTATTTGTCATAACGGGTGTGCAGTATAAAGGTAATTTTGACTTTAACAATGGTGAGATTTTATTGTGTTCGTCTTCAGAAAGGAAATATGTTTCGTTTTCGGAAATCCAATACGTTAAAACAATCATGTCGAATCAAATTCTACTAAAGCATAAAAATACAGACGTAACCTGCAGAACGTCTCTTTATTCAACTTTTCCCCATCGAACGCCTCTTTATTTTTAATATCCGAACTTCATGGAACGCACTTACGTACGAACGCACGTACCTCTCACTACAACGTTTATTGGCCGATATATATATATATAGTAAAAATTTATATTAACATTCCAGAAACTCAATACAACATTTTTAACAAATCGACTTACATGTTGCTGTATGTTACTGCATGCAAAGCAACTGTTTGTTAAAACCGTATTGTTTGGTAATCAGGAAGCAATGTTTTAATAATTTTATATCCTAACGTGATAGTTACTTATATCAGGCGTTTTACTGTGTTTTAGTTAAGGTTTCGGAAATTGGTTGGGGATTTTGGCTTGCCCTTCTTTATTCTTTTATTTTTTTGAAGGGCCCCGCAGCAGGTGCTACGGACGCACCGCAGCCTTGAAGGCATATTGTGCAACCCTGTGATGAAGATGATGAAGTTTTTTCTGCCTTTCCATTTTAATGGAGTAGCGGTGGAATGAAATTGACAGGGGAACACCGAAGTACTCGGAGAAAAACCTGTCCCAGTGCCACTTTGTACACCACAAATCCCACATGGACTTGACCCAAGATCGAACCCAGTCCTCCGCGGTGAGAGGCCGGCGACTAACCGCCTGAGCCATGACACGGCCTTGCCTTGCCCTTGTAACACATTATAATTTTTTCTATTTAAAATAACGGGAAATAGTCTCCCGGTTAAGGTTACAGCGCAGAACATCTGATTTTCAGGAACGGAATACTGATGTTAAGTAGGAGATGGCTATAACTACTATTACTATAAGTTTGCTACCCCTAGCAGTATCAATAATGTAGCCCTGGGAATGTCAATAAGTGTGTTGGAAAAGAAAATAAACCGCCAAACATTTATTGCTTTTTATTACTTGCTAACAACCTGTTGTTGGAAAGCATCCAAATCTTAGAAGGTGAAAGAAGACATTGGCTGCAACGGTAATTGTACCGTTGCGATGTGTGAATGTACATGGAGTTAAACACCTTGCTGGAGTCCAGTGTCTGTAAAGATCTGGATACAAACCTTACAGATACAGTTAAGAGAAAAAAGCAGAAATCACATTGTAAATAGAAGGTTGTCCCCCCTGGTCATCTGAAAGCTGTGTTGACTCCCTGCCATATAAACTCCACATTTATATGGGCTTCCGAAGGTATATAATCCAGGTGTTTTTTTTTTTTGGTTACATTATATTGAGCTCCATTGGTTAAGTATTTTATTTCCCTGGCTGGGTTTGTACATAAATTACTTAGTCCAGTAGCTGGTAAATCAACATTTGTAAGAATTTAGGACGAGATCATTCAGTTTGTTAAATCGGTGAACACTTCAACTGCTGATACATTAGTAACTTATGTTGTGGTGAGTCGTTTTACTTACGTAACTGTCGAGCAATTCACACAGGTCATCGTGAACGAGCTACACAACGACAATAATTTGGCAGAACGAAATGAACAGTCTTGGGGATCGAAGCCCTTGTGAATACATTGGAAATTTTTGAGAACTGAACACTGTAAATGTACACTTAGGTTTTAATAGATTGCATGTAGAATAAGAAACGTCTACACTTTTTGGCAATTCATTAAGTTCTTCAGTTTTGACTTTAACGGAGACCACGTCAGTAGTAAGGTGATCTATGTAACAATCAGTCATTAGGGCACAAACATATTTTTAATTCTGTGAAAGGGAGCAAGGCAAAAAGCCGTTGTTTCTTTAACTTAACAGAGATTTCTTAGCTGGACACAGAGTGATAATTGATATTTTGACGTCTGGGTAAAATATGGCTGTTATTGGCACAAAACAGATGACGCTGCGGAGGGTTTTCTTGTCGCTTACTAACGATAGGCGCATAGAGTTTTTTTTAGCAAATTTGCGAACTACGGTAACCGAAATTGGGGCATCCAATCAGAGTTCAGAATTTAAAACATTCAAAAGTAGAATGGGAATTATGGGAATTTGGAGCAGTCCAGTAAGTAACCAATCAGATAGTATTTAATTTTTAATAGTTTTAATTTATATATTTTACGCAATGGGTAGCTTGTGGAGCTGACTGACTTGCAGTTTGGACTTCGGGCTAGTTGGACGTAAAATCATACCACTCCATTTTTCGGACTTTCACCAGTAAATTGTAATTGTAGATTTATAAGTATTTTGTGCGGTAATATTGGCCACAGTCCGTACGTCGGGTCTGACGAGATTTGTTAGATGCCGCTCTTGTCTTGTATTCGTAAGAATCTACATCGATACAAATAAAAACACAGTGACTTTAGTGACCATAACTTGGCTATTCATTATTCAAGTGGTAGTGACCCGGTACATTTTGGTCCTCTGAGATGTCACACGCATATTCCCAATGAGAAATGTCTAATGTTTCACTGAACAAGAAGTGAGCCGTTGTACCACTTTCAGTCGATGATATATTCTCCCTTCATTTCCTCCAGTTGTCAGCAATATTTGTTGCGAGGCATTTTATGGGATTTGCTCTTCACCGGGCGAAATAGAGACTACCCTTACGGCTACGATATGTGGTTTCGCCACATAGTCCCTATAAGTATGTACTTTAATAATATACTTATATATATTTCTCTAAAGAGAATATGATATATATATAATTTACAAGGGTTACTGCGTCTCATAACAGTAGCATTAAAAATACATCGTTCTCGCTACTACCTAAATGCTATCGATAAATGCAACGAAAGAAATTGCTTAAAAAAGACTTTCCCTACCCAGAAATTTTCTGCATTTTAATCTAATAACCCACGATATTTGTTACCCGCTGTCGGCGTTTCCTCACCCAGATTATAGGCTACGACAACTAACAGTAGACCCGGCCACTTTCTAATTGCCTTAGCTCAGTGTTTTTCAAATTGGATTGCTCGGAACCCTGAGGTTCCGCGAAGCGCTGATAAAATTTTGGGCATTTTTATGTTGTCCGAATAAATGTTACCGACTTCCTTGCATAATGATAGTTAAAAATGAATATGGGGTAATATTTAAAAACTAGTGTACTCCATTTTGAAACGGGGTACTTTGGAAAGAAAGAGGTGCGTAACTTGCCATCGTTTGAGACTTTCTGAGAGATGCTGTCCTAAGAAGAATAATACTCAAGAGAACACATTTGGCATGCACAGCGTGGGTAGAGTCCCTTAATACTCGACACGACCTTCGGGGGAACACGTATGCATCCTGTCAAAAACATCAGTCTCTCTCACTGCTTAAACTTCTTCCCACTTGCCGCCAATTTAGTTGTGTTACGTTTTTTTAACAAGCCTTAAAGTCAAATTTATGAAAAATAGCAATATTATCTGACAAGCACAAGACGCGTTTGCACTCCAGTATAATACACTTTTAAATAGATTACATCGGTTTCTGGTCACAAAGAGGGAAAAATCGACCTTCCCCAGTGCAAAAAGCTGCCAAGGCCAAACTCAAAACACTCAGTACTGGTAAGACCGACTTGAACAGTTCAGAGCACAGAAAGCATAGGCAGAGAAAAACGACATCAAGAAATATCATGCGTTCCGTCTGACACAATCTGTGTTTGATAGTTATTTATACACTACGAGTTTCGATCGTTCAATCATCATCAGGTGTGCAGTACAAGAACCCAAAATCCAAGGTAAAAGTGAAAACGTTTGCGATTTCTCACAAAATGTCATATATATACATACAAAATATACAATATACATTACAATCGGTTTTTGTAATCTAGGCGTGTCAATGAACATGAGCAGGATGGCCCGTAATCCAAATATTATAATTTAAAAATTTTGGATTTAAATTTTTTTTTTTACATTTCAAAAGTAAAAGTTTAATGTTACCTAAAATATTGCAGTATACTCATTTAAAAGTACGTTTGCAACTTACGTTTGTGTTACCTATATTCTGCTAACCACTTGTAATTAAGGCCTAGGCTAACACTGCTCTGATTTTTCCTTTTAACGACGAAATTTTAGGGCCCTCTGAGATGCTACAAGATGTCCAATTAAAAACCGAATGCTGACATACAGCAAGTTTAAGGCCACTGCATTATGTTACACATATTACATAAGGAAACGTCTGGTCGTTAAGCTTACCGTGCGTCTGGGTTCGGTTTTGAGTTGAATTTCCTGTACTATGAGTTTTTAAGTTTCATTTTAACGACTAAATTTTGGGCCTCCTACGTCACTACCAAAACGTACGAAGTTTTTTTAACGCTTAGAAATTAGTGTCTACTACGTCACTACTGTAGACTTGGTGTTTCTTTACGACTAAATATTAGAGTTTTCTTTGCAGCTCAACCAGCCTCATACTCAAAAGGTAAAGGGATTCTTTCTCGGAAGTAAAGCGACAAGGGTTTGAAATTGACCACACACCTCCATCTATTTCCAAGGTTAAGAATGACGGGAGCTATACCTCTATTCCACCTACATGTCTTCATGACGTGCATAGGGGTAATTTTCACTTAGACAGTAATAAAATTTCACATTATATTCACCGTGCATCATGATAACAAGTCACAATATTAAAATACAATGCATATGTTGGTTTTAATCTTGTGGGCACTAATAAGTGTTTCGTTATAAAGTATTTCCTGGGTGAAAAAAGAAGTACCTTTTTCACACTGTTATCACCGTGCATTTCTATGAATCAAATTGAATAAGTAGACCGACAAATGCACTATTTAACCACTTCAATGTAGTGTCCTTGTATCACCCTACACGTGTTTCGGACTCAAAGTCCATCATCATGGGATCTCAGTATTGTTAAAAACTACTTAAACAAGCTCATGTTTACACAAACGTACATCACTCGTATATCACTATTGTGGTAGAGTTATCTTGATAAAATTATAAAACATAATATGTATATATTTAGTTAAAACCTTATTAAAATTATGAGATGTAAATATGATGTTCACTGGTGCGCAAATACTGGCTTTTATGGGTTGACGTCTTGTGATACGTATTGTTACGTTGTGTGGGATTGTATTACGGTGCTGTTTGTACTATCTATACGTGGCGGAGTGTAAATAGTATAGATAGTACAAACAGCACCGTAATACAATACCACACAACGTAACAATACGTATCACAAGACGTCAACCCACAAAAACAAGTATTTCCACAACAGTAAACATCACATTTACATCTCATAATTTTAATAAGGTTTTAACTTAATATATACATATTCATGTTCTATAATTTTACCCAGATAACTCTACCACAATAGCGGTATACGAGTGATGTACGTTTGTGTCAATATCAGCTTGTTTTAGTAGTTTTTAACAATACTGAGACCCCATAATGATGGACTTTGAGTCTGAAACACGTGTAGGGTGATACAACGACACTACATTAAAGTGGTTAAATAGTGCATTTGTCGGTCTTTTTATTCAATTTGATTCTAGAAGTTGCTTGTTTTCGAGGCAACCTGCTGCTACATTGGCACATTACGCCTACCAAACTGGACGGTGTTATACAAAGGACAGCCGTTGAACTTTTACGTTTACTCATACACTATTTCCCGCTTCCAGCATTTGCTTTATATCTAATGGAGAGGAGGGGTTTCGGAGGTGGTCGTTACGTCCCTCAAAAAGTAATCGGTGTAACCTGGTTAGAAATCACAGAGATATGTGGGCTCCCGTGTAGGCCTGTTCAATTTATGCCTTATTTTCAGTGGACTGATTATGACATTTCGCTGCGTGTTTGATGTTTACGAAATAAACAAACAGTATTACAGTCGCTGGCAAAAACATGTTTGTCCTTTGAAATATAAACAAGCAGGATTCCTGTTTACGATGCATTCCTGGTTTTGTCAGTTGCCGATTCTGAGGCCGTTCGACTTAAATGTTGTGTATTTTTATTGTCTAGGACATGGTTCGTTGCCAAATACACTTAATACACAACTGCACATATCATATATGGTCCCATCATCTTAAAGATATATACAAAGCACTTATACCCATGCACTACGCTACAAACCGGAACGTCGCGGGTTCGATTCCCGATGGTGTCATTGGAATTAATTCCTTGACATAATCGTTTCGGTCGCACTATGGCCCTGGGGTCGACTCAGCCTCTAACAGAAATGGGTACCAGGAATATTTCCTGGGGGGTAAAGGCGACCGGTGCGTAGGGCTGACAACCTTACCACCTTCATGTGCCGATTGTTTACAAATCTGGCAGCCTCGACCTCCTGGACCCCTCAGGGCCTGTCTAGGCCTGTAATGGGGTTGCTTTACCTTTACCTTTTACCCATTATTGATATTTAAAATGTGTTAACTGCTTTGATATTTACCGCTCTGCCTTTGTGCTGAAACCACATACTTTGCCTGAGCCTGTGGTGTTGATTGATGTTTAACTTATAATTTATATGCATCGGTATGTCCTCCGGTTTTTTTGTGTGTTGGTGGAACATAATGTAAATTGTTTCCCCCATGGCGCAATAGCCCCTAGTGGGCCAAGGCCTCCTCATTATCGATGCTTCACTATCACACACAGATACACACAACACTTGGTAGGATTCCTCTGTATGAGTGACCAGCCCGACGCAGAGACCTCTCCCTGAAAACACACAACACTCACAAGAGACAGACATCCATGCCCCAGGCGGGATTCGAACCCGCAATTCCAGCAAGCGAGAGGTCGCAAACCCGCTCCTTAGATGATCAGCCATGATGTTTTAATAGTTAATATCTCATGTGCCTAGCAAATTTTAGCTTACCGTAAATGAATGACATTAATTTGTGAATTGTTATATTTTGTATTTTTGCTTACTTTACAACAAATTAGGTTGTATAGTTAAATTCATTTAGACAATAATGCTATAATGCAAAGCTGCTGTTCTTAAGGACCGTAAACCAAGGGTGCACAAGAGTTCCAAAGATCTAGAATTTACCTCAGAATTCTAGGCGCCCGAAACGAGATACGAAGCCGGTTTCATTTTCATAATTCACAGATATTAGGTGCCACGTTGCCGATCCCAGTGGCCGTGCGGTCTAAGGCGTGGGTCTGCGGCCGCTCTCTTACTAGGATTGTGGGTTCGAATCCCACCGGGGGGCATGGATGTCTGTCTGTTGTGAGTGTTGTGTGTTGTCAGGTAGAGGTCTCTGCGTGGGGCTGGTCTCTCGTCCAGAGCAGTCCTACCGAGTGTGGTGTATCTGAGTGTGTGATCGTGAAACGTCGTACAATGACGAGGCCTAGGCCCCTAGGGGCTGTCGAGCCATAGGAAAAGAAAAAAGGTGCCACGTTAAAAAAAATTTAGCTTTCACGGCGACCTGACGCGCTGGCATTGTGCATCCCTGCCTTAGACATATGCAAGTAACACAAGCAGAGTAAGCATAAAGATACAGAAACATTAACAAAGCAGTATACTCGTAATTATTACACGTACGTAACACAGTAACATGAGGAAGTGGGCGATAGCTGGCCTAATGGTTTAAGCTAATTTACACAAGGTCATTCGGGCAGCAGACCGCAGATGAAAAGGGGAAATTACAACCGTCTTAAGTCAACGTAATGTCGTGATGTAGACGATTACAAAGAGACGGACTGGCCATAATAACAACGTAATATTTACCGCAGTTTATGATAAAAAAAGAGCAAAGTCTGATTAGCTGTCCCTTTATACATAACGGCTGTTAGCAATATTATTATTTTGCTTACAACAATCGCTTTCCTGCTGACAATTACTTGAAGGCTAATTCAAATTGAATGCCGAAACAGACGGAAGAGCACGTGGCCAAGACTGCTTGCTGCCTGATGAAATTTGTTTTTGCTCGCCTTCAGACAGCGGATTCTGTCTTGCGGTATTTTCTGTCTCCGTGCTCTTGAAGTGTATCTATTTTAATTAGTGTAATTGCTTAGGCTGAGAAAGTGTTATTAATACGGCGCATTAAGGTTTCTTTCATTGTAGCTCTTCTCGGCTTGCGGTGCGAATTAGATGTAATTTTTGACACTAGTACAAAAAGAAGAATTTATCTTCTATAAGCATGTTCATTACGAAGCCTTAGTTAAGATTTCCGCTTAAAATAAATCGTTAAGACTGTTCCGATTTTAAATTTTATAACACATTTCTGAATTCGGACATGTCTATTAATTAACTAAAATAACATTATTAATGAGTTAATGTTATGTTGTGTTACCTTTCATTATGTTACATTAAGACTTCACTGTTTCGTTAGGGTTTTTGGAGGAGAGATTCATAGATTCATTACGTATTTGTGCAAATACATGTACTTTCGTTTTGGCGAGCCTGACGCAAGGCACTGGAATCTACCAAGTTTCTATGGTCAAACCAAACCCCAGGAGGAGATTCGACTGGATCGTTGAACCGACAAAGTTGCGGAGGAAAGACACTGCACTTTAAAAAAATTTCTTCAAGCACTCGACTTTTTTATTGTTGATTTCCAGCAAAGACCCTGTTATTAATTGATTTATAATCATATTAACAATTTCTCGGTGTTGATTGTAGATTCTTGAAATTTATGCCAGAACTTTCATTTGTTGCAGAACTCTTTCAGGCCCTGTCGCAATACGGGTCTTCGCTTTGTGCATGTCTGTCGTGTCTGTCTGTCTGGCTGTCCGTCCGAATGAATTAGAATGACTCCCACTGGGGGGGGGGGATGTTAGTGAAATTTCACACTTCAGGTTTTTTTTTTTTTTTGCTAAAATCTGTGGACGTATTTTGATGTTGGTTAAAATGGGCAAAACTTTAACATATATTTTACATAATAAATTTCTCACTTCAATGATCTTGCCATTGTTGATCTTTGTAACTGCAGTCCTGCATCCTCTCTACAATTGTAGCAGCGCCCAGCCTGGAAAACTAAATTTATCTGAGGGATATTTGAGTCAAGCAGACATTGGCCGACGAAACTCATACAGCTCACAGTCATAGAGAGCAATAAAATAAACATGTTTGTTTCGCCATCAAATAAATTTATGTCCATTTAATGTAAATGCCATTTGTCGAAATTATTACGTATGTTGTTGCACTGTCAGTGTTTGTACTAAGGATATTCCAGGATCATTTAATTAAGGCTGATTTGGAATGCGTGCATGCCGACATCTAATTGAAATTGCTACTCACGTTTCACTAGTAGGTAAGCCAACATGCCACGAGGCACATATCCAAGCACGTGTCCCAATCACCTTATACGTGTTCTCGTCCCATAATATTCCCTTGTCAAAGTACGACTTTCGAATCACATATTTATTCCATCACTTTCGATTTTCGTTTCAAGATTTTACCCAACAAGCACTCAAACTCCATTCACATTAGATCTTCGCTCTCCTGGGATATTACGGGGCGTCGAATGGTAGTTCTGTACCGACGTTTCGGGACAACGTGTCAGTCCCATCTTAAAGGGTCAAGAAGTCGAAGAAGAAGAAAGCCTTTCTTCTTCTTCGACTTCTTGACCCTTGAAGATGGGACCGATACGTTGTCCCGAAACGTCGGCAAACAATTACCATTCGACGCCGTGTAATATCCCAGAAGAGCGCAGATGTCATCAACTTCACAGCGGAAACCTGAAGTCAAGGTTTCCACTCGCACGGACATCGAGGGCACGCAATCTCAAATGGCTTACTCAAGCATATGATAGTCCTAGAAAAATGATATTCTTAGAGCAGTAAGTTACAAATGTTGAATCAAATTCTCTGACCGGATAGGATCCGCTCGGTTTATAACTCCGTAATTTCGCGAAGAAACTGACTCAAACCTGGTAGGCTTTTATTTATGTAATTTTACCCAGTTTGAATGTCAGAACAATTAACGCTTGCCAAAATTTACTTCGTAATCGGGTACTTTCTTTCATTTGCAAGGTTACGTACACCGAAAACCTCGGCAATTTTCGGACTGAACATTTCTGACCTAACAGTTGTGCGTCGACCATCAGATTGATTGATGGTCGACGTCGAGCACTGAAGTTTAAGCGGTAATGATTTATACCTACCGCATACGTTATGTCGCTTATAAAGTATTGTAAAACTGTCACTATGGTACAGAATAATCTAATTGTGTTCTTTAAAATACTGAGAGTTTCTACAAATTTTGGGTTTAGTGAGAATAAGAAGTAACTGCACCAAAACTGTTAGCGTCCTCGGACATTACTAAAGAGTTTGTATAAGCACGAAATGTAAACATTGCTTGCAATAGGACTCTTAGGCCACCAATGGCTTTCGCCGTAAACCACCTAACATTACTGGTAGCCCACGAGTTTTGTTGCATTCATTCACTGTGAAAGCTCTAAATTAAGTAAATATTTGTCGTTATAATACTTATCCAATGCATGACCTTTCGACAGAGGAATCAGCATGATCTCATAAATCACCGAATACTTATCACAGAAGTCATGTACAGTATCGGAGAGTACGAGAGTTTTGAGCTCAAAACCTAAGAGTTCTGTTTACAGTTGCGCTGGTTGAACATTTCGATGTAGAATACAGATATTTGTTCTGCCTCAAAACCTCCCAGAAAATTAATTGTCAGTGCTATATATATAATTTCGCACCTACAAACCGGTCAAGCTATTTCAGAAGACGCTAAAGCTAAAAATGTTACGCAGTGAAATTAGATAATCTCAATTATTTGTACAGTCGTTGTTCCATTGAGATGAGAAGTTTTGGAATTAATTTTTTTTATTTGTAGAGAAAAAAGAGATAAAAACTAATAAACAGTTTTATATATTCTTCTTAAATATGAACTTTTATAAAAATGTATGGTTTTTATGTATCGCAGAATATTTCAGTGAAAGTTCAACCAGCTGTCATATATTTACTTTTTCTATCTCTTAGTATCAGCTGTTTAGCGTGCTGTAAACTTTACAGCTCGGATTACGAAATACTTCACTTCCTTTGTAAAGGATATAATGCAACTAGGATGAAATATAGTGATAATTTTCATGCGCTTATTTTTAAATACTTAAATTTATTCCGGTAATATTGATAATAATATAGGCCCATACAATAGTATTTCTATGTGTGTTCGTGCCAAGTTACTTCGTGACTTCCGCCCGGCGGTCTTTTATTTTTGGTTGACAAATTAATTTAGAGAATGAGAAGAGAATAAAGACCAAAAAGCAGTCTGCACTGTCTTCATGTTTCAGACGTCTGCGGTGGAAATATGACATTCCAGTATCTATAAGCTGATGTATTCGTTGAGGAGCAAATATTTATTTTAAGATGAGCCCAAGAACTTATTTGTGGTCTTGTGTAAAAATTAATTAAGTACGAATTTACACACAAAAAAAACCTATAAATTTAGAAGAAAGGAACTTTCTTTTAAATATGCTCGAGAATAAGGAATTTCAGTAATCTTCATTTTTCTTGGAAAGACCACTTTTTGTGGTGAATATATAGATTAGTAAAGGCAGGCATAGCGTGATAAGGTTTGTGGAACTTTCTCGAAATTCGTAGAAGTTGGTTAAAATTTCTTTCATGAAATATGAATGTCATTTCTCTCTATAACTTTCTTCAGACACATTTCTTTGCTCCGATAAATACTTATGGTGCTGTGCTCAAGAATTCTATCGAAATTCCTGAAGTTCTTCACGTAAAATGTGCGTTAAATTTGTTCACGTTAAATCAAGAATAAAGTATGTCTTGACTTATTAGTAAAATTCGGAAATGTAAATTGCATTAAAATCTTTTCTGCGATTCTGTGTTGTTTCTTACGTAAGGATAAACAAACAGAAGGGCAGAAGGAGAAGGCAATTTTAAAAGGCCGCCCACTGTTTTGCTGAAGTTCCTTAAGTAGGTTAGACATATTAGACTTTTTCAGGTGACAAGATGCGTTGTAGGCGCAGACAATTTTTACAAATTTTATGTTATTCATACTGTGCAAATTCCCACATTTAATACATCAACCAATATACGCACTCAATAAAATACAATTTAAGACAAGTATAAAACTCCTACATGTTTCGGCACCCCGTTGCCGAAACATGTAGGAGTTGTATACTTGTTCATGAATGTATTTTATTAAGTACATATTTTGGGTGATTCATGAATTGTAAGAATATGAACGTATGAATAACATACGATATGAAACCTCAGTTTATACCTCATAAAGTACACAGGTCATCTCCATTACAGTGAAAAACCGGCTAATGCTCTTTAGTGAAATAATTAGTACTTATTGAGAAAAAAAATACATGGAAAATATAAGTACACACTATTGGGAAATGTAAATGGTACGTAATTATATAATTACCACTGGCATTCTAAATGTTTAAACTTTTCAGCAGCTTTTACTGAACGTATTTTGGGCAGTCCCTCTGGGCCCGTTTCGTTAAGTAACTGTCGGCATTTCTCTAGAAGTAGGCTGTTGCTTCCATTTAGTCTAGGAGAGACATGCACATTCAAGTGAGTATTAAAACTCAGTATATATTGTTAGTTATTTAAGCGAATTTAGGTACCACTGATCACTGATATCACATTTCTGAGTTTTACTAAGTGTAACGTATACACTTGGGCTCCTTATACTTGGCCAAACTCTGTAATACGAAAACGCAGAATCGCGTTGTGAACGAAGGGGTGTTAGACGCGTGTAAACACTACATAAAACTTTATTTGCATTTAATTACATGGAATTAATTTGCTGAAACAAATATTTAAAAATCAACTAATATAGAAACCAGTTACATCAACAGCTGTGACGAGTACGGTCATCTCTCTCCACGGACCTAGAGAGCAGTACTGCCAAGGGCCTAGTAATTTCTGAGTTTCTAAACCTTTTTCTTTCAGGCATTTGTTAGCGCTTCCTAGAATACATCACACACGCATAACATGTTCATACAGCTCTACGGTCCTTGTGTATGCAAAGCTAGCGCATGTAAACATTACAAATAACTGCCTGAAAGAGCGTGAGAGTGCATCAGATATAAAGCTAATAATTCTATTTTAATTTTCACGTCATTTTACCGTCAATTTAATTCCGTGCCAGCTGAAACTAATTATGGAAGTAAGCAAGCAACATCGATCTAATTACGTCAGAATCAGAGACAACGTTGTTTCAATAACGCATTTCATTTTCAATTTCAAAGCTATAGTTAGTAGCTACGGTATCCATTTAGAGTTCTGCATCCATTTCTCTACACACTTCTCATCCTAAATTACGTGTTAAAAGGAAATTTGCTTTTCCATTACAAGCAAAATAAATTATATATAAGAATGTGAAGAATGAAATATAAAAAAATTTTTCCTGTCTTTTCCATGATAGCATATAGGGGGAGTAGAAATATATCTCCACTCGTTCTTGACCTCAGCATTAGATGAAGGCGCTTTACCTCACGGAAAGACACCGGTATCTAAGGAATAGGAGGCTGGTTGGGCTCCAGAATCAGTGCGGACAATTTTGGAGAAGAGAAAATTTCTTGTCATCAGCGGGATTTGAAACTCGGACCGTTCAGACCAAAGCTAAAATTTTACCTTCTCTTTTTAAATTCAATTTTAGACTGGATTTGGGAGAAATGTATACACATGTCAGATAGACAGAAACAGGACAGTAGAATGAACTGTGTAAGTAACCATATATTTCTATATTTCATGTAATATTATTTCGACAATAAAATAAAATAATGTGGGATGGGTGGTATATACATCCCGCATTTGTGGAGGCAAGTAGCGCGTAGGGAATTTTAAATGGAAAACCAGAAAGAAAGAGATTAATTCGGACTTTTAAATATAAATCTGGTGTTAGTGTTAAAACGAAATTCAAACAAACATATTGTGACCATTTCGGCTGGATTATAACAGAATTAATTCACTGGCTCGTGGCTTTCATAATCGGCAAGCAATTTATTGACCAGCTATGCGACTGTCGGTTTCTCAAGAATTTGTGTGGTCCATGCGGTTACTTCATCATTTAAAGCCGCTAAGCAATTGTGCCTACTACCTGATATAAAATAAAGGATTATGCATTTTGCCCAATTTTTGTGTTTCGTATGATTCTCACAATAAATAATAGCATTTTCCGCCATAAACAATATTGACCAGTTGGTCTTTTAATGTATAATGGTGACGGAATATGTTTCTTGTTAGGAAGGAACTAATATTAATACTATATATTTCGGAGGACAAGTGGGAGAAGCCTGGGCACCTGCACACAAAACAATGCTCTTCGGATGTCGGGGTGCGTTTGAAAGAATAAGAGTTTCGAGTTGTTTCTTTTTAGCCCTCCAAAAAAAAAACACTTCACAATTGCATTAAGTTTGTCGCAGTATAGCAAAGTATACGAGTATGCTGCTAACAAAGCGTATTCGGACGCTGGCAGATAAGTATGGAGTGTTTGTGAAACGATGTTAATGGCTAAAATGAAAAAATCCTGTCACAGTTCCAATTTATCCGGAGAATATCCAGCTACAATGCCGCTTTGTCCGAAAAATATCTGGCCGATATCGTTTTGTTCGGAATTCATTCTGCCACAGCACCGCTTTTCTTTTCGGAAAACATTTTACCACACTGTCAATTTATCCGGAAAACATTGAGCTACAATGTAACGCTATGTGCAGAACACACGTCACTATCACTGTTCTAAGGAACATATTCTAGGACCGTGCCATGGCTCAGGCGGTTAGACGCCGTCCTCTCACCGCGGAGGCCCAGGTTCGATCCCGGCCGATCCCAGTGGCCGTGCAGTCTAAGGCGTGGGTCTTCGGCCGCTCGCTTACTAGGATCGTGGGTTCGAATCCCACCGGTGGCATGGATGTCTGTCTCTTGTGAGTGTTGTGTGTTGTCAGTCTGTCTCTTGTGAGTGTTGTGTGTTGTCAGGTAGAGGTCTCTGCGACGAGCTGGTCCCTCGTCCAGAGGAGTCCTACCGACTGTGGTGTGTCTCAAATTTGTGTGATCATGAAACCTCGACGAAACGAGGAGGCCCAGGCCTATATAGGGCTGTCGAGCCATAGGAAAAAAAAAATCCCTTGGTCAGTCCATGTGGGATTTGTGGTGGACAAAGTGGCACTGGGACAGGTTTTTCCCCGAGTACTTCGGTTTTCTCCTGTCAATTTCATTCTACCGGTGCTCCATTACAAGGAAAACCGAAAAAAACTAATCATCTTCATCACAGGGTTGCACAATAAGCCTCAAGGCTGTGGTGCGTCCGTAGCATCTGTTGCGGGGCCCTTCACCACAAAAAAAAAACCATTCTACCCCAACAAATCTTTTTCCAGAAAACCTGATATCAATGCGTCACTTTGTCCCAAAAACAGCCTGCCACAGTGTCACTGCTCGGGAAATCGTCCTGGCAGTATTATTTTTTCAAGAAAACAAAATCCTACATTCACAATTCACATGCACGGTGATTACAGAATAAAATCCTACGTACTTACTTTGTCCGGTAAACGTCCTGCTTTAACACTTTATCTGAAGACCTTCCTCGCAGTATCACTTTATCTGAAGACCTTCCTCGCAGTATCACTTTATCTGAAGACCTTCCTCGCAGTATCACTTTATCTGAAGACCTTCCTCGCAGTATCACTTTATCTGAAGACCTTCCTCGCAGTATCACTTTATCTGAAGACCTTCCTCGCAGTATCACTTTATCTGAAGACCTTCCTCGCAGTATCACTTTATCTGAAGACCTTCCTCGCAGTATCACTTTATCTGAAGACCTTCCTCGCAGTATCACTTTATCTGAAGACCTTCCTCGCATTATCGCTTTATCTGAAGACCTTCCTCGCTGTATCACTTTATCCAGAGAATATATTATCAATATCACGTTGCTATGAGAATGCCCTGCCAGTAGCACTTTGTCTGAAGGACATCCTTCCATTGCGTACTTTGTCCGGAAATGGTTCCTCCACAGCGTCACTGTGTCCTCAGTGACTTGTGCGTTACAGAAACTGAATCCTTCTGCTATAGGAAGCGTATGCGTAACAAAGACAGCCACGTCACCAACTCAAATGAACGGACGACTGTTCAACCTTACATTTGAGCTCCTTCACACATTTATTTATCCTCTCAGGATGGTCATTTACTACACACATTCTATTCACTACACATCGAATCAATCACAAATATTTTATCTGTATTTTAATTTTTAACTTATATTTTAAAGGATATTTTTTTTAAATTTAATGTTTTATATCTATTCATTGGTTCCATTAATTTCTGGAATATTTCGATGTATGCATTCTTTGTAATGGATCTCCTTGAATATGGCCATATGAGTGGCCGAAACATGTAGGTAGGTATATCTTGTGTATAATATATTTTCTTAAACATATGTGCATTTGTTGGTTTTACATAGGTCGTTCAAATTTAAACGAGAATTCGTTTCTAAAAAAAAATTTATTCACAACGAAATCGAAAAGTATTACACACTACACGTAATATCAATATCTAATTGCTCAATGCAGGTTTATGGATCATTTAAAATTGATCACGTTTCATCATTGCCTTCACAATATCTGTCACTGGAACCTCTTCTGACTCCGTTGAATCCAGGCAAACACTTCACATAATACTTTTTCAAGTTTTATTTGATATCAACTTCTATTCTCCAGCTAATTCTCCCAAGCATTCCTGAGGTTATTCCATTAAAAATTTGTATATATTTATCACATCTTCGATGTCATATTCCTCTCATATTGAGCACTTAATAATCCCCAAAATCATGTCCTCCTTCATGCTCATAAAACTTCGTCTTTCATTGGTCGAAACATCTAATGTCAACATGAGCTATACTAACTGTAAAAACGAAGAGCTACTTCCCATTTATAACTCACGGACTAATGAAAGAAGTGCCTTTAATTCAGGGTATTATTGTGACAATAATTTTTTAATTGTCGTCATTATTATGCCGGGTTTGATAATGTGTTTCCTTTCCAACACCTTC
The DNA here is from genome assembly GCA_021186555.1 of Reticulitermes speratus. Lineage (NCBI taxonomy): Eukaryota > Metazoa > Arthropoda > Insecta > Blattodea > Rhinotermitidae > Reticulitermes > Reticulitermes speratus. The sequence goes on from JAJKFL010000009.1 coordinate 8,017,248, forward strand.
CACTCATAAACTTATTAGGTTTCAAAACTCCTGCGCTGGGCCAATTAACTCAGCGGCATACGTTATAACCACCAGTCTCCGTTACAACCTTCATTGTGTTTTACGGCTTTCGTAACTCGAGCTCTATCTCAAAACCCTGCTGCTAAATATTACATTTTCTTCTCTCGCAGGCACCGCACTTCTCTGTGTTAGTTGCTGACGTAACTAAAGGCAAAGGATGCCCCTGTAGAGGCATCTGAGCCAGTTAAGTCAATCTTCCACAGTCACAATATAATTTCCTCAATAATGCACTTCCATGAGGTCCACCTTGTGTTATCGCGTGTCTTGAACGTGACGGCCTTCTATCAATTTTTCTTAATGCATTTATTTAATTCCCCACTCGAGCTACATAAGTAACCCATCATAAATTAGACCGCACAATGACTTGGTGATTAGTCGAAGGCCTGTCATCGTGACGACCCGGATTCGAGCTCAGGTCACTCTATTTATGTTTTATGATGGAGGTACTGCACATGGACACACATTTCTCCAAGTATTCTTCTTCTGCTCTCAGTATCAGTGAACACATATATAAAACCATAACCTCAGTCTACAAACAACACAGTATTAATGATAGATAACGTTTTTAAATGAATCGCTTATGTTTATTCTATTATAGGCTCCTATATTTCACTGTCCAAACAACAGTGGGTTTTCTGAACAAGTCATATTCCTCGCCTAAAATACCCTCAGTTCTTCACCTATTTGATCGTAAGAAGTTAAATGTGTATCTCTGAAATTTTTCTGAAATATACGTAATATAGGCTAATAGACAGGTGAAGCTGTCCCCACACAAGCCTGGACAGGCTACTAGTGTTGCAGTAGGTTGAGGCTCCCAGAATTTCCAGACAGTCGGCACATGAAATGGTAAGGTTGTCAGCCCTGTGCACAGGCCGAATATAAGCTTCCCCCACCCCTTGGGGGCCTAGGCCGCCTCATTTTTCGAGGCTTCACGATCACACACTTTAGACACACCACAGTCGGTAGGACTCCTCTGGACGAGGGACCAGCTCTTCACAGAGACCTCTACCTGACAACACACAACACTCACAAGAGACAGACATCCATGCCCCGGCAGGATTCGAACCCACAATTCCAGTAAGCAAGCGGCCGTAGACACACGCCTTAGACCGCGCGGCCACTGGGATCGGAGAATATAGGCTAATGCCTCGAAATATTTATAGAATGTTGTATGTGGACTCTACATTCAGTAAAATAATCAAAGAAAGCAATGCCATTATTTAAATAATAATTCTGGAATTCATTCTTCATGTCATTTAATTATAAAGCCAGCTGCATGATTCTTATAGTAGGCTACTGTTGTGTCCAGGCATTTAAATGAGACATTTAAAATTCTTAACGCCTGAAAATGCATTTACATTTGCTACGTAGAAAATTTTATTTATTCTTGTGGTCATGCTAATGAAGATATTCCTTAAATATGTAATGTATTTTGTATGGCTTCGAATATACGTACTATTATATATTAGTGAATTATTACTTGTAAATTAAACGTCTAGTGATGTATTATATGCTACTGGCATGTAGCATGTGTAATGTAAATCAAGAGAAAACTCAAAGTAGACAACATAAGGTTTTGTAGCTGGTCCTGAAGGCAGGATACGAAACCGACAAATCTAGAATAGGAAGGAGGAACACTAAACACTCAACAGCTATGTCCGGTTTCGTGAGGTTGTCATATTAATATGAAACCCTATTTTTATGAAGGTCTAGTCGAGTTTCTCAGTAAAGCACAGACAATTTGCTTAGCTGTAGTTTGTTTGCCTGTTGTTTAGATAAAATTTAAAATAACACACGTCCTGACTTCCTGTGTTTGTAGACACACTTAATCTCCATTCCTCCATAGCAGAAGAATCGCTAAGACAAATCCTCCTGTCTACAAACAGAAGCGAATTTCGGCATTCTTAAAAGACAAGAGGTTTCTTTGCCATAGTAACCACTAATTCTCACCAGTAATTAGTAAGTTGAGACGTAGGACTGTATTTTTATCCTATTGTAATTTTAAACACGCATAATACATGAGATCTTTGAAAAACTCAGTAATATAGCATCTATATTGTCATAATCTCTTTAAAGTGTTTTTTTTTTCCAATGGCTCGACAGCCCCTTGGGGGCCTAGGCCGCCTCATTTTTCGACGTTTCACGATCACACACATTTGAGACACACCACACTCGGTAGGACTCCTCTGGACGAGTGACCAGCCCCGTCGCAGAGACCTCTACCTGACAACACACAACACTCACAACAGACAGACATCCATGCCCCCGGTGGGATTCGCACCCACAATCCTAGTAAGCGAGCGGCCGTAGACCCACGGCTTAGACCGCGCGGCCACTAGGATCGGCCTTTGTATTGTTACATGCATAAAACAAAAAAGGCACTGAATAGAAGACAAAAGGATACAGTACAATTAACTAACAAACCACAATTGAAACTACAAAAAATTTTACTCAGATTTAATGCTGTTATCATAGTGTAAATCAACATATTATGCGACAGAGTCGTTAAAAATTCAGATACCACTTCATTCGTAGCAAGGGCGCACACATAGGGTTGGTTGGCGGTCTGCAGCCCCCACCACACACATTAAAATTTAAAAAACACAAACTCTGCAGACACGATGATATCAAAAGTTTTATCTGATTTACACTTCAGCCGAAGTCAGTCACAGTAACTGCCTGATGACTAGTACAGTGTAATGTTGAAAAATAAAAGAAAAACTTACGATATCTGAGATGATTTTTTCAAAACAGTACGGACAGACCTTGTGATTTAAATTGGGTGAGTGAGCCATGGAATATGTAATCATATTTGTGTGTACATAAATGCAGTTGCAAACAGTGTTATGTTACAGTTATATTTAATACGTAGCTTTTAAAATCAGAAGTAAATTATACATAGCCTCAGGCCCATTGAAATATTCTAGGTGCACACCTGATTTATAGAACATGAAAGGAATAACGACTGTGCTTATCTGGATGTGGGTGTGACTCTGTCTTAAAGCAACAGTAATTATGACTTCTAGGGAACCGACCCACTACATTCCAGTGATGGGCCTTTCTAAACAAAGTAATAAGCCTCGCAATGCCAGTAAAGCCTTAAACGCCCTAGTAACTATCAGGTTTTCAAGAAATATTTTTTTTATTTTCATTTCCTCAGGGACGTAAAATACTTTCTGATTTTTTGGATTTAATTGAGTATTTCTGGTTTCCTAGAGGAATGTAAATCCTTATGCACTTTCAGGAGATAATTGTGAGGTTAACGTTTAGGTAATATAGGATCAGGCAGTCGAAAATATTTTTTTCACAGCGTTCAAACCAGATGTGGGGCCCACACATTTTTCCATTCAGCGAAGACAGGGGACACTTTCCCGGGGTAAGGGGGGGGGGGTGGAAGGCCGGGATATTAGACTGACTACTCGCCCTCTGCAGTACTCCCCTCGCGCCTTCATTACATGGTGCTTAATTAAACTCAGGGAAAAAATTAACTTTCACTCTACATATTATTCCTATCTCGTAACATTAATTTATCCGGCCAATATCACTTGTCACCGCCACTATTCCAGCGCAAGTGTGAAAGGGAGTTAAGTGAGCTATGTTTTAAACGCTAAGCGATCCGACAGCAAGTGGTAAACAATATTTGTCGTACACAATATTTACAGTAGTGTTTTCCTTCTGCAGAATTTGTACAATCAGTAAAATTTATCAAATGGGTGTGCTTTTTATATTATGGCTGTTATGAAATTTGTCATGAAGCCTACCATGTTCAGGCAATTATAAATTTGTATGCAATCATTATCCATGATCATGTTCACGCTTCATTCAGTGGTATACACTCTCTAATAAATATAGTGGCGTTAAATATTATAAGACACAACCACATCACCTAAATTCCTTGTCCAGCCCAGTATAGTCTCCCTGATTTCACTTTGCTAATAATTTGGCCAGTTAAATGACAAAGTTCCTTTTTAATTCACTTCATAGAACACAATAGCCAGGGAAATCTAATAGTCGCACAGCTACACAAAAAAGAGTTATGCCTTTCACAGAACCCTAAAATATAGTACCGCGTTCACAAGGACCACCACTGGTCCCGTTCACGATCCATGTGAGTCTCCCATTCTGAGGTAGTTCTATCTGCTGCCAACTTCCAGAAGGTGTTTTTCAAACATCATTCTTAATGTTATCCTCATATATTGTGAAATGATTTCCAAATGCAGTTGATCTCTTCCCTATAACTGTGTGTGAATTTAAACTTTAAAATTCCTAAATTACATTTCTTACTTTCCCATCGCCTGCTAAGTTGTTTTTGTAAATTACAAAGTTACTTCTTATGGAATACCTTTTTTTTTTGTGTGTACGGCTCGACAGCCTTATATGGCCTGGGCCTCCTCGTTTCATCGAGGTTTCATGATCACACACATTTGAGACACACCACAGTCGGTAGGACTCCTCTGGACGAGGGACCAGCTCGTCGCAGAGACCTCTACCTGACAACACACAACACTCACAAGAGACACACATACATGCCCCCGGTGGGATTCGAACCCACGATCCTAGTAAGCGAGCGGCCGAAGACCCACGCCTTAGACCGCGCGGCCACTGGGATCGGCATGGAATACCTTAAGAGAACACATATACTTCATCTCCTTTTATTCCAAATTCTTTGCTGACCGCAAGAATCATATTAGAGTACACAATAATTTCTTGAAGTGAGAAGCTACTTGTAGTACTAAGAATTCTGTACGTATTTCCGACTTCTAAATTCTGGTGAGTACTGCATATTCAGTCACTGGCGCGCCCAATTGGGGGGGGGGGGAGGCTGCAGCCCGGCAGCCCCCCCCCCCTCCCCAAGCGAAGTTTAAAAACACACATTTTGTAGACATGATGATATCAAAGCCTTTACGTGATTTACCCTTCAGCCTAAATCAGCCACTGAAATCGGCTGATGACTAATAGATTGGAGTATTGCAAAATATAATAACAATTTAAGAATATGTAGGTTTTTCCTTTTTCGGTTAGTTTTAATTTTTTCTGTAACCTAACTAGATGTCGAGTCAAAGATTTTGACATATTTTCATAATACAATTTAAAAAAAACATAAATTTATATAGCCCCAAAGAAAAAATCTGGGTGCAACTATGTATTCAACACCTCTGTGTGTATTACAGGTCAGAATGTCTGCATATTTGTGGGTGCACAGTGATGCGATTAAACGTAAGAGATTACTTTCATAAATTGTTTCTTATTGTTTTGGAATGAAATATATTGGAGTTGCGGGAAATTAACTTACATGAATGTTGATTGATTGCGGGCTGTCTTTGACTAGAGAAGCGCTGTTAGCGGCTAGTTTCGCAACTACGCCATCTATCAAAACGCGGCGTGACAGTCTTCTGTATACTGACGCCATATTTTGTCATGTTTTACGGCGAGAGTAATAAATCTGATGTTGCTCTGTTCCAAAAGAACAGTCTTAGGTATTTATTTTGCGACGCTTTATAAACTACCTTACTAACGTCATGACCTAGGGCATGGTTTTCCCAGCAGTGGCAAGCATACCGCTACTGATAAGCCAGGCATTTTTTAATGGTAGTCGGTCTTAATAAGACATCGAATTAGAAAATGATTACAGTATGAAAATATAAATTAAACATAAGCTCCATATATTTACTAATACACAGCACTGCTGACAACACTATACAGCGTGTATATAAAATGCTTGGACAAATTTCAGGAGTGAATACCCCATACAAAAACAAGAAAAACCTTTCATATCAATAAATGTCCGCAAAAAATTCCTTTCGAGGTACAACCCACCAACGTGTTGACCTCAATCCTTTACAGTTTTATCTGTGGGGACACTTAAAAACCCCTAGTTCATTCATCTCCAATTTTAAATTAAGAGACTCTTAAACCAACGCATTTTTTATGTCTGTCAAACCTTTCGCAAACGTCCCGGGACCTTTATATCTGCAGTGCTCCGTGATGAGACGTGTCCATACGTGCACTGATTGAGGTGGGTCATGGTTTGAGAATTTGTTTTGAATTGTGACTTAATAAACAATAAGAAATTTTAACTGATCCTTACTCTTACGTCTCTGCACAATTAGTAGCTCTCTGTAGTTTTACTGCGCTACTTCACGTATATAGGTAAGAGGATCAGCTGCTAGCTTGTACAGTGGAGAGCAAGGCTTATCTCAGGGAATATTACGTGGTAGGCGTGTTGACGATGGACGTACAACTGTTAATTTTTAAGTTACCAACAATTCTAACCCTCACATCGAAGGAAACAAGTCAGTAAAAACTAATCAGGTGATATGAACGCTGATATATTTGACAAAACATCGAACCACAATACAATTTGTTCACAATCTACAACAAATTCCTCTCTTTAAAGTCTGTATCACCTTACTGGACAGCGATCGTTTGGAGCGCAGCTGTTTGAATTCTCTGTCTCTCTCCCAGCATTCTGTGCGTCACCTCACACGGCTAGCATGCTGGCTTGTCAACTGACTTATTTGAATCCCCCTTCCCCCCATATCCTAAGCTGCCTTCTCTCCAACTAACTACTTCCATCCTACCTCGAAAAGTGCAATATAATCGGTTATAAAATGAAGAGTTATTAAAGAGGGGATGTGTATTGTAAATATATTATGTCAGCTGTAGGCCTAAGTAAAATGTTACACAGTTGAGGTATTTAAGGTTGAATAAACCTTTCAATAAAATTTAAAAAAACACTCATCCGGGCACATGTTTACATGAACTATTTTCTTTGCGTTGTTGTGAAGAAATTACACTTTACGTTTTTCCATGTATTTTAGACACATCCTGTATAAGTATTTCTCATCTCTTCCAATACATTTGAAGCTACGTGCTCGCCTACCTAAACTATATTGATTTCGCCGGCTTAATTATATTTGTTGAAGAGTATGCATTATGAAGCTCATGCCGTTTCTCCAGTCTCCTTTTCTTCTGAAGCACAGAGTTGCTTCTCAGCTTCCATTTATTAAACACCCTCAGTTCATCTCTACCTTAAGGTCAAAGCTCAAGTTTTGTGCCCACATAATGTGTTGGGGGTAAAGGAGAGGGTTTTAGAGGCGTGTCAGCCTCTAACATTATTTTATTATGGTCTTTACTTTTCTACATAGGATGTGGGAAAATATTCATTTAGTATACTAAGTATTCAGCTTCTTGAGCAACGTAATATAAACTAACATGAATTACTAAGAATTCGAACATTGAACTAGCTTTTCTAAGTCATTAGTAAAATAAAATAACGCAATGATGATCCTGAGAGTATTTATGCTGAAGGTGTAGTTCACACTTAGATGACAGTCGTTACTTTAACGCCCAGTAGTAGGTACGTGCCATGGCTCAGGCGGTTAATCGCAGTTCCCTCACCGCGGAGGTCCGAGTTCGATCCGGGTCAGTCCATGTGGGATTTGTGGGGACAAACGAGAAACTGGGACAGGTTTTTGCTCGCGTACTTCGGTTTTCCCCTATCAATTTCATTCTACCGGTGCTCCATTACACGGAAAAACAGAGAAAAATAATCTTCTCATCACAGGGTTGCACAATAAGCCTCAAGGCTGCGGTGCGTCGTAGCATCTGCTGCGCCCAGTTTATTTCCGGTGAAGGCCGTTATCTTGAAGGACCAGATCACATCCGAATGACAGCTGTTGCCATTTAAGGTCAAGGACTGAGGTCTATTAAGTATTTATCAGGTATGCACTTTTTTACTTAAAGATGAAGTTGGCCTTCTTCACCGAAACGTCACCAGAAGAGCCGTTTGAAATAGTGTCATTGCTGAAGACAGGAAAGAAAGTGACCTTCAAGCTGCTATGAGAGGACTTTGTCCTTCGAATGTTACCATTGTGTTATTTTGTCATATTTTCTCCTAGGCATCTGTGCTGATTCACAATAGACCTGTCTTTGCAAAATCCTGTGCCTTAGGTGTAAGGCCTGCCGAGTGCGGAAAAAATAGAAATACTCTGTCGCAGAAAATGACGTGTCCAGGGATACTTATCTGTGCTCTTCCACATCGTGACACTTTCCGTAAGAAAAGCAGGACCTGTTTGGCGACTAGAAGAATTTTAAGGCATCTGCAGTGTACTTTTGCTCCACTACATTAAAAAAATGTATGCTTTCCAATTGCCTTCTTCGTACTTGACATTCTAAATGCTGGAGTTCTGTCAAATATCTTTGACGAATACATTAAAAAGATGAAAAACATACTTTTTCATACAAGTTCCCTTCAAAAATAATAATATAATTTAATGCGATTAAAATTTATATTTAGTTTTTTTTTCAAATTTTTAAAATAATTCGGCTGTAAAATTTGTAAATCATACATAGACTGTACGAACTTTTAAATGAATCTCTCCTTTCAGAAAGAACAAAAATCCATAAAAATGAATTTGTGACAAAGAAGAGCCAATGTCATACTGTTGACACCGTGCATCTTCGTCATATTAAATTAAGTTATAAACCAACTGATGCACACTAAAACCACTTTTTAAGTAGCTTTATTATAAAATTGTTAAAATTGTACCCCTACACGTGTTTCGATCCTAGGATCATCGTCAGGGGGTTTTTTGCTAAAAGCTACAGTCACTTCAACACATGATTTAAAAATTCTACTGCACTTTGAAACATAAGTAAAATCTTGTAACACGCTAAATTAAAATTATAAAAGCATGTAGATGTAAATTTTTGATCGTTCCTTTAAAAATATAAATTTTTGCGTGGAGCGGATGTTACTACTTGTTGTCGTGAGGAGTATTAGGTGACGATGATTCTAGGATCGAAACACTGTAGGTACAATTTTAAAATCATATTAAAGCTACTTAAAAAGTGTTTTAGTAGCACATAGTCATAAAAACTAATTTAAATAAGAGCCAATGTGTTTTTCCACAGAATTCTTTTGCTTACGATAATAATAATGTATTATTGTTTGTGCAGTTCTATCAATATAATTAGTAGAAACCTGCCTTGTCGATGACGTTGTGTGTGTGTGTGTATGTATGTATATTTGTTTAATGACGTGCTGCTCTTGCCCTTTCTCTAGTAGTTGGGCAAATAAAATTAAGTTGATTTCAGGCTTCCGCCTCGATGATGATGACATCTGCGCTCTTCTGGGATATTATTACGCGGCGTCGTGTGGTTAAGTTTTGTTAAAACATCCAAAGAAAATTATTCATATCAGATTTACTATATGTGTAAAGGCGTTCAACGTTTTGCATATATAGACGCATGGGCAGTTTTTTTTTATATTTATATTTCTTTTGTCAAACTTTTGGTCTGAAAACCCATTCTTTTTTTCATTTTTTCATATATTACATTTTTTATTGGCCACAGCAACAAGTCTGTCCTATATACAGGGCATACACAAAAGAATGGTGCGGTTTCAAAAGTGAATAAAACTTTATTCTCACCTTACACGGGCACAACTTACACCGTCAGCGGCGGCAACTGTCCAAGTTTCTCATTTGGTAATTACAATCCTTCAAGTGTGCACCCTGGGTCACACGACACACATCCACACGGTAATCAAACTCATCCCAGATCCGGTGTAGCATGTCCGCTGTAATGGCCTGCAGTGCATGCGTTATCCGATCACGAATTTCATGGATGGACGTGGGCAATGGTGGTACATAAACGCTGTCTTTAACGAACCCCCAAAAGAAAGAAATCGCACGGTGTTAAGATCTGGCGAACGGGGTGGCCAAGGGAGAAGGTTCTTGTCTCCATTTGCAGCAGCACGTCCGATCCAGGCTGTGGAAGAACTACATTTCCTGTAGAAAATGGGGGGGGGGGGAGCCACGCAGTAAGCATGAGAAACAAACTGCTGGTAGCGCATGAGAAACTTGGACAGTTGCCGCCGCTGACGGTGTATGTTGTGTCCGTGTAATGTGAGACATAAATTTTTTATTCACTTTTGAAACCGCACCATTCTTTTGTGTATGCCCTGTTTATATTTTCTAAAGTAATATATTTAACCCCATTTCGAATTTCTTCACATTTATTCCCATTGATCGGGGCTTTGATTCTATGGAAGACATTTCTTATCGCAAGCCATACTGAGCAGGTGGAGAATGCGTTCAAAGCAGATGTCAGTAAGCAAACTCCTTCCTGTTTTCTATGGTGAAATTTTTAAGATACGTAAGATATGAAGGATCAAATACAGCTTTTCGATTCGTAATGACTTTCTTCCTCAGCTTTTTCTTCTTCTTCTTCTGCTACAATATTCTGGTCACAAATTATTGAAGTGAACACTACCAGCACTTTCATTGACCTACTTGTTGCACGGCCGTGCGTATTTTTGAACACAAAATTTCTCCTGACACTTTACAAAGCTTTTCAGAGCACCACTTCACTATAGCGGTAGACGGGACGAGTTTTCCGGCCCAGCTAAAATGTTGCAGCCCTTCCACTTTGGTGCCTGCCAATAGGGCCTGTGTCACTCTCTCAAGTGCTTCCAGAGCGCATCGAAAATTTCACTGGCTTTCAGCCCGCTCCAACATTAAACATCTCATGGTTCTGCAAAGATCAATGCTCGTATGCTTAAATGAAAGAACAACAATCTTAACCAATTCTCAAAAAAATAACCTACTAAATTTTACTCTTGTGTTTAATGTCGTCCAGACTGTTATTCTATTCATAATTCGCCATGTTAAACTATTTATTTATTTCTAAAATTTATTATTATGTTATGTTAACTGCTATTGTTTCTTCGAATTTTACTATGTTCTGATTCTATTTTTATCACGCTTTTGTAGTTGCGCTTCAGTAGCTCTTCCCTCAAAAATTTGCGCTTCAAATACTTTATTACCCAATATATGAAAGGAAAAGTATGAGTTTGTGGTGACCCCAATGAAAGTAACTAAACATCAAATTCAAGGATAATTTTTCCAGTCATTCTCGATTTCAAGCATGCAGACAGACAGACAGACATAAGCGACCCTGTTTTAGGCTACTTGTTTTCATACACCCTGCAAAAAAGACACAAAAAGGAACATAAGAAAATTACCTTTATGTGAATGCACTGAAATATTATTACCTGTCTAACTACTATCACACTGGAATGTAAAGTACATTCTGACCCTGTACAGCAGAGTTTATCAATTCTTCTTGTACTCCGAACGCCTTACATTATTTAAGCGGACATCTTTCCAAATTTATCTGAATTGGCGGGCCCTTTGGGGATAAGAGGCGGTAATATGTGTTGTTATTTAAAGGTGCTATCAGTTTAAAAGACAATATGGCGTCGATAATAGATGAATAAATACGTATAGAACAATGGTGGACAGATACTGACAAGAGAAAGCAGAACTAGTCGGAAAAAAATCCAATCGCACTGCACCTTTGTCCACTGAAAATCCCATGTAGAATAGATTGGGGTCGAACCCAGGTTTCCGCGGTGAAAGGGAGGCGACTATTTCTTTAAGCCATGGCAAAGTTGGCAGGTGACGTTTAAGGTCCGAATATTTTCAAGTAAGACATGGGTTGGTTGAAGTTTTTCGTGTTTTCTTTAGTCTAGCCAGAAAATATCCATCAAGAATATTATTTTAAATTGCTACAGGACCAATTATTTCCAAATACATTTAATTGCCCATTCACAAAACCGCTACACTGTGATGCCTCAGGACTAACCCACTTAAAGGATATGAAGACACACTAAAACAACTCCCTCACCGATTTTAACTTTCTCACATTTCGTGACCTCTCAATCTGTTTCGAATCAGTTTGCTCTATAGTTGAAATAATGTAAATGTGTAATTAAACAACAAATTAGTCATTCATTTAATGCAGCTTAATAACTCTGTTTCTTAATCCTAACTTTACTTCCTACACTTATGCGCACGTAGTTGTAACACTAAAAACGTATTTTTACTACAATATGTTTCCTTTAAATATTTAAATATTTTAAATTTGCATTGGTTCACGTAGATTTTGTAAAATCTCAATGTATTTATTCTTCGTAAAGCATCTCCTTGAGGATGGTCACATGAGGGGCCGAAACATGTAGAAGGCATTACTACGTTTATAATATATTTTCATCAGCTTGTGTGCATTTACTGGTTTTAATAACCATATATAAACACCGCCTCTCTCTCCCTGAACATCCCTAACCACGAAGTGAGAAGTGACGACAATGTCACAACTACATTTGATGGTGTCTTGCTGTATAATTTACTGACAATTGTTTCTCTCTTCACTGTGTATAAATCACAAGGTGATTTTCTACATAAAATTTCTATTCGGTTGGTGTTTATTGATGATGGTTTGTGTTCTCTATGCAGTGAAAATAAAATGTTATATATATATGTATTTTCGATTAATGTTATTCCTCAACGGGCTAAGTAAAATTCTGGCGTTATCGCAGGTATTAAAAGAATTGCCGTATTTACAATCTCAAACAAAACAGTCTTCCTATGCTCGCTGTGAAGGAAGAGTTTGTGTTGGCTCTATTCATTAACATATGTCACTTATCGTAGTCACATTCATAATTGAAACGTATTCGGTTGTAAATATATGCCTTTTTTTTTCCTATGGCTCGACAGCCCTTAGGGGGCTTAGGTCTCGTCATTTACGACGCTTCACGATCACAATTTAGACACACCACAGTCGGTAGGACTCCTCTGGACGAGTGATCAGCTCGTCACAGAGACCTCTACCTGACAACACACAACACTCACAAGAGACAGACATCCATGCCCCCGGTGAGATTCGAACCCACGATCCTAGTAAGCGAGCGACCGAAGACCCACGCCTTAGACCGCACGGCCACTGGTATCGGCAAATATATGCCATGCCAGCATTAATAAAGGCAATATTCGAGTGAACCCCATTTATGAATGCCATGTTTGTATTTGTACTGACAATATTCGTCAGCAATATCGCATATTTGTATTTTCCGTAGGCGGACTGATGAATGACAAATTAGCCTTAGGCGCATTCAAGAAAGAAATATTTACCGTAGCAGTGTTAACGAATGAAACATATACCTCAGTCACATCCATAAGATTAAACCTGATGATTTATTTGTTTCAGACACGAATTTATTACGGTTTCTCCAACTTAACAAGCAGCTGATTCTTCTTCTTTCAAAGACGCATAACATTGCAACACACGCTGATGAGAATATGGCAAAGTGTTGTACCTGTTCACATCTAAATGTTTTCCGTTTTATTCATTTAAGTAGTTAATGGACCCTCTAGAATTTGCTGTTCCAGAGGAAATTCAATTATTTCCATGATCTAGTAAAGAAATCTTGTGCAGAAATTCACCCACATAAGCAGAAGTTAGGTAACACAATTCGATCTTCTGAGGTTCAGACAAAATTTCTGACAAAGTAAACTACGTCTTACGTATTTGCCAGCCTCACTTGAAAGCATTACCAACTCTCTACGCAAAATTACAAACCATTCTTTCCAAGAAGGTGAGGAATGAGCTATGTCCACAAATAGCTAAGCAACATACTGGAAGAAACACACTGGACAATAAATTTGACATTTTTTTAGAATATTATTGCATTATCACAAACTCTTATATTTGAAATAAAGTTTATTAACTTACAGCCAAAAGGGAACTTGTTTCTCTATCACTCTAAATTCATTAAGTACTCTTCATCATTACAGAAAATGATTCTTTCGTTGCTCATAACTTAAAATATATCTCAGCTGCTAGACAAATGGGACCCACGCTTTAACTTACGCCTCATTCAACTGTGTTGGAAGCAGCTTTGACGCCGGGAAGACGCGTCTCTTTCTGAGCATTTGAGCTTTACTAACATTAAATGTCACATTCGATTTGAAGTTGATATTTTATGATGCTGACAATAATGGCATCTGACTTATTGTGAGTTGTTCATTTCTATACAATTTTAGAAGAACTTTTAATAGAGTTTAGAGCCTAGTTTTAATAAAGAAATATCGTGAACCTTGCGAATGATTTTGGACATTATAATATCAGTACTGATTATTTAAAAAATACACTATCATTTAAATATATAGTAATTATTAGCTAATTTCAAATATTCGCAAAGAATGTTATAATATTTTGTATAGTATTATTGTCTATCAAAGCTAACGTACTTTTAGTGATCTCTTTGGAAGTTATCCTCCAACATGCGTGTTGATATGTCCCGTAATTTGCCTTTGAGAGTTTCCAACATATGTTTGTAATATTTCTCACTTTTAAATGCAGGTGACTTATTGCTTTATTTCCATTGACTCCAGTTTTCACTATCAAGTAAAGAGTGGACCAAAACTTTATAAAATTATTCTCTATGAAAAATGTTCTATCCTCGTATCGTAACTTTCCTTTCAACACAAGATACTTTGCTGGGCACTGTTTTTGTGAAAAATCCCTCTTTTACTAAATATTTCTCTTGAAGTGTGTGGTCAAGCGGAACCTTAACAGGAAATAACATAACAAATTAAATTGTTATTATACCTGTTATAAAAATGGAAACGATATGCCAGAAATTGATGGTAGCATGGTAGCAAATATTTCCCGAACTTTATCTAGTTTATCTTTTATCGTGAATGTTATTTTGATTTAAAATTCTCGCTAAGTAGGCCTACTTTACATTTTCTAGCAAAGTATCTAACAAAATAAGTAATTAAATAACTCGATGCAACAGATACATTCTTGGAAACTAACATATTCTCACCTAGTCAAGAAATTCGCCGCATTTTATTGAACTCCAGCTTTTATTACTGTGTACACAAGATCCCGTAGCTTGACTGTCATAAATCCAGTCCATTCCCTCCTATCCTAGACTCATTCCTTTAGGTCTGCCAACCAAATATTGTGTGCATTCTTTTTCTTTCCTATGCTTGCCACGTGCTCCGCCAATAACATCCGTTTTAATTTGATCCATTTATTTATATTTGGTTAGGAGTACAAATCATGAAGCTCCTTGTTATGCAGTTTTCTCCATTCCTCTGTTTCTTCTTCTTTCACAGGTCCCAAATATATTTCTAAGCACCCTGTTATCCAGCACTCTTAGCCTGTACGAGTATTCATCCACTAACATAACAGAAACATGTGAAGTTATGAGTGAGATTAACTTTCTATACAAACTCCATTTGTTTGTATACATGTAGTTTCTGTAGTTGTACTAGTGGTTTTGCGCTTATAAATAAAGGTAGGCCGAATAGTGCCAGGACATTCTGGGCCGGGTTTTGTGCCCTTACTGTGATACTGTGCTCGTTGAACTCAATTTGTTTTCAAAACCGTCGAGGTATACAAATTTGTTATTCCGTCTGTAGACTAATCGGTATAATGACTAGGCTACAGGCTGGACGATACAGGGTTCGAATTCCAGCAAGGACAAAAGATTTTTTTTTTTTCCAATTCGTGAAAGATCGACTCTGGGGCCCATAGAGCGCCCAATTGAAATATATCTCTTTGCTTTCCAGCGGGCAAAGTAGCCGGGGCGTGATGTTGACCGTTCACCTGGATCTAGTGTGGAGGTTAAGAATAAGTGGAGCTATGCCTTTATTCCATCTATATGCCTTCAAGAAGTAGACAAGCAAAACTTTAACTTTTTTCCATTATGCGCCTGCTATACATGTTCTGTTGGGTTTACCAGCAATTATGTGGCAAAAATCCCTTCTGTCTTTACTTCTGGCACATGCAGCAAAGTATTAGGAGTGGTGGTTACAACGGCTTCGGCGAAACATGTGTTTCATGGCTGCGGCTACTTTGACTTGACTTGACTTATAGTCTTTATTTTCATGAAACGCAGCAAAAAATTTCAGATAGTCTGCTTTGACAAATATATTGACCAGGCAATTGACATGTGGAAGTTATAAGCTCTGGAAAGAATGTTTCTTTCTCACGGTCTGTACGACCGCATTTCGATTTTCGGTTTAAGAGAGGAATATTTATCTTTGCCTATCTTGTCGCAACTTCCGTTCGCCGGAGTACAGTGGTGATTTGACTGCAAGATTAACAGGAGTGTGCATAGAAACAATTATGATTTTTGCCTTAAACTACCAGAGTACATTTAAAATGCAATTACCAAATACAAATTCCCTGAAAGACATGTGATATAAAACTGAATATTCAGTGTGAAAGCTACAAATGGCACGAGCTATATCAGTGTTTTATTGTATCTCCTGCTAAATTGTGATGAATATCGTGGTATAATTTTTGCATAGGTTTTTCTTGGGGGGGGGGGGGGGGGTGGTAAATGTGGCCGGTGCCTAGGTCTGACAACCTTACCATCTTCATGTGCCGATTGTCTACAAATTCTGGGAGCCTCAACCTCCTGGAGCCCTAAGGACCTGTTCACGCCTGTAATGGGATAGTTATTTTTTGCATAAATACGTGTAATCCTATTCTTCAGCCCTTGTGGATTTTTCTGCAAATGAGAGACGTACAAGATTACTGCCCTTAAGAACTCTGGAAGAGGAAATACATTGGTGTTAGATGCGGTGATGTCGGCGGTCACTCTCTATGGTTTCCACGAACGAACTATTAAAAAGAAAGAAATTTTTCGAAGGGCGACCTCGCTTCGTTATCGCAATGTTTTAATGCTTGTATTTTTGGCATTGTAGAATGATGTTTCTTCCTGGAGGTTTGCCATAGACTATCCGTTTAAAGTGCCAGGAGGGACAGTTCCTGTTAACGATTATTCTGTAAATAGGAATGCCTGAGTTCTTTTCATGCCCATAGTGGGTACAAATATATGAAAATTGGGTCTGTCCTTTTCGTATCGATGTGATTCTTTTAAGTAGGTTCGTTTCTCCATACACGAAAACTAACGTAAAATATTATGTGTAGATTTCAATTGCTGCAGACTCTGCGACCGACATATGAGGAGATGAAACGCTCTGAATCACGACTTGACAAACACTTGTCATTTACGGCAAGGTGCATGCTAATAGGCCGGCCGCATGTATTATTGACGACTGTGCGAACATGACTATCACATTTGAAATAACTTCTTCACTTACAAACATTTTTTTCTACACCTTTTCTTCACAGAGATCATAGACCGTACCAAAACACTTGTAATGACAATTGTCGACAGTTTACTCAGTGGATTCAAATCGTACTACGCTGACAGTTTCCTTGCGCAGTTAAATCCTTCATTCATTCATTCCGTAGTCTGTCTTACGACAGGTCCATAGCCTTTTCCAAAGCGAGTTCTCCACAGAGTGCGATCTAGTGCTTCCTCTTTCAATTTCCAGTATCCCCTATTTTCCTTAAGGTTATCTAGTAGTTGCTTACTTCTTCTTCCTCTTCTTACCGTAACTTCTATCGTTCCCTCTCTCTTTCTTTCAATAACGTTTTATAAATCATATCCTCCGCAAGATATTACCAATCCATTTAGCTTTCCTTCTTTTTATTGTATGTAGAATATTCCTTTCCTCCTTCACTCTTTGTAACACTCTTCAGTTCTCACACGATCGGTCCAACTGATCTCCATCCTTCTCCAAGAGTTACAAAATATTTACTTCATGTTGGACGACATTACTTAGTACTGAAAAATGTAGTTACCAGAATAGGCAGAAGTCCGGGAGCTTCAGGGCAGATTAAAGATCTCTTCGTGTTTCCAAATCATATGCTTTAATTGCGCCTTGAAGGAACTCTATAAATAGTAGCTGACTGAAATTGTAAATATTATTGTAGAAAGCAGAACGGTATAATATTCAAGTTATCACACTGAAGAATGGGACAGCACATTCCTCCGAAATGTCAGCATCAGCGCACATTCCTACGCGGCGTTGAAGCTTAGAATAGATATATATATATATACATCCTTTCCGTCATTCACTCAAAATGTTTATAAAGCGCAATAACAGCTTTCATTAAAATTGTAAATATTTCTTAATTTTGGG
The DNA here is from genome assembly GCA_021186555.1 of Reticulitermes speratus. NCBI lineage: Eukaryota > Metazoa > Arthropoda > Insecta > Blattodea > Rhinotermitidae > Reticulitermes > Reticulitermes speratus. Next base: position 8,035,166 of record JAJKFL010000009.1, read on the forward strand.
GGAGTTATAAATGAAAAATTTTTCAATTTGACTACAAAAAGTCAGTCTGCCTCTCTGTTGGTCTGTCTGTTTGTCTACTTATGTCTGTGTATCTATCTATCTATCTATATTTACCTACGTATGCATCCATCCATCCATATCTACCTGTTTCTTTGTCTGCTTATAGGTCTGCCTATATCTACACTTACTTCTCGTCATTATATCCACGCGTAACTAATAGTGTTGATAGTTATGGATGTATATGGATATACGTTATATTGCGTTGATTGCCAAAACAAATAGTCGATATGAAGCAGTAAAGAATTACCTACACTTCGACTAATGCTGAGGTTTCATCATCATCACGAAACATGTTTAACTTCGTAGAAATAAGCCTGATTGCTGCTTGTCCTCTTACGCTGTTTTCTAAACAATCTTTCGAGTTAACGTCTTTCATATTCGGTCAAACTGTGATTCCACAGTGCTCCTAAAGTTCTGTAATTTGTAAGATTGACCAGTACAATTTCGGTGTGCGGAATTTACAGGTGCAAATGGGAATTATTTAATGCCTTTTTGAAATATCAAATCACTTTAAGCTTTGTATTGATTATCTTCGTCAGACACATTCTGACATCAGAAGGTCTTATAACTGTGATTCCACTGACTGAGTTGTCCAGTGATTGAGACTAGCTCAATCAACAGGACCCACCTGAGTGTGCCTGAAGACGGAAGAAGAGCCATCTTCCGAAACGTAGTGAATTTTAGATTTTTTATATATATTTTTGTATTTTATTTACATTAAAGACGATGGACAAAGTCCAAGAAACAAATGGTTCACAACGCTTTAAGCTAGTATATAAGTAATCCTCTAGTAAAATATGTTATTACAGGACAGTACTTCGATTCAGTAAATATGAAATAATCAATATACATACACACACATATATATATATATATATACAGAGAGAGAGAGAGAGTCGAACTCGGTTATAACGTCATCGAAGAAACCGAAAAAATTGTGTCGTTATAAACAAGTATCGCTCTAAGCGAGGTGTGTGGTAAAAGTGAAGGGAAATACAAAATATTACTTATTACTCAATATTAACGCTATGATCTACTTCAAATTTAAAATACATTTAAAATTTAGAAATAATAAAAATTACCCATCTGTAATTGTAAATTTAAATACAGTATTACACTAAAAATTATATAAATTACAATTAAAATATAGGAAGAACAAAAGTTACCATGAGAAGAGGGTCGCTCACTGGAACATTGTCACTTCTCTCTTGCTTCAATCGCTTAAGCAGTGTCTCATCGACGTCACTTCCTTCGGCCTATCGAAACCGCTTTATTCTCTATCCTTTCTGTACAAAATCACTGATAATTTTGGTTCTGTTTTTTCAAATCTTTTGGATCGTAGAATTTACGAGACCAAATTTCCGACACACTCAGCTTTCTTTTTTCCATTTTCTATTTGTCGTATCACTTTAACTTTTCCTTCCTCTCTCAAAACCTTCTCTTTATCCGTGACTGTAGCCATGTTACCACGTTACCAGTCACCTGTAACTGCAGGAGTAGAAACGTAGAGGGCAACTTTACGCACAAAGTGAATTACCGTTACTATTGTCATTTTCCAGGCCTGTAGTTTACGTAGCTTCCTGGAAAAGCAGAGGGCTTGCCTTCTCAAGGAGGAAGAGATGGTATAATTCTCAAAATAGCCTGCTTCTTGGAAAATTATATTGAAAACGATGACTGGCAATGTCATTATAACCGAGGTAGATGCTCTTATGTAGGTCGTACTAAGCAAGCCAGAAAACCACGTGCCAGAAAACGTCGGTACCACAGTATGTATACCGTTATATCTCAGGTTTCCCACTAACCGAGGCTTTTATAACCGACCTCAACTGTATACACTTTTGCGTAACATCCTGTAACGTTGAAGTCAATTTCGCACATTTGGGTGGATTTTTATAGGATTTTCAAAGCTTAATGCACTGTACTTCTACACGTAGATCCTGAATTCAAATACGGATTACATCGATCCTTTAGATACTGACTGAATTTCTATAAGCAGAGGTATTTTTAAATGTTTCTATTATAACACTTTTGAAGAAGATAGTAAATAATACAACAACAAAGAGATTAGTAAATAATGCTAGCAGGCAAATTTATTTCACATTTGTTACTACTCAGACCATTAGAAGAGAGCTGTTAACTGAGACAGCGAATCTGATTGTGTGTTGGAGAGTATTTATTAATTATGACTTCATAATTTGCAACTTTCATCTAATGTTTTGGAGGATGACGGACAAGAAATATAGCTTTCATGTGGGAGATGGAAAATATGGAGATAATTATGGTCAGAAAACATGAAAGAGGGACGATATAGCAAGTAAGACTTTGGTTGGAGTATTTTATTTAGGAAAGCAATGGGATATGAGTGTGGGAGCTGATTGAGCTGGCTTGAATTTGAGTCAATTTTTATGCTCATATCTAAAGGTTATTTATTTTTCAAGTTTTAAATTAGGCAGCACACTGTCCGGAAATCTGGTGTAATACTTGGCCGCAGGGACATGTGACAAAGCTTATTTGTTTAAGTGCAAATTAAAGGTCAATGTACAATTCGCGATCGTATAACATTTACGCACTCTTCCTTAGAAGTAGACAAGAAAACCCACTATATAAGACCGAGACTCACAGACAAATTTTACCAATTTGTAGTCAGATATATTTTATCCCAGCTCCGAGAACATTAATATATATTTATGTCAATAAGCAGTCATGTATAGATAAATGGACCAACTGCCTTCTTCATTCCGTTGATGGAGTTCGCGAACATCGCACTTAAAATAGTTTCCTGCCGCAATCAATTTCTTTAAAATAACTAGCGGAGAAGAGCATTGCCAAGACGAACAGGTAAATAGTTATCCTCAAAAAAGAATAAAAAGTGGTAGACGAAACTAAGGTTTATGAGAACAACGTATCGCCACGTGGTGTAATACGCCTTCTTCAATTCGAAGAAAACGTCGAAAATTTATGCATGTGAGGAAATTTTTTTTGAATGACGTGTTCCAGTTCACAAAATTGTCCATTGCAGCCTGCACTGCAGAAAGTAAAACTCTACCTTGGATATGAGATTTATACTTCCCAAGATCCAGATAAGCTAATGGTTTCCCATATGTTCCGCGGTCTTCAAAGCAGCTAGTTAGAAAGAAAGGTCCGTAAGCATTAGGGAGCGAGAAAACCTTACTGGAGTTTCAATATGGAGATGAACACTTCTCACCAAGAGGATAGATGGGACTTTCCTATCTCTACATGGTTGCGCGTAGACAGAAGAGACTCTTGCTGGTATGTGAAAGATGAAATAGCGTTTGATTATGAAAACCTTGGAGGAGACGAAGTACGTTATACGAGAAAACCAGGGTTGCTAAAGTGTCGCGATAAATTGAGTATCATGCGGCTCCGTGAGCCGTAAAAGAAATATATTGGCAATTTAGCCGCGTTATTGTTCAGAAATTTAAAAATGGATTCTAGTGGTTAACGGTAGGCAAAATGACACCGTTGATGCAAGTGTATTTGGGGTCAGTTAGAGACATAACGATTACACCACAAGTAGAGTGGCCAGGTACTGAATTTTACTTAAAATTACCCTGCATGCACAATAGTTTGTCCTACACCGCAACCGAAATTGCAGACTGCGAGAGACTACAATACAAATGCCACACAAAACAAACGCTTAGCTTCACGCTTCAGACTTCGCTTCGATGCATGTAAAGAAAATTTGATGCTCAATGTGGGACGTTCAGGAAATAGTTACATCATACAACCGCATGAATGGTTTAAGGGTTTTGGTTCCCTTTCAAGGATTTATTTTGGCTCCTATAACGAAAGCCTTTCTGTTGCCTGAAGCTCCTGGAATGTTTTTTGCCCAACAAAAGCTATATTTTCCTGTCGCTCGAAGGATGAGCTGCTAGGCATTTGACGTGGAAAGGTGGATTCGGACACGGCGTAATACCGTGGAAGCTGGAGGCACGCTGCTCCTCTGCGTGCCCCCAGCTTCTCTTATCGAAAGAAAAACGCGGTGTTTTAAAGTACATTTTTCATCCGTCTGCCTGTTTAGTGTACCAGCTTACGAAAGGGTCCTGTCAGCAAGACAAACTGGATCTCCTCATTAGATACTCCCACAAACGAGTAAGTCGTTATCATCTTATCATCTTCCTGGAAGAGTTTTTGGATGTATGACTGAAAGAATTACATGGTACAGTCTAAACAGTGTCGCTTTGAGAGACGTTACAACGTACGCTGCCTCGAGAACGTGCCCACAAGCATTTATTTTTTTCAAACGGAAGCCTTTTCAAACCTTCCTAGTTACTATGAGGCCTTCCGAGAGCAAAACTGATTAATAGGTCGCACATATTTTTTGCTACCTTAAGCTTTGTAGAGATTAATGACGGAGCCTATGTTTCTTCACTGACTGTGAGTGCACAATCTTTCTTCATTTGTTCGGTGAAATCTGTTCTGTCGACAGGGTGGGGCGTCTAGACGCCGTAATATAATATTCTCTTTCCTGAAACGTTAATATTAACCTGCCATTTCGTCGGAGAGAAAAAGCTGCCAAATGTTTCCACAGTGCTTTGTTGTGGAGGCTCCGCTGCGATCCTATATCGGAACATACCCGGCAGTTTTCACCTTCTAGAAAGTCATTGGCAATTAGAAAATTAAAAACTGCAAGTCTGACACCGCTGTTGAACTGTTAATTTTGGCCCTGCCTTGAGAATTAAAGACCCATATTCCTTCATTCCAATCCGTGCAGATGAATAGTGTTACACGGCTTAGGAAGACTTTATGTTAATAAAATTGCAGCTTCCAGTCAGCGGTAACAGGCCATAAAGGTGCAAACAACAACAAGTGCACAGTAGTCCGTCTGTGCCCAGTCCAGGCCCTAACGTGACTTTTGGTTGCGGCTCCGCACAAAGGCTTGCATATAGGGACAGTGAGAGTGGCATGTCAACTTTTGGTTTTTAGGCGCGTTCGCAAAATTGCGAAAAGCGACTGTTACCTTCGTCATATCTGTCTGTCCGCATGGGACAACTCGGTTCCCACTGAAAAGATTTTTGTAAAATTTTATACTTGAATATTTTTCGAAAATCTGTGGAGACAATTCAATTTTCATTGAAATCTGACCAAAATAACGGGTACTTTACACGAAGACGTTATGATAATATCTCCCTGAATTCTTCTTAGAATGAGAAATGTTTCGGACAAAAGTTTAGAGAAAATCAAAACACACATTTTATGTTCAACAAATTTTTCCGAAAATCGTGCCTTTTATGTGATACTCTGTAAAAATATGGTAAAGCCAGACAGGCCACAGATGACAATATAATACGGCACATGCGCTTTGCATGCTTGATAACTAAGGCTATAACCACATACTCAGAATATGTAATCCTTGTTGCTTTTCCACGTCAGCAATGGTTAGGCGAACGCGCCTCAATGTTACGTTTGAACGTACATTGCCTTTTTTGTTTAATATTCCGTTGAGATACGCAAGTCGAAAGGCGCACTGAAGTTGTAGGAAAGCACCGCGAAGGTAGGAAAGGTTCTTGCCAACGAGGGAAGTGTTGGAGGAACTGTAGACTACATGAATATGCAATAATTAAATAATATTACAAGAAGAAGAAGAAGAAGATGGAATTTGTGACGAAAACAAGATTAGTGGCGAACCCGAATGGTAATAATATGGGGACTGTGGTTGTTAAGTGGTACGCCTTCAGCATGCATAGAAGGCAAGCTGTGGAGAAGAAAAAGACGAATACATTTCAAAATGACACACGAAAATATTTTACGATGAACGGTAAAGCCCACCATACTTTTCATTATTAGTGCCAAAACTTATAACGAGACAACATATAATATTTTATTCCAAAAGAAGAAACACCGAGAAATATATTTGTATCATACTCGTCGTAAGAAATGGATGGGTGAATATTCTTCAATTGCTGTTTGAATGAAGTTGCTTTCCCATATCCCCAGTTGCTATCTATGTTCTCGTATCTGATCCTGTTGCACGTATCTGAAAATTGCGTGTGTGGTTTATGGGCCGATTCGAGAGTTATTACAGGGAAGGTCGGGATGGCTTGCCTACGTGCCACATCTTTGTCTGGCGCTGCCTCCTTCGGAGAAGCCGTTACGTTTCCTACGTATAAAAATATAGTTCGTTATCTTAAGTAATAAGACGGCTCCTCCTATTACTTTATCACTTCCACATGAAAATATCACGTCATTCTAAGTACTTTACTTAATACACGCTTAAGTCGACAAGATTCATAATATATTCAGTAATTTATCACCCAGTTAATTATGTGAGAAATTACGTTTTTAAGAAATTATGACATAGTCGTTTAATTTTTCTAGACACTCAACCAGATTACAATACGTTTACTATCTTTCTTCTTCCCGACACCCCTTTTCCATAACTGATCTTTCCGTCTCGCTACATAAGAACTATATACCTAAATTGTTCCTCTCTTTTGATCTTTGCTTTAGCACTTCTTATAGGCATAAACTCTTTCATCTCCCTTATTCGAGTGGGCTCTACTGTGTGTTATCTTGCATTTTGTGGCATCTTTCCTTCCTCTTACTCTCCTTCGGTTCGAAAATTTTAAATATTTCTTGGATATGTTCTTCTTGCTGCTTCTGTAATAATCTCTCCCATCGACATGTTTGTGGATCTTACTTTCAGAACACTGAATTGTCTTGCTATATTCGTAACTACACAACTTATCTGAAAACAACTCTGTTTGAACAAATTTGACCTACCTGTGCTTGTGTCCTTTTACCTGTAGAATGTTTTGTTTAAGAACTTTATAGCATCACCCCCGTAGTTAAATTCTGAATATTTTATTTTGCTTTATTTCTTAAGTTATATTTGAGAAATTAAAAAATTAACTTTTACGTCTATTGTAGAATCCTGATATTCCTTTTTAAGGTACATAAAGACTCAGTGTTACAAGTTAAAAAAACAGATATTTATTTTAATTTTTTAAAGTGTATGACTTTTCAAAAGATAAGGGCCGCCCAAGAAATCAAGAAACCCAAAACTCATTACAGTGCTCACGGCAGTCGAACACGGAACTATGTTATGACACCAGTAAATCCAGTCCACGCATATACACCCTCTGTGTCACAAATATACTTTGATATAATTTATCTATGCTTCTCCAAAAACTATTTTCTTGCAAGGTTAATGTTTGTATTAATTTTTTCTCTCCTTAATTGCTACATATCTTGCACATGTACTGTATTCTTTATCTTAGAAGTAATGATAATTAAATTTCCTGTTAATATGTGGTATTTAGACCTAGATTAAGCATATGCAAACCACTTATCTCCGTTAACTCCTTCATGGCGATGAACGATGTAACCGTAAGGACAGGGTTCGAGCTTGATAGAACTAGGAAATGTAAATTAATTTAGAGAATTTATATATTGTTTGTATAAGTAAGATAAACCGAGCCGTGTGTAATGTTTAGTTAGAAGGCCAGTGACTGGCAGCCAGTGATCGGACAGGAAATGGGGGGAGAAAAGACTTGTGGGAACTGCAAGACAGATGTAACTTGACAACTTGACAGTTCGGGTAGCCATAACTTGTGTGTAGGAGCATGGGGACTGCAGTCGTTTGTGTTTGAAGTAGCCTATGAGGAGTTCTTTACATGGGGGGAGGAATGACTTGTGGGGACTGCAAGACAGATGTAACTTGACAACTTGACAGTTCGGGTAGCCATAACTTGTGTGTAGGAGCATGGGGACTGCAGTCGTTGTGTTTGAAGTAGCCTATGAGGAGTTCTTCAAATCACTTTAACCAATAGGAAAATTCGTAAGTTGTTCGAAATTAGGATGCGTACGGGAAACCGACGAAGGCAGCTCGGTCTAGTTTGGTCCAGCAGTCGAAGAGGATGCGAAAATTGCATCCTCTAAACAAATACTAAGTAAAATAATCAAAAGTGGACATTGTTATAATTTGAGTGCTGAAATAAGACCGCGGTCAAATGCAGTGTCGTCAAAACTACCTATAAGTAAACTGTTACTCTGATTGCAACATTTAACACCAATATAAGCATATTTTTTACGTGTGTCGCTCAGACCTAGTTATAGACGGAGGCGGTCGGCCAAGTGATAATGTGTCTCAGTGCCGCCAGACAATCAGTAAAACCAAGTGTAACGAATAACAACTTGTATTCAATTAAACAAATTCAAACTATATCCTTTCGAATATTTATTCAACCAAAAAAAGTCAAAGGACTGTGTACAGATGCCTCTGGACACACAACACGTAGATTTCCTGCAGTCGAGGTCATGACTGTACCGACCTCAGCCATTACGGGAAGTAATCGGTCTACCAGAGGAAAAGGAGCCAACAAGAATAGGTAGGTCGGTTATAACGAAAGTCTTTCTCGAATTGTGTCCGTGGGTAACTCACTTGGTACGAGCTTGCAGAACGCCCTTGAATGGTTTACAGTTCTGCCAATTTCATTGCCAGACACTTAACATGAACATACTAAACATACCACCAAAAGGTAATAGAGTTTTATGGAGATTTGAGCAATGTCTGTCCTAATTATATGATAGGAAAGGCTGCATACGACTCACGAGTAGGACAAGAATGTGGACCGGCTTCTACCATTACTGAGCAACAGATCACTAGGTAATTTAGTACACCCATTACTTTATGCTAGTTTACTTACCTAATAGGAATTAATTAAACAAATTTCTTTAAACCAGTTTTTTTTCCTATGGCTCGACAGACCTATATGGGCCTGGGCCTCCTCGTTTCGTCGAGGTTTCACGATCACACTTTTTAGACAGACCACAGTCGGTAGGACTCCTCTGGACGAGGGACCAGCTAGTCGCAGAGACCTCTACCTGACAACACACAACACTCACAAGAGACAGACATCCATGCCCCCGGTGGAATTCGAACCCACGATCCTAGTAAGCGAGCGGCCGAAGACCCACGCTAGGGTGGAGTGAAAATGTATGGTTTTTACACTTTTTTAAATTTCCGTTATGGAATAGTGCTTAAAAGCTGCTTTATTATGCCACTAAGGCATGTGCGAAAAATTGGTTCTCTACATTTAAGTTTTGAGGTGCCCCGAATGTCTCGGACTTTCAGAGATTTTGAATTTCTTGCGTATTTCTTATTTTTTTATTTAATTAAATAATAAGAAAATTAAGCTAGAATAGTCGTTACATCGTAACATGAACCTCAAAATGACAGTGTATAAATTTTCATTGCCCTTACCTAGAGCTAAGAGGTGCCCCAAAGGCCCCAAACTTCAAGATTTTTCGCAAGAAAATAGTGAAAGAAAGTTGTTGAGCTCTTGTAGGCTTTTATTAGTTGATATTATAAAATGTTTGTTTACACAATTAAAAAATCAAAGGATACAATTACGTAGTATAATCTCTCTTTGTTTCAAACGAGGGCATGTTTTTGCGGGATAAAAGCCTGCCCCTTATAAAACCATCTCGCTTTTCATAACCGCAGACTGCTCCTGAAGCCTCTGTCACCAGCTTAATGCATCGTTCAACTGTTTGGATGTGACATGGGAAGAGAGTTATGTTGTCTCCTGTTTCAAATCCACATTCAGCCATACTTCTTAATGTTTCAGCAGATAAATTTGCAGTTAAAGGTGGTTCGGTGACTTGAGACTCTTGCCAAAAAATGATTTCCGTATAATCAGAAGCCTCAAAATTGAAGAAAGGTATTTTGAACTTTCGAATGCCAGCTATTTTTTGAGATCTTGCTTTTAAAATACGACGAAAGGCTAGTTCTCTAATAATCTTCTTTTCATCTGCTAGCATAGCTATAAGAAGGTTTTCAGGATGACCATAATATCCATTTCTTTGGATGACGGGATCAATTACCCTTTTTAAGTCATTGCTAAGATAACGGCTGTAATTTACGGTTGACCACAAATGTTTTGCTCCTTTTGTGCATGAAGAATTGCACTTGATTTCAAACCACATTCGTCCATATACTTTTAAAACAAAAGTTGCCAGAGTTTTCAGATTTTCACCTGGATCAATCTTAGCTGCGTATAAACGTAAGATTCTATTTGCAGTTGTGACCCATCTGGAATGATTTAGTGGACCTGGGTCCTTATTTGCCAAATCGGAAGAAAATATTCCTGTTGAAATTGCTGTCATTATATCGAACAGGTATATTTGGTCTGTACTGAGATTTTCGTCCGTTATTGTAGGAAGTGTCGTAGATATAATTTCAAATTGAACTACAGGAAGTTTTTCGCATTGTTGCAGTTCAGTCCCTATTTCACCTGAGAAACAACGGGGCCCTGTGGTTTGACCATCTAAATGTAGCATTAAATGGCGTAGAGGTAACTCGTTTGCGTGAAGTTGACAGACCAACCACTGCAACGGTCTCTTAAGTTCTTCTTCTAAGAGCCGAATGACACCTCCTCTGGGTCCTGTGTTAACGACGGTTCCATCGCAGCCAACAACAGATAAGAGACTTGCGTCAACGGACTTGTCATTTAAATAATTTATGATGCTAGTTTTGATGTTTGCTGCTGATCCTGAATGACAAGTTACATGGCCAAAATAATTATCGCCTGGTTCCGATACGAGAACACAGTGTTCTTCAAATTGTATTTTTCGGTAGTTTTTAGACCCTCTCTTTTCCACTGTCATTGTTTTGTCCCTCCTGCCATCGAAATACAGACCAAGCATGGGCTCTATTACTTTATCTTGTTTTAACTGAGATCGCTTTTTAAATCTTTCGCGCCGAATCTTAGAACGATCTACTACAAGACTTTTATCATCTGACGTGATAATTCCAACATCGTGTAGCACGGCAGACGCTATAATTGCAGCAGACCTATCAGACACTCCAGTACGGTCGCAGGCAAGAGCAAGAGAAGGAAGACTAATTCGCATTTGTTTAGCTGGTCGTTCCTGGATATCATCTTGCAGTGGCAGCGGATTTTCTGGTGTACCTGAGCTTCATACTTGTACTTGTATCTCTATTGACTGAACAGAGGACCTTACTTCTAGTGGATCCAATACATCGGTCATCTCATTTTCAACTGATGTAAGTCCATAGGAACAAGAAGGTTTCGGAAAATCCACGTCCTGCTGAGCGAGGGATAAATCTCTCTTCTTTCTCTCTATTCTATTATTTTCCTTTTTGGTTGCAACTAAATCAATGCACCCAATTATCATCTTTCTTTCTGTTCTTTGATCGATTAGAAAATCTATTTCACTTTTTGGAATTCGGCGATTTTTTTCACAGGTACAGTTACCTATACTACACTTGCAACTACAAACGTCAAACAGTCGTTTTGAATTTTCTTGGAATATATTAATTTTTTCTTTATAATTTTCGTTCGCTTGACGTTCCTTATATGGTTTCATTAAATGTCTGTATTTATCGTGATAGGCCCTAATCATTTGTAGAATCCTTTTGTGAATTACTGTTGGGATAGATGCTTTCTCCCAAATGTCACGAATTCTGACAGCAACTCTTTCTGATATTTGTGTTACAGTAGGTTCTTTCGATGTTATTTCCGGTTTTAATTCATGTTTGACAAAAAGGTAGTATTTCATGACATCACGGTAAGTAGGTAGCTGAGACGGCCATAACTCCTCGGGCGTGCCAAATATGGGGCAATTAGTACTTTTTGTTTTCTTTATTTGAGCCATATTATGGTTATAACCTATAAAAAAAATCATAACATCATAATTTGAGTTTAGATGATATCGTGGCCAAAATACTACTGAGAATAAAAATATCTCACCTTGCTTGTAGCAGACACAAGTTGAACACTATTCACGAAATTGTTACACAATTAAATCGATGCGGTAAATTCTGGAGAAAGGTACGAGACCTCTCCTCGCAATTGTTAGTTTCTGACTGAGTGACTGATTGGCGGGTACGAGAGGGCGGTTAGTGGCGGTGGCTGTGGAAGAAAGTTGCTTTCGGTACAAGTATTTCACGACCATAGCAGACAAGTTTTACAGTGCAGCCACTTTAGGTCAACTGTAGTGAAAGTCAGAAATCTTCGATTTTTTCCAAAATATTACGATTTTTATCGCGGTGGGGGCACCTCAATACGTGAAGCAAAACAAAAAATATTTTAACCAGTTCTTAGTGACCCCTCTCCCCATATTTCCCCAAGTATTCCGAACCGTTTATAGAAAATTAATATTTTCGCTCCACCCTAACCCACGCCTTAGACCGCACGGCCACTGGGATCGGCCTTTAAACCAGTTAGTTATAGGAATTTCCCCACACATCTATATAAATACTAACCACAAAGATAGCCCGGCAGTACATACTGCAGCATGAGACACAGGTAACAGAAAACTCCAGGTATGTCATTCGAATCAAATGTGTCAACTTACAAAATTATATAAACTTCATCAATAGAATATTATGGTTCTGATACCCATTATTTTACAGGACATAATTACTAACATGTAAATCAAATATACAAAACCAAGAACAAAATAACAGCCAGAGGCGTAGAACACAGTGATCCATACTGCTGCATTTTACTATTTCGACACGAATTTTAACGAATTTTTAAGGATTTTATACTCAGTGTTTTCACATACGTTTCAAACTCTGATTTTATAAGTGAATGTAACTTGCATACTAAGATATTGCACAACTATAATGGCAGAAATAACATTGGATGTAGAACGAACGTAGTTTTGAACCCCCTGATGATGGTTTTTACATAAAACCGAAACATATGTACGGGGCTATTAATACGTAATAAAAGTGAAAGTGGAGTGCATTTTGTTGGTTTTTAACAGTGAATTGTGAAAAATGCATGGTGAGACTATATAAAATTCCTAATCAGAATTAACAATACTCTGGTTGCATAATGTTATTTAGAAATAAGCTTAACTATCGTGAAATTACAGGAAAGAAGTGACCGAAATAAAACCAGTAGTATGAGCTCTAAAAAAATTAATGCCGATCCCGGTGGCAGTGCGGTCTAAGCTGTAGGTCTGCAGCTGCTCGATTCCTGGGATCGCGGGTTCGAATTCCACTGAGAGCATCGATGTTCTCTTGTGTTTGTTTTGTGCTGTGTAAGTAGAGAACTCTACGACAAGCTGATCAGTCATTCAGAGGAGTCCTACCTGGTGTGTGTGTCTAAATGTTTGTGATATAGAAACCCCAAAAATGAGGCGGCTTAGACCAGACTTGGGCTTTTGTACAACAGAGGAAAAAAAATTGAATTAATGAGAATAAGTGACTATAAATTGCGGTGGGGTTTTGTTTCCGGCAGAGGCACAGTGCTTATGTTCACCACAAAACCCATGTCGCCTCTGGTCCCATCCAGGTTCCTGTGCGGTGGATATCAGGCAATCTTTTCACAGATGTGAAGTGGGTGGGGCTTGGAAGTCGACATTTCTCTTGGATATGATAACGCGTGGAGCTCTTTACTGCTTTGCCTCTCACAATGTCAGTGAAGACTGAAGTGTTCAGGTTGTTGTTTTACACCTTGAGAAATCTGAGGTCGTGCATTCAAAACCATTTCAGGGCATGGAACTACGTTTGCGTCTCCTCGTGTTTCTGCTGTCTTGTGTAGGTAAATGCTTGTCGAAGGGTCACTATCCCGTCCAAGAATCCTACCAAATATACAAAAACAGTATTATAATATGTATTTGACCGTGTATTCCTATATTATCTCAAGTTGTTTCCTGAAGATGTCCAGAATACAGGGTTATTCAAAATGATTGTCGGGGTTTTAACAACTTGTCATACACAATACACTTCAGATAGCAGTATATGTATTTTTTTATTTAATAGAACAACACTCCAAGTTTTTGTGACACACCTTACAGGTGCTCTATATGTGCACCCTTTGTGATTCTACAAACATCAACACGATAATCGAGTTCGTTCCAAACTTTTTCTAGCATGTCAGCGGTGATGGTTTCAATGGCGGTTCTGATTCGTACCTTCAGTTCCGGGATACTTGCGGGAAGAGGAGGAACATAAACCTGATCCTTGACGTAACCCCATACAAAGAAATGATATGGGGTTACATCTGGAGAACGAGGTGGCCAAGTTGTTAAAACCCCGACAATCATTTTGAATAACCCTGTACTTTGTCTTCCATTTTGCTATCTTAGATTCTACAAATTAAGATATACAGAAACATAATTTTGCCTGTATTTTTTATGGGTGTGAAACTTGGTCATTCACACTACGGGAGGAACATAGGCTGAAAGCGTTAGAGAATAGGGTGCTGAGGAAGATGTTTGAGCCTAAGAGGGACAAGGAAACAGAGAAGTGGAGAAGACTACATAACTAAGAGCTTTATTCGCTGTATTCCGCACCAAATATTATTCGGGTGATCAAATCAAGAAGAATGAGATGGGCGGGGCATGTGGCACGTATCTGAGACAGGAGAGGTGCATACTAGTTTTGGATGGGAAAATCTGATGGAAAGGGACCACTTGGGAGACCTATGCGTAGGTGGGAAGATAATATTAAAATGGATCTTCAAGAAGTTGCATGGAGAGGCATGGATTGGATTGATCTGGCTCAGCATATGGATAGATGGTGGACTCCTGTGAATACGATAATGAACTATCTTTTTCCATAATATGCGGGGAATTCCTTGACTGGCTGAGGACATGTTAGTTTTCTCAGGAAGGACTCTGATCCATGGAGTTTTTGGTTTGGTGAAGATGGGCGATAATGCCGAAATATGTAGAAACTGCAGAATGTATTTGAAGCCCTGAACGTTTCTACTTTTTGGTTAATTTATGTGTTTGTAAACAAAATTGCAAATCTAAAACTCAGGCCGAACTGGTCTGGGCGCGCCATTGTAGAGGATGACGAAGAAGAAGATGTCTCGCCTTTCCCATACCTCTTCATGGCATGTTGCTTATTTCAGGAAAGGAACATCTTTTCACCACATCTGCTTTTGCTTACCTGACTCTACTGCAAAGGCTGAAAATCGAATAATAATAATAATTGACACTGAGGAAGATTTACAGGCCGAGTTTTTCCGATTTTAGCTTTAATTGCCTAATATGAAGTTAATACTGTAATATAATATTTGCTACGATGTAAATTACCTAGTAGTAATTAATTGATCGCCGATCCCAGTGGCCGCGCGGTCTAAGGCGTGGGTCTACGGCCGCTCGTTTGCTGGGATTGTGGGTTCGAATCCCGCCGGGGGCATGGATGTTTGTGTTGTGTTTGTTGTATAAGGACTAGTATGGGACATAAGTGACATGAAGAAGGACGGAAGGATTTAAAAGTGCAAAATGGATCAAAGGGGAAAAAACGGGACAGGAAAAAAAAATCCCTCCGGGGGCATGGATGTTTGTGTTGTGTTAGTTGTAAGGACGGTAATATGGAACGTAAAAAATTGACAGGAAGGACGAAAAGATTTAAAAAACAATACAAAAATGGATCAAAGGGAAAAAACCCCGGACAAACAAACAAAAACCCACCTGGGGCATGGATGTCTGTCTCTTGTGAGTGTTGTGTGTTGTCAGGTAGAGGTCTCTGCGACGAGCTGATCCATCGTCCAGAGGAGTCCTACCAACTGTGGTATGTCTCAAATGTGTGTGACCACGAAACCTCGACGAAACATGGAGGCCCTGGCCCATATAGGGCTGTCGAGCCATAAGGAAAAAAAATTAATTGATCATCGTAATAACTTTTGGCCAGGATTACTAACAATTTAATAGCTGTTAGATTGTTTATTGGAGTTACTTTGAGAGTTTAATTTTATAAATTTTGATTTATTAGAATTCAGAACGTAACAAAATAATTTAAACGTCAGCTAAGTAGCAGCAGCCATTTTGTGTTTGTTTCAGAAATGCTTATCTTTCCGATCTTCATTGTATATTCGACCTTCTGCCGAAGGTGAATTTGTGATGCTACCTTCTCTGTGTTGTCCCTGAGCGACTCACGAACGTATGCAATTAAGGTTAAATTAAGTAAATGGATAGGGAGCAAGATGATTAAGGAATCGTAACTAGAACTCAGTCTCGTCACATTATTGTGTCATTACATCCATCATCGAGTAGGCATCTTATTTAATCATTGAAAACCAGGTAATGTAATTCATAATTCGAATTTTACGTTAACAACATTGTTATTTAATTACGCTAAGCCGTAGCGAAAATTTTGTCTTCACATAATTTGTTCAGCAATATTTTTCTTTACACTGACTTTCAGTGTTCAATATAGAGTTTGATATTTTATTTTTTATTTGTTTTTTTTCTTTTTTTTTCCTATGTCTCAACAGCCCCTTTTCGGGTGCCTAGGCCTCCTCATTTCGAGGCTTCACGATCACACTCAGACACACCACACTCGGTAGGACTCCTCTGGACGAAGGACCACCCCGTCGCAGAGACCTCTACGTGACAACACACAACACTCACAAGAGAAAGACATCCATGCCCCCGGTGGGATTCGAGCCCACGATCCCAGTAAGCGAGCGGCCGCAGACCCACGCCTTAGACCGCACGGCCACTGGGATCGGCAGAGTTTTGATATTACTTACCCTTTATTCCACTAGTTATTAGGTTTCAGAAAATAAAGTTGTTAAATTGGTTAGGTCATGTGAATGTCGCTGTCTGAGGGAAACCATTTCAATAACTGATAATTTACATAAATAATTTAAACTAATTAAAATTTGGGTTTGTGAAAGATACTTAGAGTAGTTAGAAGATCTTTCCTACTAAAACCTAATATTTACAAGTACGAAAACCGACACAATAAGCGTGGCTTTTGGGACAATGTGGCTGAAAGGGCATTTCGTGAGATCTGCTGGTGGCAAAGTCTCATCAGGATTGAACTAAGCCACGCGCTAGATCAAGTGAGCTTACTTCAGTAATGCTGCATGTGAGCGCTGCTGAGTACTTCGACCTTGCTTGGCTTTTCTCTCGGAACAACTCATTACAAGGATGGAAGCTTCCTCAGGTTCTTCCATTATTGATGATCTCCGATCCCATGTCCTTGAGTGATAGTTTGCCTCAGTGAGACACCGACAGCGGCCATATGTCTCCTCTCTCTCCTATGGCTCGACAGCCCTATATGGGCCTGGGCCTCCTCGTTTCGTCGAGGTTTCATGGTCACACACATTTGAGACACACCACAGTCGGTAGGACTCCTCTGGACGAAGGACCAGCTCGTCGCAGAGACCTCTACCTGACAACACACAACACTCACAAGAGACAGACATCCATGCCCCCGGTGGGATTCGAACCCACGATCCTAGTAAGCGGGCGGCCGAAGACCCACGCCTTAGACCGCACGGCCATTGGGATCAACTGCGGCCATATGTCATGGACGGCTTATTTGTGTGTAGACTTTATTTTCCGTGCCTTACTCACAGGCATCAAGCAGAAGTTGCTGGTAGAGGGCTTTTCCACATAAGGACTACATCTTACCAATAAGTACCGCAATTGATTCTTTAGAATTTTTAATATTATCAGTAAAGTGTGTTGCTACTAAAGCTTAGCGAACCAGATAATCTCCAAAGTACTTGCCTTTTGACTTTACACGTACCTGTCAGCGTCTCTGCCATGTCTTCAACAATGCTGCCAAATATATTCATGACTTCCTGTCAGAATTTCTGTCACATTGCTTGGAATGTTTGCTCAAGTGATTAAAGCAAGCCTCTTTCAAGGAGAGCTTCTTGCTTCCAGAACATAAAAGACAAAAACATCAGATTAAGACACTATGTGTTTTGTTAATTTTTAATACAGTTTGTAGCTAAAATTATTTTTCCAAGTGTGACGTGTAGGTAAGGTCAGTGTCAGCGTGAAGTAACAACTTTGCCTGCCAAAAATTGTGATTGTTTACGCAGAATTAGTTCTTTAAAGTTTCGGAAATTTAAAGTTATGGCCCAGTAGTCCAGTGCTTGATTAGTTGCTGAAGTAAAACTTTGCATTGAAGGGATTATTCTCTTCAAGAAATGAAATTAGCAAAAATGTTTCTTTTGCTCTTGACTTTGGAAATTTTCATAGAAGTGACAGGAATTAAAAATGTATAGACTGACTCTTAAATCTGAGCAGTTTAGGAGCGTCACATTGCACATCCTGATTACTTACAGTGAAAGCAGTTGGCCAAGAATAATCAGTAGTGACGTCAATGCAGACATTAAAGCTCCTTTCAATCTTTCCTTGCCCGAGAGAAGTGGCTCCTTTTAGGCAATGTCATGGAAATGTGTAGCCATCTGGATTAATTTTTGTAAATGCTGACTTCAATTAAGTGCTAAATTATCTTTGTAATTAAAGAGTTATTCGCCATGCCAGATTGTTCAAAGTGTATCTATTGCAGTTCTGCCACAGTATTTATCCATAGACCTAAAAGTCTGGGAGTAATGAACAGAAGTACAGCGACGCAAAGCAGAATGGCAAAGTAACAAGGCAAAAAGTAAATATAGCCACGAAACAAGATAAGAGAAATGAAGAAGGAATGGAAGAAAAGATTAAACAAAGAAATATAAATGAAAAGAGTAATTGAAGTGAAGGTTTACGATGGTTTGAAAACGTCAAGAAAATACCAGGAATAAATTGCCACGGAGAATCCTAGACTGGGAAACGGGAACACGAATGATAGAAAGACCCGAAGAAAGAAGAATGGATGCCGTAAGATGAAGTATGACTAACCATGGACTGACAGAAGAGGATACTAGGGACAGGGACATGTGGAGAAACTTAGTTTTGTGTGAAGTACAGTGGACAAATCTTTGAGTGATTACATATAAAAATACAAAGAAATAAACATGGATAAAAACAGAGTAAATAAAATGTAGGACAATGAATGAATAAATAAATAAATAAATAAAATGAGGGAGACTGGGAAAAAGAAAGGACGGAAATAATGTAACTAATCTTTTGTACATAATATAAAAATTACGTCATTGAAAGATGTGTGGAAATTTGTTATATATATATATATATATATATATACGAGTATATGGACTTCTCGATCCTTGAAGATGGGACCGATAGGTTGTACCGAAAGTTTAGTACAGAAATACCACTCAAAGCTGCGTAATATCCCATAAGAGCGCAAACCTCAAATTACAACAGCGTTAATCCCACATTCGCTTGAATGGGGAAAATCCACGTAAACACCGATCAAAGTGACCGGTTTCCAGGCTTGAACCCGGACATTTTGAATACATAGCAGGATTGTCAAGAAACACATTTAAATGCGCCAGTCTACCAAACGCCTTGTGCCTACGGTAGATTGTTGTATTCTGAACGGAGAGCGGACAACATCCAGTCGAGGTGACACGGTACTAACACGGGTGTTAAAGTGATGTACTCGTAAACGTCCAGTGACTTGCATGAACCGGAACTCGTTGTGTAACATTCAAGTTATAATTTTGTGAAGGGAAAATGCTTCAAAAACAGAAGCACCACAGCTGGTGGGTATGGCAAGCTGTTGCCACTTTTAACACCATTGGTGTTGTAGCACTGTTTTCGGCCCATTAATGTCGACTCTGTACTTATTGTCGTACAAAGAGTATTAATGTTATCCTGTGTGTCGTATTGCGCAACAGACAAAGGAAAGCAACGAAACTTTCATCCAAACAAGATTATTTTCTGAACTTTTATATTACAATCCTAGCAACACGAATAACAGTTCTTTCTTCTCCTATCGTTTCGTAAATAAAAGAACAGAAGACTTCAAACTTTGTATATAATCGCAATAATATTACACTGGTGTGCTATCAAAAGCGGAACTTGAATATTGAACCTGCCTCCCCTTCCAAAGGACAGAGAACAACAGAATAACAATACAAAATTGTCAAGTGAGTTTTGTTTAAAATTTCAGCAAAAATGTCTTATATAAGAAAGGTATTGGAGAAAGCTGAAAATTATCTGAAAGCAAAATTTTTTTTATGGAAAATACGAAAGTGTGAGTAAATATCTGGATTACAAATATAGATAGCTTTCCAAAAATCAGAACATGTCAATTCTAAAAGCACTGATATAAGATTGTGTAATATAAAGAATTTCAAAACTCAAAAGAGAAGCGGATATAGGGAACGGTAGAAGAGGAGACGAAGTGAAAGGGGAAAGGGAAATAATATCATCTTTTAGAAAAATCCCACGCTTCGCCATCTCGTCCTTGTGACTCTTGCAGCTGAAAAATTAAGACGTTACAATGGTGAGAATTAGCCGCTTGAAATGAGGGGGAGTGTCGGGGGGGGGGGTTGATTTAGTGATTAAGACTAAGGTGTAAAATTTGGAAACGTATTTTGATGAACTTAAATTTGATTGGCTGCATGGGAAGCATGCAGTTGTAGTTTGAAACTTGGGAAGCAATTTATCATTCTTATCCCGATACCAGTCCATTGTCTTAGCTCTTCTGGGTGCAGAATTGGATGTTTAGGTTTGGCAGTGCTTATGAATTAGCTTCATGTTGCCTAATGAGTGGGCCCTCAGAATCCCCTCTGATTATTATTAGCCACCTGAATTTAGAAGCACTGCTTCAAAGGACTTCAGATTATTGTTGTTGCTGCGCAGGGTTATTTCTCCTGCATTAAGGTTCTCTGCCTTACAAAGAGATATAAAGAAGTCACTCCACCAACAGGGAGCAAAGAAACTTTACGTTATATTGACCGTGCATTCTATAGCATTTGGAAGTTATTTATTTATCATACCAACTCATGCACAATTTTTACAATATTATTACTTCACCCCTATACGTATTTCGGCATTCAGAATGCCATCCTCACGGGTCACAGTGTTAAAAGCATAGACTATACATCGATTGTATAAAAAGTCACATCGATATGAGTAAAATGTTGAACGTTAAAATACCAGTCCACTGTTTTGAGTTCTGATTGAGCTCATACACCAAATGTGTATTAAAATATCACTAAAATGTTAAAATTGTTACAAATTTTTTTTAAGTTTTTTTTAATTAGTGGCAGATTTGGTCTTGTATCCTTTTGTTACCGTAGGGATGTAGTATTCTGTAGAGATAATAATTGTAATTAGAATCATGGTATCGAAATCGTATCCGAAATCGGAAGGAATTTATAAGGGTGTATTTATTTATACGTCGACATACCTACAAACTACAATACCGAAATACGTATAGGGGTGAAGTAATAATATTGTAAAAATTGTGCATGAGTTGGTATGATAAAATAAATAACCTCCAAGGGAGCAAAGAATTTTGCTTTTGTCTTACAGGATATATCTAGCCTAATTTTGTTACTTGGTCGTTATTTATAATTTGAATTTTATTATTATCATTATTATTATTATTATTGACTTTATATTTTTCACTTGTTAGACCCAAATTAGAGTACGCATCTGTTGTATGGAATTCAATTACTTCTACTGATGCAAACAAGCTTGAGCGCATTCAAAGGAAGTTTGTAGCTCTATGTTATTATCGATTCCTTTCCCGCGACAGCAATGGCTATAGTTATGCTAATGCTCTTCAAGTACTTAATTTACGTACTTTACATGACAGAAGACATCAACTTGATGCGATTTTTGTCATTAATGTTTTATTAGGTTCTAAATCCTGTCCGTCTACCTTAGACATTATTGGTCTACGAGTTCCCACTCGAAACCTCCAAGACTTTTCTTTGTTTTATGTTAGCTCATATTATAAAAACTGTCCCTCCGGCCGGTGTGTTATTGCGGCTAATTCTATTTGTAATAATATGGATGTTTTTAGAAGAGAATTTGTTACACTTAGTCTGATGTAATATTCTATTACATTATTTTAAGGTGTTCTTATTAATTCTTTCAGTAAGTCATTGTTTGCTTATTTATTTGTTTTGTTGTGTTTGTTTATTTTGTCTTGTTCCTTGTCCATTGTTATTTGTATTTTTATGTTGTGCTGTTTCTGTAATTGGCCATCTGGCTGTTGACTCGGCACATTAATAAACCAGAATTGAATTGAATTGCATTGAATTGAATTATTATTATTTGCAAAGTAGTCTTTTGACAGGATTTTGACAGTTCCCGAAATAGTCTATACAGCAAAATTTTGAATTTCGCTTGCAGTTTAGTGATTATCACTAAAACATTTTCCTGGAAAATTTAAAGTTAGTTGAAATAGGTTTTAGCTCCATCTCCCCAGGCTGAAGATGTATATGTTGAGGCTGACGTAACCATTGACTTAAAATTGTTATGGCCAGGTTAATGTTAATCGGAGAGGACTTACTGTGGACGAAAGCGCGTTACCTGAGTCTGTGGTCAGCTTTGTCCAGTAAGCTTAACATACTGGTGCTTTACATGTCATGAAGCGAAAATTATCCAAAGGTATGATATTTGGTATGATCTGTCTAGGTATAAAAAGATAATTTAAGGCAAAACAGAGTAGTTTGGTAATAATTTCGCCTTTAAAAATGTATTTGATCTTGTATTGAAGTTGATCTTAATTCTCCATTCTTCGAATCGGGGTTGTAATGCGTTTATATTATTTTTTAACTTCCTTATAGCTAGATTTATGCTGGTCGAATACGCCGAGACATTTGTAAGTTCAGCAATGCAGTATTATCATTTTCAGTGGTTTGTAAGTCGTTCGTATAAATGTTGAATAACGCGGGATATAACAGGCTAATTTTGGGTGCTACCATACGGACGGGATGTCTGCTAGACTAGACACTTATGCGAACTTGCCTTATGGTTCTCTTATTGGGGCAACTGTGTTATATGTGTGTAAATGAATAAGGAATTACTGCTTTGATCAGTCCTGAAAATAGCCCAGTTATCCACACTTTATCGAAAGTGCATTCAAGGCTCAAGAAGAAGGCCAGTTTCTACATTATGGCTGAAAACGCGTATAATATTATATTAATACTAATAATAATAATATATTTTCTAAATAGAAGGTATATGACACAGTTCACGCACTAATTCCGGGTTGTTAAACCGTGAGTAATGCGTTTATTGAGTCACAGTAATACTTGAGTCTTACAGAGAGACCTTTCTTAAATTCGCATTGGTCCTCTCTTATTTCTGTTGAATTTCAGTCTTCCGAGTAACATTTTGTTTCAATAAGCTTCTCAAAATGTATTTAGAACACGAACTGACTTATAGACTAGTATGAACATGAATCCTTTTCTTGTTCTTGTGTACGATAGATTTGTCAAATGTCCACTGAGCAGCAAGTAACTGCTTGTGATACAAGTCAAAAGAAAATTTCATAAATAGACCGTGGGTGGGCAAAATGGATTGAACTGGCTAAGGATATTGTCCAACGGAGTGTTTTTGTAGAAGTGAAGATGAACTCTTTAAATTGTAACTGCCTAATGAACGTGATTAACAAACAAACACTTCCAAAGATAAATCTTAACACTTGTTTTCCAGCTAAATATATTTCCTCTTCTATATATCTATTGTATTAATGTTGCAAATTGTTGTAAATTCACGAAGAAGTTATTGTTTGAAAACAGGTTCTATTATGTTAAATGTGATGTAAATAATTTCAAAGTTTTCCAATGTCGCTATGTTTGAAACTTTTTAGTCTAAAACGATAACCCATATAGGTATTCTAGACATTTTTATTGCCTACAGAATTTCACTTCCTATCTCCAATGGTTCATTAGTTATTTTCATCAAAACAATCCTAAAGAAAACCGTATGATCGACATTTTATTTTCTACATTCTGCAAAAAGTTGTCTTAAAATTTTGAAATTTTTCCAAAATACAATATCATACTTTTTATTATCTTAAATTTTGAAGCACTAATATTGATTCCTGCTCCCTATTTTGCGTGACCTTGTGTTGCTTTGTAGATCAAAATTGAATCTGGGTCTCATGAAAATCGGTCAACTTAGCGAAAGTTTAAACCTTGTACACACACACACACACATGCAGACTTTATGTTTATTCCATAAGCCGCTTTCTTCTTCCGGGAGATAAAAACGCTACAAATGGTGAAAGGTTAGGGTGTGTGATGTTTTCTAGAAGCAACACACATTATGCCACTGATTTGAAGACCTGAAAAACGCTGACAGTTGCAGGTTTCGCCGCGTGACACTAGAAACTACTGCACCACTGAATTACGTGCCAGCTTGCCTGGTGCCTTGGTGTTGTCTCGACGGTTACATCATATTATTGATTTGCCCTCCACTTATAATTGAAATTGTATTTACCGTCGTTCTGCCAATGCGCATTGTTACTTAGCAGCTTAATGACTCGGGCAAGGTCTGTCGTAGCTTACTGCCATAATGACATGTGGGAAAGGATATTGATTTTGCCGTCTCCTATTAATATTGGAATTTAATAGTGATTACATTTCTGTATGCCAACAGCTCTTACATATTCCTCCTTTACAATAGGAATGCTCTTTTCTGTATATATGTATATATTTCTATATATTTTTTTTATGGCTCGACAGCCCCTTGGGGGCGTAGGCCGCCTCATTTTTCGAGGCTTCACGATCACACTTTTTAGACACACCACACTCGGTAGGACTCCTCTGGACGAGGGCTCAGCCCAACGCAGAGACCTCTACCTGACAACACACAACACTCACAAAGACAGACATCCATGCCACCGGTGGGATTCGAACCCACAATTCTAGTAAGCGAGCGGCCGAAGACCCACGCCTTAGACCGCACGGCCACTGGGATCGGCTATATTCCTATATATATATATATATATATATATATATATATATATATGCAACTTTATTACTGTATTTAGAGGCGGAACATTCATTCGGTTCCTACAAATACATCATTATTGGAGATTTTGAAAGCCACTTCAAAGTATACGAATCAAGTGACTCCTGTCCTATTAAAACTCATACGAGACCAGTTGTCTCTAACGCTCTTTCATTAGAACTTCCTTTTAAAATTATCCGAGAACCTCACCAGAATATGAAATGATTCAAAATTTTAATTTTTCCCTCAGATTAACTAACTCAGTAACGCATCTTTGAAAATATGATAGTATCTCATCTAACGAAGAAAATTCTCCATCTATTTATAGAACACGAACGTTCATATCGGTTTCTTTTGTGGAGAAGGGGCCCGCAGCAGAAGCTACGGACGCACCGCAGCCTTAAGGCTTATTGTGCAACCCTGTGATGAAGACGAAGTGAAAGATGATTAGTTTTTTTCATTTTTTCCAAGTACTGGAGCACCGGTGGAATGAAATTGACACGGGAAAACCGAAGTAATCGGGGGAAAACCTGTCCCAGTGCCACTTTGTTCACCACAAATCCCACATGGACCGACCCGGGATTGAATCCGGACCTCCGCGGTGGGAGGCAGGAGACTAAATCGCCTGAGCGATGGCTCGGCCCTTAATATTGGGTTTAGTACGTCCTCTACTGGAACATACTTAACTGCATATACTACACTCCTCAATCCCTTGCCCGGATCTGCCATATCGTATCGTCCCATGACTTTTTCCAATTAAAACATTGTTCTTCGCTTGTAATGGCACATCCCAGCTGCACGTACTGAACATCCCGCTTCAAGTCATTTACTTTCCTAATAAGGAAAATTCAAGTTGCTCGGAGCAAATAATTGGCGAAACTTTTAGCAGTTGTTTGGGCATTTATTACTCCTAAACCTAGGGTAAGATCACGTCGGAAGAGACATCAAAGTTATGACGTATTCACTACTGATTCCGGATTATTCTTTCATAATTGGCTATTAATTTTATTAAACGTGAGTCATAATAAGACATTTCAGTGATGTAAATCATTCGGACAATTTCGTAAGTTCATCTTTTTTTTTTAAATAACACACAAATATGGGGTTTTTGGGATTAAAATTACTGATATAAGTCCAGAAAAAGAAATTTCTTAAGAGCCCTGTACTAAGCAATATTACAAACATCGAATGAATACGTTGAATCATACACAATGTACAGGAAAATGCTTTTATGTTCAGATGATGCGTCTCGTCGGGTCCGTGTGGGGACTCTTTGTTGTGTGTAGGATATTATGGAATGTCAGGAACTTCCTTCTTCTGCTGAAAGATGTCCACATCCTATCCCAATGTAGTTGCTTCTCTGATCGAGTCACCTCATTCCTCTTGAAATAAAGCTAGAACATGTGATGTTTTATGTTATATCAGTGCCTCAGTAATACTTTGCAACTTTTATTATAACTTAAATTTCATTACCGTATTCACAACTATCTGCATCTCGGGAACGTCGTCCAACCTGAAAAGCTGATGGTCGTTGGCATAGCCAAGAAATTCTCCATCTGTTATGGAAACCGAAATTTATTTCACGACAGTGCACCTCAACTGAAACCCTTGCTCCAGTCGACACCTGCAGACCCTGTTTTTTTAAGACCAATTTTAATATTATCTTTTCATATACGCCTAGCTCTAAGAGGAATTTTCCCTTCAGGTGTCAAGCTCATCCCGTCTTCAGCGTGATGCAATAATATGAATTTTCCATTTCATTTCTTCGTTTCCATCGAAAAACGTTTCCCAGAATATTATCCACATAAATTCGTTGCGTGTTCCTTTTTCCTCTCCTCAGAATTCCCAAGCTTCACTGTTTTCACTGCCCTAACAGTGCTAGGTTATTTGCATAAACTGTAAAGTGCCTTGTTATAGAAAGGAAACTGAGGCAGGCCGGATAACTGGCACATATGGGGAGAAGAAGATGCTTAAATGTTGTGGTTACAGTAACTGGAGCAAGAGACAACTTGCAATACCTAAGCATAGGTGGGTGGATAGTATTGCACTACCCACCCACGCACTGGGCCCTTCAGTTTGGGGTTCGGGGTAGCAACACAACAAAATTCACTGAATAAATGAACATATATTATAAAAAGCAACATAATTACGACAATTACATCTTACACACAATAACTCTCCACACAAAGCGCCACATGTGACTAACAAAATAATAATTATTGGCCCATACGTACCAACTAAAGTACCTTCCTGGTACCGTGGGACTGAACCCAAAGAAAACTGCCAAGACGGGACCACTGCACCAGGGAAGGGACTCCAACCCTGGCTGCCTCGCCAGACGAAATTTAGAAGCACAGCCGACACGTAATTTTGATGTTTCCCCAGATCAGCTCAGGATCGAAGTAACGACCTACCACCTGCGTACTCGTAAGGAAACCTCGGAGTAGGAGGGGAATAGGAGAGGGGAAGAAAAGGAACGATGCGCGCGCCGGAGGCCAGGGCAGGGTTACCAAACAAAGTACAGGGAAAATATTTCCCGGTACAGTACTAAAAGAGATAAAGAAATAGGATGGGGTGACGTCGACTGGCTTTGTCTTGTTCAGGATAAGGATTCGTAGCGGTCTATTGTGTACTCGGTAAAGAATGGGTTATATAAAGTGCGGGAAATTTATTCACTAAGAATATCTATTAGCTTTTGAAAAAAAAGCAATTTCCTTTTTGGAATTAATTGGTTTATCACTTTGTTAGCTGTGTAGTTACAAACGTTTCACAATATATTTTTAGGCAGTTAGGGTAAAGGCAATTAAAAGGTGTCTCTTTTTGCACAAAGCATTTGTGTGTGCTGATCCGCTTTGTTGCTGCCTTACAGGATTCACGTCGGATAGACAGTGCAAGGTACAATCAAACAGCACAAGATTCCCAATCATTCCCTTCACCCAAGTGGAAAAATTGAAACTCTGCTGAACTGCGCCACGCATTGCATCAACACCAGAAATTGCTTTGTCGTTTCAGCTGTGAAGATGGATTAGAGGAA